>JAZDUH010000289.1:882500-1482500 GCA_036419115.1 Scarus forsteni
AGTTCAGAGGTCAGCAGTCACAAAAACATGTCTGGAGCAACACAGACTGTCTTGGAGGAGTAGCCCGAGCAGACCATGATGAAATATTGGTGAAACGAATGAGTTTTTGGACGATTAATGCAGTTTTGGGAGCGGTGCTATACATGCCCTATGTGCTACCATTATACGGATGTCTGCTGCTTGATTTTGGATCTAAATATCTCCCAAAGTCAGCTCTCTGTTGTGGCACTCTGCTCTTGCCATAAGCAAACTAGAGAGGGTCCATCAGTGAGCTGCTAGCATCAGCATAAAGGTAAATGTAAATGTTCTTTATCTATACAGCCTTTTACAACAACCCTTCCGGTGAACCAAAGTGCTTTACAATAGGTGGGAGTAAAAAGCAATAAATAACACAATTAAAATAAATAAAAGCAATAACAGCAATATAAGCAATGAAAATAATAAAGCAATAAAGGCAATGAAATAAAGTAAAACAGAGCAAAAGTAAAAGTGTCACCACACTACTGGGTATTAAAAGCCATCCTAAATAAATATGTCTTCAGTCTAGATTTGAAAAGGCCCAGGTCAGAAATGAGACGCACTTCAACAGGGAGCTTATTCCAAAGCCGGGGAGCAGAGATGGAAATGGCTGGATCACCCCACTGTTTGTATTTAGACCTGGGCACCTCCAGCAAAAGTTGATTTGATGTCCTCAGTGCTCTACGAGTCTCGCAATCATTTAAAGCTCAGTTAAGTACACTTGGGCGAGATCATTAAGCACATCGATGATGTCATATTTTATAATCCTCTCCTTTGACTTAATCAAAACAGATCCATACTTACACAGTTACTGTACTGGACTACATCAAGATCTGTATGGGAACTGTGTCTGTGAACCAAATCATCAGGGTTTTTCCAAACCAGAAAGCTTGGATGATCAGCCGGGCCCACTCACTCCTCAATGCCTGTGACACTGCCCTCAGGTCAGGCCACAGAGTTCTGTACAGTTCAGCTCAACCTGACATTAAAACAGGGATAAAAAAAGCCAAATCAGACTATAAGGGGAGGATAGTGTCCCACCTCACCAGCAACAGACCCGGGAAGGTGTGGCAGGGACTACAGAGCATCACTTACTTCAGAGGCTGTGATGTGACGTCTGAAGACCTGAGCGTTTCGCTAGCAGACACACAACTCCACCCCCATTTGCGGTAGGGGAGCATGAGGAGCGTGCTCCTGGCAATAAACCCCAGGAAGGTGCCTGGCCCTGGCAGTCTAGCATCTTATGCAGGATATTCAACCTCTTCCTGGCCAAAACAGCCATCCCCACCTGCCTGAAATCCACCACAATCATCCCCACACTAAAGAAGTCACCCAAACCCAGCCTCTTCGGGTTTTGGGGGCTTTCGCCCTGTTGCCCTCATACCTGTGATCATGATGTGGTTTGAGAGACTGGGGTTGTGTCCAAAATGGCATACTAACATACTACATACTCATGTGTATATGCTGTAGACTACATACTATAAGTATGATTAGAATGCCAACCATTCACACTGTAGTATACTACTAAGTTTCCCACGACAAAGATTGGAAGCACACCAGGCTATGAAATATCTCTGTTGATTCACCACATTTGAAAGTTCAGAGAGCATTTTAGGAGAGAAAGTGACCTCGTAGAATACCAAAATGTGGTCATTTGAGCCATAAAACTCAGCATTTCGGACATTCCGCTATGCGCCCCATTATGCTATCGAAGAAACTTCAGCTTGGCTCCAAAAACAAGAGCCCAATTTAGAAAAGTGTTCAAGAACTAAAAAGAGATAATAAAAGATTCTTTTATTTTGAAAACAGGAAGTTTGCTAGTGGCTGATTTTTAGCTGTTGTAAAATGCATTTATTTAAAAAGATCAAACAAAGATAAACTTAGCCATCTTTAAATAGCCAGGGAAACGAATGCAGGTTATTTCTGACCCATGCTGTACTTTCGCTGTGCATCAAAGAGTTAATCATAAGTATATGAATGTTTTGTATGTTCACTAGAACTCCCACAATCACTTTGAAAACATTTACACCATGCACTTGCCTTATGAACCTTTTAGTTTCTTGATGAGAGTTGAGAGGGGCTTGGGGCTTGTCTGCACCTGTGGTTAGGCATAAATAACAAGAGACGTATGAGTCTTCATCATAGGGTCACTGTGGTTGTTCCACACCATTTTGTTGCACAAGTTCTCACGGTTTGCAGCATCTTCTTTCTCGAAGGACCAGTAAGCAATTGTTTTTCTTAGTTCTAAGATTCTGTTAGTACCAATGAAGAATTTTATTTCCCAGTAGCATCATAGTATGACTTTCTAACTCCTGTCTTGATTCTGAAGGTCTCCTGGTTGAAGTAAAGATGGATAAAATGTTGATCCTTGTTCCACTGTGCTTACTCTTTGGCTCGATGCAGACTGCAGAATCCATGAAGGTGAGTGAGGCTGTCAAAAAATGCATATTATCTTGTAGATTTCACATTTGCTGCCTATATCCCTGTTTTAGACAAGGATCAAAACAGTTGCAAACCAGTAGAGCTGTGCACTTCTCTCATGTTTCAATTCTATTATGATTAATCAGTTAACAACTCAGTTTGATTCAATATCACAATGATTCACAATGCAACATGGGATAGTGATTGTGTACATAAGCAAACAAATTAATGAAAATTTCAAGGGCAAGACATGCACACTTAAAAACAAACAAACAAACAACGACTAAAGGAGATTCTGGGGCCGCTGTGGACTCCTTCTTTGGTTCTAGACCTAAATTACTGAATCAAGTTGCTTTTTAAAATCAATTTTTACAGGCAGATTACATTTTGACTAACCTTTATTTTCATTAACCAAATTGTCTGGCTGCAGCCCGGCAGCAGCTTCTGCAAAATAGAACAATTATTTGCTATCAGTACATTACCATGTCTGTCCTCCTCACACTGCATCAATCAAAGGATCATTTTTGACACTCTTAAAAACCAGCAAACAATCCTTTGTCTATTCACAATCCTACTGAATAGACTCTGGCCAATATGAGAAATATTACTGATGAATAAAACATCCAGTGGTGTCAACAAAAAAGGTTTAAATTAAGATCCAAATACATGCATATTAAAGTTCAAAGCATTCAGAAATTTACTTAATCACACGATGTGTGCTTTCCAATCAACACTCTCTCTTTCCAGCATTCTTGCTCAGTAAAAAATTGCACACACATCAACCTCTCTTGTATTTTCTCTCGTCTTGCTTATAAATTCTCAATTTAAAACAAATAACTGTTGACCTGGAGGGGAAAGTGTAAGTTCACATTATTATTAAAGGCTACAAGATTACCATCAAAATAATCTGCCACAATCAAAACAGGCTGTGGAAGAAAAATATGCATAATAATAATAATAATAATAATAATAATAATAATAACAATAATAATAATAATGATAGAAATATTATTCCAATATCACTGGAACAAAATACACAATAATTAACATTGAAATGATTTTAATGCTGAGCCTCAAATTACAATTGTAATCCCTTTCTGACACAGGAAGAATTAAAATGAGACAATGTTACTGCTGTAAAGTTTATAAACAGTGTCCTGGGTGCATAGCTTTGGATGTTGACTTTACTTAATCTCCCATTACCAGTAAAATGATCTATTAAGGCTAAGTACAGTTATAAAAGGAAATTATATTTTAAAAAATAAATAGCATGGTGACTCCACTGTGGAACAACTTGACTCAAATCAAGAGTTACTGTTGTAGTTCCCCAGAGATGAGTAAAATAGATTTCCCGATCAGTGTGTAAATGAAGTATGCAAGACCACCATCCACCAAACAACGGGAATAAAAAAAATAAATTTACTTTTTAAAGCTGTCTTTTAAAAGTTAGCAACAGTGCAGTTAAATCCAAAACCAATACCAGCATTAAAGGGAAACTCCGGTATTTTGACACCTGGATCTTATTTATAAGTGTGTGCATGCTCATATACTCACTCAGACAAACATCGTGCAGCTCGGAGTCCTTCAATGTTATTAAGATCCAACCGATTTAGCCGCACTTAGCGGGGAGCAGCTTCAGCGCGGGAATCTCTGCAAAATCGCTCGTCTCTACCACAGCCGGTTTGTCATTGCAGAAATCCTCCAGAGTAGTCAGACATATATTCCTGGATAGATCCATACGCTTGTCAGTCGGTTTCAAGTCCCACTCTGAGCAGCAAACACACTCCTCTTCTGTTGCTATAGGCGAACACTGTCCACAAGCGTACCACCAGTTAGCATTGAGTCGTGGACGTGCTCCTGTTTGTTGTTCTTGAGCCAGCTGTTCGTCTCTCTCCCTCCACATTCTTCTCTTATGGAGCTCCTCGTCCGTGAACTCAGACTCAAACAGGTAAATGCACTCTTGACATCAGATAAATATTCTGCCATGTTGCTGAGCAATGCCGGCTAAAAGTAGGTCAGCTGTACCTTTGTGTCGCGTGGCTATGACGTCATCAAAGGTTTGTTTACCAGGTCAGCTGACCCACCTGAAGATGGTAGATGAGCTGACTTTATGATAACACTGGTGATGGATGAAAAAATATAGCAGAAATGAGCGATTTTGCAGAGATTATGTCCCGCGCTGAAGCTCCTTATAGGGCAAAATCGCTCATTTTGGCTATATTTTTTCATCCATCACCAGTGTTATCTAAACATCTCTTTAAAGCTGCACGATGTTTGTCTGAGTGAGTATATGAGAATGCACAAACCTAAAAATAAGGTCCAGGTGTCAAAAAACCGGAGTTTCCCTTTAAATGTAAAATCCCAGTTTTTGAAGAAAGTCCACAGTGGCAACAGCTTCTCACACACAAGAAGGCCATGTCCTTGGTTTCCTGCTGTCCTGGGAAAACTAAGTCTGTTGAGTGAAGCAAAACCAAGAATAAACACGGAACTAGCTTAAAGTGGCCACGCTTTCAGTCCAAACTTACAAAAGTTCAAAGCTAGCCCAACCCAATAATGGAGTTGTGGTGCTACACTTTACTTATTCCCCACACAGGAATAAACAAGAAAGTCCTTTGCTGGGTGACACACAACTTGCAGTTTTCAGATATTATGGACTTAAAGGAACACTACACCCAAACAACGATTTGGCCTCATTTTCTACTCACCCTCATGCTGAACAACACTGTGGAGTAGTTTTGGAACATCTAGGATGCAGCCAGAGATCTGGGGGAATCCTCGCTGTCCACTGACATTGATATCATGACTTAGATAAGAGCCAGAACAAACAGTGTCCTTAAAAATCCATAAAAAGGGGTGCTGGTTTGGCGGAGTGGTTAGCAACCAAGCACCCCATGTACTTGCTTCTGCCGGTCCAGGTTCGAATCCCGCCTGTGACCAGTTTGCAGAGTGTCTTCCCCTGCTCTCTTTCCCCCTTTCACAAGCCTATCCAGTGTCTCTCTCCTATCAATAAAGGCACAAAATGCCCAAAAACATACATTTAAAAAAAAAAAAATCCACAAAAAGTCGGCAATATTCCTCCATACTGCTCGTGCGCTGTAATCCAAGTGTCCTGAGCAGGTAACGTCCACCATTTACTCGAAACGACATCATTTAGCACATGTTTATAGCCTAAACAGTACTACTTGGCATTTCTATGATACACTTGACTCTGCAATAACTAGGAGCGTAGAACAAGAAACAAGAACACAAGAAATCCCACATTCTGCTGACCCCACTTGTGTCTGTCCACAGCTCCGTCGCTCACAGCAGAATGTGGGATTTCTTGTTCTACGCTCCTAGTTATTGCAGAGTGCGCGTTCCTTTGGTTTGGTCAGCCGCGGCTCCTGTAGGCACCCGTAAGTGTATCATAGAAACGCCAAGTAGTGCTGTTTAGGCTATAAACAAGTGCTAAATGATGTTGTTTCGAGTAAATGGTGGACGTTACCGCTCCAGGACACTTGGGATTACTCTGGCTGCATCCTAGATGTTCCAAAACTACTCCACAGTGTTGTTCAGCATGAGGGTGAGTAGAAAATGAGGCCAAATCGTTGTTTGGGTGTAGTGTTCCTTTAAGGCTTCAACAATGTGCATCAAACTCAGCACTTTCTCAGGCTTCCCACAAAGTCTCTCCTTCAACCAGCAGTCCTTTATATGCTTTTTTTCCATCCCACCTAGTCCTTCCTCATTGGAAGCTGAACTGACCCATTATTGGGTTGGGCTAGCTGAGCAGCTTTAAAGCCTCTGGCATGATGAACTTTTCCTGGGAGGGAGCTGGCATGTTCCTTTGAATTGTGATGATCCTGTTTTGTTGTAAAACATTTCATCTTTGACAGCTGCTTCCTTGTGTGTTTTTGGAACCAAGATGTATTTACTGACGAGGTCCACATCAGCGCCCTCCCTGTCATGGCCAAGAAAAGACAGTCAAAATAGAAGATTGTAGAGAAGAGGGAGAGAGAGACTGTTGGCTCTCTGCATGAATCTTCCATTTGTATAAAAGTGAAAAGTTGAAAAAGTGACTTGTGCCGTCCAGACAAATTATGGGGCCAGTATTGTAGCAAAACAATTTACAAATGTGTATTTCGATCTGTGTGTGTTACCAGATCCACAAATTTGTAACTTAAACTATTTACAAATGTGTATTTTGATCTGTGTTAGTTACCAGATCCACAAACTTGTAAAGAAAACTGTCTGTGTGTAACTTCATCCTTAAATGTGAAAACAAAATCTGTGTGTGTAAAATAAACTGTGTCTATTAAAAAAGTCAGTTTGTGTGTAAAATAATCTGTGTGTGTGTAGTCAGATCCACATATATGTAAAATAAATCTGCAGCTGTGTAAACTGATCTGTATGAGTAGACAGGTCAGTAAATCCATTCATCACTATGGAGGTGTGTGGTCTGTGAATATGTGGTCTCTACATTGGATATATTCTCACACGTGACTTTTGCTACACTCCTGCTGCAGAAGAGGAAAACATTCATGTAGCGATTTGTATCTGTGTTTGGAGACTTGTCTGTGAGCGTCCCTGGAGATACAGTTTCAGACCACCAGAGGGTGCAAGCACCAACGATATTGGTCACCTCTACTGTTTTTAGCCTGGCTGGCTCAGTAGACAGCGGTGCAATGAAGTCAAGGTAGCGGCGTATTAGGGCCATTTAAAGAAACTCCAAACGAGCTGCTGACAGCTTTAATGTGTCTGAATCTGCTGCCGCACACTGTAAGCGAGATGGAGAGGGTCGGCGGTGCATGGGTACAAAACGCCAGTGGCCGTGATGGCTGCACTCTGTCGGCGGGATGGAGAGGGTCAGCAGCCAGTACATAACGCCGGTGTGCAGCCATCACGGCCACCGGCGTTATTTACCCACCGCCCCCCTCACCATCCCGCCGACAGTGTGCAGCCATCACGGCCACCGGCGTTATGTACGCACCGCCCCCCTCACCATCCCGCCGACAGTGTGTAGCCATCATGGCCACCGGCATTATATACCCACCGCTGACCCTCTCCATACAGCTTACAGTGTGCAGCCATCACCATAAACTCAGCCATCATGAGTTTATAGAGTAACAAATTTGTGACTTCATAAACTTGAAAATTTCAAATTTTCTCTAGAAAATTTCAAATTTTCATTATTACTTTATTTCTTTAAGTGGCCCTAATACGCCGCCATCCTGACTCCATCGCACCGCTGTCTACTGAGCCAGCCAGACTAAAAACAGTAGAGGTGACCAATATCGTTGGTGCTTGCACCCCCTGGTGGTCTGAAACTGTATCTCCACAGAGGCTCACAGACAAGTCTCCAAACACAGATACAAATCGCTGCACGAATGTTTTCCTCTTCTGCAGCAGGAGAGTAGCAAAAGACACGTGTGAGAATATATCCAATGTTGAGGCCAGATATCCACAGACCACACACCTCTATGTATTTAATCTGGCTGTTTCACATGTACAGAGCAGGCAAATAAAGCAGGGTACTCCCGGGTAAACGAGCTCTCGCTGTGCCAAAACCCCGATAGATATCAAAAAAGGGATCGCACTGTGAGTATCTCAAGAACCAGCTGATGAGACTGGTGTAAGTTTTATGTCTGTACTGTAGACATAAAGACACAGTGGCCAGTTAAAAAACCAGCTTCCAAGTGGAGGTGAAGATTTGTGTAAGCGCAGACATACCCGTGTCTCTGAAGCTCACTGAGACAAAACGATGTCAAAGTAGACTTTGACATGCTCTAAGAACAGAGACTTCCTTAAACTTGGTATAGCTTAAAAATTTATAGCTGAAAAACTGTAGAAAATAGCATAAAGCTGAACACATGTATAACTAGAGTGTAAAAGTTAAAGAAGTTCTGCAGAGCTGCAGAAACCTCAAAGTGCAATTCTCGGGGAACACAGTGCATTGCTCAGTTTTATTCTGTGAAAATCTGTGCAAATTTGAAGGCTGTGAATAGTGCCAAATCCTGTATGGAAGAATAAGAAAAAAAGGAAGAAGAATAAAGTCAGTCTTACACCATGTCCCAACTTCAATAGAATTGTTTTTTTTTTAAGATGGGCCGATGAGCAGATACTGCCCAACACGTCAGTGAGGTGTGTCTCCTTATATGCTGGGCGAGTAAAATAGTCAAAGGAACTGGGGCCATGTGGGGTAGGGGGGCCTTAATGTGACTGGGGCTCCAAAGAGCGACACCAGCAGAGTGAGAATAGAGGTGGATCGGGGTACTCAGTAAGTGCAAACTGTCGCACGCTGGCCGTCAATGAATGCCTAAATCTTTATTAACAATAAATGAATCACTCTTGCACATAATCATTTCCCTTGATTCTCCTTTCAGATCCGTTTTAACTTCACTCTTAAAGAAATGATGCAGAACATCCCTCTGGACATGGCTGATGACTCTGTGGACGACATGTACTTAGGCTGCAAGGAAGAAATGGAGCAAAAAGTCAAGGACAGTTACTTTACAAAGGAGATAAAAACCCCAAATTTCAAGAACGCATGGTTTAATGCAGAGACTTGTGTGGAAGACAAACAAAAGGAAAATAATAATGGTCTTACCAAATATCAAATGCAGGCAATCTGTGCTTACACTAATGACTCAAAGTTTTTCAGTATTTTCAATAAAGCAGTGCGGGAAGAAGGTAGCGAATATGGCTCCTCATTTACGTTCCACACTGTACATTATTTTCTGACCTCTGCTGTGCAGACCCTGAACAGCAAGTACAAATGTCAGACCACTTACAGACGCTCCACAGCCAGTTTTACTGGACATGTCAACCAGATAATTCGATTTGGTTCCTTTGCTTCTAGCTCGAAAAAGACAAACTTAAAATTATTTGGTAGTGCGACATGCTTTCAAATCAAGACCTGTTATGGGGCCTTTTTTGGAAACTATTCAATGATTCCCGAAGAGCAGGAAGTTCTGATCCCTCCATATGAGGTGTTCAAAATAACTGAGAAGTTTGGTCGGGGTACACTGAAGGAACTGAAAGACTGCAAAGTGGTCTACGTGCTGGAGAGTTCAGGAATGAAGAGCAAACTCAACTGCAAAGCTGTGTTCCCATGAGCACTCTTATAGGGGCCATCTTGTCTTTCTGCATGCTTTTTAATGTATTTTTTAAGCCTGTCACATTCACTGTTTAGCCACTTGATTAGGTACACCTTGTCAATATGAGGTCTGACACCTGTCTCCTTCAGGACGGCCTTAAATCTTAGATTCAACAAAATGCAGGGAACATTCCCCAGATATTCTGGTCCTTATTTATATGACTGCGAAACAGATGCTGCAGATTTGCCGGCTGCACATCTGTCTTGCCAGTCTTCTGTTCGGCCAAACCCTAAAAGTTCTCCCAAAGATTGAGATCTGGTGATTGTGGAGGCAAGTCATTGTCATGTTCAAGAAACCATTTTTAGAAGCTCAGACTTGGAGCTTTATCCTGTTGGGAGTGTCCATGGTGCACTGTGGTCATAAAGGAGTGGACATGGTCAGCATGATACTCAGGTAGATTGTAGGGGCTCAATCGGCTCATCTGGTTCTAAAGGGCCCAAAGTGTGCTAAAAAAAATATCCCCCGCATCATCACCAGCCTGGACTGTTGGTACAAGACAAGATGGATCCATGCTTTCATTTAATTTACTCCAATTTTGGGCTGAGATCCTGAAGCATCAGCAGAATTTAAGGTTCAACATTTTTCCAGTCTTCTTTTGACCAGTTCTGGTGAATTTGTGAGTATAGCCTCAGGTTATGATTGTCAGCTGATATTAGAGACACCTGAGGCCCTAATTTCATGGCACAGCACAGGGTGTCAGAGCCTGTCGCACCTGACTGACAGGCGCACAGTGTGATGTCACCAAAGCCTCAGAGGTAGGTCTCTAAAGTGTTAAATATGTAAGGCCTAAGATGACAAAGACTGTAGTCAGTAGCAAAAGTGCTAAATATGTTCTGAAATATGCATTCTAAAGAAAGAAATTGGTTATTGGTACATTTCTGTTGATGTATGTATACATATGTATTGATAAATATTTTTATTCATTTTTCTATACATGTATTTGTGCATGAATGTTTCTATATGTATTTTTCTATGTACTTATCTGAGTATGTAAATGAGAAGGTATATTTAATTATCGGTATATTTGTGTTAAAGTGTGTATATCTGTGTAAAATAAAGCATTTGTTTATCTGTTCATGTAAGTATGTAAGCATGTGTGTATGTATCTTAAAATTATTAAGGGATCAATGAATTTGTTAAAGCAAAAACTAAAGGTGTAGTCAGCAATCTTCTAATCTTCTAATCTAATGCAGTATTTGTCAAATTCACCGTATTTCTCCTCTCCATTCACCAGATGTCACCGCTGACAGCATGTTGAAAAAAAAGTCCGGTTTCAATACACAGCCTTGGCTCTGAATTTCAGCAGGTAAATACTGTAGCTCGGGCCAAGCCACCAAAACAGGGTACACCCCCCCCACATCCAGGGGGCAATCGTACTCATGCGCAGATCAGACAGAGGGGGGAGGGGGAGTAGTAGGTTGCGTAGCGTGCGCAGTTAGCGTAAGAGAGAGATACAATACCGACGGTGGAGGGAACTCCGCTTATTTAAATACCTGAAAATAGACGCGGATGTCGCCGTCTTTCTGCTGGATAGGTAAGCAACATTAGCTTTGTGGTGCTTCACATAACAATAACAGCCGTCGGACATTCATCTTATTGTCTAATCTGCCAGAATGTACTGTTGTCGTGATGTTATCAATAATCGAAGTTGAGTTGTCTGACGAGTCGGGGTTACCTTAGCTACATTGGTCAGCTGCGCAGTTTCTACGGCCATTTCCATGACGATGCACATCCATCAGCTTTCAGGAGTGGAGCCAGGGGTGAGGTATGAAGGGAGAGGCGGGTCTTAATTCGTTGATAAACAACCTCTCCACTCGTTTTCTCCCACATCGCTGACAACACAACTCTGTGGGTGTATATATGCCAAATCTGTTGAGCTTGAAAGTTGATGCAGTTTTCAGCAGAACTGCATAAATCTGTTCATTTCAATGAATGCATTGAATGCAAAATACTTGTCTTGTAAAACTATTACAGTTAAGCACTCGAAAAATACAAGCAACCTTCTGCTCAACAAGCTGCACTGCTCAATTTTGCGCTCTGAAAATGCTAGCAAATTTATAGGCTGTGACACACCAATAACTACAACTCTCTTTGCTTGGATTTGCACAGCAACCTTATTGCTCAGCCACTTGGCAGTAACATGCGTGAGCAGCAAGACCACTGTTTTTAATGTCACTCGTATGCGTGTAGTGAGAACTGACGTGAAGCTGTTGCTGTGGCAAAGCCTTGATAGCTTTCAAAAAGACAGATTGCAACGTTGTTGAAAGACCTATTTAAGCGCCCAGCCCTGGGCCCCTTCTTCTCTGTCATCGGTCATCAGGCCTCCAAAAAGAAAGGAGAAAGAGAGGGATAGAGAGCCACAGTGAAGCGGGCAGGACCGGCTTTAACAGTAAAAGGTTCATCAAAACATCAACAGAATACGTTTTTTTTTTTTTTTTTGTTATATGTATTTTTGGGGGCAATTTGTGCCTTCATTGATTGGAGAAAGACAGTGGATAGGCTTGTGAAAAAGGGTGAGAGAGTGGGGAAGATACTATGCAAACTGGTCACAGGCTGGATTTGAACACGGATCGGCAGAAGTATGTACATGGGACAATCACAGTTGCTAACCACTCCGCCAAACCAGCATTCCAATCAACGTAATAAGTTTAAATCATCTTGGGTGAGCTCACAGCGAAAGATGCAGCAGCGTCCTGCTCTGAGGGTCACACAGATGTCAGGGGAGGCGCACACATGACACAAAGTTGACGATTCAAAAAACAAAAAATTATCGTTTAAGGAAAAAAAATGCACATCCTTTGCAGATAGTACTGAAAAATGCAGAAATAGCATCAATTAACTGGAGTTTTTCTTTTCTGTGATTATCACCGAGGGTTGGTCTTCCATCAGTGCCTTGTCTCCAGCTGCACCTCCTGATCTCCTCATCTTCTCTCACCCAAACCTTCGCTGAATATCTTGGTTTCACCGTGGCTTTGTACATCGGCTTGTCTTTCCCAGTGTCACCTCCATGTCCACTTTCTTCAAAGCTGGTACTTCCAAAATCTTCTGAAAGAGCATCATAGAGTGAGTTGTCCTAGTCTGTGTCCATGAGCAGCTTTAAAGCCTCTGACGTGATAAATTTTTCCTCGGACGGGGCATGTCCCTTTTGAATTGTGATGATCCTGTTTCTGGGGCCTTTCTTGTCCCCAGAACAAGACAAGAAAGGGGACATTTTGCCAGTCCCCTGTTCCACCAAACCCTAAAGGTTCTCCCAAAAATTGAGACATGGTGACTGTGGAGGCCACTGGAGCACAGTGAAGTCATTGTCATGTTCAAAAAAACGTTTTCAGGAGCTCTGAACTTTGTAACATGGAGCTTTATCCTGTTGGGAGTGTCCATGGTCCACTGTGGTCATACAGGAGTGGACATGGTCAGCATGATACTCAGATAGATTGTGGGGGCTGAATTGGCTCATCTGGTACTAAGGGGCCCAAACTGTGCCAAGAAAATATCTCCCACATCATCACCAGCCTGGACTATTGGTACAGGACAGGATGGATCCATGCTTTCATTTGATTTACTCTGATTTTGGTCTGAGATTCTGAAGCATCAGCAGAATTTATGGTTAAACATTTTCCCAGTCTTCTTCTCACAAATTCTGGTGAATTTGTGAGTATAGCCTCAGTTTATGGTTGTCATTGATATGAGTGACACCTGAGGCCCTAATTCACATCAATCACTAATTAATGTAACCGTCTGAACCAGCATATACATTTGTATCTATATTAATTGTCCCGTCACATTTGATGTCAGATGTCTGTGATGTGGTGATGTGTGTATTTAAAAAAAAAACTGAGATGCTTCTGTTTGTTTTTTTCAACTTGTGTTGTGAACAAGATTTGTCTGTGTTTTTAACCACTTCATTTTATCCAGTAAATAAAATTAACCAAAGCAGAAGCAGGGCTTTTAACTGCAGGTGGATATATGCTTTGTGTTTTCTAAGCAAATGTATGTTTTAGTCTTTGTTTAAATTCACATGTTGATCAAATAAATGTATGTTAAAGCCATAAATGATGAGCCAGTTCAGGAAGAGCTGCTCTGATTACACACCTATTATTACACAATACAACATTCAGCCACCTGACAAACTCTTACATAGGGAAATCAAAAGGGATTATTTTATTTATTTATTTTAATTGGGCTTGTATAATTTAGGTGGCCTGAGCTAGAAAATTAGGCACAGTGACCAGGATCAGCTCTGAGACTGTACAGAAAGACATATATATATATATATATATATATATATATATATAGATATATATATATATATATGTACATGTGTATATATATATATATATATATATATATATATATATATATATATATATATATATATATATATATATATATATATGTATGTATATATACAGACGTGGACAAAATTACCCTTCCATTAAAGAGAGAAAACCCCACATGGTCACTAAAATAAGCTGAAACTGACAAAAGTAATAATAAATAAAAATTTACTGAAAATCAACTAATGAAAATCAGACTTTGCTTTTGAATTGTAGTCCAAGAGAATTATTTTAAAAAACAAACTAATGAAACTGGCCTGGACAAAAATGATGGTACCCTTAACTCAATGTGTTGTTGCACAAGCTTTTGAGGCAGTTTCTGCAAACAGGCAATTTCTGTAGCTCTCAGTGAGACTTCTGCACCTGTCCACAGGTATTTTGGCCCACTCCTCATGAGCAAACTGCTCCAGCTGTCTCAGGTTTGAAGGCTGTCTTCTCCAGACTGCATGTTTCAGCTCCTTCCACAAATGTTCAACAGGATTTAGATCAGGGATCATAGAAGGCCACTTCAGAATAGTCCAGTGTTTTGTTCTGAGTCATTCTTGGGTGTTTTTAGCTGTGTGTTTTGGCTCATTATCCTGTTGGAGGACCCATGACCTGTGACTGAGACCAAGCTTTCTGACACTGGGCAGCACATTTCACTCCAGAATGTCTTGATAGTCTTGAGATTTCATTGTACCTGCACAGATTCAACACACCCTGCGCCAGGTGCAGCAAAGCAGCCCCAGATCATAATTCAAAATCCATGTTTCACAGTAGGTACAGTGTTCTTTTCTTTGTATGCTTCATTTTTGCATCTGTGAACATAGAGCTGATGTGACTTACCAAAAAGCTCCAGTTTTGTCTCATCTGTCCAAAGGACATTCTCCCAGAACCTTTGTGGCTTGTCAATATGCATTTAGGAAAATTCAAGTCTCTCTTTTTTGTGATTTGCTTTCAACAGTGATGTCCTCCATTCAGTCCACTTTGGCTCAAACAGTGATGGATGGTGTGATCTGACTCTGATGTACCTTGACCTTGGAGTTCTCCTCTAATCTCTTTGAAGTTGTTCTGGGCTCTTTGGTTTCCATTCGTATTATCCGTCTCTTCAGTTTGTCATCAGTTTTCCTCCTGCAGCCACGTCCAGGGAGGTTGGCTACAGTCCTGTGGACCTTAAACTTCTGAATAATCTGTGCAGCTGTAGTCACAGGAACATCAAGCTGCTTGGAGATGGTCTTATAGCCTTTACCTTTAACATGCTTGTCTATAATTTTCTTTCTAATCTCCTGAGACAGCTCTCTCCTTAGCTTTCTGTGGTCCATGTTCAGTGTGGTACACACCATGATACCAAACAGCACAGTGACCACTTTTCAGCCTTTAAATAGGCAGACTGACTGATTACAAGCTTGAAGACACCTGTGATGATAATTACAGGACACACCTTAGTTTAACATGTCCCTATGGTCACATCATTTTTAATCTTTTCCAGGGTACCATCATTTTTGTCCAGGTCAATTTCATTAGATTATTTTTTTAAATAATTCCGTTGAATCACAATTCAAAAGCAATGTCTGATTGTCATTGGTTAATTTTTAGTAAATTTTTTATTTATTATTACTTTTGTCAGTTTCAAATTATTCCAGTGACCATTGTTGATTTTCTTTCTTTAACAGAAGGGTACCAACAATTTTTTCCACGTGTGTGTATATATTAGCGGTGCAACAATACATGTATCTGTATTGAACCATTCGATACAGTGGGCTCGGTTCAGTACACCCTATGAAACGAACAATACGCAATTTTGTATTTATTTATTTGATCAACTTCTGACAAGGCGCTATGAGCTGAAAGCACCTCCCCTTTCATTCGGCCAAGCTGCTGAGACAGAAGAAGCTACATACGCCAGGGCGCTGCAACATGGAGAGTGCTTTACCTTCAACTGAAATTGAAGACCCTCCACTATCATTCAGATCTGGTGTTTGAGACTACTTTGGCTTCCATGTTAAGTATGACCCTGATGGTAAGCGTGTCATTGTGAAAAACACAACAATAGGTCTGAAGTGCAACACGATGCTAAACTACGTTGGGGGAAATACAACAAACGCCGACATCATCCCGGTGTGACAGAAACAACAAGCAGCACACATGCTGCAGACTTTATCTGGGTCATTTCGACAGCCATTAGCACATGATTCAAAGAGGGCAAAGGAAATCGACCGGGCCATAGCTACTTTTATTGCTGTGGACATGAGACCCTTTTCTGCTGTGGATAACGACACTTGATACACTTCAAGCTCGTTCTTTGTAATATTTACTCTGCTGCTAAGAATGCACCACATAAGATGGGTGACTTCTCTATTAGATACATTTAATTTTTACATATTCTTATTTTTACATGGTATATAATGACTGCTTTTTTAATCTCGAACTGTGCAATACACTTCATTCCATGTATATATTTTCTCAATAGTTATAGGTCACTATTAACTGACAGTGTTAAACAATATTTCTTGCATAGCCCTTGTATTCAGATTTATTTTTTATACTATTTATTCTGGCCCTAATAACATTCATATTTTTGTACACTTATTCACTAACAATATAACTGTGTGTTGTTACAATCCAGGAAGCCAATGCAACAAAATTTCATTCCAAGTGCACATCTGTGTAATTTGCGTAATGACAATAAAAGAAGTCAAAGTCTAAGTGATGTTTTTGTTTTTATGATTCTAAGTATGCACCAAAGAATGTGCCTGGTGTAGCTGCAAGAGTTACATTTAATACAATTTAATGAAAATATACTCTGAGTTGAAACAATCATTGGTTATTTTAATAAACTAGAAGTAAAAAAGGCATTGAAATTTCTCATATTTTGTATCGAAAAATTATTGAACCGTGACAGAAACGTATCGAACCGAACCGTGAATTATGTGTATCGTTGCACACCAAATGTGTTCATGTATGTATATATATATATATATATATATATATATATATATATATATATACACACATATATACATATATATGTATATATGTATATATATACATATATAAGTATATATAGGCCTGTCACGATAATCAATAAATCAATTAACCGAAAGATAAAAAAAAAAACAAGTCGGGAAGTTTTCAGGCCTCGATAAATGGACGTGCACGTGTATTTGTTTTCCTCCTCACATACAGGCTGAAGGAGAAGAAGGCTCACTCCGTCTCTGTATATTTGTGTTAACACCTGGGGGCGTTGGTTCTGTAGCAAATTCAACAGAGTGAGTCCTCCTGTCACTCAACCCATCTTTGTTCTGGTGAGGACTAAAGAGGCCGCTCTGCTAGCTTGTACACACACACATAGTGCTGCAGGTGAGCATCGTGAGGAGCAACGGAAACAAAGGCAAATATGGATGAAGGAACGAAAGAGATGGTTTCTAAACCTCATGCCACAGCCCCAGTGTGGGAATATTTTGGTTTTAAACAGAATGAGCAAGGTGAGCCCATCAATACAGACGAGCCAATATGTCGTATTTGTTCTAAAGTAGTGGCGACAAAGAAGGGAAATATGACCAACATGCATGCACACCTAAAACATAACCACCCTGTCCAGTTTTCCCAGCTTGGAAAAAAAAGTGCTGCTCGAGGAGCAGCGGAGCCTTGATCCCGACAGTCGACGCTCACTGAGGCATTTAGTCGGCAAAGTAAATATAAACAAAACAGCGCAAAATGGTGCGCGCTAACAGACAGTGTTGTTCGCTACATTGCAAAAGAAATGCAGCCCTTCAATACGGTTGAAAAGCCTGGATTTCGGGAAATGTTACAAACATTTGACTGACAGTACGAATTGCCTGGTAGGGCGTACATGTCACAAACAGCAATTCCTGAACTGTATAACCGAGTGAAAGAAGAAGGAAGGACATGAAGGACATAAAAAGCATTGCATTTTACTCTGCCACCACTGATAAGTGGTCCAGCTCAAATATGACCCCCTACATTAGCTTAACAATACACTACATTACTGCTGACTGGACCCTGCAGTCCAAGTGTTTAGGGACCAGATATGTGCCAGAAAACCACACTGCTGACACCCTGGGAGAAAACCTGAAGTCTGCTTTAGCAGACTGGGGACTGGATGAGGACAAACTTGTCTGTATAACTACAGACAATGGTCCAAACATTGAGGCAGCAATAAGAAATCTTGGCTGGACATGGCTTAATTGCTTTGGGCACAACCTCCATCTTGCCGTGTCTCATGGCCTGGACAGCGACAAAGACCGGACAGCCCGTGCCATAGGAGTCTGTAGGAACTTGGTTAATACATTTAACCTGAGTTGGATAAAGAGGAGAGACCTGAGAAAGGCACAGACTGAAGCCAGTCTCCCTCAACACAGTCTAATACTGGTGAGTGACATTTAATTCATTGCTAGTTAACCCATTTATGCCCAAATTTTTTTCGGAGTTGTAAGGCATATAACTTTGTCAGCTGAGTCCCGCTGAATCATGTTATGTATTTCTTTTTTCCATTTTGCACTTTGTTTTAAAGAAAAGAGCATTTTTATGACTGGCAACAATTGTTGCCGGTAGTCACATAGCTTGTACCGAGGTCACAGTTTCAGAGTCCTGCAGCATGGACAGGACCTATGTTACAGAGTACCCAAGGAAAGAACAACATACATAATAAATTTGTATTTTGGCCTGTTATTTTATGAAAATTGTGTGTGTGGGTATGTGCGGGGGTGTGTGTGTGTGAGGTGTGTGTGTGTGTGTGTGTGTGGGGGGGGGGTATGAATGGCCATTGGCTATGATGAGTGTGTGTCAAGAAAGGTGCACTTCCAACTGCACATCAACATTTTTGACTTTTTATCACATTATTATGACTAAGTATGTATTTATTTATTATTAGTTCCCTGATTTCCTTCTTTTAAAGTTGCTGAAACGGTTTTCCAAAAGATTGTTTAGCTAATAGCAAGAAAATTTATGGTAACGTATCAAAATCCTACAGACACAGGTCTTGAATGCTTGTGAATTTATTTAGCTTGTTAGAGTACTCCAAGATGACTTGAATGCACCAGTGTTCATCATTCTACAATTTGAAATAACTAATTTATGAGAAATCCTGCAGACAGTGTTTTCCTTTAGTTAGTTACAAGCTATGTGCCCACTGGCAACTTTTATTGCCACTCACAGAAATAAGCCCATGAACAAATAAATATTTATCCCAGGTAAAAAAATTTGGTAGAGGGTTACTCTAGAGACTTGAATGATTAAATAATCACAAATATGTTTTGGGGGAAAGCATGAGAAATGTATGAAAATGACCTCTTTCCAGGACAATTTGCATCCCCCATGTCTTCCACCGAAAGGAGCAGGAAGCAGATGATGTCATGTGACAGGGACTACTTGAAAACTACATTTTATAATCCGAAATCTTTGTCCAAGTTGTCTATGATCACATAAGTGCAAAAAATTGCATTACTACTGCTGACATTTTTTGTTGTGAGTAGAAAATGACAGTGATACACTTCGGCAACAATTGTTGCCGGGGGGGCAAAATGGGTTAATGAGAAACACTATGTGTGTGTGTGTGTATATATATATATATATATATATATATATATATATATATATATGTGTGTGTGTGTGTGTGTGTGTGTGTATGAACGTATAATTTAAAACTTTATAGACTACTGAAAAATAACTATTATTATCTTTTCACCCAGGATGTGGCTACACGATGGGGTACAAAACAGAAGATGGTAGAGAGGGTACTGGAACAGCTGCCAGCAATAAGACGTGTCCTAGTTGAGGACAGAAAACATGGCCATCTCAGCCCAACCTGGCAGGATGTTTCCGTTTTGGTGTCCATCAATGCAGCTCTGAAGCCAGTGGCCAATTTCACCGACATCCTTTCAGGTGAAAAATATGTCACTGTGTCCTCAGTAAAGCCTGTGCTGGAACTGATCAAAGGTGACCTTCTCTCTCCAAACCCTGATGACACTGAACTGACAGCTAATGTTAAAGAAAACATGTGCAGGGTACTGACTGAAAAATACAGCTCACCTGCGTTCCAAGTCCTCCTAAGAAAGGCCACAATCTTGGATCCAAGGTATTGTGGCACCATGGAGGAGGAAGTTCTGGATGATGGCAAACATCAACTTGTGCAAGAGCTTCCGGACTTGAAAGAGCCCGAAGGAAGTGGAGAAGGTACCAGTGGTGAGAGCTGCAGTAAAGCTGCTGCTGGAGGAAATGAGGATGCACTTCCTGCACCCACAAAGAAGAAGAGGCTGAGTGATCTTCAAAACAGAAGAGCTAACCTCACAGGTCAGGCCCAGGCTGCAGTTCCAAAAAGAGTGCAGGCTGACATAGAGCTGACCAAGTTCCTCCAGGAGGATGTACTAGATGCAACTTCAGATCCCTTAATGTGGTGGCGTGACAATCAAAGAAGATTTCCTTTGATGGCCAAGTTGGCACAAAAATACATGTGCATTTGTGCAACAAGCACCAGCTCTGAGAGTGTTTAGCACAGCTGGAAACATTGCTACTCCAGAGAGATCCTGCCTTAAACCACACAAGGTCAACATGTTGGTGTTCCTTGCTCGGAATCTGCCAAACTAAAGTGGCTACAGATTTGCATATGGCCTGTGGCTAGTGTGCACTTTTTGTTAACCTGTTGTTCTTTGTTTACCTGTTAAAGAATAATACCCAATATTTATTACTTATTTAAGTGCAATTTTGTTTACAGAGACTTGATACTCCATTTTAATTTATTGCTGCTATTGTTTTGTGGGGTTTTTATTGGAGTATTTTTTTTTAGAGAGAGAGAAAGGGTCAATTTTTTTATTGTTTTATGTTTGTGATTTTTATTTCAGGGCAATTTTTGCTAAAAGAGACTTAGAGTCCATTTTATTTTCATTGGATTTTTTCTTTGTTTAATTTATTTTATTTTATTTTAAAGCTCTTGACATTTCAGTTACAATGTTAAAATACTCTTAAGAAATTATAGTTTATTGCTTTTAATATGGTGTACTCGCATTATTATGCCATTTATTATCATTACATCAATTAAAAATGGTCTCAAAATAATGACAATAATATCGTTTATTGGCAATAATTTGTAGGAGATTTATCGTCTGGCAAATTTTGTTATCGTGACAGGCCTTAGTATATATATATATATATATATATATATATATATATATATATATACAATTATATATATATATATATGTACCTGGTGGGGTGGGTGGCTGTTCTTCCTCTTCAGCTCGGGTCTTCTACCAGAGGCCTGGGAGCTTGAGGGTCCTGCAGTATCTTAGCTGTTCCTAGGACTGCACTCTTCTGGAGTGAGATGTCTGATGTTTCTCCAGGGATCTGTTGGAGCCACTTCTCCAGTGTGGGGGTCACTGCCCCAAGTGCCCCGATGACCACAGGCACCACTGTTGCCTTCACCTTCCAGGATTTCTCCAGCTCCTCTTTGAGCCCTTGGTGTTTCTCCAGTTTCTCATGTTCCTTTTTCTTGATGTTGCTATCACTTGGGATGGCTACATCTATCACAGCGGCTTTCCTCTGCTGCTTATCTATGATCACAATGTCCGGTTGGTTGGCCATTACCATTTTGTCGGTCTGTATCTGGAAGTCCCACAGGATCTTGGCTCGGTCATTCTCCATCACATTGGGAGGTGCTTCCCATTTTGACCTCGGGGTCTCCAGTTTGTACTCTGCACAGATGTTCCTGTACACTATACCGGCTACTTGGTTATGGGGTTCCATGTATGCTTTTCCTGCCAGCATCTTACACCCTGCTATTAGGTGCTGGACTGTTTCAGGGGCCTCTTTACACAGCCTGAACCTGGGATCTTTCCTGGTGTGGTTGATCTGGGCCTCTATTGCTCAAGGCCTGTTCCTTTGCAGCCATGATTAGTGCCTCTGAACTGTCCTTCAGTCCAGCCCTCTCCGGCCAGTGGTAGGATTTGTTCATATCAGGCACTACAGCTATCTGTCGGTGGTACATCCCATGCAGGAGATGTCCTCCCATGTGGTTCCTCTGGTTCCTCCCTCCCCTATATCTATCTATCTATCTATCTATCTATCTATCTATCTATCTATCTATCTATCTATCTATCTATCTATCTATCTATCTATCTATCTATCCATATATATATATATATATATGTATATATATATATATATACACATAATGTATATATATGTATGTTTCTCTTCTGTATGTTGTGTCTGTAGAAATTTGGCTCCTTTTAACCCTTAACCCATTTACCCTCCTCACCGCACACCCACACACACACACACACACCCTTACACAAACACCCCAGAACATGATATTCCGCCTTACCTGCCTTAACTGTAACATGTCCTTTTTCTGTATTATTACTTTTTGTATTTCTTCATCACTATTGTGTCACAACCTTTTTGTAATGTTTTGCACAAAATAAAAAAGTGAAAAAAAAAAAAAGTAAAAATAAGGTACAGATACAACCTGAACCAATTGTAATAATTTTGGGTGTATCTAATGTGTTTAGATCTTTAAGAGTGATGCAGCAACTTCTAATATTATATGGTTTGATCATAGCTAAAAAGCTGATTTTGATGTGTTTGAAAGGGAAAGAGGTGCCGACACTGATAAGGTGGCTGATATACCTGACAGACACACTTCATCTGGAAAACATCAGTACTTGTTAAAAGACAGAACTGAGTAATTTGAGATGATCTGGCAACCACTGCTTACCTTCCTGGACAAGGAATGGGATCCCTGACTTTCAGGATTGGTTTCAGCACTTCAGGGTGGGAGTGGCTGAGGGGGGGTGACAAGGGTATATATGTATATATATATATATATATATATATATATATATATATATATATATATATATATATATATATATATATATATATATATATATATATATATATATATATATATATATATATATATACACACACACACACACACACACACACACACATATATATATATATATATATATATATAGATATATAGATATAGATATAGATATAGATATATACATACATATATATGTATATATATATATCAGTGGCAGCTGCTGGTCAGTCAAGGAGGGGACGCTCATTTTTTTTCTGGCCTAAAGCATAAATTTGTTTATTTATGTAGTTATTTTTGTAAATGATCTGTGACCCTGTTGTACCAACTAGGCGTCTTTTCCAGGGATTTTATTCCCCCAAACCCACTTTTGACCAGAAAACACATTTCATTTGTGACAGTACTTCCAGTGAGCCAGCCCACCTTGTTATACCAGGAATGCTGAAAAGACCTGTTACCCCACCTTTTGCACTAAATCTATCTTAGGCCATGCTGTTTAACTCTAATTTTCTCTTCATAAGGAAGACTATCAGATGGCTTCGCCAAAATCCGGTCAACAACATTCATACTATCTGCCATGATGTGCAGCTTGCTAGCAGCTGGAGCTGCTACGTGAGACTACTGTTTGACAGGCAATGAGTGAGAGTGACAGGGATTTAGATCAGCAGCTGCTCGTTGGTGAAAAGAAAAAGTGACAGGAGAGAATCTTCAAACATAACGCCAGTCGTTTTTAAGAAAGATAAAGTCACTTGTGATCGATAAAGCCTCCGGATCAGTCCAGAACAACTGAATGTAAAATTTAGCAGAAGCCCCGGTGGAGAGTTATACTTCAAGATCACTGATTGGCTCATTTCACTGTCAATCAAAAAGAGATTCGGCCTCAGACAGATCATCCAATCACCACGCAGAAGCTCAGCGTCCAGGCCAGCCCACTGTCTCATAGACCCCCAGAGACGCTGAGCGTCCGATGGGTGGGACAAAGCCCAGCGTTTATCCAGTGACCGTCCAGTTTCTACAGTGGAACAACCCACTCTACGCTTCCCTGTTGAGGTCCGAAGACGCTCAGCATCCGACTGTGTTGAAGCACTGAGATGCAGTGGGGATGAATGAGAAGGAAGTCCCGCCAGTTACCTGTGATAAGTAGCTGATTCTGAACAAAAGATGAAGGTATTCTAGCGCATATTTAGTCAATGAAATGTACACACAGCAGTACATATCACCACTTTTTTGGGGGACATTTTAGGGGAAGCTGAGCTTCCCTTGCAGTCTTACAGCAATCGCCACTGATATCTATCTATCTATCTATCTATCTATCTATCTATCTATCTATATATATATATATATATATATATATATATATATATATATATATATATATATATGTATATATATATATATATATATATATATATATATATCCGAAGACGGAGGAAAAGGAAAGAAAAGGAAAGATCACGTTTCTTCAGGAATCCATTCCAGCATGCACAAGGGCTCCTTGAGGAGAAGACGAGTGGAACCCTGGATGTCTCCAAAGAAGAACTGGAGGAGCACATCCGTGCTCAATACAGCGACCCGGCAAGGAACAAGCCCCTAGGCTCACCAGGGTATGTGCCCAGGCCTCCCGAACCATCAGCCCTTTTCGATACATCACCACCCAAACTCTGTGAGGTCACGCAGGTGGTCCAGAGGGCAAGATCTGCATCAGCACCAGGCCCAAATGGGATACCATACAAGTTCTATAAGAACTGCTCGGGAGTGCTGAGGCTCCTATGGACCCTGTTAAAAGGCATCTGGACCAAGCAGAGCATACCATCTGAGTGGAAAGGGCAGTGGCTGTGGCTATTCCCAAGAAACAAAATGCCAAGACCATCGGGCAGTTCAGGAGCATAGCCCTACTAAATGCGGATGGGAAAATATTCTTCTCTGTCATGGCAAGAAGGATGACCACCTACCTGATGGACAACAACTACGTAGACACCAGCTGCCAGAAAGCCAGAGTTCCGGGTCTCCCAGGGTGCGTAGAACATGCTTCGTTGATTTGGGACCAGATTCAGACCACCTTAGCCAATGCATACGGGTCAGTGCCACACCAGCTCAGAGCATACGCCCTAGACTTCTTCTACATCCCGGATAACATCAAGACCATGATCATGAATTACTTCCAGGACATGCACATGTGCTTTGCACTGAAGAAGTTCATCACTGGGTGGCAACATCTAGAAGTCGGGATTGCAATGAGATGCTCCATCTCCCCCATCCTCTTTGTAGCAGCCTTTGAGGTTATCCTGGTTGGGGCCAGGCAGGTGGTGGGAGGTGTCCGGCTGCCTGCAGGTCAGAGGCTTCCCCCCCTAAGGAGCTATATGGATGATATCACCCGCCTGCTACACACTGCTCCATGCACATCCAGACTTCTGAAGAGGCTGGACGAGCTGATTGGCTGGGCAAGGATGAGATTCAAGCCTCAGAAGTCCAGGAGCCTGTCGCTGCGGAAAGGGGAGAGGAATGACAGAGTCACCTTTACCATCGGCGGCGAAGACATCCCTCTCATCATGGACCAGCCCATCCGAAGCCTGGGGAGACTATATACATGAGGTCTCTCAGACAAGGATATGGGAAAAAAAACATCCTTCAGCAGTTGTCAGAAGGCCTGGCAAAGATCGACGCAAGCCAGTTACCCGGAAAGCATGAGGTGTGGTGCTATCACTTCACCCTGTACCCAAGGGTGATGTGGCCTCTAAAACTGTGTGAAGTCACCTCATCAGCCGTAAACAAGATGGAAGCAAAAGCCAACGCCTTCATCTGCAAATGGCTCGGGCTACCATGGTGTTTCTCGGCAGCTGGCCTCACGGTTGAACGCGACTACAGTTACCCCTGAAATCCATAACCCTGGGCTATAGGCAGGAGAAGGCCCGACTGGTGATGGAACTAAGGGACTCTGCCGACAAGACAGTGGCAGGAGCAGATGTCAGAGTTGCAACTGGAAGGAAATGGAGGGCTGAGGAGGAGGTGAAGAAGGTGATGGGCAGGCCGCAACACCAGGAGGTTGTGGGCAGGGTCCAAACAGGGCAGGCAAGCCTTGGATGGAGAGATCCACCCATGTTATGGTCCAAGGCAAACAAGAAGGAGAGGAAAGACCTTGTTGTTGCAGAGATCACGAAAGTGGAACAGGAAGAACTCAGAGTGAAGTCTGTGGCACAGGGGCAGTGGACTACCTGGGAGGGTGTCGCAAACCGAGCAATTAACTGGGCAGACTTTTGGAAACTGCTACAAGCTCGACTCAGTTTCCTCATTAGAGCGACCTACGACATGCTCCCGAGCCCTCTAAATCTCCGGCAGTGGTTTGGAACAGAGCAATCCTGTGACCTCTGCAGGACCATCAATGCATCACTCCAGCATGTCCTGTCAGGATGTAAAACAGCGCTGACACAAGGTCGATTCACATGGCGGCATGACCAAGTGCTCAGGAAGCTGGCAGAGGTGCTGGAGAAAAGTCGGCAGGAGGCGAATAACCAGATTCTATCAAAGAGCCAACAGAGGATCCACTTCCACAGGCAGGGGGAACCCGCAGATCACTCCAGCAAGAGAGCACCATCCTCCAAGCTGTTAACACCGGGGGTGGAGTAGAAGATGAAAGTAGACCTTGGTCCACAGCTCCGGTTCCCACAGGAAATCTGTTCCACCACCCAAAGACCCAACGTGGTACTGTGGTCCACAGCTGTGAAGTCAGTACTGCTGATAGAGTTGACAGTGCCATGGGAGGATGGACTAGAAGCTGCCTATGAGAGGAAGTACGCGAAATACGCAGACCTGGTCGCAGGGTGCAGAGAAAGTGGATGGCAAGCAAGGACGAACCCGGTGGAGGTGGGAGTCAGGGGCTTTGTTGGCAGCTCCACGCCACGCCTGCTTAGAGACGTGGGACTACGGGGAGCAAGGCTGAGCAAAGCCACCAAAGAACTGTCAGAGGAAGCAGAGAAAGCAAGCCACTGGCTCTGGCTGAGACAACGAGACAAGTCTTGGGGGGGAACATCAGCATAGGTTGAGCTGCAGGGGGTGTCAGGGAGACATCCCTGTACACTGCCCCGCCACTGGGAGATGTTCTGGGTTAAGGGGCGAAACATCAGTGAGCAGTGGTCCCCAGCTGAAGACCCTGCAGTTCAACCTGTTCCTTAGTATGCGGTCAGGTTTAGGCCTGGCTCAGGGTAGCGGACGCCCCTGCCATGCATAGTCCTCCTTTGGCACCGTTGGAGGTGTGCCAGGTTTAAGGCCAAGCAGATCTACCATCACCCTGTATGTAATAATATATATGTTATGTGAATTAGGTGAAGAGAACGAAGCACATTTTCTTCTGTACTGTCCTTTGTACGATGAGTTGAGAGCTCCTCTGATGAATGAAATGTACGTTAAAAGTCCTGATATGTTTTGGTGTACTGATGATGACAGACTGAAATGGTTGTTTAGTTATAATATTTTCAAGTTGGCCTCCTTTGTATCCAGAGCCTGGAAAAAAACGCCAGGATAGTTTATTTTTGTGAGATTATTTCTTCTTTGTAAATGTCTACAACGATCCCTGAACTTGATGACTGAATAATGGTGTCTTGTAAGCCCGTTGGTCTGGGCATATTGTATATGCATGACACAATAATAAAAAATCAATCAATCAATATATTTTTTTTTTTTCTCTCGAAGGGGTTGTGTCTTGGATATTGAATATTGCATTGTTGTTTGTTGGACCTTTGTGTTTTTTTTTAAATTACTATTTATTTTTATTTTTTAAAAAATAATAAAAACATTTGAAAACCAAAGGAGCGATTGTTACTGGGTTAAAACTGTTTTTTTGGTCAATCTGAAAGGGGCATTAAGGAACAGAGCCTGTGAGGGAGATCTGAGAGATGGCCCTATTATTCTAGAGCAGACAGTCACTGATTTCCAGGCAGTTTCTGTCCTGAAGGCTGATTGAATGAAACCAGATGGTGATCAAGAAGGTGGTGATGCTTTTTATGAAGGAGTATGAGAACATCCTGAGAATGTGAGAATGTTGAGATCTTCAGCAGACCGTCAAAGGTAGTGTCCAGGTATTTATAGTCCTCAACAAGCTCCACTGGCTGACTGTGAATTGTGGTGTGACTGGTGCAGCTGGCTCCCTCTGCTGGTTTGAAGAAGTAACCACTATCTCCAAAGTTTTGCTGATGTTCAGCTCCAGGCACACATATCAGACCAGTCCACAAACTCCATGAGGACTGGTCCATGGGGCTGTGAAGAGTCTGACAGCAGAGACAGAAGGACTGTATCATCATCAGGTGGGTTTGGGGCTGTACAGATCTGCAGTCATCAGTGTACAGGATGAAGAGCAGCGGGGAAAGAACACAGCCCTGCCTGGAGCCGGTTGAAGTATGTCGTATGTCAGAGATGCTGTTGACATACACTTTCTGTGACCTGTGGGTGTGGGAATCCAAGAGCCACAGGATGAGCTGGTCATTCAGGTGGAAGGAGGAGGAGTTTGTTGGCAAGGATGTGAGGCTGGAGGGTGTTAAATGCCAAGGAGAAGTCAGCGCTCTACTGTGGCACTCTGCTCTTGCCGTAAGCAAACTAGAGAGGGTCCATCAGTGAGCTGCTTGCATGGATGTAAATATAAATGTAAATGTTCTTTATCTATACAGCCCTTTAAAACAACCCTTTCAGTGAACCAAAGGGCTTTACAATAGGTGAGAGTAATAAGCAATAAATAACACCATTAAAAATAAATAAAAGCAGCAACAGCAATAAAAGCAATGAAAACAATACAAGCAATAAAATACAATAAAATAAAGTAAAACAGAGTAAAAGTGTCACCACACTACTCGGTATTAAAAGCCATCCGAAATAAATATGTCTTCAGCCAGGTGAGACAAACCACTTAGATAAACTAGATGCCTGTTTAAAGGACATCAGAACCTGGATGGCCAGACATTTTCTTCTTTTTAACTCAGATAAGACAGAGGTTATTGTGCTGGGCCCTCGACACCTTAGAGAATCCTTTTCTGGTGATTTAACTGCCATAGATGGCATTAGTCTGGCACCAAGCGCAACTGTTAGAAATCTTGGAGTGCTATTTGATCAGGATTTATCCTTTAACTCTCACATAAAGCAAATTTCAAAAACAGCCTTTTTTCATCTTCGTAACATCGCTAAAATCAGGCCTATCCTGTCCCAGAGCGATGCTGAAAAGCTAGTCCATGCTTTTGTTACCTCTAGACTGGACTATTGTAACTCACCGCTTTCAGGCTGTCACAGCAAGACGCTCAAGACACTTCAGATGCTCCAAGATGCCGCAGCTCATGTACTGACTTGAACTAGGACTAGGAGAAGAGACCACATTACTCCTGTATTAGCTTCTCTGCATTGGCTTCCCATTAAATATAGAATAGAATTCAAGATTCTTCTCCTCACCTATAAAGCTCTCAGTGGACAGGCACCAGTCTATCTTAAAGAGCTTGTAGTGCCGCATACAACCCTCTAGAACATTACGCCTCCCAAAATGCTGGCCTACTTGTGGTACCATCAATCTCCAAAAGTAGTATGGGAGGTAGAGCCTTCAGTTATCAGGCTCCTCTTCTCTGAACAATTTATCGACCACAGTTCGGGAGTCTGACACTTCTCTACCTTTAAGGTTAGACTTAAAACATTCCTCTTTGATAAAGCTTTCAGTTAGGGACCAGCTCATAGTTTATAAATTAGTTCATAAATTAGACTCATAGTTTTGGTACAATAGGCCTAGACTGCCGGGGAGTCTGGCACAATGGAAGCCTCCTATCTCTCTAGGATTAGGGGAGTCTCGGGCTCTATGTCTCTCTCTCTCTCTCTTCAGCATCTGCTTTTGCCCCTTTTGTTTGCTCCTGTACTGCCTCTGGCTCTTGTCTTGTAGGTGGCCTGGGATCCTTGGTGGAGACTGCCTGCTGCTGTGGAGTCATGAAGCCTCAAAACTACAATTATAAACATGACACATAGTTGGCCATTTTATTAGGAACACTCCATTCCCATTATCATTATAGCTGTTCATGTAGATATGAGCATGATCTCCATATCCATGATCATACATCTACAGTATCTATATTTATCACCACATAGACATGAGGTCCCTTTGAAAATGGGATGTCACATCTCCAGAGGCCTTTAACACATTTATACTTAACGGAGACAAATATGGTTGGGATGCACTTGTGGTCTGGGCACCCATGAGTTCATTGCTACCATAAATTCTTATTTTCAGTAATAATATCTAAGATTATACTTCTAGAAAAATGATCACCACAACCATTCAGACATGAGGAACCTCCTGAAAATGAGATGTAGCATCTCAAGAGGCTAACCTCTAATAAATCAGACGACAGGTCTATGGTTCATGGATCTGTCCCTAACTTTAGTTCTTACTTTAGTCCACTTGTCTCCTCTTACCTCCCTTCCTTTGCCCTCACACCCAACACAGCATCGTGTGGATTTGCTGTTCATCATGAGACTGGGATCCACATCCAAGATTTCCTGCTGCTTAACAGAAGTTTTTTTCTTGCCCCCATGATAGAGGGATTCATGATTGGCTATATGGATTCATGTTGGGTGTTGATGTATATATTTGTATATATATGTATATGTGTATCTTTATATGTATATATGTATCTATGCATATATGTGTATCCACAAAATGAAGAGCTTTATGCTCTATTCTAAAGTGTCTTGAGATAAAACTTGTTATGAATTACGCTTATACAAATAAAGATTGATTGATTGATTGATTGATTTTGATTGATTCCCAGCCAAATCCTGATTCTAGATTGATTGGTTCAGTCTGGATTTGAAAAGGCTATAGAAATGAGACTAATGGGTCAGGGACTTATTCCAGAAGCTTAATGTATAAAGGGATATTGAGAGGATTCATCCCTATTGTTAGGTTCTGATGACCTCAGCAGCTCTCTCCAGGCTCCTGAACTATTGCTCTGTACACTCAGTGTTCTGTCGATGATCTCATATCATCTTCTACTGAAATCAAACAGACTAGTCACAGTGAGTACTTGCTACATCAAGATCTGTATGAACTGTGTCTGTGAACTCTCATAAGTTTGTTCAGCCTTGATGATCTCTAGCCTCACTTCTGCCTGTCACTGCTCAGCAGAGTGTCTGTGAGTCAGCTTCATTTGCACAGATTATACTTATACTTCATTTTTTGATTAGCAACTCTCCCTATGCACTAGAGTTTCCTGTCATGTGTCAGTACTCATCATGGCATCTATTCTGTTGATTCTTTACCATTTTGTTTGTTTGTTTTTGAGAAAACTGCTATCTGTTCATTGAAAGGACTTGGGTCTGTTAACTTTAAGTAAGTGTCTGTCTTTTGACTTGAATAAAAAAGAGAAAGTCAGCTATCTTCATTAGGTTCTGACTGATTTAATTTGCATGATGAGTGAAATAGTGGAATCATCCTCCAGTCAATGCTTGACAGATGTTAAACATCCATCATTAGTTACCAAGCAGATCTCTGTCACCCGGGTAGTGTCTGTCCTCATTGTTCAGATGTTAATCAGGACTTTTGAAGAAGATTTAGTGGTTTCCAAGAGTTACTAGCCACTCAGTATTTTCACTAGCCACAATTTGTTATTGGATTATTATGTTCAATGTGATTAAAGCCGATGATGACATGCTAAAGTTTACTTAAAAAAGATTTACAACCTCTTTAATTGTAAATGACCCCTGTGCACACTTAAAACAAGACTACATCAATGAAAGCCCTGAGGAAATTTAATTTACTTCTCCCTCATTGTCATTCTTATGAAAAAAGAAATAATTTTCTGATTAAAATCGTTAATAAATATTTAAGCAGACAGTGTCTCTTGCTGAGTTTTTATCCGTTCAATTAATCTTCTGTACCCCTTTACCATTTTATTATAAGCAATAACAAACTACTATTTTAATTACTTTGTCTTAATAGACTGCATATTTTCATATGAAAGGAGCACAATGTTACACACAACTTTATCAGAGCTGAATACCTGAGGACCTGTCCGACAGTCAGAGCAGAACATCACCTTCTCTACCAGGTCATACACCAGCCATTCTCGACCTGTCTTCCATTTTTCATTAAAAAATCTTTTCTTTTTCGCCTCCTCATCCTTCGGTTCATTGGGTTTTCTCTTATTTTGGTTTCTCTTGTTTCTCTCCGGGTCTCGTAACTCCTTGGAAATGCCGCCACATCGCTCCTCCGCTTATCTTTTGACCCGAGTCTGACCTGATCCCCTGTCAGCAGTGACGTCGCAAAGGCTTCCAATTTATGGACCAATGATGAGCAAACACTTTATGCAAGCAGTGCTCATGGGAGTTGTAGTATGTCGTGGTATTTTATTGCAATTGGTTTATTATTTCAGATGCCGTTTGAGAAAACTACAATTAAACGTGTACATAAAATTCAACCCGCCAAAGTGGCTAGTGGGAGCGGCGGTGTTACCAGCCACTGCCGAAATCCACCCGCAATTGGTGGGTTGGCGGGTGTTAATGTCAAGCCCTGATCCGGGTATTTCTCGCACACTCAATCTTTTCATACTATCTAATGTGAACGCACTACATACTCATTTTGATGTCACAGTTAGAATTATTACGTTAGTCTGCCATTTCGGACACAGCCTGGTTCACCAGTACATCAAGGACTGTCTCCCCCCCACACTTGACCCCCACCAGTTTGCATAATGGGCAAACAGATCCACAGAGGATGCCATCGCTATAGCTCTGCATGCTGTTCTGAGCCCCCTGGAATAACAGCAGAGATATGCCAGGATGCTCTTTGTGGATTACATTCATGTGTAGTTGGATTAAGGACTTTCTGATCAACCAACCTTTCCTCCACCTGCACTCTAAGCACTGGTTCACTGAGCTGAGCGAGGCTTCAGAAGACAGTCAGTGCAGCACAGAGGATCATTGGCTGCCAACTCCCCTTCCTGATGAAAATCTACTCCACCCGGTGCCTCAGGAGAGCTCAGAACATCATCAAGGAGAGTGCACATCCTGGTGCCCATCTGTTTGACCTGCTGACCAAAGATTTTCAATCGGATTGAGATCAGGACTCATTGCTGGCCATTTTTTTTCCTTTTCATCCATTCCTATGTGCTTTTGGATGTGTGCTTTGGGTCTTTGTCTTGCTTGAGGGCCCACAATCTTTGACTCAAACCAAGTGTTCTTACACTGGGTAGGACATTTCGCTCTAAAATTTCTTGATAATTATCGGATTTCATGATTCCTGTGATACGGTCAAGGCCTCCAGTACCTGATGCAGCAAAGCAGCCCCAAACCATTATGGAACCTCCACCATGCTTAATTGTTGGTAGGGTGTTCTTTTCCTTGTAGGCTTCAAGTGGTTGCAATTAAAACTGCCTATTCTAAATATGACTGCATGATCATAGTAGCTAATGAAGTATAATTTACAAACCTTAATATGTGAACATTACTTCTGCCAAGTTTGAGTCTGATAAAGTGATGCAGAGCAAAGTTAGAGAGGTTTGTAAAGAGACTGTACTGTCACATTGTGTACTTAAGCTTCATGGGTGCCAATAATGATGAGTCGGACTGTATACTGTCCTGTAGGATTTTATCTTACATATACTTGTACTTATACATCTTACAACCTTTTTATACACTGTGTTGTTTTTTTACTTGCTTAACCATCTATTGCACTGAAAAAGGAGAAGCTCTCCAACCTCATTGTACATTCTGTATGATGACAATACAAGGCATTCTGATTCTGAATATTATGCCAATTGCCTTTCCATATTGTTGTTGTTAGTTAAGTACAGTCAGAACACAATTTAGCAGGTTCAGTTATAAAACGTACAAAGTACAGCACTTCTCAGTTCAGTGACAGTTTAATCCATTACCTGGTATTTGTGCATGTGTCACGATATGACAAATAAACATGTCATAAATAAGGACTGCATATGTTTGGCCCCACTAACTGCTTAAAAAATGCTTTAAAAATAACTACTACAAGATCGAGTCATTTAATTATAAATTACACATGGTTCATTTTCACCCATGTGTGCATACTTGGTATTGTAATATAAATACAGGCTCTTTTCATAGAATAAAAAAGGGGACAATGAAAATATGGATATGTGGTTATCAAAAAATAGAATATTAAAGAATACTTAGAATAACTGTAAAATGCATTCATTTAAAAAGATCAAACAAAGATAAACTTAGCCAGCTTTAAATAACCAGGGAAATGAATGCAGGTTTTTTCTGACCCATGTTGTACTTTTGTTGTGCATCAAAGAGTTAATTATAAGTATATAAATATTTTGTATGTTCACCAGAACTCCCACAATCACTTTAAAAATATTTGCACCACACACTTGCCTTATCTGAACCTTTTCATTTCTTGGTGATAGTTGAGAGGGGCTTGGGGCTTGTCTTCACCTGTGGTTAGGTATAAATAACGAGACGTATGACTCTTCATCATAGGGTCACTGTGGTTGTTCCTCACCATTTTGTTGCACAAGTTCTCACGGTTTGCTGCATCTTCTTTCTCTAAGGACCAGTAAGTCATTGTTTTTCTTAGTTCTACGATTCTGTTAGTATCAATGAAGAATTTTATTTCCCAGTAGCATCATAGTATGATTTTCTAACTCCTGTCTGTGTTTTTGGATTCTGAAGGTCTCCTGGTTGAAGTAAAGATGGACAAAATGTTGATCCTCATTCCACTGTGCTTACTCTTTGGCTCGATGCAGACTGCAGAATCCATGAAGGTGAGAGAGGCTGTCAACAAAATTCATATTATCTTGTACATTTCACATTTGCTAATTATATACAGGACAGAGACAAGGATCAAAAACAGTTGTAAGCCAGTAGAGCTGTGCGTCGTCACTTCTCTCATGTTTCAATTCCATTGGGATTAATAAGTTAACAATTCAGTTTGATTTAATATCACAATTATTAACAATGCAACACGGGATAGTGATTGTGTACATAAGGGAAAGCAAGAGCAATACAATGCCTTCACTGGCAAACACATTTATGAAAAGTTTCAAGGTCAAGACATGCAGACTTTAAAAAATAAACAACTACTACAGGAGATTCATGAACCACTGCCACTGTGGACTCCATATTTGACTCTAGACCTGAATTACTGAATCAAGTTGCTTTTTAAAATCAGATACCACAGGCAGATAATCATCCTTTTTATCAATTAGAAATGGCATTTGCATTCAATTTTGATCAACCTTCATTTTCACTAACCAAACTGTCTGGCTGCAGTCCGGCAGCAGCCTCAGCAAAATAGAATGATTATTTGCTATATCTGTAAAATTACCCTGTAGTTTCTCTTCACAGTGCATCAATAAAAGGATCATTTTTGACGCTCTTAATAACCAGCAAACAATCCTTTATGCAGAGTAGTGTCTCAACAGCTGTTGGGAGGCCCAATCTGCCTTTTTTAACTTACTGAATAGACTCTGGCCGATATAGGAAACATTACTGATGAATAAAACATCCAGTGGTGTCAACAAAAAAGGCTTAAATTAAGAACCAAATACATGCATATTAAAGTTCAAAGCATTCAAAAATTTTCTTAATTGTACGATGTGTGCTCTCCAATCAACATGCTGTCTTTCCAGCATTCTTGCTCAGTAAAAAAAGTGCACACACAAACCTCTCTTGTATTTTCTCTCGTCTTGCTTATAAATTCTCAATTTAAAACAAATAACTGTTGACCTGGGTTAGGTGTTGGATGTATGTATTTGTATATATATGTATATATATATCTATATATGTATATATGTATCTATGCATATATGTGTATCCACAAAATGAAGAGTTTTTGCTCCATTGTAGTGTCTTGAGATAACACTTGTTATGAATTGGCGCTATACAAATAAAGATTGATTGATTGACCAGGAGGGGAACCTGTAAGTTCACATTGTTTTTGAAGACTACAAGATTACCACTAAACTAATCTGCCACAATCAAAACAGGCTGTGGAAGAAAAACATAGATAATCATAATAATAATAATAGAAATATTATTTCAGTATCACTGGAACAAAATACACAATAATTAACACTGAAATTATTTTAATGATGAGCCTCAAATGACAATTGTAATCCCTTTCTGACACAGGAATAATGAAAATGAGACAATGCTACTTATGTAAAGTTTATAGACAACACCCTGGGTGCTTAGTTTTGATGCTGACTTTACTTAATCTCCCATTACCAGTAAAATGATCTATTAAGGCTAAGTACAGTTAAAAAAGGAAATTATTTAAAAAAAATAGCATGGTGACTCCACTGTGGAACAACTTGACTCAAATCAAGAGTTACTCTTGTAGTTCCTCAGAGATGAGTAAAATAGGTTTTCCTATCAGCGTGTAAATGAAGTATGCAGGAGGGTCATTATTAAAATACGGTGATTTTCCAAGTAAAAAAAGTAAAAAATTTTATTCAGTTTTCACAAGTTTAATTTAATGGGAAGTTTTTATGAGAATGTTGACCATGTTACCAACTATAATGGACAACTAGAACGTTTATCTTTTTAACATGTTTAAATGTTTTTTTTTTTTTTTTTTAAAAGACATATTTAGTTTTCTGTCATTGGTGTTACCACGCTTATGTCATCATTACAAGATTCATGAATGCAATAAAGTGGATCAAAAGACATATATCACAACATCTGTAAACCAATGAATAAACTATGAAATAAAACAATAACTTTTGGAATTAATTTTTAAAGATATTTAACATTATTACTCAATTTCAGTGATAATGTTTGATTGGAGTATACGTGTACTTTTGATAAAAGATAAAATATGCTGATAAAATAACTGAAATTTACTATGGATGAAGTCAAATAATATATTTGGATAAAAGTTAAATTGCAATGACATAAGTAATATAATAAATAATATATTAAATAATGTCTTATGTTATATCACCTTCAAATTTTCTTGTAGTAACACCAATGACGCAAATGTAACACCATTGACTGTACACTGTATGACAATTATTTTCCATTTATTGTTAAATGTAACATTCAAAGAAATGGCACTGTACAACACTGTGTAACAGTTAATTTCATTTCAATTTCAACTTCAATTAATTTCATGCATTTTAAGTCAGTATTAAGAAAATCTAACAGTTCTCATTCATAGCTGATGAAGGTAAAGATAGCAGTAAAAAAGAACAGAAAACAGCAACGATAGGCCTGAATGACTTAAAGTCTTGACCTGACATTTTAAAAACAAAAAAACAGCTGAAGACTTCCATTAAAACAGTCATTAAAAATTCCATAACATGGAGTAAACAGAGATAACAATAAACGTAAACTTTAAGAGCTATTTCATCTATCTCTGTTATTAGTGCAAGTGGTGGGTCTCGGGTGCCTTGGTGGCCCTGGGGGAGCCCTTGGCTGTGGTCTCCCTGGGTATTCAGGACCACCTCACATGCATGTGTGGACAGACATTCAAGCTCCTGTTGAGACTAACTGTAAAAAAAAAATATTGGTCCCATCAGAAGTTGCTGAGTTGGGCACTCTTAAACATCTTCACACGTCTTGTGATGCATGTTCCTCCATTTCTTGTCCATGTGGGTCCACCCCCTACTATCAAGTTCCCACATCTCTGGTGTCCCTGGTGTCTTACAGTCACAGCCATACAGTATGGACTTAGATCAGCACAGCACTTGGACTACTATCTCAAATTATTTACACTATCTGTTTGTCCTCGTCCATGTTGTCTTGTCTTGTCCTGTCTGTCACTATTTCCCCTTCTTTCACACTGTGGTGTGGCACGCCCCCCTCTTCAGCTCACATCAGGGGTTAAATAAAGTTTGTTTTGATGGAGTAGCCTACAGGGAGGGCTGGCGATGGTCACTGTAGCAGTGAATCATATTCACTTATCTCTCACTCTCTTCAAATGCTGCCATCGGACACAGTGCTCAGCTGAAAAGATAATGCAGACAAGGGGGAAAAAAATTAACTTATGGAATCACACAAAGAGCTGTACTATGTGCACTCCACAGATTTACTTGTCTATTGTTGCCCCTGTCCCAGCTTTTTTGGATCTCTTTGCAGATCAAATTCAAAATGAGTGAATATTTGCAAAAGCAATGAACTTTATCAGTTTGAACATTGTATATTTGTCTTTGGAGTGTATTTAAAGGAATGAAGTTTAAAAAAAGAAAAAGAAAGATTTGCAAATCATTGCATTATTTCATTTTATGTTTTGCACAATGTCCCACCTTACATGGACTTGAGGTTAGTAGACAGTCAGATGTCCATTAACTACCACACAAGTCAGTGAAGTGTGTCTCCTTGTTATTTAAAGGAAAAGAGGCTAAAACCGGCAAAAAATGAATTAATTCTGAAATAAAATTGCAGAGAACTGCTGAAATGTCTGCCCACCTTAAAGGATTACAATCAATCATTAAAAGAGCTAAATGTGTATGGCCTCAAATGACAAAGACTGTAATCTGCAGCAGAAGTGTTAAATATGTTCTGAAGTATGCATTCTAAAGAAATAAATTGATTATTGATATACTTCTCTTGATGTATGTGTGCATATGTATTGATAAGTTCTAAGTACTAATACTTATATTTTTTACCCCCAACCATGAATTTCACCTGTTTAAAATTAACCTGATCACCTTTGGAATAACACACCAAAAGCTGTACTATGTGCATTCCACAGATTTAACTGTCTATTTTCCAATATAGTATTTGTGCATGCATGTTTCTAGGATTTTACTTAACTATGTATTTTTCAGAGTAGGTATATTATATATAGGTATATTGTATATATATATATATCTATATATATCTATATATCTATATATCTATATCTATATCTATATATATATGTGTATATATATATATATATATATTTATACATATATATATATATATATATATATATATATATATATATATATATATATAGACACTCAACAAAAATATAAACGCAACACTTTTGTTTTTGCTCCCATTTTTCATGAGATGGACTCAAAGATCTGAAATTCATTCCAGATAAACAATATTACCATTTCTCTCAAACATTGTTCACAAATCTGTCTAAATGTGTGATAGTGAGCACTTCTGCTTTGCTGAGATAATCCATCCCACCTCACAGGTGTGCCACATCAAGATGCTCATCAGACACCATGATTAGTGCACAGGTGTACCTTAGACTGTCCACAATAAAAGGCCACCCTGAAATGTGCATTTTTGTTTTTTTGCTTTATTAGGGGTCTGGGGACTCAGAACCAGTCAGTATCTGGTGTGACCACCATTTGCCTCATGCAGTGCAACACATCTTCTTCACATAGAGTTTATCAGATTGTCAATTGTGGCCTGTGGAATGTTGGTCCACTCCTCTTCAATGGCTGTGCGAAGTTGCTGGATATTGGTGGGAACTGGTACACACTGTCGTATACGCCAGTCAAGCACATCCCGACGATCTGGAGTCAGGTTAAGACCCCGATGAGGACGACGAGCATGCAGTTGAGCTTCCCTGAGACGGTTTCTGACAGTTTGTGCAGAAATTCTTTGGTTATGCAAACCAATTGTTTCAGCAGCTGTCTGAGTGGCTGGTCTCAGACGATCTTGGAGGTGAACCTGCTGGATGTGGAGGTCCTGGGCTGGTGTGGTTACACGTGGTCTGCGGTTGTAAGGACGGTTGGATGTACTGCCATAGTCTCTGAAACGCCTTTGGAGACGGCTTATGGTGGAGAAATGAACATTCAATGCAAGAGCAACAGATCTGGTTGACATTCCTGCTGTCAGCATGCCAATTGCACGCTCCCTCAATGCATCTGTGGCATTTTGCTGTGAGACAAAACTGCACATTTCAGAGTGGCCTTTTATTGTGGACAGTCTAAGGTACACCTGTGCACTAATCATGATGTCAGTTCAGCATCTTGATGTGGCACACCTGTGAGGTGGGATGGATTATCTCAGCAAAGCAGAAGTGCTCACTATCAAACATTTAGACAGATTTGTGAACAACATTTGAAAGAAATGGTAATATTGTTTATTTGGAATGAATTTCAGATCTTTGAGTCCATCTCATGAAAAATGGGAGCAAAAACAAAAGTGTTGCGTTTATATTTTTGTAGAGTAAAGATATATATATGTATATATATATATATATATATATATATATATATATATATATATATATATATATATATATATTAAAATGCCTCTGTATGCTGTCAAAATTAACGCTTTAACTTTGGAGATTAATTTGAAATATATAACGCGTAAAAAAAGAATAACGCAGTTTTATTGTTTCCTGTCACAGCTGACCTGTAACCTCTGATGACGTGTGCAGTGCAGCCAAACTACACAGAGCTAGCTTACTGTTTTGAGCAAGATGGTCAAAGAGGGACCTATAGGCGGAAAGTTTCACTGTAAAAAGTTGCCTGATGGTACGTTGGGAAAGCCTAAGGTGATTTGTGCACTCTGCAAAGACGAATTTAACTACCACAGAAGTAGTACATCATTGGCGTATCATCTCAAAGCAAAACACCCTGCCGAAGTTACGTCCACGGGGCTTCGTCAGTCTACGCTGCTGGAGTGTGGTGCTCGTGGGCGGATAACTAAAGTGAGAAGGTGACGGACTCCCTGGTTATGTGGATAGCGAAAAACCTAATTAATATAGTGCAAGACGAGGGACTGAGAGAGGTTATTCCAGCGGTATCAGGAGATATGTCCTATAATACACCCTCGAGAGGAACCATCATGACAAGAATACACACTTATGAGGATGAGAGAGCTCGGCGGAGGAACATGCTTGAGGAAGCAGCGGGCATCGCGCTCACAGGTGACATTGTCTGGACCGCTACAAAGCAGAGAGTGTGAGTGAAGTACAGGGAGAGGGAGAGTGTGTGTGAGGGAGAGAGAGAGTGTGTGTGAGTGAAGTAAAGGGAGGGAGAGAGTGTGTGAGGGAGAGAGAGAGCGTGGGTACAGAAGGACTGAGCCAAATTGTCTTTAAGGGGTAAAAAACGTTCAACATTCTGTATTTTCAGCAGTATTTTTCCTTGTTCTTTTTTTAATTGACTCATGCACCTTTGAAATTCAACTGATATGAAGATGGAACACATTTTTGTTGTTAATACTGGTAGTTCATATAAGATATTATTGTCCTCTCAGCCAATCTGCATTTTAACGAAGGCCTAGGTTGTTTTTATTTGTTAGTGCTGCAGATACATAAGACAGATGCCTTTAAATGTTGAGTCAATGTTGATTGTGTTTCACAGGAGAGAAACTGTATGTTATGAGATCAAAGGAAGCTATTTAAAAAAGTAGTCTTTGAATCTAAATATACTGCCTTTGTGTTGATTATGTTGATTCTACATTAATTCAGTGATTTTACTCAATTAAATAGCCTAGCTGTTACAAGCTTCTGTCTTTAGTAGAAAAAGAGATTAATCGTGATTAATTTATTGATCAATTAATCTTGATTAATCTCGATTAATCTCAGTTAACTGCAGAAAATTGTGCGATTAATTGGTTGATTTTTTTTAAAATCTATTGACAGCACTAATATATATATATATATATATACACATATGTAAGGTATATTTAATTATTGTATATTTGTTTTGATGAGTGTATGTATGTATTAAATAATGCATTTTTGTATCTGTTCATGCGTGTCTGTATGTATGTATGTATGTATTTGTGTATATCTATGTACTGTATATGTATGTATACTTTGAATTGTGATGATCCTGTTTTGTTGTAAAACATTTTGTTTGTGACAACTGCTTCCTCGTTTGTTTTGGAACCAAGATGTGCTGTATTTACTGACGAGGTCCACATCAGCACCCTCCCTGTTATGGCCAAGAAAAGACGGACCAAACAAAAGATTGTAGAGAAGAGGGAGAGAGAGACATGAATCTCCCATTTGTATAAAAGTGAAAAGTTGAAAAAGTGAGTTGTGCCGTCCAGACGAATGCTCAGCAGCACGGAGCTGTAGTAATCAAGTGCCTTCATTGAAAACAGAAGGAAAAGTGTTACATTTCGAATGAGGTCCAAACTTGCCATCTTTGAGTCCAAAGCCAAAGCTGCTACCTGAGCTGCAGCTTTCAAAGAGGAGGAGCAGAGTATTTAATCTGACTGTTTCACATGTACAGAGCAGGGAAACAAAGCAGTACTCCGAGTAAACGAGCTCTCGCTGTGCCAAAACCGTGATAGATATCAAAAAATGGATTGCACTGTGAGCGTCTCAAGAACCAGCTGATGAGACTGATGTAAGTTTTATGTCTGTGCTGTAGAAAATCTTGACACAGTGGCGAGTTAAAAACCGGCTTCAAAGTGAAGCACTCAACTGTCCGGCGGTGAAGATTTGCATTAGTGCAGATGGAGGATTTAGCGATATACCCATGTCTCTGAAACTCACTGAGACAAAACAATGTCAAAGTAGACTTTGACACGCTCTAAGAACAGAGACTTCCTCAAAACTTTGTATTGCTAAAAAATCGATATCTGAAAAACTGTAGAAGATAGCAAAAAACTGAACACATGTATAAATAGAGTGTAAATGTTCTGCAGAGCTGCAAAAATCTCCCATTCATTTCAGTGGGTAAAAATCTGCAGAAAACATTTTTTACTGTAAAGACTATAAGCGTTAAATGTGTGAAAAATACAAGCACAATTTTTAGGGACATGGTCCATTGCTCAATTTTTTCCTGTGAAAATCTGTGCAAATTTGAAGGCTGTGAATAGTGCCAAATTCTGTACAGAAGAATAAGAAAAAAAGGAAGAAGAATAAAGTCAGATAGCAGTATGTTGAAAAGCTGACTCAGCATTTCAACATAATTAATTAGTGTATTGTTTTATTACGTTTTACACAATGTCCCAACTTCAATGGAATTTTTTTTTTTTTAAGATGGGCTGATGTCCATATACTGCCCAACAAGTCAGTGAGGTGTGTCTCCTTATATGCTGGGCGAGTAATATAGTCAAAGGAACTGGGGCCATGAGGGGTAGGGGGGCCTTAATGTGACTGGGGCTCCAAAGAGCAACACCAGCAGAGTAAGAATAGAGGTGGATCAGGGGTACCAAGTATGTGAAAACTGCAGTGAGACAAAACAGTGAGTGAATGCATAAATATTTATTAGAGATAAATGAACTACTCTGATGTACTTGCTCTCAATAATTTCCCTTGATTCTCCTTTCAGATCCGTTTCAACTTCACTCTTAAAGAATTGATTGAGAACATCCCTCTGGACATGGCTGATGACTCTGTGGACGACATGTACTTTGGCTGCAAGAAAGATATGGAGAAAAACGTCAAGGACAGTTACTTTACAACGGAGATAAAAACCCAAAATTTCAAGAAGGCATGGATTAGTGCAGGGAAGTGTATGAGAGAGAAACAATACATAAATGATAAGGGTCTTGACACATATGAAATGCAGGCAATCTGTGCTTACTCTAATTACTCAGATTTTTACGGTATTTTCAATAAAGCAGTTCGGGAGGGGGGAAGCAAGTATGGCTCCTCATTCACGTTCCATACTTTACATTATTATCTGACCTCTGCTGTGCAGACCCTGAACAACAAGTACAAATGTGAGACCACTTACAGACGCACCAATGCCAGTTTTACTGGAAATGTCAACCAGATAATTCGATTTGGTTCTTTTGCTTCTAGCTCGTTTGAAAATAACTTAGATTTTGGAAACGCGACATGCTTTCAAATCAAGACCTGTTATGGGGCCTTTCTTGGAAAATATTCAATGATTCCCGAAGAGCAGGAAGTTCTGATCCCTCCTTATGAGGTGTTCAAAATAACTAAGAAGTTTGGTCAGGGTACATTTGAAGACCTGAAAGACTGCAAAGTGGTCTACGTGCTGGAGAGTTTGGGAATCATGAGCAAACTCAACTGCAAAGCTGTGTTGCCATGAACTCTCTTTTTGGGGCCATCTTGTCTGTCTGCATGCTTTTTAAAGTATTTCTTTAAGCCTGTCACATACACTCTTTAGCCACTTGATTAGGTACACCTTGTCAGTATGAGGTCTGACACCTGCTGCCTTCAGGGCTTCCTTAAATCTTAGATTCAATTAAGTGCAGGGAACATTCCTGAGATATTCTGGTCCTTATTGACATGACTGCAAAACAGATGCTGCAGGTTTGTCCGCTGCACATCCGTCTTGCCAGTTCCCTGTTGTACCAAACCCTAAAGGTTCTCCCAAAGATTGAGATCTAGTGCCTGTGGGGGCCACTGAAGCACAGTGAAGTCATTGTCATGTTCCAGAAGCCATTTTCAGAAGCTCTGAACTTTGTAACATGGAGCTTTATCCTGTTGGGAGTGTCCATGGTCCACTGTGATAATAAAGGAGTAGACATGGTCAGCATGATACTCAGGTAGATTGTAGGGGCTCAATCGGCTCATCTGGTACTAAGGGGCACAAAGTGTCCTAAGAAAATATCACCCGCATCATCACCAACCTGGACTGTTGGTACAAGACAAGATGGATCCATGCTTTCATTTAATTTACTCCAATTTTGGGCTGAGATCCTGAAGCATCAGCAGAATTTAAGGTTCAACATTTTCCCAGTCTTCTTTTGACCAGTTCTGGTGAATTTGTGAGTATAGCCTCAGGTTATGATTGTCAGCTGATATGAGAGACACCTGAGACCCTAATTTCATGGCACAGCACAGGGTGTCAGAGCCTGTCGAACCTGACTGACAGGCGCACAGTGTGCAGATGTCACCAAAGCCTCAGAGGTAGGTCTCTAAAGTGTTAAATATGTAAGGCCCAAGATGACAAAGACTGTAGTCAGTAGCAAAAGTGCTAAATATGTTCTGAAATATGCATTCTAAAGAAAGAAATTGGTTATTGATAAATTTCTGTTGATGTATGTATGCATATGTATTGATAAATACTCAGAATCATTTTTCTATACATGTATTTGTGCATGCTTGTTTCTATATCTGTATTTGTACATGTATGTATCTGCATATGTGCGTATGTGAATGAAAAGGTATAGTTAATTATCGGTATATTTGTGTTAAAGTGTGTATGTCTGTATAAAATAGAGCATTTGTTTATCTGTTCATGTATAAATGAATGCATGTATGTCTGTATGTATCTTTAAATAATAAAGAGATTAATGAATTTGTTAAAGCAAGAATTAATTTTGTGGGTGTAAGTATGCCAAATCTGTTAAGCTTGAAAGTTGAAGCAGTTTTCAGCAGAACTGCAAAAATCTCCCATTCATTTCAATGAATGAATTGAATGCAAAATACTTGTCTTGTAAAACTGTTACAGTTAAACATGCGAAAAATACAAGCAGCCCTCTGCTCAACAAGCTGCACTGCTTAATTTTTCGCTCTGAAAATGCAAGCAAATTTACAGGCTGTGACACATTAATAACTAAAATTCTCTTCGCCTTGTGCTTTATGATCAGTGGACAACTATTCACTGTTTTACTTAATAATATTGGCTATCAGGAGTAATTACTTAAATTATTCAATGGGATTTAATTTACATTAAACTTCATGGAACCACCTATAAAGGGGAAATGATAGTCAATTTATTAAATTTGTCTCATTAAGGTTACTGACTATTAATTTGGAACCATGATTTATAATTAACTTGATAAAAATAACCAAAGTTACCTAATGAATTGTCAGTCAAAGTTGAAGGATTTGGGAGTTCTGCAGAGAACAGGTTGGCAAGATTCATTCTTATACACACGTGGACAAAATTGTTGGTACCCTTTATTTAATGAAAGAGAAAATCACAGTGGTCAGAGAAACAACTCGAATCTGACAAAAGTAATAATAAATAAAAATTCTATGAAATTTAATCAATGAAAGTCAGACATTGCTTTTCAACCATGCTTCAACAGAATTATTAAAAAAAATGAACTCATGAAACAGGCCTGGACAAAAATGATGGTACCCCAAGAAAAGACTCAAAACGATGTGACCAACGGGACATTTCAATCCAAGGTGTGTCCACTAATTAGCATCACAGGTGTCTAAATCTTGTAATCAGTCAGTGGGTTCATATATAGGGCGACAGGTGGCCACTGTGCTTTTTGGTGACATGAAGTGTACTACACTCTACACAGAAGAAGAAAAGGAAAGAGCTGTCTCAGGAGAATAGAAAGAAAATTATAGACAAGCATGTTAAAGGTAAAGGCTATAAGACCATCTCCAAGCAGTTTGATGTTCCTGTGACTACAGTTATAATATTAATAATACATATATTTAAAAGCGCCTTTCTTAGCACCCAAGGACACTTTACAAAATACATAATAAAACACACTGCATTAAAATCACAATTAAAATAAATGAAAAAAAAACATACAAGAGTGACACAGTTAAATGAGGGTGGAAAATTAAAGGGAATATGCAGTTTGGAACAGATGGGTTTTAAGTTTTGATTTGAAGTGGGGAAGGGAGTCAGTGTTTCTGAGGACAGGGGGGAGAGAGTTCCAGAGTTTGGGAGCAGAGCGGCTGAAAGCTCTGCTACCCATAGTGCTGAGCCGGGCGGAGGGCACAGAGAGATGGAGGGAGGAGGACAACCTAAGGAAGGAAGGGATGGCTATGTGGAGGATATATATATATATATATATATATGTATATATATATATATGTATATATATATATATATATATATATATATATATATATATATATATATATATATATATATATATATATATATATATATATATATATATATATATATATATATATATATATATATATATATATATATATATATATATATATATATATATATATATATATATATATATATATATATATATATATATATATATATATATATATATATATATATATATATATATATATATATATATATACCTGTTCATATCAGCCACTCCAGCTATCTGTCGGTGGTACATCCCATGCAGGGGTTTGTCCTCCCATGATGGTTCCTCTGGTTCCTCCTTTCCTGATATATCTATGTATCTATATCTAATGTGTATATATCTATATCTATATCTATATCTATACCTATATCTATATATATAGCTATATATAGCTATATAGCTATATATAGCTATCTATCTATATATATATAGCTATATAGCTATATATAGCTATCTATCTATCTATCTATCTATCTATCTATATATATATATATATATATATATATATATATATATATACAGTATATTAGGGCTGTCACTTTAGTGCATTAATTAGATTAATTAATTACAATGCAAATTAATGCACTAAAAAAATTAATCCCGATTAATCATAGCACACAAACATTTTGATATTGGCCATTATTGGAGGACCCGTAAATGGCAGTGGCACATCACTTCACACATGCGTCGCTAGCAAACCAAACAAAGCCCAGGTGACAACAGGAATGGCATATTTAAGACTTAGTCTTACTTTATTTTTGATTTTATTTATCTATATTTGTACTACATTATTTAATAATGCATCAGGCCTAATTGGTTTGCTGGATGTCCTCGACCTTTTTCTTATTTTGAATTTGATTTATGAAACACACTTAAAGTGTAATTTGAGTTGCCTGATTGAGCTTAGAATTTTCTGGACAAGACGCCCTGACTTTGGTTTTATTTAGTCACATATAAAAATGTAGATATACAATCTTCTGTTTTTAGTGTATTCATTTGATGAATCATCCACTACAATTTTGTGATGTCCTAGAATTCAAATTCTTTATGTGGGGACTTTAAGCAGAAATGAGATTAAAATGCGATTAATTAGATTAATTAATTACAAATCCTGTGATTAATTAGATTAATTTTTTTAATCGCCTGACAGCACTAATATATATATAACTATATATAGCTATATATAGTTATAAAGATAGATATTGATATAGACTGTTATTCTCACTCAGTTTACCTCCTCAACGACAAATACGAAGTTTCTTTCCATCAAGTAAACTTATTCTCAAAACCTAACTTCTGACTTTCACATTAAACATAAAAATCAGATCAGCCTCTTTGAAGATTAGCTTTCATTTGGCTCCTCTGTTTTAAATAGTTTGTAAACCATGATCCGTGTTAGAACAAATGCTCATCATGGCAGGGAGGCTCTGCAGGGTGAGACCTACAGACCACTGCTATCCTCAGATCCTGAAACATCACAAAGGGATTTTCTTGTTGTCATACTCTCACTTCATCCAGCTTGACAGCATGAGCTCACAACTTCCTCACCTGTCTCCACAGGTAATGTGGCCTTTCCGGTCCTCCAGTTTACATAGAGACTTCATTTTTTGCACCCTGAAAACAGAAGCATGCCACCTGTGTGCTTGACCAGAACTTATTTTTAGGCCTGAGTGAAAAACAGCACATGTTCACTTTCTGTCATAACAGTGTGGGTGCACAAATGTAAAAACAACAACTCATGTCAGATGGAAAATAAGAGACACCAGCGCTGCAGACTAAAACACCTTGTAACAAACAAAAACTGGGGTCTAAAGATTTTTTGTGGTTCTTGTAATCAAAAAATAATTTTCAGGATGGCGAACCTGATGAAACAGGGATTTGGAGGATAACTAAGTTCAAATATTTTGCATTAACATTGAGCTCTGGAGTCATTGTTCCCTTTTACTTCCTTATTAAAGAAAAAAAAGCCAGTTTGTGACATAAGGCAGTGGTTTCCAACATTTTTTCCTCAGTCCTTCCTAGTTTTACTTAAGAATAGTCAATTGTTAAATGTTTTACTGGAGCCCCAGAGAACTTAGCTTGGATGAAGAGCAGAGCCTCAACACGACAGCTCAAAGCAGTGAACTGTGCCTTTAAAGCTAGGGATGGTAATCTGATTTAGATACACTTTATGAAATACTGGTTAAAATGGTCTATATGACCCGATGGCAATCAATTTATAATGTGTTCTTAAAGTTGAGCCCACATTTTAAACCAATCAAATCCAGTCGCCGTTCTGCCTGCCTGCTGCGCATACGTTTCACTGGTGTGTACTGGCCCTGATTCAGTGTAGCCGAGCTGAGAGATATCAGAGTCTGCTGGAGAATGTTTACCTGTCAAGTTTTGTCTTTGAAAATAAGGGAAGCCAACTGTGAGCCATCCCAAAACCCCGACCAAGCTCCAGTATCCCTCACGTTTTAAGACAGGTGTACAAGAAATCTAAAGTAAACACTTTGTTTTTCTAAGTTTGTTCTGCTGTTGGCTCTAATCTCGCGATAGCTGCCACCCAGGCTACTGCAGGTGGACGTTCTCGCAAGGCTTTTTCTTCTTCTTTGGTTTTACGGCGGTTGGCATCCATCATTTTGGAGCATTACCGCCCCCTTCAGGCTTGAGACAGAGTTCAGTTTGGAGAGGCAGAGGAAGATTTTTATTATTATATCATCACACAGGAGATTTATGAATACAGGAGGACGTCGGGAAAGAGAATAAAATACATAGAACAAGGTAGTTTCATGGCCAAAACGGGAGACTTGACAGCTATGTGGAGAATGTCAGAGGAACTACCTATACCCCGATCAACATCGGCTGTGAGCACTAACTAACTTTACATGTTTGTTTTTTTAACTTTACTATGACAATGTTTTGGTGTTTTCTTACTGCTGACTGATATGACTTGAAGTGTAAAACAAACGTTTTCTGGGGGCCGTTTGGAGTTGAATCAGTCCTATGGTTGTGATTCAGCAGCGCTTGAGCATGTGAGCAGGGGGGTGGGGTTGGGGGACTAGGTGGAGCACTGAGGAGATGCTACATTCAAGTTTATGCTAGTTTTCCAAAATTACTGACCCTAGCTTTAAGACTATAGTCATGTTGCACCTCAAATTTAACAGGAAAAACTCAGCCAGGTAAACATATAACCCATTATCACATACACCAAACACAATTAAAACACAAAGAAAATAAACAATCAAATCTGTAGAGCGCCCCCTGGAATCCCACTCAACACATGTTCGCCTCTAGCTCCGGCCTACAGCTAGCTACAAACACAAACAAGCAATCTTGAAAGCTGAGGCCGAGACCTTTCCATAGACAAAAATATGTTGTTATACGACCAAAACTCGGGGAAACTAGCAGCCAAAGAAGACAACAGACTGTCACAGTAGTCCAAAAATGTATCTTTACTTTGCTGTTCTGTCATAAAACATTGAATTTGAGAGCTTCTTATAGTACCAAGGTTATGGAAAAGGGCCCCCATGTTTGTAATTTCCAGATCCTGGAGATCTTTTAATGATCTTGGCATTTCTGGTTGGTCAGTGATGCATCTGGGAGGGATTTGAGCGCTAGACTCAGACGAGTCAGTAGAGACATAAATCATCCAAACTGGCTAATAAACGGCTGAGAAAGAGCCCTTAGATGTTACCATATAAGGCCTTGATTGAGACATCAGATCAAATATTACAGTTTTTAGGCTTAGTTATATGCATTCTTAAAGCTGCTATGAGGAGAATTTATCGCTGGCGTAATGCTGCGTTCCTGTAACCACGGAAATGGGAGTGACATCATCTCCCACTTATCGACGTTCCAGTTGAAGTCAGAAAAAAACATGCCGATCTACCAGGCTATTTTTAGCTGTTGTTAGCACGCCCTGCGTTGTTGTATGAAGAATGTGATTATCACTATGGCAGCATTTTTATAAATATAAATCTAGCAATACTATGTATAGAGCTGATCTAGAGCGACACACCCCAGTCAGAAGTGCAGATAAATTGATTATTACAGGAGCTAAATAACTGTTCACACTGGGGGCATCCATCTTTGATTGACACCTCGGGGTGGCGAGGTTTCACTGAGTTCCCAGTAGGAAATTCTGACTTTGGGGGATGTTCCAGTTTTAGTTTCCCACTCGGAACCCAGAAATTCCTACTTCTGACTACAACTTGAACGCACCGGAGACGTGAAGCCAAATGTGTTTGTTTGTTGTGGTAAGTGCAGCATGGATCTTTGTCGGAACTCTGCATTGCTTTACAACTTCTTTTTCAACAACTTACAGGATGCAAAGCCAATGTATCTCTTTCTAGTTACGTAGCGGTAGTTTTTGATGTGTGACGACAAGCAATGCGGGGAAAAGTTATTATCGTAGTTGTAGCCGGCTAAATATCGCTACTTACAGCCCGGCGCTCTCAGACGTGTAATATAAATAATAAAATAATATAAATTTGCTCTAGTTTTAATTGTCTGGTTCCCCGAAGTTGAGTATCCAGGCCAGTCCAGCCCTGTACGACCCGACCAGGAGGCTAAAGAATAGTACTTATAGATAACCTATTTAGATGCTATAAAACTCATCGATAAGTGTGTATTTCGATCAGGCATACATCTAAAAGTAAGACTTTTTTGTAATTACTTAAAAACTCCTTACAGTCTCTTTAAGTAAAAAATGTCAGAACAACAATCCAAAGAGGTTATTATGTGGCTCAATATGCAGCCTTTTCCCTTATGCTCACCTGACAATCTTGTTATAAAACTTCTTTATTTTTGCCCTGCATCACTTTATAAGAAAAATCCTGTGCAGAGATGATGTAAACATATTTTATCATTCATTTTCATAGTTTTAAAGCTGCTTCTGCCATCATGATCATTTTTTAAGGCAGTAATAAAATCTTCCAATTATTCTGTGTTCTTTCTTTGCTCTGTCACATTAACATATACTCTCATAATTACACATCTGAACAAATTTCACAAGTGTTTCTTTTATTAAGACATCAAAATCATAAAAAAACAGACCTTGTGGTTGAAGAGAAATACTCCTTTCTTTATGGACATGTCATTACCGAGCAGAAGGCCTAAAAAAGAGGCTGGGCTGAAAGGTATTTATCAACCAAATACAGGAAACACAGTGTGTTTGTTATCACCACACTTTCTTGAAAAATCTGACACACCAGATAGACTATTAATAAATACAATACCAAATAGATTTCACCTGTCCATAAGGCCACGGACGATTTAAAGTGTTTGGGAAAGGGCAGAACCATCTCAAAAACATCCAGCAAGTGCTCCATCCTCAGGGTCTGGAAACTCTGAGGATGAATTTGGTGAGTTTGGTGACCAAGCTAGCAAAAATGTCAGAAATGGTATATCAAGTATATCAAATGGCATATCAAGCCATCTTATCAACATCTAGACTATACAAAACAGTCAAACAAGAACTCAAACTCTTAAAATGTAATGTGATTATATTTTGAAAAGAGACCATTGTTTTTTAGACATTTATGCCACACTTCTGTATTAATTTAAAATAAATGCAAATTTCTGTTATCCTGTTTTGGATCAACACCAAATTATAGTCAGTTCTTCCTTTTGCAACATTCCCTGAATGGCCAAGCAGCCAACACTTCCTGAAAATTTGATCAAATTCTTTTCTCAAGATTGAGTTATCCTGTTCACAAACCAACATGTCATTCTTGATGTTCCCCACAGTGGATTTGAAGATGTTTACACTGAGTCTTCACTGTTAAGAGTTTTGAAATATTTTTTATAAGCAGGTGATTGAAACAACTTTGCTGTTTAGATGCATTTAGAGCAGCTCCTCATAAACCTGTTGACCCCCCCCCCATCTCTAAATCTCTATTATCCATCTTGTGTATGCTTCACTGTTTTACTGTGCAGTAATCACATATCAAAGATAATGCACCAATAACAAGACTTTTTTAATCCTTTATTGTACCTCAAACATGTTTATGTGATCTAGTTCAAACATGTAATGACAATAAAGGCTTTTCTGTCCTATTCTGTTCTAAACTTGACAATTAAACGGCACAGCCCTAATGTGGTTGAGGTGTTATTTTTCCGAAAGGTGTTTCTGGTCAGACTTGTGGGTTTTACATCTTTACATTCTTTGTCATAGGTATATAAATATGTTGTAAGTTCCACAGAACTCCTACAAACACGTTGGTGACATTAACATCATCCACTTGCCTTATCTGAACTTTTTCATGTATTGGTGAGAGTAGGAGGGCTTGTGGCTTCTCTTCCTCTGTGGTTAGGTATAAGAGGAAGAGACACAGGAGTCTTCATCACAGGTTACTTTGCTTGGTCCAGACCAATTTGCTGCACGACTTCTCACTGATTGCAGAATCCTTTTCATTTAAGATTCGGTAAGTTATCCTTTTTCTTAGCTCAATGACTGTGTTGGTATCAATTTATCTTCTTTTTCCCAGTAGCATCACAGTACATAGTACTTTCTAACTCTTTTCTGTGTTTTTGGATTCTGAAGGTCTCCTGGTTGAAGTAAAGATGGAGAAAATCCTGATCCTTGTTCCACTGGTCTTACTCTTTGGTTTGATGCAGACTGCAGACTCCATGACGGTAAGTGACACTGTCAAAAAATCATATTATCTTTTTCATTTTGCATTTATTAAAAATAAACCTGTTTTTAGACAAGGCTTAAAAAGTTGCATACAGAAGAGCTGTGCGTCGTCACTTCTCTCATGTTTCAATTTTATAGTGAAGAATGAGTTAACAATTCAGTTTGATTCAATATCACATTGATTCACAGTGTCAAACAGGGGATAGTATCCTTGATCATCTACATACTAATTCTACAAATAATTCTTAATTATAAGACGTGTGCTCTCCACTCTCTTGGAGACTCTTTCCAGTAAACTTGCTCAGTAAAACCTGTGAACACATTTCTGTATAATGTGCTTAAGAAGCTTCTCTTGTATTTTCTCTCGTCCTGCTCATAAATTCACAATTTAAAACAAACTGTTCATATCTGGAGGGGAACCTGAAAATTCACGTTATTATTTAGGGCTAAAAGGTTTCCATAAAAAGAATCTGCCTCAATCAAAACAGGTTGTGGGGAAGAAATATGGATAATCATAATAATAATACTAAGAATGTCCACCATATTATTTAAATATCACTGGAAAAAATACACTATGAATTTACATTGAACTGATTTTGATGACAGTTTTACCATACAGTTGTTTAAATTAAAACACAAGGACTGATGCCGACAAAGTCAAGGGAAAAAAAGATCAAACTAAAAGTAAGGTTAACAAGTCTGATTTCTCGTCTGTTGCAAACTGATAGATTAAACAAAACACCACAATGGGACAAGTATATGTAACAAATAAAGTAGCACACATGCGTACTGTAAAGTGCAAACAGATGATAACAATCAGTCGTGTTTTATTTTACCAAGTTGCCTTCACAGGGCAAGTTCTTTGTTCCATTGTACTATTTTGTCATAAAAGGTCACAGGCATTCAGTGCTGGTTTCCAGCCTTACCACTTTACCTGCATGGATTAGTTATTATACTTTGAATACTATTATGGACATTAGATGATGAAATCCTACATTTTTTGCAATTGCATTCTGAGAAATGTTGTTAACCACTGAAGACTGTTGTATCATAATTGATACATACTTTTTTAAAATGTTTTTTTTGGGTATTTTGTGCCTTTATTGATAGGAAGGAGACAGTGGATAGGCTTGTGAAAGGGGGTGAGAGAGTAGGGGAAGACAAACCGGTCACAGGCAGGATTTGAACCTGGACTGGCAGAAGTATATATATGGAATGTATATATAGGGATGTGCATGGTTGCTAACCACTCCGCCAAACCAGCAGCCCAATTGATACATACTTTTATGATAACTCTATCTCATCAATATGAAAAAAATACTTAACAATAACCTGAGTACAATCAGATAAATGATGAGTGTCCTCAAGTGGATTATCAGTTGCCAAAAACATTGAATTTATGAAATGATTTACAACAACATACAAAAAAGGTATGTTAAGTTTGATGGAAATTTTGATATTTTAGGTTTCAGTAGAAAGTGAAACAAACATTCATGCTCCAAAAAACCCCAAAAAACCCACAAATTTTCTGGCTATATTTTGTATTTTCTGCATTAAAAGGTTGAACTGTTGGAGTATTTGCTCATGTAGTTGTGTGTTGAAGCAGTTGTGTGTTTTTTGGATCCTGTTTCAGAGATCAAATTCAAAATGAGTGAATATCTGCAAAAACAAAGAACTTTATCAATTTGAACATTGTATATCTTGTCATTGGAGTGTATTTAATGAAATTCCATTAAAAAATGGAAAACAAATGCAAATCATTGTATTATTTTAATTTATGTTTTGCACAATGTCCCACCTTGAGTGGACTTGAGGTTTGTAGATGGGCAGATGTCCACATACTACCAAACAAGTCAGTGAGGCGTGTCTGCTGAGGGCCTTATAAGGACTGGAGCTCTAAAAGAGCAACACCTGCAGAGTGAGAATAGAGGTGGATCAGGGGCACTTAGTATGTGAACACTGGCATACTGTGGCCATTAATGAATGCATGGATCTTGATTAACTTTTAAAGAACTACTGTGATGTACTTGCTCTTAATCATTTCCCTTGATTCTCCTTTCAGATCCGTTTCAACTTCACTCTTAAAGAAACGATTGAGAACATCCCTCTGAACATGGCTGATGACTCTGTGGACGACATGTACTTTGGCTGCAAGGAAGAAATGGAGAAAAACGTCACGGACAGTTACTTTACAAAGGAGATAAAAAACGAAAGTTTCAAGGAGGCATGGGTTAATGCAGAGAAGTGTATGAGAGAGAAACAATACATAAATGATAAGGGTCTTACCAAAAATCAAATGCAGGCAATCTGTGCTTACACTAATGACTCAAACTTTTACAGTATTTTCAATGAAGCAGTTAGGGAGGGGGGAAGCACGTATGGCTCCTCATTTGCGTTCCACACTGTACATTATTTTCTGACCTCTGCTTTGCAGACCCTGAACAACGAGTACAAATGTAAGACCACTTACAGACGCACCAGAGACAATTTTATTGGAGATGTCAACCAGAGAATTCGATTTGGTTCCTTTGCTTCTAGCTCGTTTGAAAATAACCTAGATTTTGGTAGAGCGACATGCTTTAAAATCAAGACCTGCTCTGGGGCCTTTCTTGGAAACTATTCAATGATTCCCGAAGAGCAGGAAGTTCTGATCCCTCCTTATGAGGTGTTCAAAATAACTGAGAAGCTTGGTCAGGGTACATTGAAGGAACTGAAAGACTGCAAAGTGGTCTACGTGCTGGAGAGTTTGGGAATCAAGAGCAAACTCAACTGCAAAGCTGTGTTCCCATGAGCACTCTTATAGGGGCCATCCTGTCTTTCTGCATGCTTTCAAGTATTTCTTTAAGCCTGTCACATACACTCTTTAGCCACTTGATTAGGTACACCTTGCCAATATGAGGTCTGACCCCCTTTGCCTTCAGGACTGGCTTAAATCTTAGAAGATTTATCAAGGTTCTGGAAACATTCCTCTTGCCAGTCCACTGTTCCAAACCTCAAAGCTTCTCCCAAAGACATGGTCTCAGGTAGACTGTGGGGGCTGAATCAGCTCATCTGGTACTAAGGGGCCCGAAGTGTACCAAGAAATAATCCTCCACATCATCACCAGCCTGGACTGTTGGTACAAGACAGGATGGATCCATGCTTTCATTTAATTTACTCCAATTTCTGGGCTGAGATTCTGAAGCATCAGCAGAAATTACGGTTCAACATTTCCCAGTCTTCTTTTGACCAGTTCTGGTGAATTTGGGAGAATAGCCTCAGGTTATGTTTGTCAGCTGACATGCTCGACACCTGGTGTGGTCCTCTGCTGTTTAGCCCATTTGCCTCAAGATTTGACACACAGTCTTCAGCAGATCTTGGTTGTAACTGGTAGTTATCAGAATTACTGTTTCCTTTGAATCATCTCAAACTGCTCTGATTATTCTCCTCTGACCTCTGGTGTCTATGGGGCATTCTGGTCCAGAGACCTCTTTGGATTTTGTCTCTCTTTCGGGCCATATTCTGTTAACCCTAAGGATGGTTGTGTGTAAAAACTCCTGTTGATTAGGAGTTCCAGATACAATCACCAGCCCATCTGGCACCAACCATGTCACACTCAAAGTCACTAAATCTGGTGTAATCAGGTGTACCTAATAAAGTGGTCAGTGGGTGCATGAATTGTATTTCAAATATTTCTGTAAAATTCTTTTCAGTATCTGATTTAATGTATTATTAATGTCAGTTACTCTGCTCATCACAACCCTTTGTGTTTGCCTACGAAACTTTTTTCCTGCATCAAAACATTAAACTGCTTCCTGCAAAAGAAATGATTGTGTGCTCTTATTTTCAAAGATATATCAGCCTTCTTATGCTGAAGTTTATCTTCAAGTTGAACAAAAGACTGCAGTGTTTTCTCTCTTTCAGATAAACATCAAATCTTAACATGTTCATCAAAATAATCAACAGGTACATGATGTGTTAAAAATATGTAGAGTGAGTGCCCTTTACAGGCTGAAATCCCATGACTGTGTCTTCCAGCATATTGGCAGCAGATTGACAAAATCTCTGACCTTGCAGTGTGGCTGGATCTACCGATTGCATCTCCAACAGTTTGATCAAAAGTATCACAGCCAAATCAGCTTCTTTTAGAGCAGGAAGTGGGGAAGGTGGGAGCTTCGAGTAAGACGACCACAGAGAGAGACTGATTACTAATATTAGATCCTAACAGCTTTAGTAGCACAGAAAGCACACTGAAAGCCTTACTCAATAGAAATAGATTTCGCTCCACTTCCAACATGGTTTAAGTTTCTTTGATGAAGTTATTCATGTTTTGTACTTTACACTGCAGCAGGGCCTGTCTAATACAATATGTGATTGACCAGAATGTGACTAATAAAAGAGAGTCCAATCACCATCAGAATGTTTGGTCAGAGATGTGGCTTAAGCACTCTAGTATTGTAGGTACCGTTAATTAATCTAAGACTGCAAATAAACCATACATTTCACAAAACACTATTAAATAATGACATGCTCACCTGCCACCCTGGCAAGCGAGCATTGTCAGTGAGTCACTCATTGTCAGTGAGTTGATAACAGTTATAATGTATTATAATACCTGACCTTGTAAGCGATGATAAAATGCTGTATAGTGTGTTATGATTAATGTTATAAAGCATTATGATCATTGATGAGTGTTTATTACTGTAGTTAAACAGCACTATAATGGCATTATAATGCTTTATAAATGTACTTATAATGCGTGATAGAGGTATGCGTCAAGTAAAGTTACCTTAAAGTTACTACCCTTACCGCGAGGGCTGCCTCAGAAAACAAACAACTTGTCTCTGGCAGCAGCATATTTCTTGTGCTCTAGGCAAAGTGCAGACTTTGGAGAAGAGAGCTTGGGTGTATAGATTAGTTAAAGAAATAACAAAGCCGATGGAGCGAAGTGTAAAAATAGCCTTTTTTTTCTTCTTGTTCTACATTTACATTCAGTCAATCAAAAGGCACAAAGGGTTCCTGCAGATTACCAAAATAGCTCAGATATCATCTCCCAACACAAAGAGCTTTATTAGAGTTCTGAACAGAGCAGTAAACTGAGCACACTCTCATCCTTGACCTTCTATGTAACGTGACACTGACTGTATTCATGCTGAGTTCATTGGAGCTACCTGAACAATACTGCCCCAAAGGTCTCCAGAGCTTCTATCTAACAACATCAGCCTTCCCGGATAAGCATCACATGGGTTTTTGTGTAAACTGCCTTTAAATTTCACAAGGGCCTATATACCTGCCTTGGATAGCTCAGTTCATGAGGGATAGACAATAAATGGACTTGGGCTTGTAGAAAGCTTTTATGAATCTTAAAGTACTTTTTAAACAATAGTTAGGTCTCATTCATGTGTTGCTGATTGAGTTTGCTGTGTTGTGTCCATAGCATTAGTTAATCACATTTGTAAGCTTTCCCCAGTCATCTTCTCACTACTGAAACAACAGTGGGGTCAATTTAGAGTCAAATGACTTGCTGAAGGAAACACTGACCCTAAAACAGGGTCCACACAAGGATTTTCTGTATCTGAGGAGATTTTTTTATTTATTAGAGAGCCCACACAAGAAGATAAAAAGTCAGGCATTGAACAGTTTGATCGTTCTGTGTGGTGTGTTTGATAGTCTCAACACAGCACACCACACTCATGATGATTCTGTCCCACCACCGATCCAAAATCTAGTCCTCCGAGACAGAACTCTGATCAAACATGATCTAACAAAAAGCGAAGAACTAGAAGCATAGCAACAACCATAAACGTTGTCTATGGCAACAAAATAATTTACTCAAAGGGCATTTTCTGTTATTGATAAAAATGGACCAGACGGCCATTCGTTTAGCCAAAGGGTTAGTATTTGTAATAACATGCTTCAGTGGACCACTGGCATTATTCTGATATACCTGCCAAGATACTGAGTGTGCATGAATATGGTCAACCTATTCACATGCTGACACAGACTTTCTGTCCCTCACTTACTGTGATGCTGGACTGAAAACACTCCAACAATACAAACACTGTTTTGGACGAGACCCAGAGCTTTTGTTTCACAAGTGAACATGTTGACAGAAGACCCTTGGCTGCCTACTCCGTGGCTGCTGTGGTTATAAAAGCTGTTGAAACCAACAAGAGAAACCTTGGCAGTATTATATAGGTTTAAATGTATAATATCTTCATATCAAAATTGTGAAAATTTGGTTTATACTGTAGTGTCTCATTTTTTTCAGTAGATACTGAACAAGTTGGCTTGTAACTTCTGCACGGAAATGGCAGCTAAGGTGAAAAACAGATGTGAAAATGTGTGCTCTCACAGGTCAAGGAAGAACACACTTAGGCAAATTCCACTTCCGACAAGTGACGTTTATTAAAGTTACTGAAGGTGAACAATAACAAACAGGAGTTGCTTTGCATCGCGACGCCCCAAAACAACTGAAGCTCAAGTTGGCGTGTGCATGTTATACAGCCTGATGGGGGGTCTTCCCGAAGGTTCCTCCCCATCTCCCTTCGATAGTCATATTCGTTTAATTCTTCATTACAAAGGTGTAATTTCCCCTCTTTTAGGCCTTTATACACTCCTATGGAGTCCAAACTTTATTTATTTTGGCCATTAAGTCACAATCAGAGGTATTTCAGTCTATGCGTTACCATATGGAAGTAGATTTTTTTTAAGGCAAAAGAGGAAACTTCTGTTTAAACTTCTGACAAAGCATCAGAAACCTGGGCTGTCAGTCATGTCACGTTCCCTCGATCTCCTGACACGCTGCTCTCAAATGTGAATTAAGTTTAGCTTCACTGGCCTGATAAACATGCTTGTAATACCGACCTGCACTAAACTAGGGCCTTCCCAGTGTCATCATTTTCCAGAAGTTCAATCAGGAGGCTCAGAAAGAGCAGAGGGCTTATTCCTGACAACGAACTGAGTGATCCTATCAGCTAACCTGAAACCTCTGACCTAATAACACCAGCATGCACACGGTGGACTGATACCATCTTTAGGAAACCATGATACACACTGGGGAGTTAGGACACATCTGCCTTTCAGGTCACACCTATGGAGAACAGGGTTTAAGTGCTGATGGGAGGGGAAAAAGTTATGGATAATAAAACCAAGAGGAGAATCCCCCCCACCGACCTGGAGATAAATGTACTCTACAACCCCGAGATCCTCAGTGTAGGAGCACTGGTCTCAGGAAAGCTGGTCTACTGAACATTTTCACGTGGATCCCGAATAAGGAGCAGAATATCTGCTGGAGGGCAGTGAGTAAAGATCTGTTTCATTATTTTAAGTCAGTGTTTACATGTATGTATTTATAATGCAGAGGATTAGAGCAGAATATTCAGGTAGCTTCAAATGAATGGCATCTTAAATTATTTTTAAAAATATTTTGTTTCTAATTTCTGTAAACTTTAAGGAATTGCATATGAGTCTGATGCAAATGATGCTGTTAAACATTAGAATAACACATAAAACAAGTGATTACATTGAGTAATCCTCTAACTGTAATATCATATAATAGAAAAAATTCAGCTCATGGGTTTGGCTCATCATTAATAAAATTCATAAACAAGCTGTATGTGATTTAAGGCAAACATATTATGTCTCCTGTAAGCTCTTGGCCATTTTGGTGTTCACTTCCTCTATTGTTTTGACTTTTAATTGTGCCTTTTTTTCAGGATCATCTTCATTTTGTGAAAGCAGACATTTTCTTGAGATGAGAGCACCAACATGCACGTTGTTGATCTTGAGCCTGCTGTGGGACTGTGTGAGGATGGAAAATATATTCAGCAGCCTCAAAGAGGCAGCAGGTAAATCAAAATCATTATATTTTTCTTTTGCGTAGCCCCTGCTTTTCACAAAACTTTGATACTTATGAGACTCTAGACTCATCCGCAAGTCATCAACAGGAGCACCAGGTGGTCCCAGACACTTGGGTTGTGTCTGAAATCACACACCCATTTCCTTCTCCAATTTGAGTCAAAGATGGAGAGCTTTATAGTGCACTTATTGGAAAAAATAAAAAACATTTTTACGGCCACTGTCAAAGATGTCATCATTGCTGTGTAGTTTACACATGCAGCAACAACAGGACAATGAATGATAATTAACTGCAAATTGTAATTAAAATCTTGTATTTCTTTTAGGTTTTCAAAGGTTTTTGAGCAACAAACTTTAATTTATGTTGTGACACATGTAACATAAGACTTTTGTGAATTTGGATGATGTTTTCATCAATTAAAATCATTTTAAGGAAGCCGCAGTTCCATCAAAAACAACAAAGGACAATCTGTAATCCATAAGAGAGGGAAATCAGGGCAAAAATCTGGTTTAAAATCAGTTGCAATGAGCCTCATATTCCTCTCACTTCCTCCCCTTTATGTTCACAGTGTCGTGGGAAGGCGAGCTTCCATGCAGGAAATGGAACTGCCAGTGCGCGTTCGAGCGTCAGCGAGGCTGCTGCTGTGCCGCCACGGAGCTCAAAGAAACAGAGGACCAGATCTTCCACAGAATGATGGACTTGTCCATGAGGATTTACCAGCTGGGGGACAGCATTTTCGAAGTGATAGGTACTTCAAAACCAGTGGCAGCTGGTGAAAAATATTCTTGGTGGGGCAGTACTGTGCAACTCTCAGTTTTTAACAACCATCCCACTACGCTTCGACATAAACTACAGGATACCAGTGCTTAAAAATAACAGATTACAGAATGGTGCACACACATATCAGACACACACACACATAAATATATACAAATGGTCAACCATATACTGCTGAAAAGCTTACATAACCTATATACAAAGGAATGAGTAAGGTGAACATGTGTGCATGTGCAAATTAAAAATAACTTTATACAGAAATGAGTAAGGTGAACATGTGTGTAATTTTCCACATTACTTTTCCTCCACATTAAAAAACTTCTTCTCTTTACCTATTTTCAAGTCCTCCCGACTCCGTTATATGTTAAACATGAACTAATTGTTTGTTGATACGCCAAAGTGACGGTAAAATGCGGGTTTCGGGGCTATCACAAATTGGCAGTCGAAAGTTTGACATTTTGATCGGGCATCTAAGATAGTTACCTACATATTACCTTCGGTATATTTACGCCATCAAATAACTTTGTAATTCTTCAAAATCTTTCGTTGTCACGCTAAATGTTGTGAAGTCACTTCCATCACTAAGTAAGTAAATGGGTGTAAAGAGCTAATTTTTCTGTATAATATGGATTCGGGAGATGTTTGGATAGTAAACAAAAGGGTCCTTCAAAGGCACGCCCCCTTCGCATCTGCCTGGACTGTCACCAGTTAATACAGCACACCGGCACCGACACGAGCCGAATTAACCCGAGGGGCGATTTCAGAAGCGCCCTTCGGAGATTATTTTCAACGACGCTGATTGGCCAAATTCACGTTGATATGCGCTTATCTTGCCCTAGCAACAGTCCCTTATTGGCTATTCGTCACTGTCTGATGTGTCTGTGTCTGATGGGCACTTTTTCCAGCACCCATCAGACACAGAGGTAGAGACAAGTAGGCTTACGTTTGTTTTACATTAATGAAAATTAATTACTTTATATATCAATATGTATATATTTGTTTATATTTATATTTGTATTACACATTTATAAAAGTAAGTTTTGGTAATAGTAAAGTAAATACATTTAAAATCAAACTCTCCACTGGGGGGGGGCAGCGCCCTAGCGCCCTCTATTGGCTGGCCGCCGCTGTTTAAAACTATGATTGACAAGACTTTTAGGCAGGAATACTCACTCACTCACTTCTGACTCGTGGCTGCACCACTCCTTTGAGTCTGGTACTTCAGGGGCATAAAAGTAACTGACTGTAACTTACCGTAACTGTAAATAAAATTTACAGCATAGCACAGTATGTTTCTGACTTAGTCAGGTCATCTGAGTTACCTCAAGGCTGCTCATAAAAAGAAAAACAGGAAAAGACTAAACTGTATGAGATGCTTTTGGTACTAAACCAGTAGCACAAGAAACAGAACTCTCTCTTGTTTCCTTCCATCTTTTTGTGAAGTGCTCTCTGAAATTTTTTTTAAACAACACAAATAGGCTTTCACAGGTGCTCGCTCTGTCCTGTAGCCTCTGTTTCAAGGATGAGATTACTTTCTTTTTCAGGGACATCCCTACTTATTTTAGCTAGACCAAACCAAGCCACATTCTGTATGTGTTACAACAACGTGGCTTAAAATGTGCAGGTACTGGACTGACCTGTTTGTAAGCTACACCTGTTTACAACTGAGGTTAGAAAAAAAAGTGTTGCACATTATGAAACACAAGTGACACCAGTGACCCTGGACTTTTGAACAGTTGTCACACATTAAGTAAAATGGAAAAGAATTCCACCTACAAATCTACAACAGTTCACAAACATTTATTGAGTGATGTTCAAATGAAATGTGATGTCACAGTGGTAAACATGCCTCTGTCCCAAGTGTTTTTTTGAATGTGTTACAGGCATCCTAAACATGAGTAAATATTTGCCAAGAGATAAAGTTTATCAGTTTGAACATTTATTATCTTGTCTTTAATACAAGTCAAAAAGGATTTTCAAATACTCGTATTCTGTTTTCATATACAACATCTCAGCTTCATACGAATTAGGGTTTGTAGATTACTGTTCAGGGTATCATGGTGTAAACTAATGTAATTATCTATCAAGAGCATCCATAAGGGACATGTTTCTTTTGCCATCCAACTAGGGGCAGAACTGGTGTGACCTCAGATGCTTTAAAACCATTCCTGCAGAATTAAAGGGATAGTACAGTTTTTTTGAAGTGGGGTTGTATGAGCTCGATATGGTCACTAAGGACATTAGATACAGTAGAAAGTTCTCTCCTCTCCCTCAGTAAGACACAGTCTTTAAGAGTCTGTGACGAAGAACAAAGGCTATTTTCTCCACCTACAAGAACTCAAATCAAAAAGTAATACCACAGTTTAAGAGTACGTTACATATGAGTGTTTTTAAGTGCATAAAAATTTCGGAAATATAAAATTTATCTGGACCAAAGCCAACTCACATTGTGTATCCCTCCGCTAAATCACTCCGCCATAGTAAAGAGAACACGCTAGCAGCTTCATATGCCTGTTTTAGACTGATTAAAGCACATTATATCTGACAAATATTTCTGAGATGGGTTTTTGTGATGCTTCCCTTGATGCAGAAACAGATGTGCATCATGGAGAACTCAGCTTTCACCGTATTCCTCTGCGTAACGAGGGCATGCGGTTACATCATATAGAGAATGCATCTCTCGTTACCTGTTACCTGACAGATTGTGTGCACAGATCTATACATCTCTGTATATATTAGAGGCTAATACACAGTTATTGTTGCGTATGTGTGCATGTGTCACATATATAAGTGCTGTCAGATGATTAAAAAAATTACCCAAAAAAAGAATTTGAATTCTAGGATATTATAAAATTGTAGTGCAGGATTAATCAAATGAATACAGTAAGAAGAGAATATTTGTAAATCCACATTTTTATTGGTGACTAAATAAAACCAAAGTCAGGGCAACTTGTCCAGAAAATTCTAAGCTCAATCAGGCAACTTAAATTACACTTTAAGTGTGTTTCATTAATCAAATTCAAAATAAGAAAAAGGTCGAGGACATCCAGCAAAACAATTAGGCCTGATGGATTATTAAAGAATTCAGTAAATATAGATAAATAAATTCAAAAATAAAATAAGACTAAGTCTTAAATAGGCCATTCCTGTTGTCACCTGGGCTTTGTTTGGTTTGACTAGAGACTCATGTGTGAAGTGACGTGCCACTGCCATGTACGGGTCCTTCAGCTGGACAATATCAAAATGTTTGTGTGCTATGATTAATCGCGATTAATTTTTTTAATGCATTAATTTGCAGTGTAATTAATTAATCTAATTAATGCACGAAAGTGACAGCCCTAATATGTATATAAATATATATCTTCTTTTTTTTTTTTTTGCAGGAGGGATAAGAGTTGCATTCACGGCTACCATGAGCCAGAGAGGGAGCTGCTTTGGACCATTCACCAGGAACAACCCCATTCCTTATGATCTGATAACCCTCAACCATGGGAGTGGATACAACCCCGCTCTGGGTAATTCTAAAAACATGCATGCAAAAGGTCATCTGTTGAACTTCTCCTTCATAACGGGGAAGGACAATCTACATTTTTTGAAAAAAAGGGAATTAGCGGTGTAAAGCCAGGTGTGGAGTGCAAAGAGAATTCATGATGTGCCTTTATTAAACAACGTGTTTTGGGACTAACACAGGTCACATCAATAGGACGCCAGCTTTCATTGCCCTTGAGAGGCAGTGAAGGCTGCTCATCTGGTGATTTATTATTCACACAACTGTTTTAACTGTTTGGTTATTGAGTTTCTCCTTTAAAAATGTTGATGCCCACATGAAAGTTGTACTTTACTGAAACATTAAACAAACATCAGTGGAAAAAAAGTAAAAGCATTGGGCGTGCACTCTTTCCTCATGTAAGTTTCCAGATAAATCTTTAAAAAAAAGCAAATTTGAGTTTGTGTGAACCAGTTTATTAAATATATTGTGTGTGTGTGTAAAAAGAACAACATGGTAGAAAAGGTTTATTGGGTTTAAAGCACAGTCATTTTCTGTGTCTGCAGAATGTGCTACCTTTGGACTTTTTTTTTTTTTTTAGCAAAAGGGGTTCATGTTTATTTGCTATACATTTCACAGCATTAAAGCAACTGTGTCGGGAGGAAAATAGGACAGACACCTGCGCTGCACTCTGATACTCTGCACCAGTCACACATTTGAGCTATTTGTTTACAGTACAGTATACCTTATGACTTTAATTTTTGGGCTTTATTTCTATTTTAACTTCTGCTCAAATTGTCTCTCCAGGTATATTCACCGCCCCTCGCTCTGGACTCTACTCCTTCTCCCTCTCAGTCTACTCCAAGGTGCATGGGACAGGCGAGAAAATGTACTACAAGGTGCAGCTCATGAGAAACGGGGAGGTGGTGGCGTCCACATGGGAGGACAACAGAGAGGACTCTGAGGACAGCAGCTCCCAGAATGCACTGCTGTCACTGGAGCAGGGAGGCCAGGTGTATGTGGAGCTGCAGAGCGGCAGGCAGCTTTGTGGGAATGTGGTGGGCCTGAACACCTTCTCTGGATCTTTGATCTACCCTGCAATGTCCTGAGAGAGACTTTTTCTATTTTGTGGTCTTTAGAATGACAGCTGGCTTGTTTTTATGGAGATAGAGTGGTGCCAGGATGAGTCCCACGAGTGAGATAGCATCTGAGCAGAAGTGTTTGGGACTTTCCAGATAAATGACATAAGGTGCCTGAAACAAGGTCTTTGGGTCTTTGTTGAACACATGCACACAGAAGTTTGATTTTACAACATAAAGTGATACCTGGCATTGCTCTGCTTTCGAATATTGAAGTGTTGTTGTGTTTTTTTTAAAGGATGGTTGCCATAGAGCTGCTAAGAAAGACAGCTGGGGATGCTAATGCAAACATTTCTGATTTGTTTCCTAATAAATGAAAATATAACATATCTGCAGCCATGGACACCAACTGGGTCAGGTCATACTGGCTACAGTTACATGATGTTTTTCAATTTAAAATTCAGTATTCAGAATGAAATTATTCAGAACTAAATTACTGTATTTTCCAGTCTAAAAGCTTTCTTCATTTTCTTAATTGGAGTAATAGTAACCTCTGGTTTTTGTCAGCCCCTCACAAGCTTCTCACTCACCCCAAACTTTATTTCTGCTTCATTACTGATGCATATTTTACTACCTGCAGTTTGTTAGTAACCTGACAAGCCAGATGGACAGCTCCATATGTCTGCCACAGAAATATTTCATTAGTCCATCTGCGTAGGAGCCCTTTGAATTTGTTTTCAGGGGCAGAACGTTTAAAAAGCACAAGCTTGTGATTGGACAATCGTTTGGCTTATCACATTCATCACAGACCAATCCACATCAAGCAGGGTTGCCTCCTATAATGTAGCATACATAGCGGCTAATGTAGCGGCTAATGGCTAACAACAGTTAACAACAGTTCATGGATGTTAGCCATAGCGGCTAACTTAGCCGCTAACAGCTAACAACAGTCAATGAACGTTAGCCATTAGCCCCTAACTTATCTGCTAACAGCCAACAGCCTTATACTATCATCTTATACTAAATAATACCACACAGATGATTCATTTTATACTTATATGTGACATGAACCTTGTCAAAGACAATACCTACAAGTAAACTCCTGAGGAGGGCAAATTTCACCAAGTTTCACTGAGTAGCCATGAGGACAATAGGCTAATCGGCATGTCTGTTCTCAACTTCCGGTTGTCGTCACATCCGCATTCTGCTGCTCCCGCCTCTCTTCCCTGATTGGGCCATTAATAATTCAGCTGAGTGAATTTGTTGGACAACGGAGGCTGGCAAGACGGACCTGCAGGATTTCAGAATCAGGCAGGTCTGTCTGCTCTGCAAGGCTAGTTTGTTAGAATAGAATTTTCATTTTTGGGACATTTTGTTTATGTCCAGCCCAGCCTACAGTGCCCTGTCGCAGCTGTAGGGAGTAATGTTTACTCCTTTGTCCATGTCTGTGGGTATGATTTAAACATTTAAAAACATTAAATCATGTACATTTTGATATATCAGTCACAACCCACTATAAGTCGCAGTAAAAACCCAACTATGAAAAAGTGCTAATTATAGTCTGTAAAATGTAATCATGGAAACACAAACATCAAATTGAGCTTTACCTCATCTAACTTGGACACTACAGCCTAAAAAAGGTGCACATTTTAATGCTTATGTCAATCCACTCTTTCATTATTCCTGAATCTTCTGACTCTAATTAAGTCCAACGATCTCCATTAACCGTCACAAAGGCAACAGCTAATCTTCCTGGAGTCCATACAGTCACTGCAGTTAAAAGGCTGGGAGATAAGGTGCTGATCTCAGCTGCAGCTAAATGCCACTCAGACCATCACAGACCATCAGCAAGACCAACAAAATAACCTGCTTTTCAACATGTTAATACATATCCAGTTCTTGACTTAATTTGCATTGCTGTTATCAAATTCAAAACTAAACAATAAAGCAACAACAATGGGAGAAAAGATGGCATTTACTGTTTTTGCTTTGTCTTCTATTCCATATAGTCCAACTAGGAATAAAATATATATTTGACAAAATGATTTAATTATAACAATCTTGGTTATTTCAGTACATTTTACTGTTTCTAATAAGTGTATTAATAATTCTTCATAAAGATATTTACAGAAATCACGATAGCCTGTCATGTCTTCCCAAACAAAATTTCCAGGAAGAAGTGGAGCTGCTTCTGAAGTGAACTGTTACAGCTTTTTTCACTCACCAAATCTCATTCAGTTCTAAAAAACTTGGTTTAGATAAGCATTGTGAACAAAATGTGTATATTTCATGGGACTTTGTTCACAGCAGGCCATAATTGTCCAAGAAAATGCTGCAAAATCACACAAGCTTTTATTTGAGGTGCCTTTCAGGTTGTCCTGAAATATGTCATCCCTGCGGCGCTAGATTTCAGGATTATGCGAAAACTTCTGAACTTCGTGTTGTTTTTGTTTTGTCCTCACAGCCTGTGAAATCAGCAACCAGGTCGATAAAAACAGGCAGAAAAAATAAAAATGTGACTGTGATTCTTTTGTAAAATACATTACTTTTGAAAGAGCACACTACATTAAAGATGATTTCATTTTCATGCACGATAAATTTCAACCTGAGCGTTTTTCATGTGGCTTTTAACTTACTGATGTAGTATTATTTTCTTTGAAGATGGAACATCCAGGCTCACAGGAAGCAAGCCTCCATTTTCTTTAAGTCAGATGGTTTGTCTCTGTGTGAGCTCAAGACAGTCTAACCAAATTCTACATACTAATTTACTTTGTACTTGTTTACTTGGATCCTCTACAGCTGCAATGAAGGCAATATAAGAAAAACATAGATTGGGAACAACTAAAAACTAATAGGAAACAACAATTTAAAGTTTATGCTTGTGTAGCAAGAGAAAATTATTTGTGCAATTTCCTAATCTAGTTTACGCTGATGAGGGAGCATCCATATGGTTTCTCTGTGGTTTGGACCAAAACAAGCCCAAATACAGATAGGGATGGGTACCTTTCACATTTGAACCGATACCATAGCGATGCCCGGTACCTGGGAATCGGTACCTGTGACGGCAGTCGCGCAAAATCATCGGTCTTTTCCGCCATTGTTCGGAATGTTGCCGACGTCATGTGTGATACATTCAGGTACCCTCGGAAACTTGAGAATCTGACGAAAACGCCAGTTTTTACGGCTTTTTAATAGGACAAACGGTTTGTAAATGCCAGCCGTTTTAAAATAATGTGGGGGACTCAGATTTCACCCAAGGTAAGTAGGCTATGTGTTTATTAGTATAACTCACATGAAGTGTTCATTGTGCCTGCTCGCAGCCCGGTAAGATAGGCCACGAGTTTCATGCGTAAAAGCTGTTTGTAATGTTTGGAGTACAGCGTTTAAAATTAAACATGCCAGCATATCAAAGGATGGACACTGACTTGTTTGTAACTGAATTTATTTCAAAACAGGAGAGAACACGCTGCTGGGGGCCTCCTCCATCCATCCCGAGCGTCTCTGGCGTCTCAGGCCCGGGGTCTTCCTCCACCATCTCCGGCATCACAGGCCTGGGGTCCTCCTCCACCATCTCCGGCTTCTCCAGCGTCACAGGCCCGGGGTCCTCCCCCACCGTCTCTAGGGTCTCTGGCATCTCAGGCCGGGGGCCTCCTCCACCATTTCCGGCTGTGTCCTCACCCATGCTGTGCTGGAATCACAGGGAGAGATTATAAACGCAGTAGGCGGCATCAATGACCGCCTTGATTAACTAATTGGCGTCCTAAAAAATATTGACGAGTCCATTAAATCTTTAAAAAAATGAATCATGTGTCCTTGCCTCTTTTACATTGTTGAAATTAAATGTTGTCTGGTCCAAATGGCCTCCTGGGTAGGCTGTTCATGAATGGGTGCAGCTTCTGGTTCCTCTGGTGGGGGATATGCTGCTCTGGCAGTGGTAGGGCATACCGGTGTGCCACATTGTGGAGGACACCGCACGCCATTACAATGCGGCACACCTTTTCGGGACTGTAAAGCAGCATCCCCCCAGTCCTGTCCAGGCAGAGCCACCGTCTCTTTAGTAAACCAATTACCCTCTAATGACGGAGCGTGTGTGGGAATGGAGGTCAGTATACCTCCGCTCTTGATCGGTCTGAGGGTTGGTGAGTGGGGTCAGCAGCCACCGCTTAAGTGGGTAGCCACTGTCGCCTGGGGTAGATTAAAAGCTGACAAGAAAAATGGGATTATTTGAACACTACTATGAATCAGACATTGTTGCAAATTGATGCAGGAGTGCGCTCGGAAAAAAAAAAAAAAAAAAAAACGTTGATCAAGACATTTCACACTTTACACACAGGGTTATTTACAGGAGTACTTGTCACACAGAGATAATCTTAGGATTTTTAGATCTAAAAATGTTTAACCAGTTGAAAACTTCAGGTCTAACTTCGAATCACTGACTAATGATGCTGTGAAGGCGGGGTAGAATTAGGGAGCGCACATACTTGGTGCGCACCAGAGGAAATAAAATCAGGACAATTACATTTACTTACCAAGAAGCCACCGATCATGCACAGTGCCAGCTTGTAGTCTGTTCCCGACCATGCTGTTACTCAGAATGTATGAGTCGTGTGTTGAACCAGGCCACTTCGCAACAATGTTTGTTAATAGCATTTGTGAATCATGCATGATTTGTACATTAATGGAGTGAAATTGTTTCCGGTTGATGTAAACAAATTCATCATTTGATGGTGCTTTTATAACAATGTGTGTGCAGTTGATAGCTCTGATTACATTAGGAAAACCTGCTCTCGCTGCATTGTATGGGAATTTGATATACCTGGCTGACTTTTGGATGATTCCATCCCCCACGGCTGGCATGGCTCAGGTCAGGGTCGACTGGCACAGCCCTGATCGATCGGCCAACTCCTTCTGGAATGTCCCAGTCACGAGGAACCCCGGTGTGGTCAACACCTGTGTGGGGACAGGCAGCGCATGGCTCCTCGCTGTGTTGCACTCCAGAGTTGGCCATAGCTCTGCGCACAATTGGAGGAGGATCGCCCTCGGGAACCGAAAGCAGCTCATAAGCCAGTCATCATCTTTAGCAAGAAGATCCTCCCTGTCTCTAAAGACGCGCTCTCTTCTAATAGCACCGTTTGCAATTTCTTTAAGCAGTGCCAAAGCAGCCATTGTGTTAAACGGTATGTTTTTTACTACTTTGCGCGTGCTTTTATATCCACCCAGGTGACCGCAGACACGTGTGTGTTAATTGTTCATCAGAGTTAATGGTTCACATGTCTCTGATGTGCAGTTATTCAGTCTAATGACTAATTGTTTTGATACATCTGAGCTTTGAAAAAGAGCGTACGGCACGTTTTTTTGCGTACAAACCCTTTGTACATGAGGCCCCTGGAAACCACGCTTTGTCTTGTCTGCCTCAAAAGAACCAGTTCGCTGTTTTACTCGCCATCTTTATGTAAATAATGCAAGGACATAAAAACAACAGTGTACCTTAAAGACAGAGAGCAAAACAGCTCATTTCATGTTCTGGATACATTTACATGATTTTATCATTAGTCTTGAATAATTAAAAAATAATGTGTTAATCATTTTAATCAATAAATATTTTGTATTCCATCACATACGCCTACATGATTATAAAACCGAAAATATGACTATGAGACCTGTCGATAATTAACAAGCACATCTTCTGGACCACATACATGTATTTCAAACAGAGACTGTTCTCCTCTGTTTTATTTTTCAGCAAACTAAATTAAATATTGTTAACCCCACAACTAAAAGTTGAAATCACCATGCCATCCATGCTGACCCCGTGTGCTGCGAACATCTCTGTAAACGATATTAAATTTTAAACCCATTTCTAGTCCTTCTCTCTTTTGGCTGGAAAAGTTCAAGAAGCAAACAATATAAGCTGTAATTGGGCTTAATGAGAGGACAACATCAGCTTTGTTATGATCCTAAGAAAGCTGAGAAAATGATTATTTAGATGAATAAGTTCAAATTGATCTTAATGTCTGTAAATTTAACTTCAATTTGTAGAACTGCAGTTGTTTTGAGGTCAGATTGGTTGATTTCAGCTGCATGTTTTAACAGCATTATATATAGATATAAAGGGATGTGTCAATGTCCGCTCTGAGTGGAAACACTTAGTTTATTGAGGTCAAGAGAGCAGCAGATGTGACTGAGGGTCAAGCTGCGCTCACAGCGCCCTCTGTTGGATGAAATGTTCCACTGGTCCAGGCCTGATGTGCCGCTACACTCAATATTTTACATTTGAATATTTATTTACTGTTCGGTTACGGATATTTATCCTCATATTCGAACAGTTATACAAATATTGAATATAAAGTGACAACCCTTGTAGTCATCATTACAGCATCGATTGTAGCACCACGAGATATATGGGTCTGTCTGTACATGCAGTCTGTTGGGCGGCATGAAGGGGTTTTGCCATCTCCTTAGCTTTCTTTTTGCCTCTGAGAAGCATTTGTGATGAATTACTTCTATTCTGCTTAAGTTTTATTATTACCTTGTGGTAATAAAATATCTTTTAATATCTTGTAAAGTCTTAATTTTTTTACACAAAAATACATGTTTTGGTATCAATAACAGTATGGATAAGTATCGATACCGATAAGGAGTATCGGTATCTGTATCAGTAAAATCACAATATACATCCCTAGATAGAAGAGATATACATTAGAATTTAAAAAAGCACCTGAACGTATCATTTTTAAATATACGTATTTTAGAGGGAATTTCCTATTATATTGTTCTATGAGCTTTACCTCATCATTAACTCCTTACTTTTCCTTGTTTATGTCATCTTTATTTAGCCACGTAAACCTCATTGAGACCAGAGATCTCTTTTTCAAGGGAGACATGACCAAGAGTGTCAACAACACACACAGGTTCACCAATCAAAATCAGTGTGAGGATTAGGGTTAGAGAGAGACTCAAAAAGCTTTATGTCCAAACTCAGTTTGGACTTTGAGAACAACAAAGTGAAAAAGGCTGGTAAACAAGGTTGATCGCTCTAAAACCTGCCACCTGAAGTATCTGATGTTGATCCCTGTAATGCTAAAGTATACATTGTTAGGAACTTATTGATTGGCTGCAAGATGACCCTGTGCCCCACACATGACCGGTCCTAAAGGATTTATAGCTCAAGGGGACAGAAGAGATCAAAAGAGCTCCAGCAACACTTGGAGCTCAGGAAACAACTTTGTTAAACCGACCATATTGCCTTGTGGCCTTCACCGGGGTAATCATAAAGCTCAAATGACGATTAATTGTTTAATGGCTGACTAGATGCTAGGAGAAGATATGTGCACAACTCCGGACCCCATATAAGCTGTCGTCAAACTTAAAGGAATATTTCACCCAAAGAATGATATGCCTTCATTTTCTACTCACCCTCATGCTGAGCAACACTCTGGATTTTTGATAAATCAATGGAAAGTTTCAGACGTTTCAGCTGCGCTACGCCTTCCCTGCACTACGAAGCCGCGCAGACCAATCCAGACGGATTACGAGTGCAGGAACGCCAGAGACGCACTGCGGAAGCACGATATAGCACTGTTTAGGCTCAAAAATGTACTAAATGACCTCGCTTCAATTAATTATGGACGTTACCCGCTCAGGACACTTGGATTACAGCGACGAGCAGTATGAAGGAAAACAGGCACGCTTTTGTGGACTTTATGGACCTTTTTCTTCGGCTCCGTTGTCCCCTGTTAGATGGACGTTTGTTGACAGCGAAAATCCCCCCGGACCTCCGGCTGCATTTGAGACATCAAAAAAGTGCTCCAGAGTGTTGCTCAGCATGAGGGTGAGTAGAAAATGAAGGCATATCATTCTTTGGGTGAAATATTCCTTTAAGTCAAAGAGACGGACATCATCGTCAGTCCCTCCCAAGTATCCTGCAGTGCCTGTATAATTCTGGTGTTGCTTTTTGTAATAAACTGATTTTTTCTGAAGCAAGCCAGTGTCACAAAGTCTCCTTCAATCATCTGCACATCACGAGTGGTCGAAACACACCCCTTCATGTACAGTACAGTTAACATACAGTATCACTTGTTTTCTACTTTTGTATTCCCACACATTAGCTCCTACTGAAGTCCTCTGGTGCCCTCTAGGGGAGTTGCACATCAGTTTGAAAACCAATGATCTCAAATATAAAGACTGACAAATATTGATAAATGGAGCACACAACCACTTCACTTACAATGAGCAGTTTAATGACTTAAAGCAGAATATTGTTTTTGTTTAACATGGTCATCAAAAAGATAATTTTGATCATCTTTATGTAGAAACCCTACCAGTGGCGATTGCTCTAAGACTGCAAGGGAAGCTCAGCTTCCCCTAAAATGTCCCCCAAAAAAGTGGTGATATGTACTGCTGTGTGTACATTTCATTGACTAAATATGCGCTAGAATACCTTCATCTTTTGTTTAGAATCAGCTACTTATCACAGGTAACTGGCGCGACTTCCTTCTCAGTCATCCCCGCAGCGTCCCAGCGCTTCAACACAGTCGGACGCTGAGCGTCTTCAGACTTCAGCGCTTAAATATAGAGTGGGTTGTTCCACTGTGGAAACTGGACGGTCATTGGATAAACGCTGGGCTTTGTCTCACGCATCGGACGCCTCAGCGCCTCTGGGGGTCTATGAGGCAGTGGGCTGGCCTGGACGCTCAGCTTCTGCATGATGATTGGATGATCTGTCTGAGGCGAATCCTTTTTTGATTGACAGTGAAATGAGCCAATCAGTGATCTTGAAGGCTCACCCTTCACCGGGGTATCTTCTAAGTTTTACATTCATTTGTTCTGGACTGATTCGGAGGATTTGTCGGTCACCAGCGACTTTATCTTTCTTAAAAAAGACTAGCGTTGTGTTTGAAGATTCTCTCCTGCCACCTTTTCTTTTCACCAACGTGCAGCTGTGGCTGGGGAGCTTTCTCTCTCACTCACACTCACAGCCTGGCAAACAGTGGTCTCACGTAGCAGCTCCAGCTGCTAGCAAGCTGCACGTCATGGCAGATAGTATGAATGTTGGAGACCAGATTTTGGCGAGGCCATCTGATAGTCTTCCTTACGAAGAGAAAATTAGAGTCAAACAGCAGGGCAGATCAACTCCTAAGATTGATTTAGTGCAAAAGGTGGGGAAAAGAGACAGGTCTTTTCAGCATTCCTGGTATGACAAGGTGAGCTGGCTCACTGTAAGTGCTGTCACAAATAAAATGTGTTGTCTGGTCAAAAGTGGGTTTTGGGGAATAAAATCCCAGGAGACACCTAGTTGGTACAACAGGGTCACAGATCATTTACATAAATAAATAAATTTATGATGTAGGCCAGAAAAAAATGAGCTTCCCCTCCCTGACTGACCAGCAGCCGCCACTGAACCCTACAAATGCTGAGATATTTTTTTTCGGTATAACTGAATCTTTGTGACAAACTTGAATTCTTACCTGTGGGATAAAAACCACAGAGGTTCATGAGTGCATAGCTTTGCAGTTGAGTTTGCTCCTAATTCCTAAACTCTCCAGCACGAACACGACCTGACAGTCTTTCAGGTCTTTGGGCTTACCCTGATCATAGTACACCCCAGTTATTTTGAACACTTTATATGGAGGGATCAGCACCTCTGCCTCAAGAAGATCAAAAGCTGAGTAGTCTTTCAGAAAGGCGCCGCAGCAAGTCTTGATTTTGAAGCAGGTTTTATTGCCAAAATGTTTAGGTCACTTTTAAATGAGGTGGAAGCAAAGTAACCAAACCAAATTCTCTGAGTAACAATGCCTTTATACATGACATTGGTCCGTCTGTATGTGATGTAACATTGGCTTTTGCTGTTCAGGATCTGAATGGCAGATGTCAAAAGAAAATGCAATGAGTGGAACCTGAACCTGCTATAGCTACTCCCTCCATCTTTGACTGCCATGTTGAATTTAGAATAGATGTCTTCGCCAGTGTAAACACAGATCGCATGCATGTGAGCTTTTGTCAGAGCCTGATCTCCGTTCTTTGGTTTCCTCTTAGCACACTCAGCAGATTTGTTCCATGCTTTTTCAAAATCTTCATACTGCAAGTCTTGACGAAAATACTTGGACCTGACATTTTCCATCATTGCTCCCTGGCAGCCAAAGTACATGTCATCGACTGCATCACCAGCCACGCTCAGATGGATGTCCTGGTTTGTTTTTTTGAGAGTGAAGTTGAAACGGGTCTGAAAGGAAAAATATGAATGTGCTGAAGCATTCAAAGTTCCTTTGACTGGAACTAAGGGGCCAAGCCCAGCTCCTGAAAAACACCCCCACACCATAATCCCCCCTCCACCAAACTTTACACTTGGCACAATGCAGTCTGACAGGTATCGTTCTCCTGGAAACCACCAAACCCAGACTGGTCCATCAGATTGTCAGATGGAAAAGCGTGATTGGTTACTCCAGAAAACGCGTCTCCACTGCTCTAGGGTCCAGTGGCGGCGTGCTTTACACCACTGCATCCACGCTTTGCATTGCACTTGGTGATGTGAGGCTTGGATGCAGCTGCTTGACCACAGAACCCATCCATGAAGCTCTCTGCACTGTTCTTGAGCTAATCTAAAGGCCACATGAAGTTTGGAGGTCTGTCGTGATTGACTCTGCAGAAAGTTGGCGACCTCTTCTCACTATGCGCCTCAGCATCCGCTGACCCCGCTCCGTCAGTTTACCTGGCCTACCACTTGGTGACTGAGTTGCTGTGGTTCCCAAACACTTTCACGTTCTTATAATCCAGCTGACAGATGACTGTGGAATATTTAGGAGTGAGGAAATGTCACGACTGGATTTGTTGCTCAGGTGGCATCCTATCACAGTTCCACGCTGGAATTCACTGAGCTCCTGAGAGAGACCCATTCTTTCATTAATGTTTGTAAAAGCAGTCTGCATGACTAGGTGATGATTTTATTCACCTGTGGCCAGGCCAAGTAATTAGGACACCTGATTCTGATTATTTGGATGGGTGAGTGAATACTTTTGGTAATATAGTTTATATGTGTATGTGCGTGTGTGTGTGTGTGTGTGTGTGTATGTTTATCAATTAAAAAAAATATGAAACAGTAATCAGAAAGTATAAGCTATGCAGCTCAAATCAAACAAATGCAAATTAAAATGTAACATTACTCTGTAGAAAGCAAATTCATAAAGCAACAGAATATGGAGCTAAAAGTAATGAAAGCTGAATGATTGGGGCAAGGTTAGGTTTCTTTAAAAGGGTTGGACCACAACATGCATGTTTTATTTGGCAATAATGTTCTTGTGGATTCAGACCCTTTGTTTTTAAAGCTAAAACCACTTGTAAAGAACCTGGGGGTCATTTTTGACAGCGGTTTTACTTTTGCCAAACAGATTGACAATGTGGTCAGAACAAGTTTTTATCAACTATGTCTTTTAACCAAAGTAAAGCCTTTTTTAAATCGTGCTGACCTGGAAAGGACCATTCATGCTTTTATAAGCTCATGTACTGATTACTATACTGCTCTTTATGTTGGTGTTTCCCAGTCTGCCCTGAGCCGCCCTCAGTTGGTGCAAAATGCAGCAGCCTGTTTCCTGACCAACACCCCAAGGCACCAACACATCACCCCAGTTCTCTTTTCCCTCCACTGGCTTCCACTTTCTGCAAGAATAGATTTTAAAATTGTACTTTTTTTTTTTAAAAGCCCTTAATGACCTTGCACCTATTTATTTGAGTGAGCTTCTCTCTGTTCGTAACCCCAACAGGGAGTTAAGGTCTTCTCATCAGCTGCTTTTAGAAGTTCCTTGCACCAGGTACAAGCACTGGGGTGATCGGGCTTTTTCAGTCGCTGGACCCAGACTCTGGAACAAACCCCCCCCCACATATGCACCATTACAGACTTTGGCCTTTTCAAAGCCCAGCTTAAAACTTATATTTTCAGACTGGCTTTTGGTACACAGTAATGTGGTGACATGTTATTTTATTTGTCTTGTTTCATCTGTTTTTATCTGTTTTTATTGTCCTGATGCGTTCCATTGTTGTTTTCTTTTAATCTGCTTTTATTTCTTATCTTATCTGTTTTTATCTGGAAAGCACTTTGGTCACCTGGAGTGTTGTTAGGTGCTCTATAAATAAATTTTGATTGATTGATTAAAAGTTGAGGGAAATACTCAGTCTGCAAAGGAACTATTAGCAAAGAATGGAATACTTAGTCCCACAGTGTTAAAAAGCTCAGCTGGCAATAAAATCAAGACTGCATGTAATTGGTTTCATGTGGGATAAAATACCAGATAAAAGGGATGATATTTTGGGTTCTGTCTGTCTTCATCACCTTTATTTAAATCTATTTTTGATAAATTAGAGTGTGCACATAAAATAATGTGTACACATTGCATTGGTGTTATTTGTACTGTATGTCTTGTATCTCTTGTTTTATTCTGAAAAGCCTCCCCCTCATCTCTGTTTCCTGCCCTGCACCCATCCTGTGCTCACCTGCTCCTGATGGTCTCCTCCCCAGCTGTTTCTCATTACCTGTTGTATTTAACCCAGTGTCCTCCCCTGTCATACTGCCAGATCACTTCATGTTTCATGCCAGCACTTATCTCACAGTCATGCCTTCATTCTCTGACTGCCTGCTTGTTGAAAACCCAGCCTGTAAAATAAAACGCTTTATTGCATTGTGAGTCGTGCATGTGAGTCCTGACCTTTGGTTCAGCTCCTGACAGCACGCTTTAGATGTTTGCATGTCTGCTTCAAAATAATTAATTAAGGGATGTAGTTTAAGTCTTTAAATCAACAATGACATAAAAAGATATAAGAAAGACATCACTATTGAGACCAATAGTGATCTGATATGTGTTTATTTATTTATTTTTTTTAACTAGGATTATATAAGAGAAGATGAAGAACAAGGCACTTGCTTCGAAGTGCAGCCACAAACACAAATTAAAATGGATAGATACTTTAATAATCCTTAACAGGAAATTACAGGGAATTTAAACAAAGTTATCAGTTGAGTTACAACAGAATCACAAATATGATAACACTGCAAAACTTCCAAGTTAGTCAGTAGTATAATTGTCCAGTTTCAATCCAAAATCCTCTAATATTTATGAAAGACACAATTTCCTTACATGGATTAAGATCTTATTCAAACATTAACAAAAAAATAACAGTAAAGCCTGAGTTGCTAGTGCTAATTCAAATAATCTACAACTTAGATGAAACAAATTTAAAGTGAAATTTCCTTTCCAGAGCAGATACTAAAACTGAATTTAAGACTCTCACTGAGTCAAAACTTTCCTTGTTTCATTGGCAGATATTTTCTTATAATTCCAAGCAATTCAATGCCTAATTTTAGCTTTTTATTTCTTAAAGTAGACATTTATAACCACTTGCTAAGTGAATGTAGATTCAAATAAATGTTTTAGATATTTTGACTTGAAAATAGATAAGCACACTATCCTAGATTTAAGATTTTGCAGTGTAAAAACTTGTCCTGAAAAAATGTAAGTGTCTTTTTATTGAGACCAAAGCAAAACCCCTTCAGTCCTCTCTCTGCCATGGTTACATTTTAGACGTCTTGTCTCTGTTGATGCCTCTGATAACATCTTTGATTTGTAAGGCATGCAGAATGAAATGTAGAATGTTAAATAAAAAAAGACTAATATTGATTCTTCTCAGTTAGCATTGGCTTTCGAAGCCCATCTCTAGATGAAGACTTGACCTGTGAGCAAACAAGAGCTCTATCAGGTTGAGGGGGTTTTCTGCCCCTGTTGGAAAATGTTTCTTCTTTACTTTGACCCTGAGACAACAGAGGGGTTGACGAGCATGTTGTTGAGAAAAGTGTTGCACAGGGACAAATCTTAACCCACATGTTTCACACCCTGACCACAGGCAGACATCTGAAACGGCTCTGCAGTCGTCATGAAAGGTGGTTTCATGTTAAAAAAAAAAACATGACTGATCTCATTTTACATCCTTCAAAAACATGTTAACATAGCACAAAGCAGACTCAGGTTGGGTTTAGGCTACGTTTACACATACACGGGTATTTTTAAAAACGGAGACATTTCCCTTCATTTGTGCCTTTCATTTACATGCAAATGGCGAATTTGCCTCGGAAAACGAATCTTTCTAAAAACTCAGGCCAAAGTGGAGATTTCGGAAAACTCTGTTTTTGCGTATTCATGTAAACTGAGAAAAACAGAAATACAGGCTGAATCTCAATCTCCTCCCTGAGCCCTAGACATTTTATACGTAGACGCCTCATTACGTGCTGGACCCATGGATGTATTATTTTTTCTCATAATACATCCATGGCTGGACTGCATCGGGTGTAGCCACCATATTGGAGGGGTCTCTTCACTCTGGTCTAGCACCAGAAACAAGTGGAGTGAACGCATTAATGCTCGTGTTTTGTGCAGCATCCAAAACAGCTGAATAAAAACATATTTAAAGTTTAATACGCATGTCAACATGATTTATAAAAGATGTCTGGTTTGTGTGTGCGAGCGCAAGTAAATGTGCCTGTGCCTGAAATAGTTGCATTGAATATTCTTACAGCACACAAACAAAAATACGAAACTAATAATAATACTGTTGTTGTTGTTGTTGTTGTTGTTGTTGTTGTTGTTGTTGTTGTTGTTGTAGTTGTTGTAGTTGTTGTTGTAGTAATTATAATTATAATTATAATTATAATTATAATTATAATTATATATATATATATATATATATATATATATATTTTTTTTTCATATTTTTGTTTTTGTGTGCTGTGAGAATATTCAATGCAACTATTTCAGGCACATTTACTTGCGCTCGCACACACAAACCAGACTTCTTATGTGAATCACGTTGACATGTGTATTAAACTTTAAATATGTTTATACTCAGCTGTGTTGGAATAAAACTAAAAAAAGTCATCTGCTTTCAATATTGCGCCGTTTACTGTCACTTTAGGCTGCACAAAATACGAGCTTAAATGCGTTCACTCGACATGTTTCTGGTGCTAGACCGGAGTGAAGAGACCCCTCCAATATGGCGGGGTTGTACGATGCGCTCCAGTCAGGCCGCAATGAGGCGTCTACGTATATATGTCTATGGTGGTCGTCGATATGAGGCTTCTGATTGGCTTGCATGGCTTTCTCCTTCTTCCTACACTGCCACCCATAGGCTTGGCTTAGTTATGACGGCGCTCGACGGCGTATTTATGCAGGTTGATGTAAACGGAAACTTTTTTGAAAACGATGCCATGTTGTTTTGGAAAACGGAGGGAGGGAAATATTCGTTTCTCAAAATACCCGACTACGTGTAAACGTAGCCTTATTGGTGAAGTTGTAGCATTTCTGTATTTTCATTTGGTATTGTTTCATGCAGCACCTTTGTCCAAAGGCCGTCAATTCCTCTAAATGTCGACACATGCTGCTAAAAAATTAGAGTGGCATCATCCTACAGCACTCAGGTGTGCAGTGTCTGCAACCAAAGATGTGTCCAAAAGCTCAAGACACCCCATCACCACACCTTCATATGAGAAAAAAATGTTATATAAATGTGATGCAGAATTTGATTATTCTAAACATGTTAAATGAAAACGTTTACAAATGATATGTTTGAAATTGGATGAATTAACTTTTTCATAGTTGATTTAAACATTGTTTTAGTCATTTCTTTTATTTTGATTTTAGCTGCAGATGTCAGAAACTGTCATTTTAGTTTGGATGGATTTCACAAGTTTTTTTTTTTAAGTTGCAGAACTTGCATTTCTATACAGACATAAGATACTAAAGGTGAAACCCAAAATCAGGGCCAGGTGAGTGGCTGATTGGCCTGGTTGAGCTCAGGTGTGGTGAGTTAAGTCCTCCTGGTTTTCAGCAGCCCATGCTGACACATGACCTCATCATCAGGGTTTTAAAGCCCCTCTTCTGTTCTTGGGTTGCTGTTAGAAGCATGAAAAGTCTACATGAAATTGTCTTCTTAATTAGGAAGACTTAAGTCTTAGTTATGTAAAGAGTTTAAGAGGTTTGGATGACATTCACACCCACACTGAGCAAACCAAGATCCCTTTTTTGTCTTTCACACCATCCCAGATTAGCAGCTTTGCTAAGAAGTAAACCAGCCGTGTGCGACAACAGCGACCTACGTTTAAGGGAACAGCGTGTATAGAAACATAACTGACCTTTGGCCTACTGAATTTAGATGTACATTCAAACCGTGGGTCATTTCTCACAATGAGTATGTTGTGATAAATTAGTGTTTGATGAATCATCTTCAGGTGGAGGTTTCCCTGAAGAGGTGTCAGTAATGTTCTTGACACTGCATTGTCTCCAATGAGGACGCCCATTTAACAAAAGGTGTGAGTGATGAACACACACTCATCACACTTGAACAACAGTTTAACCCTTACCCCAGTCTTTCTGCTATTGTTCATATATGTTTACGTTTTATTCAGACTACTTGTGACCCTGCTGACTCTACACTGTCTGAGTAACAGACTCCTATGGGTCACTTTAGACCCCCCTAAAGGAACCCACAGAGTCCCTAGAAATGAAGGCTAAGAGCAGGGTTCAGTTAGCATTAACTATAAAGGCATCACTCAAAAGTGATAAGCTAGCCTAGCTAACCAATGGCTCTTTGACTAACATTAGCACTTGTTAGCATTTTGCAAGCATTAGAATTGTGACTAAACAATAAATATAAAATTATTAAAAAACACTGATTGCTGAATGCGTACCAACTAAGCTGAACAAGCCCCAGCATGTAGACTACCATAGTTGTCATATATCAAGACTATTTAAAACAAAAGTAGAAATGCAAATTTGGCCAAGTATAAAGCATATTACAGTCCACGCAGCACCATTTGGATTCAAACTCTGGGCAGAGGGAAGAATATGTGGTGATGTGCGCCCTGGTGACCAATCACATTTGACCTTTTTTGCTCAACTTGGCTTGCAATGTATCTAGGGGCGAGCAGAAGTAGCCAGAGAGGGCCAACGCTTTCAGGCAACATATATGCCCAAAATAAAAATATATATATTTGACTTTTAGAAGACTTAGATTTAAAAAAAAATGAAGGCATTGTTGAAACTTTTTTTTTTCATTAAAACAAAAATTTGAACTTTCATAATTGTTTTTTATTGAACTTTATTGAAATCGTTTTAAAGGATGAACACACATGGTCATGCATTGTAGGCCAAATATGTTAATGTTAAAAAGGTTCTGTCCTACCTAAGGATAGAAGATTTCTCTTCTTTTACAGGTGTGGTTGTACACATTCATAATTAAAGTGATGTGAAATCTTTTAACATTAACAAGCATAAGGCAATACTGCTTTGTCTGAGGCTATGGAATTTGGCTTGCCAAGAGCAAAGTGTTAGTGCCTCTCTTTCTCTGTGTCCCCCATTCACACACACACACAGGCAGCAGTATACCCTAAAGTTAAAAAGAACACACATAAAACACAAGTGAGGCCATTCAAACAACTTTACTGCAATACAAGACATGTACAGTTTCTAGACAGGTCTAACTCCCAAATGCAGCTGTGCGATTCACAATCTAGGAGATTCAAAATCTCTCATCATCTTGGTGCATCGGAGTGTATAGCTGCAATTTCAGCTATGATATGAGATCAATCAGACCTCTTACAGTGTAAACAACCATATCACATTCAATCTCCATATTAAAAAGAACTCCTGATTCCATACAACTCTCCATACACCCTTAGGCATATGAACTACCCATTTTTCTTTGTTCCTAGAATTTTAAAAGAAGTTGGGAAAAGATCATTTCAGTACAAAGCCCCATCAGATTGGAATAATCACCCTTTTTCTTTGCATTCTACTACTTCTTTTCATTGTTTGAGAGTCTCTACATGTCCATCTCAAAACAAACTGCTCATGTTAGATTTATTTTGTTCGTTTTTTTTCTCATTATGTTCACATTTTTGATCTGTGTTAATAATTTTTGTTTATTCTGCATTTTAGGCGTATGTCTAGGGTTGTGTATGGGAGTAGGACGAGCAAGATGTCTGTATCTGTTGTATGTTTATATATGAATGTGTTGTAGTGTGGCTTGAGTTTTCTGTATATGTTTGTTCAGGGACCCCCTTGAAAATGAGATGCTGCATCTCAAGGGGCTATCCTTTAATAAATTCAAATTCAAGGTATTTAAGCACAACAATTGAAGAGTCTTCTGTGAGGCACAACTGAAGTTTATGTAAGGCTTCAGATGTAAGGAATAATAGCACACAGCTCATACAGAGCCTGTGTCCCGGGCCTTCATGCCTACAAGTCTTCAGATAAACGTGGTCCAATAACTCAACTGGGTGCACAAATGGAGCAAAAAGCAGTCCTGCCAGGTGGTCTCGCTGGACATGTCCGCTCACTGGACGGGGTGGATGCACACCAATGTCCCCCACATCCTCCACATCCTCCACAGGATGTCCCCCGCTGTGAGGCAGATGTTGTGCAGCACTGCACAGGCGGTGATGACTGAGGGGACTAAGGTGTGCTTCAACATACCAAAGGCCCGCTCTATAATGTTGCAGGCCTTGGCATGGTGGTGGTTGAAGCGCATCTGCACCCTCCCCTCCAATGGTTCCTTATATGGAGTGATGATGGCCACAGGTGTTTGGGTGCAGGGGTAGCCACAATCACCCACAATAAAGAAATAAATAACAGAAATTAATTTAAATGTGATAGCTGTAGGAATATTAGGATAGTACTCATCTTATCTACAGTACTGGACGGAGCCAGGATACCCAACAAAGGTGTTGATGAAGAAGCCCTTCTCGTCACATACAGCTAGCAGTTGTATGGATGAGAAGAGCTTTCTGTTGATGTAATCATGGCCTCTGGGTCCTGGAGGCAGGGGGGTTTGATGGGGACATGGCGGCCACCAATGGAGCCCACACATCTGGAGAACACTGGAGAGTTGGCCAGCTGAGAAAATGTTGGCCAACTTCCTCCAGGTCTCCAGCAGTTGGCAACCTGATGACCTCCTGACGCAGGGCTGCTATTTTCTCCACTCCACTATGCACCAGTCTGCACACTGTAGACTTTAGGACATGGACGGTCTGGGACACCACACTGTATGATGAGCCATGTGCCAGCCAGTACACGGTCATCAGAACATGGACTTCATGTGACCATCCTTGTGCAGTCTTTAATGGCAGGACCCTCATGAGGGCCTCCATAGACTGCCTGCTCAGTTTATAGTTGGCCATGAGGTCCTGACCATCAAAAAATGCAGCAAGGACTGGCACATGCATGTTCATCTGACCGTATACTGGCATGTTTGAGTACCTGTAGGATCCAACAATCAGTAAATGAACTGTGTGTGTTCAGACCCAATTTGTATGGACTCTTAAATACTTTGTATTTAGTGTCTAAAGTTATGCACTGTAGAGTTATGTTAGGCCATTTCATAGGCTACACATGACATTGCTGTTGCAGTTTTAATTGATTTTGTTTGATACTTACCTCATGAAACCACAGTAATGCATGTCGCAGGCGCTGCCTTCTGTACCTGCGATGCTCCATTTCACCCCTGAGGACGGCAGCAGCTGCAACAAACTCCATTAATTTTATTTTGCAAGTATTTGGGTAGAGCATTATCTCCAACTTATATAGAGGCCTGGTGAAAGGTATTCAGAATTAAGGTAATGAGCAAACAAGACTCAGCTGGCATGATTTGACATGGTTGTTTTCAGCTTGTGTGATACAGAGTAAATGGTTACAGAATGAATCAATCTGCTCATGCCACTGACTGAATCACATGATTTTCTCAGGCCTTTACATTTTTTTCCAATATAAATGTGCTGATTACAAAGTGGCCGCAATATAACAACTAAAAACTCCTATCATTCTGGCAAGATGTGACAGTTTCTTTTTCATTCATGTACACATTCATGTTAAATTGATGTAAAAGTGAATATGAATTTGCCGTGGTCGAGTGCCCTGGAGTTTACATTATTTTCCTTTCATTCAGTTTCTTCCGTGCACTCTGGACCGGCATATCCAGCTGTGACACCGTCCTCACTAAAAGACGTCGGCTGCGGTCGAATAGTCACTTCCTAAGCCCTTTCCTATCTACTTTTCCTTAACCCTGATGGAAAACGTCATGAGGTTTAGGAAAGGAGAAAGGAGAATTCAGACGGACTTAGGAAAGGAAAACTGCCGTGCAGAGAGAGTCCAACTACACTTTCACTACGCTATGAACCAAGTTGAAAACATAACATCAAATGTGTCTCATCCTGCTCTCTTCAGAGAATCAGACTGCTGGAAAGTTAAAGCAGGTTTTGGTAAACTTTAGAAAGGATGAACAGCAGTGGTAACTCAGATGGTCTGTGTGATTTGTTTGTCATTATTCGGTTGAATTCTGAAGCAGTCGGATATGGTGCTGTTTATAAAAGCTGTTGCCGCGGAGAATTGTGGGACAGAATAATCTCCTCTCCTTTCGTAAAGGATGGTCCAGTGTATCCTATGCTAAAGGAGATAATAAAGGAAGCATTGAGCCACCTTTCCTGTGCATTTAAACTATTCAAACGGCTCTAATCACGAACCACTTCTGGTTCAGTTAACTCCGTTAGGAACCTTCCTAAGAGAAAATGACTATTTGACCGCAGCCGAGCCTCATGTGACGCTCCAGAGGAGAGGACGTCTCATTTCTCTTAAAATGAATCTCCTCATTTCTACTGTCCTCTCTTCATTTCCTTGCGTCTTTGGCATGCATCTCTGGTGGATTGGATTAACACGCAAGTAAGCAACGCAAGTGGAGGAAGCTAGGATGAAACTTTGGAGCTTTGAGACACAGCTCCAGACAAGGCTGACCAGCACTAACCCATGTTTACTTCGCCCACACATAGCCCATACAGGACCCAGGCCTAGCTTGACCAGCAAAACTACAAAAAAGTACATAGCATGGACATAGATTCAAAGAAACACAACAGTATTTAACAGTACGTTTACTGAGTTTCTGTGTGGATGTGGATATTTTTTAAAAACAAAGGTGAAAAATACACCTGTATATGTGTAGACATAGCTTGAAAATACATTTAGTCAGGTTAACCTACTCTTCAGATGAAAATAAGAGGGGTTTTTGAACATGCATGATTGTGAACATACTCTAGCAGTCATCAAAACTGAATATATGAACCCTATGTAAGGCAAATTATGAGCTATTTATCTGCTCATTTCTAAATGTGGCAATGTGAAATAAAATACCATTTACCTCTCAATAATGTTTGATACACAGACTCCTGATAAGCAACAAGTAACTGGCTATGAAATGCCCCAAACCATTAAAGTGAAGTGTATTAAAGACATTTTGACTCAGCCTAAAATGTGGCAGAGTTCACAGCCTTCATCAAACCACAGTTAAAAATTGCTGAGAAGACAATCTAAACCTGCAGAGGCCTGTGATAATAAGGGGTCGACAGCCCCTGGTTTGTGTGTCACATGCACACAAACCAGTTTGCAGCTTTCTTTAGGTGGTTGTCTCGCTCAGCTTTCAGGATGTGTGGTTTTGCTCTGAGCAGTCTGTGGTTTTTAAAGGAACCAGATCAGTGAAACATTTCCCACCCTGTGCTGTCAGCTCTGGCAGACCCCTCCACATTATCTCTGTATGAAAGTTTATAATCAAGTACACCTTACCAAACACATGACAGCAGATTTTGGACCCCATTTGTCTCTCTAATGTGCATATGTGTGTGTAAACAGTCTTTAGTTTTTTTGGCCCTGCAATTGTCTAGAGACCACTGGAGAGGAGAAGAAGTGTAGACAATAAAGAGATTGATGTTACTTCCAACTGGTTCACTGATCTCAAATCATGATTATCAAACATGATTGATGGTGATGATTTGAGATCAGGCTGCCAGGACTTTCAACATTAACAGGCTTATGAAAGCTATTCAAACCAGACCATCTAACAGTGTAACAACAAAGTCTCAGGACCAGGGGCCTTTTTTTAAAAAAATAGCATAGGATTTATAGTAAAAGTGAACGTGCGCCCAAAAACTGAAAATGACGTGCATAAAAAAAAGACATTTTTAAAGCCGTGCGTACGCAGACTTCCAAGCACTTTTCTCATTATAAGATATAGTTTATCTGGAAAGTTGTGCAGGTTGATTCACCTCACACCCTGCCCTCTACACACCTACATGTTACCATGAATGGTCAATGCAAAGTACCTGATGAATGTTTTTGCATACCAGCCTGCAGTCTTTTCCCAACACGGCTGTGCGTCAGAGGAGACAGCGATACACATTGGATGCCTATAGTCTGTCAAAATTCCTGTGCATCAGGATGAATGAGTTATGTGTTAACCCCCAACCACCATCTTTGAGGTACAAATAATTTCTACTCTGATTGAAGGCACATTTTTTCATTTTCATTCTGAGCTCTTATAGCAACGTGAGCTCAGACTTTCGTTTGTGCCAATTACATTTAGGAAACCAGATATTGTGGCCTGTTCAGCCACAGTGTAAGGAACCCTGATGATCAACTGCTCATGTTCATAATACCATCCAACACGACTGGCATCATGTTGCTGAGGGATGACTGCGATATCCCAGACCTAAGGGCAGAATTTAACTGTATTATATCATACTCACAAGGGGCTTTAGCCAGAAAATGTAATATTGTATATTGTGAAAGGATAAGTTCGGTTTCTACAGCTTTCACATTGTTTATAGAATGAAGTAGAACAATATACTCACCGGAAGGCTTTCCTGATCCAAACAGTGCTTCAGGAGAAATTTAGATCCAAAATCGAGCTGCAGACATCTATATAATGGTAGCACATAGGGCATACAGCGCCGCTCCTAAAACTGCATTATTCGTCCAAAAACATTAGTTTCACCAATATTTCATCATGGTCCACTCGGGCTACTCCTCCATTACAGTCTGTGTCGCTCCAGACAGGTCTTTGTAACTGTGCTGACCTCTGAACTGAAGAAGAAGGCGGCTTGCCTCCGCGCATGCGCACTCTCTGGAGCGCTGCCTCCACTTCCTCCTTTCTATGAGCTCCTCATCTGTAAACTCTGGCTTGAAACTGTAAGGACACCCATCATATCAAAGTTCTCCTCCACAACATCTTCATTCAATAGATATTTGTCCATTTGCACAAAACTGGAAGAAGAATGTCGTGTAGCTGGCGGTCTTCCCCTGAAACAATGAGCCGTACTGCACGAGCGAGGAGGCAAACATTCTTCTTCAGTTCAGAGGTCAGCACAGTCACAAAAACATGTCTGGAGCGACACAGACTGTAATGGAGGAGTAGCGTGAGCTGACCATGATGAAATATTGGTGAAACTAATGAGTTTTTGGACGATTAATGCAGTTTTAGGAGCGGTGCTATACATGCCCCGTGTGCTACCATTATACGGATGTCCACTGCTCGATTTTGGATCTAAATATCTCCTGAAGCACTGTTTGGATCAGGAAAGCCTTCTGAGCGAGTATATTGTTCTACTTCATTCTATCAACAATGTGAAAGCTGTAGAAACCGAACTTATCCTTTAATCATATCAAACACATACTTGTCGGCTTATTCCCAGAGTTTGTCAGCACCTTTATGCTCGTTTATGGTTTTGTTTAACACTGGGACTGGTTCAGTGCATAGATCCAAGAGCACTGCTCCGGGGAAATATCAATCAGCTTATTAGCTAGTCAGCATCATGGACAAGGAATCTTGGTGGTCCCTAAAAACTCTCTCCATCCTGATCCACAGTCTGTATGATTCCAGCAGTGAAAGCACATCCATTGTGCAACATTAGTGTCACTGGACTATATGCTTATTCAGCAATTAGACTGTTTGTTACACACCTTGTCACGACTAACTCTAAACAATCAGAGCTGTCCACTGCTCTGTATCATTTAAAGATAAACTATGATATATGAACATTGCGTACAGTGGTAAGTGAACACGTCTAACACTGCAGACTCTGGTGTTCATGTTAACATGGGTCTATTCTGATATGTGACGACATTAAGTGTATGAGATGAATCTGGCCTCACGTCACTCCCTCGCTTTCTGTGCTGCCAGTTTCCCACGTCTCTAAAATTTTCGTAGATCAGCATCAAAGTTGACTTACCGGTGCGCACATTCTCCCAACAAGTTTATTTTTATAAATCACATCCTCATCTCTCAGCAAGCTTTATAAATGAGACCCTAGTTCTTTTGTTTTGTACTATGCACTGGGCTCCCAAAGCCAATGAGCTGGGATGATGAAAAAAAACCCTTCAACTTCACTTTGTTGTCTCCAAAGAAAATTTTATTTGCAGGCAAGTAAAAACATGACACATAAAAACACAACCACACAAATCCAGATAAGACACTAAGACGGATAAAATACAAATATTACATAAAAAAAAATACATCAAGGGTATGACATCACAGAGGTAGGTTTATTAGGTTATGCTGAACCTGCAACAGGAGGTTTTGATAAAGCATAGATCACTATTGGTCTCATGATAGAGTAAGGCTTGCTCTATCATGCAGGTGAGGAATAGAGCCAGTTGCTGCTGTGCTCACAAACATGTTGCTGAATGTGCTGCAGCAGAGAAACGACCACCAATCAATCTTTATTTCACATTTTAAAAACATTGACACTGTCCTATGTGTTCAGGCTTTCTTTGAGACTTTTGTGAGACTAAGTCTGTGTCTCATGTCTCTTCACTGGTGCCCATGATACGTTCAGTATTTAACCTGAAACGTGAAAATGCAACTCAACAAACTGAATTTCAAATATATCAACTTAGAATAAAAAAAAATACTGATTAATACAACATCCTGTCAAAGAAAAGTCAGACATCATAGATAGTGAGTGACCAAGATGAACACTTTATGATGCATGCATTTTAAATCAAGCTTTATCGACAGGTAAAAAACAAGACACATAAAAGGTTTAATGTTTAAAAAAGTAAAATATACCTTAGTACTAAAAAATGACTATGCACAAAATCTATGAAATTGCTAAAGTAAAATGTATGTGATGCATCAGTGAAATGAACAGAAGTATGTGTGCATGAATAAAATCATGTTTAAATGTTTAGACAAAAAAATCCTCTCTTTGCTGATTTATGAAAACCACAAAAACATAAAAACACAGTTCACTTTATTATCAAATTGAAAATAAATGTCAGACAACTAGAAAATAAAAGTAAAAACAAAAGAAAACACCTGTGAAAGATTATCAAAGTCACAGAGCAAACATCAGTCATGCAAAAGTCCTGTTTGCAATAATCAAATCATTCTATTTGAAATATTTTAAATGTATCATTTCATATCTGAAACTTATCTACTAAAATATTAAATGAAATATGTGTCATGGTAAAACATTTTTCTTAAATTTTGTTGGATTTTTTGTCAAATATTTCAGTAGGTTTTGATTCTATTTGTGTTTAGTTTTTTTTTTTTGGTTGTGCTTTGAATTGAAATTTAATTCAGAATATCAATATTGTACTTAACTTTGTAAAGATGTTGTCTTTTCTACCTTAATATTTAATTTAATTGATGGTTTTGCTGCTCTTTATTTTTTAGCTGTATTTCATAATTTTATTTTGAAAAGTATTTTTATGTAATTTTTTCTATTTACATGTAATTTTGTTTTTATATTAACAACTTTACTGTTTTTAGCTGCAAATTTTTATTTTGTTTTTTCAGTTTCCTGTCGTGTGATTATGTAATTTTTCTCTGTAAATGTTTTTTTTTTATATTTTGCTAATTTTAATATAATGCTTCTTTATCATATAATGTCTGATTTAAGTTAAGTTGTTGTTGTGTTTTAGGTTTAATGTGCTGTAACTTTATTTTACCTTTACAGATTTTTTTTAATTATTCCCATTTATCTTTCACTCTGTCCCGATCATTACACATTTTATTATTTTTTCCTTGTTTGATTTGATTTGTTTTTTGTATTTTCCTATTTGATGTTTAGATTACAAATTTTCGTTTTAAATTTGTTTTTTGTGTTTTGTGAATTGCTTAATTTTTTTCTTGTTTGCATATTTTGTCTTCAGTTTGCAGCTTTGCAGTTGAGATTGCTGTAAAATCCGATGCTCCGTAGAACGTACACCACCTCACAGTCACTCAGATTGTCAAAAAATTTGTTCCTCTGAATCTTTGCGATCTGAAACATCTCGTACGGTGGGATCAGCACCTCTTGTTCTGTATCTTTGAGGTGTGGGTATTGTTTCAGATAGGCTCCATGACAGGTGCAAACTTTAAAACAGGTCTTGGAGCCAAAGTGAGTCAGTTTTGGACTTAAAGAACTGGAGGCAAACGAACCAAAGCGGATGATCTGGTTAGGCTGTCCTGTAAACTCAGTGTTTGACCTGCGGTAGCTCGTGATGCATTCTTTGTTTCTGTTCAGGATCTGGATGGCCGATGTCAGCCAAAAATGTAAGGAGTGAAATTTGAAGGTGGAGCCGTATTCTGACCTGTTGGTCAGGACTGCAGAGTTAAACTGTTTATAAAAGGTTTCATGACCTGATGTGTAAACACAAATGGCCTGGAAATGATATTTGGTCAGAGCTTTGTCCCGGTTTTTCTGGTTGAGGTTTCTCTTGGTGCACTTCTCAGCTGCTTTCCAGACCTTTCCGAACACCCCCTTGTTCTCTTTCTTGAAGTATTTGTTGACCTTTCGGCTCATCTGTTTTTGGCAGTCAGAGTACATGTCGTCAACGGAGTCTTTAACCATGTCCAGGGGGACGACGTGCTCAGACTCTTGTAGACCCTGGATGAAACTGATCTAGACAGAGAAGACAAAAATAAGAGTTAAGGACAGGTCACACTTTGGTCCCTACCTGGGCCCCATCCACACAAAGACAAAATGCTTAACAGTTTCCAAAACGATCGCCATAAAGACGAAGGCGTCTCAGAAAATGTATTCGTCTATATCAGTGGTTCCCAAACTGGGGTACGTGTACCCCCAGGGGTACGCAAAATGATGTAGGGGGTACGTGAAAAACTGTCAGGTCTAAACAGTTGTTTCAGTAGTTCAAGTTCAAACTGGTAAATGTTTGTATTGTGAGCTTTGATAAAAGCCTGAAGTGTTGGCAGAGAGGCTGAGGCATCTTGGAGAAGGAAATCTGTCCTGAATTATCTAAGATTCTTAAAATAACACACAATAAGTTCAGTCAGACAGCCTTCTCATTAAAACTTCAAGTGCATTAATGAATATGTTTCAGAAATGTACATTTCTTTTTCAAAAGTAAACTGGTGTTGCCCACTGACATTGCTGGTAAAAAATCTATTTATTGAGAAATAATTCACTTTAAAAAATTTAATTTGTATGTTATGCATGTAAAATGTGGGAGGTGGGAGTGCGGCAGGTTTAAACATTTCTATTTCTCGTTGCTATAAGTGCATGAGAGTAAGGGGTACGTGGCTGGAGGTCAAGTGTCTGAAGGGGTACAGGCTGTGAAAAGTTTGGGAACCACTGGTCTATATGAATGCACTCGATACGCATCAAAACACAAAACACAAAAACACATGCCAGACCTCTTGGGGCGCTGTAGCGATATGACAGAAACAAGCGGAAACAGTGGTCATGCGCACTTCCGTCAAAAGTTGTAAACAGAGATTGTGATAAAGTGATCATAAAGTGCCGTAATGTGTCCTTGATAATTGTTCAACTCGGTGGTGATTGAGAAGAAGGAGATTTTGCTGCAACAGGGGTAGTAGGATCACTAGCTTCATCAGCACATATGCTTCATGTACGCCGCCATTGTCGTTGCCGCATGTGGCGCATGCGTGTCAATGAAGATATGAAACTATGACGTAAGCGTATCTGAAAACTTGCGGAGAGCCAGTAATCACGGAGCTGCGTATGCGGCATTTCAAAATCTTTCCACTCTGGAACCTGATTTCAAAAATGATTGTTTACAGACCCCCAAAATGCTGTCATTGTATGTATGATATGCAGATTCGGCAAAAAACTTGTGCGTTTAGACCTTGGTTTGGTTTCGGGGCCTTAGTTGTACTTAATAAAATTAACCCTCCACCCCCACCATTGACAGGTGAACCACCAGACTAAAGGTGCATTCACACTGAAAGCAACTTGGAGACCCGGACTGTTTTTCCGAACCAAGTCGCTTCACCTGTCCATTAATAGCTCATTTGATGTTAGCTCGAGTTTAACAGCGATCTTATTTTATGATATAATAGGATGTATTAGTTGAATTTATTCTAATTGTATCCTTTTCATTGACCTACCAACCACAAAGCACTGTGGCTGATGGCAGACGCAGATAACAGCATCTTCCGTGAGCCCCCTGTGGTCCCATCTAGGAGGAACAAAAGTCCTCACTAATTCACGTTTCCACACGGACATGGATTGTCACTCTGTGGTCCAGAACAAAAACAGTCTGGCACAGTTGTAGTCATTTACCCACACAATTCCTAATTATCTGTCTTGGCAAGACACACGCGCTGTCACCAGAAAAATTCAAATATTTCAACTTTGGTGGCTGAGCGCTACGACCTGGTCACAAATCCAGACTGACCCAAAGTGTAGCTGTGTACAGGAACAAGGGCGCCACCCTAAAGTCACCCCAAGACGGGACCATGTCGCCCACATCGTGTGAGGTCTGATTGTGGCTGTACATTGGCTTTGCATTGAGAGTGAATGTGTCTTGAGACACCCAAGCTGGATGTTTTTTGGGGTTTTCATCTGATTCAGTTGTCATTTGGTTACATTGACGTTCATTCTTGTTACATAGCAAACAAACGTGTAACTCTGAGGTGTGTTTATTTTTTTCAGGTGTGTTCATGTCATTTGTGAGCAGAAAATGACACACAAAGTTTGATGGAAAAATATAAGCTTTCTTTTATTTTGCAAAAATAAAACAAAAATAAAATTATATTAATCTTGAAGAAGTGGACATTTAGGCAAAATTAAAGAAAATCCTTTAGTTGCTCTTTGACATTGTTTTCATAAGTGTGATCAAGAGGCTATTGACTTCTGACTAATGACCTCTAAAATCAAACATTTACAGCCTTGAATTAAAGAGGATATTTGAAAATAATTTTTAAAAAAAAGTTAAGGACCTTAAAAGATTTCTCCCTTTGCAAAAGTTAATTCACACAAATGCATAATATAAAGTAATGCCTCTAGACTGGACTAAGGACAAAAAACATCATCTCTCTAAGAGGTGAAATGAGGGAGACGGGGTGAGACTTAAAGTTATTCCTTAACAAATCATCAGTTTATAATTTATAATATAAAGAGGACATTTAAAGGTGCTATGAGGAGAATCTATTTCTGGCGACATAAAGACTTTGCTACCCATGAGCACGCGCGGTGACTGTTGTAAAGACGTGACCCAAACCAAAGCCTGTGTTTGTTGGGATAAATGCAGCTCAGACCTTCCTCAGAACTCTGCATTGCTTTACAACTTCTTTTTTCAACAACTTACAGGATGCAAAGCGAAGAGGTAATGTATCTCTTTCTAGTTACGTAGCGGTAGTTTTTGATGTGTGACAACAAGCAATTTTTGGAAAACTTAGTATTGTAGTTTTGTAGCCGGCTATATATCGCTACTTACAGCCCGGTGCTCGAAGGCGTGTTGGAATAATATAAATTTGCTCTAGTTTTAATTGTCTTGTTCCCAAAGTTGAGAATCCAGGCCAGTCCAGCCCTGTCCGACCCGACCATGAAGCTAAGGAATAGCATTTATAGATAACCTATTATGATGCTATAAAACTCATCTTAAAGTGTGTATTTCCATCAGGCATATATCTAAAAGTGAGATTTTTTGTAATTATTTAGAAACTCCTCATAGCATCTTTAAGTCTGTAAAACACTGTTTTTTGTTTGTGTTAATTAAAATAACCAGACTTCCTTATAATACATCGGGGGTGATGCTTGAGTCTTGCATAATAAGTATAAACAATTTGATATTCTAAAAGTCAAGTTAGAAATGGAAATGATGTGATATTAGAAACCAGTTTTATAAGAATATAGAAAATGAATTGATAGTAGTGGAACTGCTTTGCTGAAATGTCTGTAATTATATTTTATACAATTTTTGACCTACATGTATATTTACAGGTTATAATTGTTGAATTTATGTTTATGAAAAGGTTTCACATCAATCAACTGGGGGCCCTGAGGCCGTGTCAGGCCCCCTACAGCTTCACACCAGGCCCCCAGGATATCATCAATTCAGAAAATGATTTTAAAGGCATCCTTTTGGTCCTTACACCTTTACAGAAACCTAAAAACATTTGTAATCAAACCGTCCTATTATCTTGTCTGCTTCAGAGAAATTCATTAATCTCCTTCATAAGTCAATATTCAACAATGAAATCAAATATAACGAAGTCAGACTGTGGTGGAGACGGCAGCCTCAGAGAGACCTCATGTGGCTGCAGCAGTGTGGTTGTAAAAACAGCTTGAAGTAACAGGAACATCACACTAATATGACATTGATTTGAACAATATATTTATGTCTTATCACTATATATGTGTAAAAATTTAGCCTTTCTGATATATCTTGAACAGAACTGCACAGACATGAGCCACTCACCTTCTTTGAGTCTGCAGGCTGTAGCGTGAAGAGCAGCAACAGAGGAGCAACAGTGATGGAAAACTTCATCTCTGCAGTCAGAATAACAGCTTCTACAAGTAAAACAGAAAAGACATCAGCAACAATACAGTGGTAGATTAGTATTATACATACTTAATCAGCACATTGACTTTCTTTTAAAAGTTGATTTAGAAAGTAATACCTCAAGATTCCAACGCTGAAGAGTCAGTCCTCAGTCCAAACCCACAGACCAGACAATGAGCAGTCAGCTAAACCCCTCGACATATTTATACCTCTGTCCGATCCCACACAGGTCCGTGAACATTCACGTGAACTGTGAACAGTGAAGCTGTGAGAATGAGCTCTCACCTCGGCCTGATTCTGTGCCATGTGAAGTAAATGTGGTTTTCCTGCAAAAGTGACACGATCAGTCAGACCTGAAAACCAACGTGACAACAGGAAGACTAAATCATTGTTCATCAAACAGCTGACAGGACTGTTTTAAAAGAAAAAGCCTTTGGTGAGAAACTGAAATGAAACTAGTTGAGTGATTAATGAAGTTAAGTTTTGTTCACCATAAGCTGATAAAAGTATCAAATGCTTAGATGCTACAACACAAAATGTCAAAGGCCTTTTATATCAGATATGAATGTGGTGCACTTTCAGGTTTTGGTTTTATCTTTGGTGTGGCTGGACAACAAAAGAAACCACTGCTTTAGGGGCGACACAAGCTGCATAGATTAAGACCTAGAATTTAAAACAATGAAAACAAATGTATTGTCCCCGAAGCTTCTACTCAACATCCGTTGCAAAGAAACAGCCCCTAATTTCTCGTCTAAAGCAATGAGCAGCAAAACCACCAGTGAAAAGTGTGGTCACAGTAACGTGTTTCTATGAACTGTTGGGGTCTGTTAGCAGATCAGTTTCTTTCACTTTAGTTTTCAGTGGCTCTGTGGAAACTTTTTCTTGTGGTCATACTGAGAGTTAGATACCCTCTGTCAGGAAAGGAAATGACATCCAGTGCCTCATCTTACCCCACAGCCCCCATCTGGACTTAACTGGTTAAAGTCACTCAAAGGCTTATGCTGCGTTCATACCGCACGCTACTTGTACTACCTCGGCGATCACTCTCCATGCAAAGTCAATGTACAGCCGCGATGGGGCAGGGCTAACCCTCCTGCCATGCGACAGCTGCTTTTCACACTGCCATATAGCTTGTCGCGCGATGTCAAAGTAAACAAAAGTTGATCTTTTCAGACGCTGTCGCGTGTGGCTGTGCGGCAACAGTCAATCAGCGGTTTGTGCGTGTGTGACGGTGCCCGTGACAGACAGTTTTTCATCCAGGCTGTGTCCGAAATGGCATACTAACGTACCACACATACTAAGTGTGACGTCAAAATGAGTATGTAGTGTGTTCACACTGGATAGTATGAAAAGATTGAGTGTGCGAGAAATACCCGGATGTATACTATATTGGAAAAAATGTTAAGTATGCGAGGTGGCCATACTACTCACACTCAACCGCCCCATAATGCATTGCGAGCTCCATAATGCATTGCGCCATTCACGACCGACCGGCATTCAGCTAAAAATCGGCCACTTGCAAACTTCCCATTTTCAAAATAAATGCGTCTTTTATTATCTATCTTTGTAAATGGGCTCTTGTTTTGGAGCCGACCGGAAGTTTCGTCGATAGCATAATAGCGGCATAGTGGAATGTCTGAAATGTCAAAATGAAATTTGTATTTGTGTGTTTTATGGCTCAAATGACCACATTTTGGTATTCTACGTGGTGACTTTCTCGCTTAAAATGCTCTCTGAACTTTCAAATGTGGTGAATCAACAGAGATATTTGATAGCCTGGTGTGCTTCTGATTTTTTTTGTCAGAGGTTTGAAATGCATCATGGGAAATTTAGTAGTATATTACAGTGTGAACGGTTGGCATTCTAATCATACTTATAGTATGTAGTATACAGTATATACGCAATGGGTTTGTAGTATGTAATATGTTAGTATGCCATTTCGGACACAGCTCCAGACTACAGAGTAACAATCCATGTCCGTGTGGGAAACATTAGTCAGTGAGGACATTAGTTCCGCCTAGACGAACCGCGGTAAACTCACAGATAATGCTGCTGCATCATCAGCTGCAGTGTTTTGTGGTTGATCAGTGAATGAAAAGGATACAGCTGGAATAATGTCCACTAATACATCCTATTATATGATACATGATATGATCGCGGTGAAACTCGAGCAAACGTGACGTCACCGAGCGACGGCTGACTGCAACGATGACCAAAATGAGGTATTAATGGATGCGCGATGATACGTCAGTGGGCGACGCGATTTTGGTAGATAGGTCGCTTGCGGTGTGAACGCAGCATTAGAAGAGAGAAGTAGGGATTAAATGTGTGGAGCAGCTCAAAGATGATTGAGGATGCTCTTGCATCTGTAATCCTTGCCTATTCATTGACTTTTTATTGAATCTCTTTTTATCTGCTTTATCTTGAATATTCATCATCACTGTTTATTTATCTACTGCACAGCACTTTGATGACTGAATGCACTTTATGGACTTTACCTGATTCGTAGTCTTTGGCATTTTGTGGTTTAAGTGCCGTCCTTTTTCACTGGAGTTCAGGATTTTTCCTGATTTTTTTTTTTAATGCCTGTATGATTTTTGTGTTATCATGTACTTGTGTACTGATGCCTGCTGCTGAAAAACAATTTTCCCATGGGACTATAATAAAGTTGAAGTTGATAAGTTCAGCCAGACATCCTTCTCATTAAAGCTGTGGTGAGTTTGTAACAGTTTCAAGTTCATAACTGAATATGTTCCAGAAATGTACATTTCTATTTTCAAAAGTGAACTGGTGTTGCCCACTGAAATTGCTGCTATACAAATCTGTTTCGTGGGAAAAAAATATTCGCTTAAAGGAATATTTCACCCAAAGAATGATATGCCTTAATTTTCTACTCACCCTCATGCTGAGCAACACTCTGGAGCACTTTTTTGATGTCTCAAATGCAGCCGGAGGTCCGGGGGGATTTTCGCTGTCAACAAACGTCCGTAAGGCCGTCCGGATTGGTCTGCCGCGGCTTACGTAGTGCAGGGAGCGCGCGTAGACGTGCACTGCGGAAGTACGATATAGCACTGTTTAGGCTCGAAAAATGTACTAAATGACCTCGTTTCGAATTAATTATGGACGTTACCCGCTCAGGACACTTGGATTACAGCGGACGAGCAGTATGAAGGAAAATAGGCACGTTTTTGTGGACTTTTATGGACCTTTTTCTTCGGGCTCTGTCGTCCCCTGTTAGATAGATGTTTGTTCACAGCGAAAATCACCCCGGACCTCCGGCTGCATTTGAGACATCAAAAAAGTGCTCCAGAGTGTTGCTCAGCATGAGGGTGAGTAGAAAATTAAGGCAGATCATTCTTTGGGTGAAATATTCCTTTAAATAGATTTCATTTGTATGTTATGTTAAATGTGGAAGTTGGGGGTGGTGACAGGCTTACGGACACATTTCTTTTCCAGCTGATAAAAGGGTGTGAGAGTAGGGGGATCATGGCTGGAGGTTAAGTGTCTGAAGGGGTGCAGGCTGGGTAAAGTTTGGGAACCACTGTTCTAAGGGAGAAGGGGATCACTCTTGGCTTTGCCATGTATTGAACTGTATTTTGTTCAACACAGATTGACAAATCACTGTTTTCTGTATTTGTTTTTGATTTAAATGGTAAATGGACTTGAGCTTATATAGCGCCTTTCTAGTCTTTTGACTACTCAAAGCTGCTTTACACTGCAGGTCACCCCTACCCATTCACACCCATTGGCTCTCACATTCACCTAACTAGCGGTCCAGAGTTGCGATGTTAGTTATCCATCAGTATCGTGAACACATACACACCCTTTAATGCCCATTTACACACCACTGACGCAGCAGTGGGAGCAACTTGGGGTTAAGTGTCTTGCTCAAGGACACATCGCCATGTGTCGCTTGCCTTGAACCTGCAACCTCCTGATCACTTACCACTATCCCTCCAATTACAACCCCTGGCAAAAATTATGGAATCACCAATCTTGGAGGATGTTCATTCAGTTGTTTAGTTTTGTGTCATGTCTGTGATCTGCCCTTTTTCTACAAAATTAAAGTCATTTCAAATGCAACATTGTCGCTTTACGAAACACTAGAAGAAATCAAGAAAAACAATGTGGTAGTCAGTAACAATTACTTTTTTAGACCAAGCAGAGAGAAAAAAATTATGGAATCAACCTGTCAATTTCCTTTCCCACCTATATCAGATTAGATCTGCTCGTTAATCTGCAGTTAAAAAGGAGTGATCACACCTTGGAGCTGTTCCACCAAGTGGATTGACATGAATCATGGCTCCAAGACGAGAGATGTCAATTGAAACAAAGGAGAGAGTTATCAAACTCCTTAAAGAGGGTAAATCATCACGCAATGTTGCAAAAGATGTTGGTTGTTCACAGTCAGCTTTGTCTAAAATCTGGACAAAGTACAAACAACATGGGAAGGTTGTTGAAGGAAAGCATTACTTTAGTTTTGTGTCATGTCTGTGATCTGCCTTTTTTCTACAGAATTAAACAACTGAATGAACATCCTCCAAGAGTGCTGATTCCATCATTTTTGCCAGGGGTTATACACTATCCCAATAACATTTTGTACATTATTTTATAAAATTTTCTTGTTCTGCCATATATTTCTAATATTGTCATTTTAAATGCAAATGGAAACCAAACCAAAACCATTTTATCTTCCATATTCTAACTTTGGTAATCTTAAATGTCCACAGAAAATACTCTGTAGCTGTTCCACCGTACTTCCAGCAGATGGCAGCATAATCTAACAAATCCCACTTTACTCAGCACTGTTTGTTTTTGTGTTTGCATGCAGATCTGTGTACTTGTGTGTTCTGAAACTGTGTGGCTATGTCTCAGCTCTACTGGGTATGTTTTATTTCTCTAGTTTCATCCAAGTTGATGCACTGTGTTCAGAAAGGGAGATGGAGCAGGACATGCTCGCAAGGAGAACAGGAGCAAATGGATTTTAAAAAACGAAGGGGAAGGAGATACAAGCTGCACTGAGAAACGATAAGAGGCAATCTCAGGGGGAGGGGGCATGTTGTTGTTTTAGGAGGGGATGTAAGAAATGGGAGGGGTAGCTTCAGTCCGAGGAAAGCCTTCAGTCGACACTGCAGGCCCAACAGAGTATAGAGAAAAACAAAAGAGAGAGGGAGGTGAGGGGATTCAAAGGCAGGAGCACAAAGAGAAGTAAGAGAGCAAACAAACAGACTGTGAAGCAGGCAAGAGGGTCTGAGTGTATTCTGTTAACCAGCAGAGCAAGGAGAGCAAGAGAGGAGCACAGTAATACAGCAGAAGGGGAAGAAGAACAAGAACACACCCAGCAGAGAGCCAGGACTGTGCAGAGCGCACATGGATAAAAGTGTGTGTTACAGTGTGCAGTGAATTATCTGCAGAATACCACGCTGAGAGAAGAAGTAATGTCTGAAAGTGAAAAATACAGAGAGAAGGGCTGCTGAGGGTGGAGAGAGGGGCCCGGAGAGCCAAAACACAGGGTACATACTGTAGTGGAGAGAGAGGGAGAGAAATGTTTGGTGAGGAGAAGGTGAGGCAGCAGGACATGGATGATGGTGTGAGAAGAAAATTGGTAGGATAGAGGAGATGTGGGGTGAGTAGAGGCAGCAGATACAGAAGAAAACAGGACAAATTCAATGTGTCAAACCTGCTAATGGTAAATATCTTTACAGGATTCAACTGATCTTTTTCTAAATATCTTTACAATTATCTGATCTACTTTTGTAATATCCTTAACTTACAACTTTCTGATCTTTAATCCGGAAAACATCTCTACAATTACCAAAACTCTTATTCTAAAAATATCTATTTACCTAAATGGACAAACTTCTGTCCACTGACCTGATCTCTAATCATGAAAATAAACTGTCTTTCCAAAAGTATTCACTCACCTGCCTTGACTTGCATATGAACTGAAGTGACATCCCATTCCTAACCCATGTGGTTCAATATGACGTCGGTCCACCCTTTAAAGCTTTAACAGCTTCAACTCCTCTGGGAAGGCTGTCCACAAGGTTTAGGAGTGTTTATGGGAATTTTTCCTTCCAGAAGAGCATTTGTGAGGTCACACACTGATGTTGGACGAGAAGGCCTGGCCGTCTGTCTCCGCTCTAATTCATCCCAAAGGTGTTCTGTCGGGTTGAGGTCAGGACTCTGTGCAGGCCAGTCAAGTTGATCCACACCAGACTCTGTCATCCATGTCTTTATGGACCTGCTTTGTGCTCTGGTGCACAGTCATGTTGGAAGAGGAAGGGGCCAGCTCCAAACTGTTCCCACAAAGTTGGAGCATGGAATTGTCCAAAATGTCTTGGTGTGCTGAAGCATTCAGAGTTCCTTTGACTGGAACTAAGGGGCCAAGCCCAGCTCCTGAAAAACACCTCCACACCTTATTCCCCCTCCACCAGACTTTACACTACAAGTGTACTTCTCGGACTGGTCCATCAGATTGTCAGATGGAGAAGCGTGATTGGTCACTCCAGAGAACGCGTCTCCACTGCTCTAGAGTCCAGTGGCGGCGTGCTTTACACCACTGCATCGACGCTGTGCATTGCACTTGGTGATGTGAGGCTTGGATGCAGCTGCTCGGCCATGAAAACCCATCCATGAAGCTCTCTGCACTGTTCTTGAGCTAATCTGAAGGCCACATGAAGTTTGGAGTCTGTAGCGATTGACTCTGCAGAAAGTTGGCGGCCTCTTCTCACTATGTGTCTCAGCATCCGCTGACCCCGCTCCATCAGTTTACGTGGCCTACCACTTGGTGGCTGAGTTGCTGTGGTTCCCAAATACTTCCACGTTCTTATAATCCAGCTGACAGTTGACTGTGGAATATTTAGGAGTGCGGAAATATCTCGACTGGATTTGTTGCACAGGTGGCATCCTATCACAGTTCCACGCTGGAGTTCACTGAGCTCCTGAGAGCGACCCATTCTTTCACAAATGTTTGTAAAAGCAGTCTGCATGACTAGGTGATGATTTTATACACCTGTGGACATGGAAGTGACCGGAACACCTGATTCTCATTATTTGGAAGGGTGAACGAATACTTTTGACAATATAGTGTATCTATACATTGAACAGATCTCTAATACTGGAAAGACATTTACAATTAATTGATCTCCATGCTAAAACTATCTTTCCTATCACCTGATCTCTTTTCCTAAAACCATTTTAAATTTCCCTGATCTCTGGTCCCCGAATATTTTAATAATTACTTGATCTCTTATCATGGAATTATCTTTAAAATTACCTGATCTCTTATTCCAAAAATATCTTTACAAAATTTATCTGAACTTTTTTCCTAAAAATATCTTCACACAGTTTAACTGAAGATTTTTCCTAAAAATATTTTATCAAGGTTTAGCTGATCTTTAATCCTAATAATATATTTGAGGCTTCATGATCTCTTTTCCAGACTTGTATTTAGGAGGCTTCGATGATACTTTCTCCTGAAAATATCAGTCCCTCAGTGTCTCTGTCCGCCTGTACTGTCTCTCCTGTTCACTGTCTGGTGGCGTACATTGCCAGCAGCACCGGCGGTGGTCCCCTGTGCTCTGCTATCACTCTCACCACCTGCTGTACTTTAAGTATCCGGCTCTGTAGGTGTCACAGGTGGGGAGTCAGTAGTCACACTGGAGTTTCCAGACATAATAATAAAGACACAGTGACATGAAAAGGTGGATGTGCCCGTGTGTATGAGTGTGCGTCTACTTTTCCAAACAGACTGTTGAGAGGAGAGGCACTGAGAGCTGCACCCGAAGAGCAGTAATCTGAGAGCAAAGACAGCATTAACAACATCCATCAGAGGAAATGAGATCTGCGGATTTTATTTTTACATTTATTTGACTATAATTCAGGTCTGTCTCCAGCGCTTGACATCTTTGACAGAGCCTTGAAGGTAAATGTGGATTTCATGCCCCTGTCCTCCAAAATGTCTTCACCTTTAGACTTTGACCTTAAGGATTCAAGGATAAATTTACTGGATTATGTATGTCTGTATGTGTATAAATGTTTATATTTTTGCCCTCTCACTGTCTTTTAAATAAAATTATCTCTGTGATTTGAGGTATGAACTATAACTTTAACACCATATTGGTGTATTATTTACATTCATTAAGAGATTTAATTGTTTAAACCATCACTATGTAGTTTTTTTCCCACCCTAATATGATACTTCTGGAGTCAATGTGATGGTTCATCACCTTACAACAGGTTGAATGACACCTCTGTCATGGCCTGAGGGGGTCTGTATCTTCTTCACTGGCACTATGCAACTTCAATGTGGATGGTAGGAACACGTCCACACTGAAAAACTATAAATTTCCACTGGTTTGACTGCTTTACGGCATACGTCACTTCCCCCTCAAGGCGAAAGATAAATGTTAGGAAAAGGAGAATATAAAGCAGTGAATGAATTTTTAAAACAGATTTATTTAACATAATTTAATTTGAAGTAAACCAACAAAGCAAAGTAAGGCAAGTTTATTTGTATATCACAATTCGTACACATGGTAATTCAAATGGTTTTACAGAACAAGAAAAATGCAATAAAATTACAATACAAAATCAACACAAAAATAATCATTACTAAATGAACTTTAAAGAGAGGAGTGCAGATAAGATCCTTTCAGTCATATCCACAGTTAAACAGTCATTTTAAACCTAGATTTGAACATTGTCAAAGTCGAGGCCTGTCTCACATCTTCTGAAAGACTGATCCAGATTTTAGCTGCATAAAACTGGAACCCTGATTCCCCATGTTTAGTACAGACTCTGGGCCCCAGCAGGAGGCCGGCCCCTGAGGTCCTCAGAGTCCGAGGTGGTTCATCTCATATATGTTAGTGCCATATGAACCAAGTACTTTGGTGCTCGGCCATGGAGAGATTTGTACACAAGCAGAGCTGCTCTAATGTCTAGTCCTGTGCTAAGGTCCCTACACTGGCTTCCTGTGGCTCAGAGAATAATGTGCTCGTACTTCCTGGTTCTGGTCAGGACCTGAGCAGCAGCGTTCTGGATGTACTGCAGCTCTTACAGCTCGTTTGGAGAGGCAAGCGAGCAACCGTTACAGAAGTCTAACCTACAAGAGACAAATGCATGGATAAGTCTCAGGGCTAGACACTATACATTTGTTTTTGGTAATGTTTTTAGATGGTAGAAGGCTGCTGATGTCATTGATTTGATGTGGCTGTTACAGTTCTAGTCTGAGTGCATTTCTAACCTGATTCGAAGGTTTTAGAAAGATGTTTAGGTTAAAATATACACTTATTTTCCTAATGGAAAAAGGGACCTCTGGCTCACACTCCTGCATAGTGGGTGGCGGTAATGCTCCTCTGATGCTGGATGCTATGCGCCGTTAAACAAGAGAAATAAAAAGAAAGCTAAGTGTAGAGTTGTTATCATGGCAGAAGCATCAAAAAATCAGAAGAAAAGAAATACTTTATAGGAGGAGACGAAAAACAGAAAGCTGGAGAGTAACAAACTAAATGCCTGGACGGGGATGCCGATTTGGCCATAAGTCCATGATGATTTATTCGCATAGAAATATGATCAGACTGTCCCTTATCAGTCCACATTGTTTATTTGTCTTGTGGTTTATCCTGTCAGCTCGCTTCTCTGTTATATGTCAACAAATGCTAGTTGGTGCAAGGCGCTCTGTTTTATGACAATGCAGTTACATTCACCGACCATAGAGGGCCCTAGAGCTGACAGCTGGAAATTCTCGTAGTGAAGCATTCAGGGTGTGTATTTAGTGTAGTGTAGTTATGGTCTTATGGACAATGTCAGTATAAAAGATAACTGTATACATTGGTCACTTAAGATATATGAATATTGTCGACTGGATCTAAGGATGGCAGGATTTACACTTTTTCTTATTTTTAATCATATTTTATTATGTATTTGTATGGTTATTTCCACTTTTGCTTTTTTTGCTTCTTTTGCCTATGGTTAGTCATAACGATGGCAAATTGTGCAGTTTTTTGTTAATCTTGTAAAAATTCCATAAAATATCTTGTTGGAAAAAAATAAATAAAAACAAGGCCATAGTTGCTGTAATAAGTAAATTTATTAGCCAATCAGATGACAGAAGTTTTCCTTGAAGGCTGATTTTCTCTTTCCAGAGTTGATATTAAACCTGAATTGAAGACCCTCACTGAGTCAAACTTTATTTATTTCATTGGTATATGGTTTCTTATTTTTGCCTTGTAAGCCTGAGAGTAAGATATTTAACCTGATTTGTTAAAGCTGGGGTTGGCGATCTGATTTAGATACACTTTTTGTAATACTGGTTAAAATGGTCTTTATGACCTGATGGCAAACATTTCATAATGTGTTCTTAAAACAGAGCGAAAAATATCCGCTAAACACCAACCAATAAAAATGTTGTCACCAATTTTAAACCCGCCTCCTGCGCATACATTTTGCCGCGTGCACAGACTCGGTGCGTGTAGTCGAGCTGAGAGGGATCAGACTCCGCTGGAGAATGCCTACCTGTCAAGTTTTGTCTTTGAAGATAAGAGAAGCCCGCTACGAGCCGTCCCACAACCCCAACCAAGCTCCAGTATCCCTCACATTTTAAGACAGATGTACAAGAAATCTAAAATGAACTCTTTGTTTTTCTAAGTTTGTTCTGCTGCTCTAATCTCACGACAGCTGCCACCCAGGCTACTGCAGGTGGACGTTCTCACCAGGCTTTTTCTTCTTCTTTGGTTTTACGGTGGTTGGCATCCATCATTTTGGAGCGTTACGGCCCCATTCAGGCTAGATACAGAGCTCAGTTTGGAGAGGCAGAGGAATGTTTTTTTTATTATAACATCACACAGGAGATTTACTGGAGAATACTGATACAGGAGGACGGCGGGAAAGAGGAGAAAATACGGAAAATACGGTAGTTTCAAGGCCAAAATGGGAGATTTGACAGCTATGTGGAGAATGGCAGAGGAACTACCTATACCCCGATCAACATCGGGCTGTGAGCACTAACTAACTTTACATGTTTGTTTCTTTAACTTTACTGTGATAATGTTTTGGTGTTTTCTTACCGCTGACTGAGACATGACTTGATGTAGTGTAAAACAAAAACGTTGTGCTGAGGGTTTGGAGCTGAATCAGTCTTCTGGATACATCAGCCACGCGCGTGCACGTGAGCGGGGGGGTCATTTTGGAGGATGGGTAAGAGGGGCTAGACGGAGCCCTGAGGAGATGCTACATGCAAATTCATGGTAGTTTTCCAAAATTACCGAGCCCAGCTTTAAAGGTGCATTCAGCGATCTTCTAATCTTCTAATCTGATGCAGTATTTGCGAAATTCACCGTAATTCTCCTCTCCATCCACAAGATGTCACCACTGACAGCATGTTGAAAAAAAAATTTGGTCTCAATACACAGCCTTGACTCAGAATTTCAGCAGGTAAATACTGTGGCTCGGTCCGAGTTACCAAAACAAAGTAAACCCCCCCACATCTAGGGGGTGATCATACTCATGCGCAGATCAGACACAAGGGGGAGGGGGAGTCGTAGTTTGCGTAGCGTGCGCAGTTAGCGTAAGAGAGAGATACAATAGTTGCAGTAGCAATGGCTGAAAACAGCCCAATAGAAAAAGGTCAGAGGAGTGAAAAGTGGAAAAGAAGGGCTATGACCAAAAGAGCAAAGACCCGGGTCAACATTGGTGTTGCTTTCCGACGGTGGAGGGAACTCCGCGGATTGAAAGACCTGAAAACGGACGCGGATGTCGCCGTCCGTCTGCTGGATAGGTAAGCTAAGCAACGTTAGCTTTGTGGTGCTTCACATAACAGTAGCAGCCGTCAGGCATTCATCTTATTGTCTAATCTGCCAGAATGTACTGTTGTTGTGATGTTTTCAATAACGGCAGTCGAGATGTCTGACCATTTTCAAAAATGTCCTCTCTGACTTGATGATGAAATGATTCAATTTGTCAGGTAGAAGCTCAGAGACCCGATGACCCACAAATGTTCTTCTCTCTCTAACAACGTGGACCTGGTGGAGACATAAAGCTGTCCTGCTGTAGATCTAGTCAGACTTTATCGGTAGAAACATTCCCCTTTATTTCATTTTAAAGAGGGAAGAAAATTGGACTAGAAAAGCCTGTTTCATTTTTTGGTCCAACGTTTTCACTTTTAGAGCTGCGAGTTGACTAATTTAGATTTTTACAGTTTTCGACGTGCACTGCTGGAGAAAAAGGGCAGACTGAGAATTCATGAGATTGGTGCGACTTCAGAGAGGTAATGCGTTTTTCTGAACTGGCTGCTTTGACTCTTTTTTAATTTGAAATTCATCCCCAAATCACCCCACCTCCGCTGACGGGACCCTCCATGGGAATCATGGTTTTACTCCAGGAGTCCAGGGGGTTCATCTGGGATTTGGGTTTATTTTGAAGTGTTTTCCACAGCTCGAATTCTCCACTGGATTGTGCCAGTGCAGAAGGGAATAAGAGGTTTGATTTGTGATCAGACACACCTTTTGCAGACACAATTTACCACACCCCCAGCCAGACACAATTAATGTATGTTCCTTGAGTGATTAATGTAGTTCCTCTGGGAACCAATCAAGCCACACACAAAAATCAGCCAAGGTGAAAAATCAATTTGTTCCATTTGTTTGTGTTTTTGTGTTTTTGTCCATGATGCTGTGATGCTGAGAGAGAGTCTTAGTGAGTGTGTTTGAGTAATATCCTTTCATGTACATGACATATCACTGACTTTAACTGATATTAACCTGAAATGTCCAGATAAACATTTTTCTGAAATATCAAAAGCAAGAACCACGGCATGATTGGCTTTTCAATTGGTATTAAATTTCAACTAATGAAGCAAAAGTGGAACCCATGCAGTGGGACATTGACATCCTCGTTTGTTTGCCAAAATGACAGTGTCTGAATGTGGCTCAAGATGTTTGAAAACATTTCTAAATCCATACGTAAAGAGAAATTTACTTGTTTCAAATAATTACAAACATTACCTTTAATTTCATTCAATGATGCACAGTTAGGGCCCTAGTTTCCTGGTGCGGCGCAGGGTGGCAGAGCCTGGCGCACCCTATACAATGTTGATTTCGTCTGTGGAGGTGCCAACAAACTGACAATTTTGTGCCAAAATACTGCAAAGAAGGTAGGTCGAAAGCTTGCCTGCTCCAACCTGGTCTATTCTTAGCACAGACAAAGCGCACCCAGTGCAGTGGTAATTTGACTGACAGGCGCACATGTGCACACACGTCACCAAGTCTCCAGAGTGTCAGTCAAATTTCAATGCAATAAACAATCACAGCAACCACTCTTTAATGTAACCGTCTGAACCAGCATATACATTTGTATCCATATTAATTTTCCCATCACATCTGATGTCGGATCAAAGACGTTTGTCATAATGGAAACTTAACCTGACGGCAGCTGGAAGTGTGATGTAAACTAATGAGTTCACATCTCTCAAGCCAATAAACGGCCTCATCATACGACTCAGAGTAGCTATATTTATCTGGCTTCTCTCATCTCATGGAATTTAAAAGAAAAGAAGTCACTTAGTGTCTTAAGGATTTACCTGTGATTGCCCCTATTTCTCTGTCATAGTCTTTATTCTCAACGTGATCAAAAAAGATGGAGTACATTATTGCAAGGAGGACGAGGAGGAGATACCGGGAGAGGATATATCACCAAAGGTGATGACCAACCAGGAATGCAGTTGGATCACAAGCATGATGAATGGATTAGCCTGCTGCTGTGTATAAATGTAACTGTCGCTCCTACTCCTATTCATGACACAGGAACAGAGTAAATCTGTCCCACGAGGTGGCCCACACGGTGACCCGCATTGTTGCCTCCGATGCACACCCCGACAGCCCCTCCGCTCTCCCAGTTGCTGTAAAAGTGGGTCTTTCCAGCACAATGTGGCCTCGGTGGCAGGGGGCACATTTAAAGGCAAGGAGGTGTTCATGTGATTGGTGAAGATTACACTCAGCTGTGTTAAAACCACTAATGCCCTCTCTCCTTCCCGTGCCAGAGGAAGGGATGGAGACTTGAGGTGCACTTGGCTGCACCAGCCATGAAAATTGGAAACTTCCCTGGACACACCCTGTTGGTGTGGCAAAGGCATGGCGCAAGACAGGTGCGTCTACAAAATTTGGACCCTTAAAGCGAGGAGCATGCTTGTACTAGCTGGTCATGCTGCTAAAGTTAGCCTTTTAGCTTGCTGTGTTGGTAATGTTTCTGTATGGAGCACTAAAGTAAAATCCAGCCCGGCCTTTCTTCATTAAACAAGTGAGGAGGATTCTACAATAACCTGGAAAAGACAGAGCTCAACAAAGACATTCAGAATCAGAATCGGTGTTTACTGCCAAGTGCACATGCACATACAAGGAACCTGACTTGGTAAATTTGAGCAAAAAACAATCAACATAAATTAGAACAGGAATTAAAGTAAGGGTCAGGAGGACTAAAATAAAGTAAAAAAATACGTGTAAAATTAAGTTGACTTGGGTATATATAAAAATATTAGATGCAAGAAAGAACAAAAACACAACCCAACAGTACATACAAAAGGTAAAGGCAGGAAGCTGTACTTATAAATTCAAGCACTAATTCTACAAACCGTCACACAACTTAAGAAGAAACAGAACAGCAGCTGCTGACGATTGCACCCTGCAGTTTCATTTTACCTCAGTCATAATCAGTGACAAAGTCTGTTTCATTTCTAGAAACTACGACAACAGCATTAGATTCAGGGAACAACTTATTAATGGATTATTTTTCTCTTTAAATGTCTACAGAACATTTTCTGAGCTGTCAAGCAGACCACATATTGTAATAAAACTTCATATGAAGCTAGCTGGTCATGCCCCTCCGGTGGGGACTGATATAGAAAAAGCCCTCTACTGATGCTAATGTGCAGCCCTTCACTGTCTGGCTGCTCATTTAAAGGCAGTTTCATTCAAAGATATAATAAACATGCAGAGGAGAGAAGTTAGCTGTGCAGTAACCAACTTTAATGTCCATCTCCACCACTGGGATTAAACACTGTTTAAGATAAGATAAGATAAACCTTTATTAGTCCCACAGGGGGAAATTTCAGATTTACAGCAGCAGCAGGATACGAGAGAAACATTAGAAAGATTTACAAATGAAACTATAAGTAATTATATACAAACTTCTCAATTATACTGTATATATATATATATATATGTGTATGTAAAAGTGTATAAAAATGTGTATATGTATACAAGTTAGTACATTATCCATTCAATGAAAATAAATTTGTTCAGTATGAAAGAAATTCATTAGATCTGTAACAATAATTGAACCATATAAAAAATGGATGAACCTTCTAACAATGATACAAGTGTATGTAAATGAAATTATAAAAATAAATAAAGTGTATTTGTATGTATTTGTACATTATCTTGGTTGTTTTGCAATGTTTTGCTCATTGTGGGGGAAATTCACAAGGGTGTAGCAAAGTTGAATCATGTTGATCAGGAAGACAATGTTGTCTGTGATGGAATTACCAACATCATAACATCATCACTTCAAAACCAGAGATTGTTATTGCTTCAGTTTGTTGCTGCTAACAAAACACAGTGTGCTGTTGACTATAGATACCTATTATTTACAAATAAACAAACAAACCAGACTAGGCTCAGCAAGAGGAGACTGGTGCTGGAGCAAAACCTTGCTTTTTACTGCACAGACTAGACACATACAAATAACTAAGAAGCAAAAACTAAGAAAACACAAGGTAGGGCTTAATAAGAGGAGACTGATGCTTGAGCCAGTCACCTGCTCATACTCAGGTTATGTTACAGTGGTTTGCATGTGTCTGATCTGTGCATTAAAAAACAAGAATTGGGGACTGATAGAAGCAAAGGTAACTGTAAAGGTTAAACATGAACAAATAGATTAAAAAAAAAAAAACAGACAACAAAGGCACATAATGTGGATTTTGGTGGAACAAACAGGAGGATACAACACTCTGTAAGAAGCAATGAAGTCTATAAAATTAGTAAGTAAAATATGGAGAATAAAACAACACATAATAACAATAACAATAATGATGATAATAATATTAATAATAATAATAATAACAACGCTCTAGTGAAAACAAGACAGAGGTTTAAGTGTGACCATGCATTGTTAAAAGGGGTAGGCAATCATAAGCATTGTGCTTCAGCCTACTCCTTTTGGGCTTGTGGTGACATAAATTCGTACTGTATCTGTTGTGACTGCTAATTCAAATAATGTAAAGCTATACTGTTTAATGTAAGAAAGGCCCTGTAAATATTCCAATTGCTCAAATAAATAAATAAATAAAAATAAATAAATAAATAAATAAAAAGATAAACCTTTATTAGTCCCACAGGGGGAAATTTCAGATTTACAGCAACAGCAGGATACGAGAGAAACATTAGAAAGATTTACAATCTTTCTATAAGTAATTAGAATAAAATAGACAATAGCATAAATGCAATTCAATGAAAATAAATGAAAGAGCATGAGCCTTTCAGCAGTATTAACAATATTAACATATACAAAAGATCTTAATGAGAATAATTGAAATGAAAATGAAATAAGTGAAACCGCATGAACCTTCCAGCAATCTTAACAATATTAACCATATATAAAAAGATCTGAATGAGAATAAGCGAAATGAAAATAAAAATAAATGAAAGAGCATTTGCCTGTCCGCAATATTATTAACAGTACGACCAGCTCCTTGGTCTTTCCAGGGTTGATCTGCAGGTGGTTCCACTGGCACCAGTCCACAAAGTCCGTGATGAGTTCTCTGTACGACCTGTCGTCCCCGTCTGTGATGAGGCCAACAATGGCAGAGTCGTCAGAGAACTTCTGCAGATGGCAGGAGGGGGACAGGTGGGAGAAGTCAGCAGTGTAGAGGGTGAAGAGGAACGGCGCCAGCACCGTTCCCTGGGGGGCCCCTACGCTGCAGAGGACAGTCTCTGACACTCCATCCCGGGTCCTCACGTACTGTGGGCAGTTTGTGAGGTAGTCTGTAATCCAGTTTGTGAGGTGTTGGTCCACGCCGGAGAGCTCCAGCTTGTCCCTCAGGATGGTCGGCCTGATGGTGTTAAAGGCACTGCTAAGGTCCAGGAAAAGGACCCGAACAGAGCTCCCGGGCGACTCCAGGTGGGACAGGGCTTGATGGAGGAGGAAGATGATGGCGTCGTCCACTCCGATACCAGTCTGGTACGCAAACTGCAGCGGGTCCATGGACGAGCTCACCAGGGGGCGCAGATGAGCAAGGACCAGCCGCTCCAGGGCCTTCATGAGGTGTGATGTGAGGGCCACTGGTCTGTAGCAGCTAGGGTCCTTGGGGTGGGGGGTCTTAGGCACTGGTACCACGCAGGATGTCTTCCAGAGGCATGGTACCCTTCCCAGTTTCAGGCTCAGGTTGAAGAGGTGACCAACTATCCCACTCAGCTGGTCTGAGCAGGACCTGAGCAGTCTGGGACTGAGGCCGTCTGGTCCTGCAGCCTTCCTCCTCTTCATCTTCCTCAGCTGGTTTCCCACCTGGAGAGGTGTGAAGGACAGGTTGGTGCAGGGGGGCTGTGTGTCCTGGGGTGTGGATGGGGGGCTGTGGGGAGCAGTGGGGGGAAGTGAACTGGTTACTTTAGTGGGGGAGGTGAGGGGGGGAGCTGGTGAAGGTGAGCTGGATATTGAAGGGGGGGAAGTGCGGGGAGGACTTGGGCAAAGTGCTGGGAGAGGGATGGGTGGGGGTTGTATGTAAGATCTCGAACTACAAGTTTGTATTCTTGTAGTTCAAGTTGTTAAAAAAAGAATCAGCAAGAGATCCCTCCTTTGTCCTCATGGAGCTTGTAAACTCATTTGAGCATGCTTAAGGCTATTTTATTAAAATATCTCCCCTCTTTATTCTGGACACTCTCTGATGGTGATCATGATGCAGCAGGAGGGCAGAAAGAACATCATTTGATAAAAAAGATGCTCCGGCTCTGATGCATTTTTCTCTCATTTAATCCCAAAATGCACCTGTAAAAATGAAAGAGTAGATTTTTTTTGCCTTAATCTGTTTCATGTATTTAATTTTACTGACTGGGAGAGTATGTTCACAATCACTTAAATCTACAAAAACCTTTATAGCCTTCATGCTCTGAGTATCCCTGATCCAGATTATCTATGTCAGGGCATCTACTTTTTAGTCTTTTGATCTTAATGAGAGTATTTTTCCAATTTCACTTAAAAAAATCTCCCTGGATTTTTCTAAGACACACTTTCCTTATAAGTCTTGACTAAGATTTTATTTAGAGATTTCAACACTATAAATAAGGCTTGAGTTGCTCATGATAAGGAAAATAATCTGCCAATAATAAGAGACAAATTTAATTTATAGTAGACTGGCCAATCAAACTTCCAGTGAGCTCATCCCAAAATGTTGAAACACTCCCCTTGGTGATCCTGCCATTAGACTAAAGACAGACAGAAAGGCCATGTTAAAGTGAGACTTCAGGCTCTCTGTCATTAGCAACACAGTGATTTCAAAACCAGAAAAACCTCAATAAAACAAAGACAAGTGCAATTAGGCCACGATAATCAATGAATCAATTAATCGCACGATTAATAAAAACGAAACCAGGTTCCAGAGTGGAAAGATTTTGAAACGCCGTATACGCAGCTCCATGTTTACTGGCTCTCCGTAACTTTTCTGATACGCTTACGTCATAGTTTCATATCGTCATTGACACGCATGCGCCACACGCAGCAACAACATCAACAACAATGGCGGCGTACGGTGAAGCATATGTGCTAATGAAGCTAGTGACCCTACTATCCCTGTTGCAGCAAAATCTCCTTCTCAATCACCACCGAGTTGAACAAACAATTATCGAGGACACATTACAGCACTTTATGATCACTTTATCACAATCTCTGTTTACAACTTTTGTCGCAAGTGCGCATGCCCACTGTTTTTTCGTCTGTTTCCGCTTGTTTCCGTCAAATCGTTACAGCACCCCTAGACGTCGGCGTGTGTTTTACAGCTTTTTGAAGCGTATCGAGTGCATTCATATGGACGCACACATTTTCTGAGACGCCTTCGTCTTTATGACGATCGTTTTGGAAACTGTTTAGCATTTTGTCTTCGTGTGGACGGGGCCTAACTCCCTAAGCCGAATGCCACAGCACCAGTGTGGCAATATTTTGGTTTTAAACAGAATAAACAAGGTGTGAGCTCATGAACACCGATGAGCGGATATGTCGCATTTGTTTGAAAGTAGTGCCGACGAAAAAGGGGAGGTTCAGCAGAGCCTTCGTCCTGACAGACAGCGGTTACTGAGGCATTTGGTCGGCAAAGTAAAAATATAAATAAAACGGCGTAAAATGGTGCTCTCACAGACAGTGTTGTTCTCTACATTGCAAAAGTAATGCAACCCTTCGATACGGTTAAAAAGCAAGCAATGTTACGAACATTGTACAGACACTACGAATTGACTGGCTGAATGTACATGTAACAAACACTTCCGGAACTGTATAAACTCCCTTTTATTTGTTGTTTTTATTGCTGTTTTATTGTTGTGTGTGTGTTTTTATTGGAGTTTTTTTTTCTTGCAGAGACAAGGTCTATTTTTCATTGCTTTTTATTAGTATAATGATTTTTATTTACATGCAATTTTTCCCAAAAGAGAGTCCATTTCATTTTCATTGTTTTTTTTTTCTCTTTTTTTGTTGTATTATATTGTCTGTTTAATTTATTTTAATAAAAAAGCTCTTGACCCTACATTACAGTTAAATACTCTTAAGAAATTAAAGTTTATTGCTTTTGATACAGTGTACTCACCTTATTAGGTCATAAATTATAATTACATTAATGAAAAAATGATGTTTTAAAATAATATCGACAATAGTTTCTTGTATCTGTAATAATTTTTTTGACAATTATCGTTCAGAGAAATTTGTTACCATGACAGGCCTAGGTGCAATATAAATATTCACTACATTCACAGTGAGAGCACAGAGAACTGTTTAAGTTTTCGACCAAAGCTATCTTTTTTTTTAGAATTCAGGATGTGAAGATCTTTATTCAGGTATCAAGGTGTCTTTTAATAGCATACAATCATAAAGGTGTCAGGTTTCTGCAGCCAGCCTCAAGTGGACACTGGGTATTGCATGTTTTGGCACTTCAGCATAGGCTTCCATTGTCAGCCCCACAATCCCATCATGATGGCTGTCATGATCATACAGTTAATAAAATAAAACTAAGGTCCAAATCTATATGCCTCCCATGGTACTTTGGCTGTGTGAAAGTTGACAACCCATAATCTTATTTTACTTAATTTTTTTATTTTAGGATGGCTGATATTAAAGGTGCTATGAGGAAAATCTATTACCGGCGACTTTAGGACTCTGCTACCCATGAGCACGTGCAGCGACTGTCGTAATGCTGCATTCCAGTAACCTCAGAACTGAGAGTGACATCATCTCCGACTTATCAGCGTTCCAGTTGAAGTCATAAAAAAACATGCTGATCTACCAGGCTATTGTTAGCTGTTGTTAGCTCGGGAGTGGCGAGGTTTCACCGAGTTCCCAGTAGGAAATTCCAACTTCGGGGGACATCCCAGTTGCAGTTTCCTACTCGGAACTCTGAAATTCCTACTTCTGACTACAACTGGAACACACCAAAAGACCCAAGCCAAAGCGTGTGTTTGTTGTGATGCTAATAGAGCATGCAGCTCAGACCTTCCTCAGAACTCTGTATTGCTTTAAAGCTTCTTTTTTCAACAACTTACAGGATGAAAAGCGATGAGGTAATGTATCTCTTTCTAGTTACGTAGCGGTAGTTTTTGATGTGTGACAACAAGCAATTTTTGGAAAACTTAGAGCACCGGGCTGTAAGCAGCGATATTTAGCCCGCTACAAAACTACGATACTAAGACATGTCTGAATAATATAAATTTGCTCTGATTTAATTGTCTTGTTCCCGAAGTTGAGTATCCAGGCCAGTCCAGCCCTGTCCGACCCGACCAGAAGGCTAAGGAATAGCATTGATAGATAACCTATTTTGATGCTATAAAACTCATCTTAAAGTGTGTATTTCCATCAGGCATATATCTAAAAGTGAGACTTTTTTTTAAAAACTCAGAAACTCCTCAGTCTCTTGAAAAATGCAGGTCTAAAATGGGGCTAAAAGCACCTATGCCACGAAGAAAGAAAAAAGGATATTTGGCTCTGAGACTTCATGCTCTTGACCCATAATGGCTGCTTGCCTCCACCTACACAGCACACGTTAGAGAGGTAATGAGCCTCTAACCCACACAGTGTGCATGTATGCACAGCCTTAAAGGAGGTGTGCAGATAGAGAGCAATGTTCTGTGGGCCTGCAAACATCAGACTCCTGATCTTTAATAATGTTAATCAGATGTAATATGATACAATGACAACATCCAGAGGGGAGATCATATACTCAAATCTCATCTGTGTGGATATATGTGAGGACTGAAGAGACATGTGATTACAAGAGCAGTCAGAGCAATCACCTCCCACACTCTTTCAACGTGTTGGAGAAGTTTGTGTGTGTGTGTGTGTGTGTGTGTGTGTGTGTGTGTGTGTGTGTGTGTGTACGAGCAGGTTTTTCAGAAGATAAATGGATGCTGCTTAACCGTGCAGTAAATACAGAGGTCTCACAAGGGTATTACAACTCTGGCTTGCTCTATTTTCCATTCAACTCTCTCTCTTCTACATTTGGTCCACCACTCTCTCTCCCTCTCTAATCCTTTAACTCTTGCTCTCTCTCTTATTTCAGCTTATTAGATATGAATTCAAGGATTTAAGTCCTTTTTAATACAAAACTAATTGCAGTAATTCCTCTTTGGATTAGCTAATGGAAGTGCAGCAGCCAAGAAGAAGCAGAAAACAAACACAGGACAACAACCAATGAATCATCAGAAGGCAGCAAGACTAAAAGTGTTTGCTGAGGCACGTATGGAGCAAAAGCAGCTGTTTTTTTTATTATTAATACATCCTTGGAGTCTGTCGCCATTTACCCTACAATCATACATGACTGTGGAAACAACCGCCTAATCCATCAGAATCCTGTCAACAATCTGAAGCCCCTCAAATGAAATCACTGTAATAGCCAAAAATGAACCTTTATTCCACATCCTATAAATCCAACATAACAGTAACAGACATTTTGTTCAACTGACCACTGGACTAATAGGTATTTGTTTTCATGGTTCAATTTGATGTCCAACACGTTTAATCTTCTTTTGACACCTCCTGAAGATAGCATCAACTTCCATAGCTTTGCTGGTGACACACAGGAGATATACTTGCTGTCAACTACGAGGATGCATACGCATGATGGTCGCAAAGCATCCACTGCGTCATTTCAGCTCATTGGTTGTACACTCTCGGGGTTAACATGATCTGCAGTCCACACGTCACCAGTAGGAAAGGGCATACGTTTGATTTTGACATTGATGGGGACATAAATGTGCTCCAAGGTGGCACTCCTGAAAGCTGATTTTTTTTTTTATTTTACATTTATAACTGTTATTTCCTGTCCAATGGAGCTGATCAAACAAACATGCAAACTATCATATGAAGAAAAAACATCTATATAACTCCTCCTCCATCTCGACTGTCTCTCCCCTGACAAAGATATTGATGCATGACATCAATATCTTGGGATGCAAACAATCATAAATTTGGATGGTACGGTCACAGTCTGAAGAGAAAACAGTTATACAGTCAATCACGTATAATTGTAATTTATTCCCCAACAATATGACTGTTTGAAATGATTTTTTTAATCTGAGCTTTTAATGTATTTTTCCTCACAAACTTTGTAAGTTACTCAAAGGGTATATTATGTTATAAGTAAGCAACCATTCGAGATCAACAATCAATCTGACTTCTAAAGAAGTCTCTTATTCCAGTTTTCTTCGACATGCTTGCTGTGCCTAATAACTAAACATATGCACACATATGCATGCAAGCACACGGACAAAGATACAAATGTTAATAGAAATGAAGCCAATGTGAAGATGATGTCACGTGACCCAAGTAGAACAAGTGGCCAACATGTGGAGCTCCTGGCCATCAAGCTACTTCAACAGTAGGGATGTATATCGTTATGATTTTATCGATACCGATACAGATACCGATACTCCTTATCAGTATCGATACTTATCGATACTCTTATCGATACTACAACATGTAATTTTGTGTAAAAAATAAAGACTTTACAAGATATTATAAGATTCAGCCTTTTTTTTTATTACCACAAGGTAATAATAAAGCTTCAACAGAATATAAGTAATGCATTACAAATGCTTCTCAGAGGCAAAAAGAAAGCTAAGGAGATGGCAAAACCCCTTCATGCCGCCCAACAGACTGCATGTACAGACAGACCCATATATCTTGTGCTGCTAAAACTGATGCTGTAATGATGACTACGAGGGCCCTCACTTTACATTGGATAGTCGTATAACCGTTCTAATATGGGGATTAATATCCGTAACCGAATAGTAAATAAATATTTGAATGTAAAATACTGATTGTAGCAGCACATCAGGGAGCCTGGAGCAGTGGACCGTTTCATCCAACAGAGGGCGCTGTGAGCACAGCTTGACCCTCAGTCACATCCGGTGCTCCTCTTGACCTCAATAAACAAAGAGTTTCCGCTCCGAGCGGGCAGTAATAGCTCTGATTGATCTGAAGAGAGCTATAACGTCGGCTTTTCATCCAAGTTATATCCGAGTGCAGCTGCACTTCATCAGGAGTTTAACCCCGTGTGACTGTGTTGTTTTCGGCAGGGTCTCTACAGAAGGGGCGGATAATAGAGTCTCTGTCCCTGTCGGTGCTGCAGTCTTTAGTGTTAGCCGGGCTGCTAACTCTACTCGTGTTGCTATAGCAGTCAAACAGCCCGCTCTCCTTTAGCTTTATACTATGCGCGTGCTCCAAGTGTTTGGTGATGTTGCGAGTATTCCCCCCCTTGGACGCAACTTCTCTCTGACAAAGATTGCATCGGGCCAAGTTTTCATTAACTTTGCTAAAGTGAGCCCAAACCTTTGAGCGCTTAGCCCTCACCGACATGCTTGAGCCGGACGGCGGTAGTGACATAACTACGTGACAGCTGAAGAGATGTTTATGTACCGATAACAGTACCGTTTTTCCAGATTCTTAACGGTGTTCGGGTACTGACCCAATTGTGGACCAGTAGATGAAAGTACCGGTCCACGGTATACATCCCTATTCAACAGTGGATGAGTCCAGGTGCGTTTTACAAGCTAGTGGCCTTCTCTTGTATCGACCAGTACCAGATGGAGGGATAGTGACCAATCACACATTAGCAAGAAATGGATAAGCCATATGATGCGTGAGGTTAGAGGCAGGACTTTTTGTAACATAATGCGAGTGGTGGCCGGGGCGAATGTGGTGCTGGAGGTGGCTGCAATGAATGAATCTGAATAATGTGTGAGACTCTACAGGCACAAAACTGACAGAACATCCAGCTGATGACTGAGAAATCCTACAGTAGAAGTTGAGAAACAAAGGTGTGCTAATTCAACTGGTGACTGTGCACATTGATGACCTTGAGTTGACACCATGTTTGACTTTGTCCGTAGATGTTTGTGTGTACTTTGTTTCTTTGGCTGTATTTTCTCACACAAGAATTACAAATCTGTGCTTTTTCTGGTAATTTTAATTTGACTTATATCAGCACAGTCAGCCACAAGTCATCAGTTAACACTGCAACAAAATAAAGTAGAAATGGAGTGTGGATGATGCTAATGATGGAGTCTGACCACTGGTTATCTGCTGTCACAAAATATTTAAGGATGATTTTGATTATTGGTGTTTACTTTGTTACCTTTTCTCTGAAGAAAGACAGCCATGTTTGCAGTGTACCTTGAACACAACAGGTAGTTACATACAGCCTGAGGTATCTTACTCCCTCCTGTGGTGTCCCCCAGTAACCAGCATCACATGCAGGCAGGCATAAAAATAAAATGTGAACACAGGGTAAAATTATCTCCTGTTTTTAGTCAGTTGTAGTCATCATGTCTCAGATGGCAAATAACTTTTAACAACTAAACCAGGACAACACTGGGTTTTATTTATTGGTTCTTAATCTAAGAGAGAGAATCTGAATGGAAATATCCAAGCAATAAATTTTTGTAGCAGGTAAAGAATCTTAGCATAATTTTCCACCATATCCTAAGTTTTGAGCCCCATACGAGGAAAATCAACTACATATTTGTACTACTTGTAACATACTGGCATTACTTGTAGAACTGATTAATCCTCTTCTTTCTGAGTACTTCTGCAATTTTTGCCCTTTACTGATCTTGTTTCAGTCACATAGAAGGCACAACAGCACAATTCTACCATCAAAGATCAGATAATTTGTTGATAAATATGTTTTTAAAGTTTATAATGAAACTGAGAGGTGTTGTGATAATTTGTTTGGTCTTATTTTGCTATGACTGTAGAGATTAATTACTGATTCATTCAATAAACATTCGAACGGGGCACCATCCTATTTATACAAAATAGGCAAAATTGTACTCCTTGATTAATTTATTAATCAGGTTAAGTTTAATTTTAGTGTACTGGAGTTTAGTAATTCACACTCTATACTCATCAACCTTAAATCTGAAGGGTAGAGCTTTCGTTACAGGGATGTCTGACTTTCAAAACACACTCCCAAAACAGTACTTTAAATCTATGAAGAATTTATTTAAAACGAAATGAAATAATAAACAGAACAATACACTCCCGAGGGAGAAAAAGGCATTAAAAGTACATTTGCATGATATGAAACTTAGGTGAGAAAATAATACTTCTTTGGTAAGGATTAGAATAACGTATAACTGTATTCGACCTGGTTATATTGAGTGATGAATTGCGGTAGGAATTTGATGGACTATTTCGTAAGCGTTTTAAGGGGAAAAAGGGGTTTTATCTGATTGAGCGAGCGAGACTAATTACACCAACCCGTCTGGTACTGAACGTCCAAGAGAGGTCTTACTTTGAGTAGCGCTGGTCTGTCGCGAGTCCGAAGTCGCCAGGGGTTGGTGGATACAGCGGCCTGCTGAGGTGGAGGCAGTCTGGATCCGTCTGGCGCTTCTAAGGATCTCGGGGCAAGGATTGCGCTGGAAGGCAGATGGAGTTGGAGCCTTGGTGCTCTCGTCTGTTCAGCTGGGTACACGGCGTCGGCAGAAGTCTCGTCTCGTTCAGAAGTTTACTTTTATTAATTCAAAAAGAAATATTCGCTGGCCACACGAAATTACTTCTTAAATTAAATAAAGTGATGGTGGCAGAGCTGCCATTAAAAAGAAGGGAACACTTTAAGAAAAACTGAGTCAAGGCTAGAAAACGGCAAAAATTGCGGACTTTGCAAAATAAGGAAAAAGTCTTGTCAGCGGAAAAATCTTGTCAGCGGGCAAAATCTTGTCAGCGGGCAGGCGACGACGCGGAACAAAGTGACGTCACAGGGATGGAGAGGAAGATGGAATCAAGCGTCGGGAAACGCAAGGAAGAAGAAGACGAAGAAGAAGAAGTTTTAAAGTTTAAAGTGCGGAGAGCTTAAGCTCCGTTCAGCTTTTTTAGAAGTGGGTGTGGTTTTGACCACGCTGGGGCGGATATCTGTCTAAGCTTTCACAAACTTGATAAGCTTAAGTTTTACCAATAGGGAGTTATAATTTGGGAACCACTCAATATAACCGACACCAACAATAAGATAATCACATCCTGAATATTTTGATACCAAACACTTACTATCAAAATAAAGGAAGATTGAAAGGTTATATATTTATATAAGTATACTAATGTAACAATACTACTAATAACTAGATTATTCAAGCTATATTGCCTGGACTTCCCTGATACTGATTAATTTTGTCGGGAAGCTTATAACACACAAACTTTACACAAGCATTGTCAAAACAGTTCATTACATGCAAAGTAACGTCAGTTACTTTGCAAAATGTTCGTTGTCAGTGCTTCCACAAGGGGGCACTGTTGGTCCGTCGTAGTTTTCCTGCTGGGGGAAATGGAGTGAAGATTTGAAAGAAGTGATTTTAGTTTGGCTTATCTTGGGCCTAGAATCACCGGGATTGGACTCAGATAGCATACATTTCACAACACATCAGGTTATCATATGGTTCAGACATGTATACAAGGTTTTAGAGGAGTTTGGGGATGCTTGTAGAGAACTGGCTGAAGGAATGTCTTTAAGAAGGCAAATGCCCCAGGCTTGATAAGGAGGTTGAGAGGTCACCTCTGGCCAGTTTGGTTAAAGTCATTAAACAGAGGGGGGTCTTGTCCTCCCTTTGGGTTTAATGGGCTGAGTATTGGTCATCCCCCATTCCAGACAATGGAGACAGTCTTTTACGATCGTCCGTTAAGGCAGTGAGTCTTATGTCCTCCTGGTCAATGTCTTGTATTAAGCCCTATGTTTGACGTGTCCATCCTGTGCTCCGCACCAAATGGGTTTTTGATTGCGGATGCTGTAAACAGTGTCAGGAAGGCCGAGAGAGGGCATGGGGCCTTAAGCCCAGGGTTGCATTTCCTGGGAGAACTCCTGAGTTCTTGAGTTCATCAAGATCATCTCACAACAGAGGTGAGAGAGAGCACTTGCTTTTTTTGCTGTGCATCTCAGTATGCTAATCCTGTGCGCTCCAGTGTGCATTATATTCCCAGTAATCCTAAAAACACATAAATATTTCAAGATTTCCGAACAACACTGAGCTTTATTTCTTATATTTGTCTGCATACTCATGGATTTCACTGATAGTTATCCTCACAGACTGTCAAATGCACTTTAGATGTGAAAACACCCTCACTCCCTTTCCACTTATTCATTTTTCATATCCATCAATTCCCCGCCTTCTCTAAATTTACCTCTTTGTCTGTGCCTGTTCATTCTGTTCAGTCAGGATATCATCATTTATGTTATCACAATGGATCATCATCATCCATCACTCTTGGTGGTGTGAATAGCGAGTGTTGTGGATGTTTCCTGAAGATATCGTAAAGCGGAGTGATGACTGAATATAAACTGTTATATATGTGGAGAATCTGAATGTTTTTAAAAGTAAAGAGAAACTTTAGTGATGGCACAAACACAGGGATGACATGATTTATCAGTCAGCTGTGTTAAAGTGAACGCATTCATTTCAGACAGACGCTTCACAAAGCTGTGGCGGCTGACAAAGCATGCTGTGGAATAAACAGCGGCGGGAAGATAAGACAGATCTCCAAAGACAGGTGGAGGCAACCTGAAAAAAGAGAGGAAGAAAAGTTAAGACTTTATTCTTCAATCATCATGACAGGGGTTTGGTTTTCAACTCCAGGAACAATTTCAACTCCATTTAGTCTCACATTAAAAATGTAATTGCTTCAGCAGATGAGAAAGTGATTCAATCACAACTTCAGAATCAGAACCAAAATGATGTGAGAGAAATTATAGGCTGCTCTTAGCCATGGAGAGCCGCCGGCTGTTTCAGACTCACAGCGAGACATCATTTTCATGGCGGTAACTCTCACTGTGATATTCTCTATAAATTTCTTCATTCAGTCACTGGAATCATTTATTTTATCATTATCAACCAATCATGAGGCCCATCAGCAATCATCTGATGGCAGTCTTACTTCGGACATTTTGACCACTTTCAGGACTTCTGTTAAAGGACTGTATTTATTCAGATGAAGATGATGTCTGGCCTGAGACTCTTTCCTTTAACTTTCATGGTGGTCTTCTTTACACTTATGCCTCAGTCACACATTCCCGTTTCTCATGACGATTGTGCACGACTGTACATGATTGACGAGGCTGGTGTGATCACTATGATACAGGATGACAACTGTCTCACCCCTGGACACACCCTGTAAATACTCCGTCAGTAGCGCTTCTACAGCGCTTCGGGGATGCTCGTCCCGCTCAAGTTAAGTTAAGACAACGAGATGACGAGAATTCCATGAATTTTCATCCCGCTGACACAACGTCAGCCCCGCTTGAGCTCAGTTTGCGTCACGTTAGCCCTGACTGAGCCCCATCGCTTGTGCCGTCTTGAACAGGACACAGTCGGGCACACACAGATACGTCCTTGTCAGTCCTCAGAAAGCTTTCAGGATTGAGCCACGATCAGCCCGACTGAGCTCCGTACATGCCACGCTAATACCGTTCACCTTAGGACTGCAGTAGGCTTCCATCCCGCTATACTGAGAGCGGCGATTCTCCACAACAGTTTTGAACAGTTCAAAACTGTCGGGACCCTTCCACGTTCCCCGCCGTTCATCCACAACTACACAACAGTGATCTAGACCAAGTAGCGCATGCACCACGACCATCAGGATCACAATTGCGCACAATCTCCAAGAGAAACGGGAATGTGTGACTGGGGCTTTAGCAAACCTTGAAGTGATAGTTTGGGTTTTTGCCATGGGGTTGGCTATGACACTAGAACATAAAATTATCAATAAAGAAACTAGCCAGCTCTGCCTGATGCCACTGAAAATCTTGTAATTAACCTATGTTAAAGGTAAAGCTACATCTAAAAAATAAAACATTGACCTGCTCTTCTGTAAACCATCTTGAGATCACATTTGTTATGATGTGGTACGAAACAAATAAAGATTAAACCTTCTAACACACTTTTTGTCCTTCCATTTTTATAATTTTGTCTGTGTTGATGAAAATGGCATGAGTTTTAGAAAGTTTCTGAATAATCTAATTTTGTTATTTCCAGCTCAGCTCCCACAGTAACTCGAAAATTCACTCAAACAAATGTTGCACTCAGACAATTAAGCCCCAGAAATGCACATTGATGCCCATTTAAACTGCAAATTTTAATCTCAGTTCCATCAAAGCGTAACAAAATAAATATATTCTATCTGATGTTCAATATGAGTTTTCACTTTGGAATTGATCATTTTACTTGTCTCCACAAGATGGCATTATTTTGACCACATGAGTATGAGTGTGATTATTTGACACAGCAGAAAATAATAATGCATAAAAATGAGTGTTGCTGCCAATCATTGAAATATCTGAGGCTGTGATATATCAACACAACAAATCTACTAGTTCAGGATGTAGTAAAAAAAAAAAAATCCAAAAACATGGTCACATCATGACAAAAACCTGGTATTCAAGGGTTAAAATATTTAAGATATTTTAATATTCACAAATATTTGATGAGCGTCATTTGGACTGATGTTGGCTTAAAGAATCGGGCCTTCAAAGGGTTGAAAATAATAGTATATAGTATTTGTTATGAGTATCTTATAAAGGTACATTTTATGGGATGAGTGTGACTGTTTGACACTGTGCAGACAATAATAATGCCCCTTACCATATGCAAATGCATCTCATTCTAAATAAAATTTAGGCAAGAGAATGTGAGAGACAAAGATGCATAACTATGAAATAAAAGCTCTGTTATTTTTCCACCACTATAAGCTACGAAAGAGCCATATTCCTTTACCAATGACTCAAACTTCCAAAACCAACTTCTGTCAGGAATGTGCTGCAACCCAAACTCATGACCCTCCAATCACAAGCCGGCTTTTCCAATCTGCAGCCCACAGCCCTGGCTGTGATCCACGGGGTTTGTGGGAAAATATAGATGCTTCAGGCCACAGAGCAGCGTGTGCAGAGGGAGTGATTGTTACTCCATGAGACAGCTCCTGGTGGACTGACAGAGCTGGACAGCAGCATGCTGCAAACATCGCCTGAACTGCACTGTGATCTAATTTAAGGGGATGCAGGGAGTATATGTTGGAAGATTCACACAGATTTAGTCATATAGTACCTGTTTCAGGTTGATGGTGCTTCAATACAAGTAAGTAATAATTAAATATGAGGAGTTAAAATACTCTTTTTTTTATCAGATTGGACTTCAGTGTTAATCATGATGGCTGCTTAAGATGTGGCTGTTTTCTCTTTATAGAGGCCTCATTATTATATCATTTGGACACTTAATGAGTGTTAGTATTAGCTCTCATAGTGTTAATGTGTCATTGCAGATGTTGCTGTTTATCTTGCACTGTCAACAACTACTTACAAAAATCCAGCTTTGCATAACCTGGAAAATCATTCCTTCCTTAAACAATCACAAACAGTCCCTGAAACTGTCATGAAAATCTGATCAGAACTTTTTGAGGTAGCAGAGATGTAGAAAAGTGCCCTATCTCACAATTTTAACCAATACTTAAGAAAAATATTTGATCTGCATCAGAATTCAAAACACCAACAAGTTCTGATCCCTTCTTTCTTGGGCCATGGCCAGCTTTCTCTAAAATGTCATCAGACTCCATTTATGACTTTTTGTTTTGTTGTTAATCTAACAAACTAACAGATGCAGAGAAAACCTCCATGAGGGATTTAAAAATCAGCTCAAGCCTTTCTCTCTCTTGGCCTTTCTTCCTTTATTGTCACCTTAAAACTTTTTCTGTCATCAGCCTTTGCTTTCAAATGTGCAGCTTGGGTTCCAAGAACTAGTTCAAACTTTCAAAATATGAGGAATTGATATGGGGCATAATTTTTGGTTCCACTTTTCGGTTCCTTAAAGGTGCATAAATCTTTTTTAATGATGAAACAACAGTGAGACAACTCCTCCTTGACCAGTAACAAAAAGCTTTAGCTGTGCTGTTCATATAAATCAACATAAGTCCTCTCCAGATTATAGTCAACATTAATATTACTTCTAGTGTTAGATTGATCTCCCTATCCGTGTTTATTATTGATTATACTTTCAAAATAAATGCCTTTGCAACCATATAGACATGAGGACCCTCTTGAAAACAAGATACCACATCTAAAGGGGCTTACCTCCAATAATCTTATGTTCAGCAGAGACATGTGATGGACAGATTTATGGTGTCTGTGGGTTTGTCACTAACATAATTTGTTGGTTTTTGTCCCTTTGTCTCTGCCTGGATGTATCCATCCCTAGATGTACAGTTCCTGTCACGGTTCGATACTTATTCGATACAAAATATGAGAAATACCTTCAATGCCTTTTTTTACTTGTGGTTTATTAAAATAACCAACATTTGTTTCAACTCAGAGTACATTTTAAGTGATTTAAGCGACAGTCTAAATGGCCCAGGTAAAGTCTGTAGCATGTGTGCTGCTCTTTGTTTCTGTCTGGTTCCACTTGTTTTAACACCGAGATGATGTCGGTGAAGATGTGTTGTCATGTTTGTTGTATTTCCACCAACGTAGTTTAGCATCGTGTTGCACTTCCGAACATACTGCTGTGTTTTTGTCCACGACACGCTTACCATCAGGGTCACACTTAACATGGAAGCCAGAGTAGTCCCAAACACCAGATCTGAATGATAGTGGAGGGTCTTCAGTTTCAGCTGAAGGTAAAGCACTCGCCATGCTGCAGCGCCCTAGCATATGTAGCTTCTTCTGTCTCAGCAGCTTGGCCCAGTGAAAGGGGAGATTCTGTGTACAGCTCAGCGGATCTGTGCTCGACAATGCAGCCCAGAGTAGTCAAATGCAGATTCTTTCAGCGTATAGCACCTTGTCAGAAGTTGACCAAATAAATACATACAAAATTGCGTATTGTTTGGTTCATAGGGTTTACCGAACTGAGGCCACTGTATCGACTTTTACAGGTCTCTCTTGTAAAAGAGATTTTTTAATCTCAAGGGGACTTCCTGGTTCAATAAAATAAAAAATACAGATACATGTATTGTTGCACCCCTTATATATATATATATATATATATATATATATATATATATATATATATATATATATATATATATATATATATATATATATATATATATATATATATATGTATATGTATATATATATATGTATATGTATATGTATATATATACATATAGATATAGATATAGATATAGATATATATGTATATAGATATAGATATAGATATAGATATAGATATAGATATACATCCCGAGGCATTCAGGAGGCATCCTAAGCAGATGCCCCACTACCTGGTGCCTCTAACAGGGAGGAGCAGCGGCTGTACTCTGAGCCCCTCCATATGACTGAGCTTCTCACCCTATCTTTAAGGGAGAGCCGGGCAACCCTGAGATGGAAACACACTTCAGCTGCTTGGACTCACGATCTTGTTTTTTGGTCACGTAGCTGAGGATAGGAGTGAAGATCGAGTGGCAAATCAAGAGCTTCGCCTTGCAGCTCAGCTCCCTTTTTACCACGACTGACCGGTGCAGAGCCCCCAGCACTGCTAATGTATTTTATATGTATAAATGTGCATTTCTAAATAAAGACTGTGGCTTCAGCCTGCTCTATTGTGCCTTGAGACAACACTTGTTTAGTATTGGCTCTATAAAAATAAAGATTGATTGATTGATGCTGATCTCCCGTCCATATAAACAGCTTATTCCCAGCCACAGGTAGCAGTAGCACACGTGCTAACTTCCCATCACATGCTGATAAAAACACTGCTAAGCTCTGGTTTCCATTTCTGTTAAAGTGAACGATCCATTTTGGCAGATATTTGAAACATGTTCGAGTCCCATCGTGTTTATTGTTAAGAGACCCTGCAGAGCACACTGTAGTGAGGAGAGACTGAGGAGGGAGGAGGGATGTCACTGTACAAGGAGAGAGAAGATTTATGAAGATGAGGTTTGACATCGTCAGTAGTGTTAATGTTTGTAAATCACACAACTCACCTCTGGATATCAACACCGTTTTTTTCTATCATAATCTGTTTTCATATTTTTATTTTTTAGAAGTTTAATCTAACATTGAAAAAAAAAAAACAGAAACCGTGACATCATATGATACATTTGAACTTTTAGTTTTTTCATTGATAAGTTTGGGGAGCTCTTTATAAGTGTTGATATTAATTGTAATTAGAGCAGCATTATTGATGTATGAGCGGAAAACAAAAGAAAACAAAAAATTTTTGAGATCCTAGCAAAGCTTACAGTATTGGCAGGCAGCTTTTATCTCTCAAAATATTCATCATGTTTTATTCTCCAAAAACTGTAGCCTTGAATCTGGAGACCATTTAGGGGAAACCACAGGGGGATGGCATTAAAAGCAAACCTTGCCCACCTTGCAGCAGCTCAAAGCTGTAATAAAAAATCTAAATGCATGCATTTTGTGCTGCTGTAGACACAAATCTGGACGACATTATCTTTTTCACATTGTGCAGACCTCATCCCCTTGACCCCTAACCTGATCTCCTTCATCTGGTGTCTTGTTGGTGATCTTTCGTCCTGCCTGATGCTTTGTTAAAACCGTGTTTTTCTGCCCTCCTGACTTCTCCTGCTTCATGCTAATCTCGCTGACCTCTCTCTTGACTTTGCGCTTTCATGTCAGTGCAGGGCTCTCAAACATCTTTCTCTCCATCCCTTATTCAGGCAGGTTAAAGTCCCTCTGCAGTGATTTAACAGTGACCCTCTTTATCTCTTTGTCTGCTCCGTTTGATGGAGAACAACTCTTGAACTAAAATCCTGTAATTTATTTGATTATGATAAATGACTGTTATCTTCGACAGTAAAAGTCGTATCTCTGTGGGGATCTGAAGACTTTATATGAAGCCAGATTTAGATAAGTTTTATCCTGCTCTTCCTTTTCTCTCAGAGTGCACTTGTTTTTGCAGAAATAATTTCAATTTTCAGATCATTTGTCAGACACGGACATGACAGGGGAATTTAAATATGAGTGAATCATAATGTGCTTTTGGCTGGAAAAATTCCTCCTACAGACGCCGGAGTAAATCATCTCTTTTCTGCTAAATGTGCTGTTTTTGCTCCTATAAATCTATGTGATCATTAAGATTCCTGGCAGCCGGCAGAGTTTGTATAAATCAAACGCGGGATAACTTGATTTAAAAGAAGTTCACCATCCATGACTTTGACAAAGATAAAATGGCCGACACTTTGGCTTTTAAAATGCAGCACACAGTCCGTCTGGGATCGGTGATCACAGTGGTGGAAAAAGAGAACATAATGTAGATAAACAACAGGAAAATTAGCATCATTATTTTCACTCCCAGAGAATACTTTCTCTTTAATATGCATGCGTCCATATGGCTGCAGAATACTAGAGAGGATGTTGCATAGGGCAGCATGAATTAAAGACACAGAAACAGCATCATTATCTTCAGGATCTCCACTCTGCGTCCGCGGGTGTCATCCCTCTCTTTAATGTTGTCTTGTCACATTTATATTTATTGTGCTTCACATTCAACATAAACTCTGATCGGTTTAATATCCGTACTCTCCCTGCCTCAATATGTTTCACTGTTACTGTGTATTATGAACTCTTATCACTCTGGAGGCTGTAAAACAAAATAAAGCAGGACAGTCTGATTAATCTTGTTATGTATGGTCTACCATAAGTACTGTTGTTACTCAGAGGGGTCTGCAGAAAACAAAACAAATTCCATAGCGAGTCCTTGATAGTTTTAATGAGTCTATTTTAACCACGTTTATATACAAACCCCTGGTCCAATGAGGTTGGGACATTGTGCAAATTGAAATCAAAATCCAGATTATATGATTTACTAATGCTTTTTACTTCTGCCAAGGAGGTTATGTTTTCGACAGGGTCTCTGTTTCTTGTGTTTGCCTGTTAGCAAGATTACACAAAAAACTACTGAATGGATCAACACGAAAATTTCACAAGAGTTATGGTTTGGTCCGAGGATGAGCCGTTACATTTTGGTGTTGATCTGCATATTTGTCTGAATGCACAAAATTTCCAAAATTTGCAAATTACATTAGGCCGTATTTCAAAAAAACATATTTCTGACATCACTTGATGGACTTGCTTCAAAATCTACACAATAATATATATAATATAATTCTACCATTATGGTCCAGTGTATTTATTTTATTTTATTTTTATTTATTTGCACCATAAATTAGAAACAGTTACATTGGCATAGAAGAAAGAAAATGCAAGTAAGTACTGGAGAGGTGAAAAACCCCCAAAGTGGGCTTATCAAAGGTACCTCCCCAAATAGAATTAATAATAAAAATATAAGAAGATAAAGAAATAAAATTTGATAAAATTAAACAAACACAAAATAACTCAACAGCAAACAAACAACAAGCAAATGAATTAATTATAAATGAGAACAAAAAGAAGCTTTGGGATCTTGGTGTACTATATATATGACTTTAGTCTGGACTTAAAACTGGTCAGAGATGTAGATGTTTTTGTTAAATGATAATATGAATTCCAAATTAATGAACCTCTGTAAGTAAAAGAAAACTGACATTGTGAAGTACGGCAAAAGGGAGTATGAAGTTTAATGGCATGTCTTGTATTGTGCGAATGAATCCGAGAGTTGATTGTAAAAAATACATAAAAGATTCTGGGAGCAAAGATCCGGATTGACATCACAAAGAAACATTGAAGTCTATATCGGCAAATCCCATGAATTTGTCCTTGGCTGCTCTGACAGTTACACCCCCTTTGCATCATTTTGGGAATTGTTGTTTATTTGCGAAATCGCATCATCGTTTTTAAAGCCCATGTCCGTATCACTACATTACCCAGCTTCCCCTCAAATGGCAGAGGAGAACTTCACATGGACAAAACTCAGCAGAGACTTGGTCATCGTATTAGTGATCTAGAATTGTATCATGGTGGAGGTCCTGTGCTCTCCAAGTGCTTTTCTAGTTCTACCTATACTTATTCATACATACTAAAAAAAATATCTGTTTTTGTAAGAACTCCCTCATCTTCAATTTGATGCCTGTAACAGCTTCCAAAAAAGCTTAGACAGAACGAAAGGCTGGAAAGCTGAATGCTCTAACAGTTTTGAACAGGTGAACAGGTTAACTTCAGAACCACCCAGGTAGGCAAAGCGTATGGCCTACTGGACATGGAAAGGTGGTGGAGGGGGGGCACCAATAGGCAGAACACATCATCAAACATATATGTTGTGTTTATAATATGATGGCGGGAGAGCAATTTGTATCAGAATGTATGTCCCAACTTCATTGATACTTAATAAAAAGTGTATCAAAAGTATTGAGCACACAGAGGTGAATAAAGCAGCGTCACTACATAAATGGCTCTGGAGAATAAACTGCAGTGTTTTAGCTCCATATCATCAGCCGCCAGAGATGGCTATTTGGATGCATGATCGTTTTTGAGTAACTGATTGACAGAGCTGTGATGATGATCGGTGGAAACACTTTCAAATGTCCAGATGACTTTACAATCACAGTAACTACTCCTGCAGCAGTGGGGGTTTATAAAATCCTATAAAATAGTCACAATCCAAAATTGTGACTATATGTTGAGGTCTTCTACTTGATGTCTTTACCTCCTCCTTGTTCTGTATTATGCAGACAATTGCCCAAGTCCCTGCAATCCGAGTCCCAAGCAAGTCCCAAGTTTTTTCTGTTGTGGGCAAGTCGAGACGAGTCACAGGTTATGACGGGTCGAGTCCCTCACCATTGTTCCCCAGTCCACCCAAAAAGCACTCTGATTTTTAACTTGAAAAGAGAAACCTCATCTTCCCACACATACAACACACACATCCACCCTGTTCACTAATGTTAGCTTTGCTAGCTCCATATTGACCACAGGTCGGGCTAACGTTCTGCCATAATGACCTATGGCAGGAACGTTAGCTACCTGGCTAATGTTTGCAGGTTTCACTTACTTGGCCTCATGTTTCCTTAGGCGGCGGATAAAGTTTAATGTTGTGACCTCTTTTTCGCTTATCAAAGCGTTGCAGGTCGTGCACTTGGCGTGTCTTCGTTTTCACTGCCCACTGATCATCACTGTAGCAGAAGCAGGTGTGTGGTAGGAACATATGTGTGTAGTACTGTGTCGTGTGCGGGACAATAATAGGTGACGGACAAGTGTACTGTGAATGGAGCATCAATAAAGTGAACCTAAAAGGAAAGAGTGGTGTATATATCTGCTGTCTGGCTCCTCATGTAAAGCCTGAGTGTGTGCAATTTTCTCAATCATGATGTCTCAAGTCAGGTCAAGTCTGGAGATATTTTCTCCTGAGTCCGAGTCGAGGCTCGAGTTTTTACCTCCCGAGTCCGAGTCGAGTTGCAAGTCGTCTCATTAGCAGCTCAAGTCACCTTGAGTCCGAGTCCCTATGACTCGAGTCTAATTGTCTGGTATTAAGTCTTTAATAAATCTAGTAAAGGAATCATTGACCAATCAGGAATGGCTGAATATGTGCTTGTTATATCTATGCTGGTGGCTCTTTTGAGACTTCAAATAGATTTTATGTAGGCAGGTACTGGGACATTAGCTTATCTAGAACCCGTTTGTGAATGTGTTGATTCATTGTTGACCCTTCTGGATCCCACTCCCCCAAAATGATCTCTTAATGTCAAAGAAAATATCAACATGGGCTTGACTTTGTACTTACTTTGTCATGTTTTCTTTATCCTTGGTGATGATGGTGTCTTCCTACTGCCACTTTGTCTCAGGATTGTATTAACAGATCCATAATAAATCCTTCTTGATAACAGAAGGGGTTTCCTTGAGTTTGTTCCAAAATGGCTCCACAAATTTTAACTTTTGATCAGGAGACAGAAGTTGGGCGATCACTTTGGCACATGTTTTTGTTATGTTCAAATGTTCATGCAGAAAGTTTCTTTTTTGTTCAGTGAAGACCTTTTCTGCTCTCATTCTTAAAACGATCATCAATCAATTTCAGGTTTTGATGTGCATGGGCACCAAGGACGTTCATCCTCTCTGCGCGCCACATACACCTCAGTTTATGTATCAAAAGATACTCTGAGGCAAATCATTTTCTGATTTCCTAGCAAAATGATGCGCTTTTTAGTCAGTATCTACCAGTGAACTTAAGAAATCACTTATTGTAAACTTACAGCAGTTTTGCTTGAATGCCCAACCTTGAATGAATAACACTGAGCTCATAAGCATGTGGTTCAGTCACTCTCTCATTCTTTAACAGTCATACTCTGTTAGTTTTCAACACCAGATAAAGATTTGATTTAATTTCACCCTCTTAAAGACACACGCTGGCAGGCAGTATATAAACAGCACAGAGGTTAAATGTAGTTCACCCTACCCTTATTGGTAAAGCCAGTGTTGTGGGGAACAAAGGGGCCTGTCAAGGTTTATACCAGTCAGCAGCTTTTTCATATTCATGTCTGAGGGGAGAGTGTTGAATAAAGACTGCACAGTGAGGAGGGTAAACATACAACTGAGCTCCATCCTGCTAACAAGTGCTTTTATGAGACTAATTAAACTGATGTCACAATATTAAAGCTGTCACAGAAATCTTTCACCTATTTAACACAACATTTGTGGAAGTGATTGCATGATAACCTCACCTGTCACCTCATTAGGTACATCTGTTCAACCAATAAAAACAATCAGACTTTATTTGTATAGCGCTGATGACATGTGTTAACTCTTTACAATAGAGCAGGCTGGAGACAAACTTCATTTTATGGACACCATGAGAAACAGGAATGTGTGACTGGGGCTTAAGCAGCAGGAAATCTTGAATGTGGACCCCAGTCTCGTGATGCACATGACGCTGTGTTGGTGTGTAGGCTAATAGCGCATTAGCCAATCACAGGGGAGGATTTCTGCAACTTTAGCCTCTCAGACATGATCAGGGGGACCTCTAAGGCTCAAAGTGTTCATCAGGTTAGGAAAGAAAGATGGTTAAGTAACTTCAAACATGGCATTATTGTTGGCGGCAGATGGGCTGTTCTCTGTGTTTTAGAAACTGCTGATCTTCAGGGACTTTCACTCGCAAAAATCTTAAGGATTTACAGAGAGAAGAGAGAAAATATCCAATAAGATGTCTGGGCAAAAATGCCTTGTTGACTCCAGAGGGTCTGAAAAGAGAGGAGATGACGGAATGACAATACTCTTGTAAAAAACTTGTTACAACCAAGGTCTGCAGAAGAACTTTTCTGAACATGCAGCAAGTCCATTCCTTAGGCAGATGGCCTACAGCAGCAGAACATCACACATGGTGCCACCCCTTTCTGCAAAGAACAGAAACTGAGGCCACAATTATCACCAGCTGCCCAACAACTGGATGATTATGGATTGAACAGATGTTGTCCATGGTGATGTGATGATGGCAAACCTATTGGCTCTTATGGTGTGGCCACACCGGACGTGAATTCGCAAAGATGCGCCTAGATTACATACAGAGTCAATGCAAAGATGCGTTTGGACGCAGATTCGCCCGGGCAGCACGTCGGACGCATTTGGCGCGGCGCGTTTGGGGCATCAAACGCCTCGACGCTCGAGTTGAAAATATGGAACTTTCTACGCAAATTTGTGTGGCGCGGCAGCCATCAGCGATGACATGCCACCCGACGTCATTGATTTGATGACGTGTGACGCCCCGGCCTCCTGCTCCTGCTCAAACCCCTCTGAAAGACGGAGGAGAGGTTGATCTGTGCGGTTTGCTATCATCCGGAGCTATACAATTCAACGTATGTCCTCTACAGAGACTGGAACAAAAAGGAGCAGGCTTGGGTGAAAGTTGCTGAGGAGACAGGTTTTGAAGGTAAGTTCTGTAAATGTTCGTTTCCAGCTGGATTTGCCTGCACGGGTTATCACTGAGTCCGACTTGCTCCAGCCCTCTACTGCGCCTGCGCAGTGATGCACGTCGCCCCTCAGCTTGTCAAACTGGTCCAGCATCCAGCCTTGGGCGTTACGAGCGGCTCGCACAGGCATTATGCGCGCTTAAATTTGCCAATTCGCGTCCGGTGTGGCCATAGCATTAGAGCTTCCTTTTTCTCCCTTTTTTTCTCTTCATGTGCATATGATTGGTTAATATGTGGTGTTGTCTCTATGTCGCCTCCCCTCCTGCTCTGTCACCTGAGCAGGAGGAGCAGGAGTTACACACACAGCACACAAACAGGAGGGAGGTAGACTAGGAGGTAGAGAGGGAGAGAGAGAGCAGGGGTCTGATGGAGGACAGACACACGACAGTAAGGCCAAAGAAAATAAGTGCCGCTGTATGGTCAACATCATTGAAATAAGTCCTCATGTCAGAGAGTGGGGTCTGCAGGTTATTAAACAATAAATAAATAAAACTTTTGTAGATGCTGTTTTTTTTTTCTTTTGTTTTGCATAATTACATTTATTTTTTGTTGTGTGATACTGCGGGTGTCTTTGTTGTTTCACTGTAAATTTGTTTATTAGTAAAATGCTCAAATTTAAAACAGTGAAAAGTTCAATGTAAATACTGTAGTGTCTCATAAATAGCATGCATTATTTGCTCTCAAAGAAGTTCTGATTTCGGGTGCGTGTTATACGCAAGTACAAGCAAAATGTCTAAAACATTTCGTCTCACCAACATCGGGATTAAAACACATCTAATAAAAAAAAAGCCGAAATATTCTCTCTCTGCGAAACATTACCAACAAACTTAAGTAATTCTTATAAAACTGACTGCTTATAAAACTGATTAGAACTGCTCTTCTAATTCAATATTTTGGGTCTTTATTAGTTTACCTTTGTGTAATCTTGTAATTCTCGAGCGTTGTCATCTTGTGAGCTGGGGGTCAAATAACTGGGCTGTGATTGGTCGAAGACGTTGGCATGTTGATAGTACTACTGTGCATGCTCAGGCAGAAATCTAGTAAGTGTGCATGCATGAAGCAAAAGGTATTTCCACATCTGGTTGAGAAACAAATTAGTGTACAGTATTTGTTGTGAAAACGCTGAATTTTCATCGATTAAAACTTGGAATAAAGGTAATTTTTGAGCTGTTTAAAAGAGTAAAGTTTGGGAAAGATGTGGGTGCATGACATGTTTTATATGTATACAGAATTTTTCCTGGAAAACAGCATGAAAAAACTGGGTTACAAATGAGGATTGTAATACATACAAGAAATTACGGTTGTTAAAAGTTTGTTTTTTTAATTCATTTCTTTGCGCGGTTTATTGAGTTGTTAGAAAATGCACACTAATATAATAAACATTTCATTTAATGCATGTTCTTTTACATTACTAATTCATCTTGCATATATTTTGCATCATAATCCATAGTAAATTATTTAAAGCAAATAAATAAATAAATAAATAAAGAGCCACTCGGGAGCTGATAGAGCCAGCACTCTGAAAACAAACTTCCCATCACTCGTTGCCTGGTCCGTCTCTGTTTCTGCCACATTCACAATGTTGGGCCAGCCTGGTGTGTGATGGTGTGGATATACTGTATCCAGGATGATTCTCCACATCTCATCTTAAACTGGTTTCTTCAACTGAACATTGAGGAGGAATGTTTCCAGCATGTTGAAATAAGTAATCATCAAATGAATTCATAAACACTCGATTCGGCCTCCTTGTTACAGTAATGGAGAACGATAAGGTGCCATAGTATCTAAATAATCTCAATATCTGATGGCTTATTCAAATGCCTGAGTTCATATGCACTTTATGACCTTAAGCATGAGAGCTGTTGCCATGGTTACTTGCTGTCAGAGCTGTGAGTTATTTATGAGTATATCTTATACATAAACAAACATCTTCACAACTGCAGGCTGATGCACAAATCCTTGTTTTGTCCTGTTAGTAACCAGCTTCACACTACTCCACAGGATCACCTTCACAGTGATTTAGGATGTTAATGAGCCCAGAGGCTGACAGGAGGCTTCCGATTCAAACAGAATGACAAGCTCGTCCAATACGAGTCTCACGCTGTCCCCAGTTAAAGCTTCCAGTGGAGGCCAGAGGCAAAACGATTTCAGGCTGTATGCCAGTACGGCATATGACATGAGATAAACATGAACTCATGAAGGATTTCCTTTACACCACTTGTCCACCAAAGTCCAAAGATGAATTGCTTGTGAACGCAGTATCTCAACAATACTTGGATCAAATTCTGTACAGATGTATATACGAGTTGAGTTTGAAGATCATGCATCGAAGGTCAAGGTCGAGGATGGGTGACGTTTTTTACCATGAAGGCCACATTATTTCTAAAGTCAGAAGGCCACATTTTGCGAAACAAGACACTTTCAGCTTCAACTGTTTCTTCTTATCATCCAACATAAGGAGTTATGAATAGCTATAGTCAATGCATCAGTAGTTATATACCTAAATCCCAATACTAGTTAAGTTAAATTTTACTTAAATATCTGTTCTAGTTCTCATAATTGCTTTTAGAATCACCTACAATAAGTTTGACAGAAAAGTTACAACTGGTCATGGCAAGATTTTAATAGAAATATTGTTGTTGGGGTGCTGGTTTGGTGGAGTGGTTAGAAACCAGGCACCCCACATACTTGCTTCTGCCGGTTCAGGTTCGAATCCCGCCTGTGGCCAGTTTGCAGAGTGTCTTCCCCTACTCTCTCTCCCCCTTTCACAAGCCTATCCACTGTCTCTCTCCTATCAATAAAGGCACAAAATGCCCAAAAAATACATGTAAAAAAAAAAAAGAAATATTGCTGTTTTTCATATTTTGGCTGCAGATTGACTCTTTTTATCATGTAATTTATATATATTTTGCATTGATTTGAGGCAGCATTGAGGGATTAGGGGGACTTCATGTGGCCCTGGGGCAGCTAGTTTTCTGGCTGTGTGCAAACTGCTCCAGCCGTCTCAGGTTTGAAGGCTGTCTTCTCCAGACTGTATGTTTCAGCTCCTTCTACAAATGTTCAATAGGATTTGGATCAGGGATCACAGAAGGCTACTTCAGAATAGTTCAATGTTTTGTTCTGAGCCATTCTTGGGTGTTTTAGCTGTGTTTGGGGTCATTATCCTGTTAGAGGACCCATGACCTGTGACTGAGGCCAAGCTTTCTGACACTGGGCAGCACATTTTGCTCCAGAATGTCTTGATAGTCTTGAGATTTCATTGTACCTGCACAGATTCCAGACTCCCTGTGCCAGATGCAGCAAAGCAGCCCCAGAACATAACTGAGCCTCCTCCATGTTTCACAGTAGGTACAGTGCTCTTTTCTTTGTATGCTTCATTTTAACCTCTATGAACACAGAGCTGATGTGTCTTTCCAAAAAGTTCCAGTTTTGTCTCAGATGTCCAAAGGACATTCTCCCAGAAGCCTTGAGGCTTGTTAATTTGCATCTTGGCAAAATCCAGTCTCCCTTTTTTATGATCTACTTTCACCAATGGTCCTCCTTGGTCATCTTCCATTAAATCCACTTTGGCTCTAACAGTGATGGATGATGCGATCTGATTCCCTGAGCTCACCTCTAATCTCTTTGAAGAGACGGATGATATGAATGGTAACAAAAGAGCCCAGAACAACTTCCAGTTTGTCATCAGTTTTCCTCCTGCAGCCACGTCCAGGGATGTTGGCTACAGTCCTGTGGACCTTAAACTTCAGAATAATCTGTGCAGCTGTAGTCACAGGAACATCAAGCTGCTTATAGCCCTTACCTTTAACATGCTTGTCTATAATTTTCTTCTAATCTTCTGAGACAGCTCTCTCTCCTTAGCTTTCTGTGGTCCATGTTCAGTGTGGTCGCTTTTCAGCCTTTAAATAGGCAGACCAACTGATTACAAGCTTGGAGACACCGGTGACGATAATTACAGGACACACCTTAGTTTAACATGTCCCTATGGTCACAACATTTTCAATCTTTTGTAGGGGTACCATCATTTTTGATCTGGCCGGTTTCATTAGTTTGTTCCTTAAATTCTAATCAACCACAGTTTAGTCAGTTTCAAGTTATTTTAGTGACCATTGTGGGTTTTTCTTTCTTTAACAGAAGGGTACCAACATTTTTGTCCATGTGTGTAATTTTTAATGTTGCTCTTACATGATGCATTTTAAAGTTCAGCTCCCCTCTTAAATTATAGTGCTCTTCTCTTTCTGCAAACTAACTAAATTAACTTCGTCTCTCACATAAAGTGTAGAAGGAGGGACAACAATCAAACCTTCTTGACTTTCTGTCGTGGAGTGCTAAGGCATCCCAGCCTGCTCTTCAGCTGTCTCTCACAACGACAATCTAGACAGCACTGAATGGCCGATTCTGACGGGTCCCCAAATCCTCAAACTGTTGGGTCAGGCTGTAATTGTCGGCATAACTGTTCCCTCTCACTTTTAATATCTTATACCAGGGCATTTCCAATTCTTTTTATGATATCTTTTTAACTTTATGAAACAGTCGGGCCTTAAGAGATCCCATCCACACACACTGAGACACACACACCTGAGCTCATCTATCTCGGTCTCTTAATTGTTTTTTTTCCCCCTGCTCCATCTCTCTTTTTCCAATCACTCTCTCTCACGCTGTCCAACACTACATCTACTTTAGACAATTAGTGCTGACTGCAGCGCTGCGAGGAAGTAAAACTCTCTTTCACACACACACACCCACACACACACACTCAGGATGGGTATTTGCAGGGTGTTGGAGGAAGGACAACAGCATCAGCTCTCTGCTAACCCCCTGGGAGGAACAGTAAACTCCAGCACCTCTCTGTAAGCCGTATGGAGATAATTGCCATAGAGTTCAGTCAGCTGTAATGAACTCACCACCCTCCCATCCTTACACAAACATACACTTCCACTCTTCCTCTGATCTCTTCTTCCTCAGATGTTCATTTTCAACCTCTCAGATTTGTTGTCTGCCCTGATGCTTTGGAAAAATAGGTGTTAAAACCTGAAGCCAATGCTGCACCAATATCAAAACCAACCTGGTATCCACTTTCCAGGTGACTCAAAGTGTTTCACTGTTTCTTAAACCAATATCAACTAGAAGTGACTGCAGAACAGAGCTCTTTCGATGCTGTTGCTATACTTTCAGAACTGTCTGCAGAGTTTGTGTATGTATGTCTATCTCCCCGGTTCATCACCTTTGCCCAACACCTGTGTGAGGTCATCATAGTCCAAACTTCTGTCTCTTGTATTAGGCACTTATATGGTTTCATTCAACATTCAGTTAAGATTGATTTAGAGTTTGAGTTGAGTCATGAGTCTTCACACACACACATATATAAATATGATGTAGCCTCTGGCAAAAATTCAGTATATCCAAATTTTTATTCAGACTATTTTTCTTTCTGAAAAAGTTTCTGCAGTGCACATGCATACCATGGTCAGGCGCAAAACAAACTTTCCATGAGCAGCCAAAAAGAAACTATATGGCATTTAACAATAAAATAAACTAAATAAAATTAATAAAGTGGTCAGTAGTAGCGGTGCTGTTGGAAGTTTGTGTAGCAGTCGGTCAATATAGCGAAGCTGGCAGTGGAGTCTTTAACTCAAGTCTCCATCTCTGCTGTACGTTCACACTAAAAGTGACAAAATGGCTTGCCGATGATCTGGCCGCTCTCATCACACTGCTTGACAGTTGAAAACACACAGCAGAACACAGGCAGGGGACGCCATGTGAGCGGCCAGAGGGGCGGGGCTTACAAGCTGCGGTGCAAGACGTGTTCTTCATCACCATCTCCTTTCACTCTTGTTTTCACACTTATATATCTATCTATAAAGATGGCACTAAAATAAGACAAATAAACAGACATAAGCACACACTTGTGACCTTTGAACAGCAGCCTATTTGATTGTTATGACTTTACCCCTTTCTTATGAAACATTTGCACGAAGTGGGAGGTTATTTTTGGTGGTTGGACAGTGTATATGTGATGCACAGGAGACTTTGGTTCCCCCTTTCACCGTGGATCACATTTGGGAGGCTGGAGACAGCAGTGATACATTTTTTCTCCCTTGTTTTCTCGTCCTCCCTCTCAAAGTCTTCTGCATGGGAATCCAGGTCGGCCTGCAATTGGCTGACGCCTCAGGCTGCGTTTACATGGCGCCCCAAAAACGGTCAAATCCGATAAGTTTGGTCTTGCGTCTACATGGAAACTCATTGAAAACGGAAACTTTTGAAAACAGGCTCCAGGGTGGAACATTTCCAAAATGCTCTCCATACAGCGGAGAGTTTCAGGGTGAAATGGTGACTTCACCGCATGTGCAGTACTCTTTCAGATGAAGGCTGCACACGCATACCAGGAACAACAACAGCTTCGGCCATCTGCTGAGTAACGTGTGAGCCTCTTACCATGCTCGGTTTGTTATCCAGTCAAAACCATCCAGACAGATTTGTTGTCTGAACTGACTTGTTAACCAGAAAAGAAAGTCCTGCGTCTCTGTGCGTGGATTCGCCATTGTTGTTTGTGAAAAGTTTTTCTTCTTCGTTTGTGTGTTGTCGCAGCGCTGCCTCTCTGCAGACCTACACCACCATCTACTGAACTGGCATGCACACTACAGCAGGTCCATATGTCTCCGAGCATCGTCGTCTGAACGCAGAAGAATTCTAAAACGCAAAGAAAAAATCTTTGCATCTATAAGTCAGGAGTTTTCATGTAAACGTAGCCTCAGTCTCACTGCTGCTCATCTGCATAAAGCTAAGCTTCTCCCAACTTCAGCTCATCGCTCGTGACACTTGCATCGCGCCACTTGTGGCCGCCACTGCCTCCATCACCCCTCGACGCTGCCTATCATTGAAAATGAATAGCAGCTGGATGCCGCTGACGCTCAGGTCGCATCTGGTGTGAATGTAGAGTAAAACTTCACTTCCTTTGAAAAGAACTCAATGACTATCAAAAATTATTACACCACAAGTGCCACAAGGCTTCAGTGAAGCTCTCTTGAAATTATACTCCGATGGTGTGAGAATTGGTGCCAGGGCTGCAACTCAAGTGTCCTTTATTTTGATTTTTTTGCTTTTGTATTACATTGATTGAAAATCTTCCAAGAATTCCAGTCACAGCTCATTTTTTACTGCCCAAGGAGACTTTATATTACCTTTTAAACTTCATTTGTCAGCAGCAAGACAAAAGTCTGCAATCTATTCAGGGAGTTTTTAGGTTCTCAGCACACCTTTCCACTTTATGAGTGTAACTTTAGCTCAATATGTCACAGATGTGGGACCCATTATTCAATCAATCAATCCAACTTTTATTTGTAGAGCCCTTTACAACACACAGGGTGATCAAAGTGCTTTCCATTAAAATCAGCATTAAAACAGAACAATTTAAATTGAAAATAATAAATAATAACAATACAACACAATTAAAATGGCAAAGTCATTACTGTGTATTAAAAGCCAGTCTGAATAAGTAGGTTTTGAGCCTGGATTTAAAAAGTCCAAAGTCAGAGATGGTGCGCATTTCAGGGGGCAGCTTATTCCACAGTCTGGGTCCAGCGACCGAGAAAGCCCGATCACCCCAGAGTTTAGTCCTCACTCTGGGGACTTCAAGTAAGAGCTGGTTTGAGGACCGTAAGGCCCTAGTGGGGTTCTGAACATGCACCAGTTCAGACAGGGAGGGGCAAGGCCATTAAGGGCTTTAAAAACAAAGATTAACATTTTAAAATCAATTCTAAAAGAAACAGGAAGCCAATGGAGGGAAAATAAAACTGGGGTGATGTGTTCTGACGCCGAGTGTTGGTTAAGAAATATGCGGCGGCGTTCTGGACCACCTGAAGACGGTTTAGTGAAGACTTGGAGACACCAACATAAAGTGCATTGCAATAATCAATTCTAGAGCTTATAAAAGCATGGATGGTTTTTTCCAGGTCTGCATGATTTAAGAATGGTTTTACCTTTGTTAAAACCGAACTGATAAAACTGGCCCTGACCACGCTGTCAATTTGCTTGTCAAATTTTAAGCTGCTATCAAAAATAACTCCAAGATTCCTCACAGTAGATTTTGACTTAAAAGATAGATCACCAGAGTGTGCTGAATTACCTAATAGAACATACTCTGTTTTGTCTTCGCTAAGTGCAGAAAATTTTGCCCTAACCACATTTTAATGTCTGCAATGCAGTCTGTTAGGGCTTGAAGAGCATCACTTTTGTTTGGGAGCACAGGAAGATAAATTTGCAGGTCATCTGCATAGCAGTGAAAGGCTAGGTTGTGCCTGGCAATGATAGAGCCTAGAGGCAGCATGTAAAGTGAAAACAATAAAGGGCCCAGTATGGAGCCTTGGGGCACACCACAGAACAAAGGAGCAGCAGAGGAGGACAGGTCGCCAATCATTACAGAAAAACTTCTGTTTGTCAGATACGATTGAAACCATTTCAGTGCTGTACCTCGAATACCAGCACACTGATTAAGGCGAGACAAGAGGATTGAATGATCCACTGTATCAAATGCCGCTGTCAGGTCTAACAAAACTAAAACAACAGGACATTTGGCATCAACAGAGAGGGCAATGTCATTATGCACTTTCAAAAGTGCTGACTCAGTGCTATGCCTGGTCCTGAAACCAGACTGAAATTTTTCCAGAACACAGTTACTTTCTAAAAACAATTGCAGCTGTGTAAAAACAATTCTCTCAAGGACCTTTGAAATAAAAGACAAATTAGAGACAGGTCTAAAATTGGACAGAACGCTGGCATCAAGATGTGCTTTTTAAGAAGTGGTCTCACTATGGCATGTTTAAAAGAATTAGGGACACATCCTGAGCTGAGACAGGTGTTCATTAAAACCAGGAGGGAAGGCCCAACAGTGGGAAGCACCTCTTTCAACAATTTAGTTGGAAAAATGTCCAGAGGACAACTTGTAGTTCTCATATGTATAACAATATCAGTGAGGGACGAAAGAGAAACAGGTTCAAAATGGTCGAACACAGCAGAGTGTGAGGCAGTAACAGGCTGGTCCGGGCTGATACTGCAGCTGCTCAGTGCTCTCACAGACTTCACTTTATCAACGAAAAAGTGTAAAAAGTCCTCACAGGTGGAAACAGTGGCGTCACTCAGAGGAGAGGTGTGGGGGTTAACAACTGAGTTTATAGTACTAAACAACACACGAGGGCAGTGACCATTAGTAGAAATAATATTTGACAAGTACCTGGACTTCGCCTCTTTCACAGCCCTCTGGTACTGAGCGAGACTATCCCTCAGTATTTCGAGTGATACATGTAGTTTGTCCTTCTTCCAGCGTCGCTCTGCCTGTCTGCAGCGCTGTCTGAGGGCCCGAGTAGAGTCATTCAACCAGGGATCGCCATTGGTTTAAAGGACCTGCGCTTAAAAGGAGCAATGGTGTCCAGGATCCCAGTGCAGGTAGAATAGAAAGATGACAGAAAGCTGTCTGGGCCTTCAGGAAGAACATTCTCATTAAGGGTGGAAAATTCAGGGTCCACAAAAGCAGAAGAGAAGTCCCCAGCTGTTGAAGAAGTAATAATCCGACGGCGAGAACATGGAGCCGGAGGCTTAGTGACAGGTGGAGGAGCAGGAACATTGAAAATTATGGGTAAATGATCTGAGATGGCAGTCTCAGAAATTTCCACCATTGAGACAGGCAGCCCATGGGAAATGATCAAATCCAAAGTGTGCCCAGCTTCATGGGTTGGTCCATCCACAGACTGAGTCAAGTCAAATGATGTCAGAAGACGTTTAAAGTCGTTTGCCATTTGATCAGGACAGCACAAATGGATGTTGAAATCCCCACAGATCAGGAGATGATCATATTTAGGGACCACCTCCGCTAAAAACTCAGAGAATTCCTGCATAAAATCTTTGCTATATTTAGGTGGGCGATAGACAACAGCACATAAAATCGGACAAACACGCTCTATTGTGAACAACTGCACCTCAAAACAAGAATAGTTATTTACACACAAAGGCTTGCATGTGAAATCATCCTTGAATACTGTAGCGACTCTGCCTCCTCGGCCAGATGATCGCGGTGAGCTGAGGAAGGAGCAGCGAGGAGGGAGGAGCTCAGTGAAGGCGCTGTCATCACCTGGTTTGATCCACGTTTCCGTCAACAAGAGGAAATCCAACTCACGTGTTGAGAAGAAATCATTCAGGATGAACGTTTTATTTGCAACAGACCTGGGGCCTGTACTACGAAGCTGGATTAAGTCATCCAGGATAACTCTGCGACATCTCGCTAAACTTCACCGGATCTCCGCCATCCAGATCTGCCGTACTACGAGGCTCGTTATGAACTCGATAAGTGAATACGGCTTGGATCTGTGCGCGCACACATTAAATGGGCGTGGTTAGTGGCCCCGGAGCATTTTCCACAATGGAGAAGAGAGCAGCCTACTTCACGACGGAGGAGCAGCAAATAATCCTGCAAAAATACGAGGAGTACCGCAGTATTATCCAGGCCAGGAGCAACATGACTGTAGCCGCGAGAAGCCGGAGAGATTGCCGTCACATTTTCCACATTTTCCCACATTTCCCAGAAACACAAATCGCTTAAAATGTAATAAAGAACTCATCCACATTAAACCAAAATTATGTAATTAAATAGTCTTTTAAATGGTGATGAATAATTATCTTTTTTATTTTGAATGTAATTTAATTAGCCTAAATATAATATTTAATTTCACTTTTAGTGTACTTTGGATCTAAAACAACATTTGTCCCTGTCATGATTCACCACTATTGGACAGTGTAAAACATTTCCTCTTTTTTGTTAATTAAAATAATAAATGGACAGTGTTGATAACACTGGGAAAAATCTATGAATGAAATTAAACATAAATTAGATATTTAAAAATATTTCTTCAAACTAAATTATGTCCCTCAGTTTCATGGTGTTACTACCAAAATTTGGAGATCATATTACATTAGACAACATTTAAGATATGATGATTACTTATGTAGGCTAATTGTAATTGAACTTTAAACCAAAATTATTGTTACTTGACTTTATCCATAATAATGTTCAGTACAATTATCAGCATGTGTTGTCTTTTCTCAGAAGTAAACATCCTCGGATCAAAGTTATCACTGACATTGAGAAATAATGTCAAAGAGTTTGAATTAAACAAGTTACTGTTTTATTTCATGGAGTTTTGTCAGCAGTCTTCAAATGTTGTGATATTTGCCTTTAGATTAATTTTATTGCATTCATGAATCTTGTGATTGTAATCTAAAATATGTTAACACCAATGACAGAAATAACATAAAAATACTGACAAGAACGATTTTTCTATGTGTCCATTATTGTTGCTAAAACGTCATGGTCAACATACTAATAAATACTCTACATTTGTCTACACGCAATTAATTTTTTTAACTTGTTTGACCAGGAAAATCACATTCATATTTTTAAAATGACCTTAGTGCATTATTTGCCACGTAAGGCTCCAGCAGGTCACAGATGTATAGAAGTCCCTCCCGTGAAAATCTGTACCTCTCGTACAAGATTTCTTCTGGTAAATCAAGTGGTGACTGTGCGGTCTTTTATGCCCGCCTGAGAGAATCGATTGGTCAGCGGGCGGTCTGTCACACCCCGTGAGCTCTTATCCTGGAACTTAACCTGCCCCGGACCAGGTTTGGCGTTCAGCATCAGTTACCGGGGCAACGTGTCTGGATAAAAAGAGATCCACATTCGTAGTGCGGAAAATCCGAAACTTATCCAGGAAGTTATCTCTCTAAGAGCTAATCCAGCTTCGTAGTACAGGCCCCTGGTGTTAATGAGGGCAAAGCGCATCGGTGTGTGGTCGGTTTGTACAGATGCACGAGCAACAGGGCATAGATGTTGCTGCACGGAGCCTCGTCTGCAGACGCTGACACGCCGCGGGCGGCTAGGATGTTCGTAGCCGGTGCCTGGGACAGGTGAACGGAGCCAGCTGATCTCCGAGGAGCGCCACACGAAAAAGCCATCGTACTCCCGGGAAAGCCTCACGAGCCGACGAGGATCTTGCACTGGGGGCCGCGCCAGGTAGGCTCTCAATCTGACGAGTGCACCGCTTCGTTTCCCCCGCTTTCTGTGGCGACGTTTGCGGGGCAGGTGAACAGGTAGACGCTGCAGGTAGTGGGGCACAGACGCCAAAAACGGTGGGAGCGTCTTTGATTGTCCCGTACAGCCGTAGATCGTAGGCTTTATCAATGAATCACGAATATTCAGCAAGTTCTGGCGATCATACATCAGTAGCAGTGACACATTCTTAACAAAAACTGTTATTAACAACAGTAGGAGCAAAACACAGAGCAGAGGTAGACGGCCTGCCATGTACAGCGGCGCCATCTTGCCTGCTCCTGCTCCTTATTGGCCATTTTAAAAAGCTTAAAAAAGAATAATCTTTGAAAGGTCATTTTGACGAAAGTATCAATGATACAGAGGTGTGAAGCTGTACTAATATAGACTAATGTCTTGTAAATACTTCAGAGTTTTAATGGAATTTCTTCATTGAGTTTTGACTGACTTTTATTAGGGTGTAACATTTGTTGTGCCAAAAACATAAATGCCCTGCCACTGGCAAAATGCAATGTTAGTTGCCCAAAACAAAACTGTTTTTCAAAGGTTACCATAAAATAACAATAATGTGTCTTAGTGGAAGCTTGAATGAGTTGTAAAGCTGGTGACGTCTGCACAAAAGCCACTTCACGTCGATTCAGTGCATCTGTTGTGCACATCGACCAGAATTAACATGACACAGATGAAAACTGTAGTCCACACATCTTCAGAAGGATTAGAGTAGAGACAGAGGTGTGATGGATGTTAACAGACACAAACTTGTTCATCCAGCTGATGACAGATAAATTCTCTTTCAGAAAGTTAGAAAGAAGGAAATAAATTTGGTGTGATAATCGAACTGGTGACTGTGTACACTGGTGACTTTGAGGTGACACCATGGTTGACTTTGGTGGTGTTAGCTTGGTTCCTTGGTATTTTTCTTGGTACATGAACTAATGATCTTTGATACACTGATTAAGGGAAGTGAAGCCCTGAAGTGAAACACTCCCTCTTTTTCTCCTGGTCAACTGACTATGATCAGATAGTCAGTCATCTGATGACTTGTCATTAGACGACAAGTCATCAGTTAACACTGTAGCTGAGTACACTCTTACACCAAGACAGTCTTAAAGGTTCATGGAGGAAAATACATCATAGAAACAGAGTTCAGACAATGCTGATGGTGAAGTCTGACCACTGGTCATCAGTCCTCAAAAATATTTAATGATTTAATGTGTTTTTTTTTTTTTTTTTAGATTTTTGCTTTTATGCTAAGAATTTCTGCCATGTTTGCAGTTTACTTATGACACAACAGGTGGTTACATACACCCTGAGGTGGTGTGTGCCGTCTAGTAGTGTCCTCCAGAAACACACATCACATACAGGCAGATATCTAAACAAAAAATACTCATACAATAATAATAATGATAATAATAATAATAATAATAATAATAATAATAATAATAATAATAAGTTTTTGATACAGCTCCATCAAAAACAGAACTCTACAAAGTGCTATAACTGAACAAAGGTAAAAAAAAAAAAAAAAAAGGCAGAATAAAATCAACAATCAGTTCTTCAGAGACCACAAGAGGCAGAGGAAAAAGGCACAGAGGGTTGAGTTAACTGAAGCAACAAAATGACAGAAAACAGAATAAACTGGTAGGATTGAACAGCTGGTATAATGCATAATGACAAGGAGATAATAGGACAGTAGATAGATAACAGATTTACAGATACATAGATAAATATAAGACTGTTGAAGGTTGACAACATCACATCAGGAAGATAGAAAAGAAGAGGGCAGATAGAGGACTGGTAAAAAGAGAAAAATAAAATAATAATAAAAACTAGTAATAAATAAATCAATACATAAGATAAAGTGAAATTAAATAATAATAACTGAGTATGTCAAAACAAGAAAAGAAAGTAAAAACAGGAATAGAACAATGAGAAACCGTGAGAAGGATATGAATAGTAGAGCTTAAAATAATAAGTTAAAAGAGTATAAACTTTAAAAAAGTGAAAAATCTTGTAAAAGCAAGTCTAAAAAAGTGGGATTTAAGATGTGATTTCAAAGATGTCACAGATTCAGCTCGCCTTATCTCCTCGGACAGAAAATGCTCGATCACCTTTAGTCTTCAGCTTCGACTTTGAAACAGCCAATTGGCCCCGGCTCGAGGATCTGAGGCTGCGGGCTGGCTCACAAGGAATTAATAATTCAGAAATTTAGGTTGGAGCCAGCACCGTAAGGGCTTTTCAAAGTGATCAGTAAAATTTTAAAATCAATTCAAAAGTGGACAGGGAGCCAGTGGAGAGAAGCAAGGACATTTAATGACACCAACAGAAGCAAACGCAGGGACAAACTGCAAGTATCTCTGGCTTCAGGGTTTGAAGGTGACTGGAAAATTAGAGACTTTTCTTTCAGTAACACAATTTCCAATCATCATCATCTACTCTCCTGACATTTATGGGAGGCCATCAATACACAGAAAAAGCAGAATGGTATAAATGTGGCTGAATGTGTTGTTTTGACTTTGTTTGGATCGGTTTAATTGTGAGAAAGATAAAGGTGGATGGAAGAAGAGTCACAAGGCTTAGGAAAAGGGTCGAACAAGAGAACACGTAATGTAAATACCCAGCATTCACAATAATTACTAATGATTACTTTCTGGCACTCAGCAGGTGAGACTCTCTTTTCTCCTCTGTCCTGTTCTTGGTTATCCACAATCATGTTTCTTTCCTTCCTGTTACATCTTTCTTTTAATAACAGTGCTGCTGTTTTCTCTTAGTTGCCCCTTGAAACACTTTATTTTAAGCCAACTTCTAAACAGACCTACAGAGTAAATAGTGCCTGATTACACTTAGAGCTTGTCACAATACTTTACACACCACACACTCTACAACAGGGATCGGCAGCTTTGGTATCAGCAAGAACCACAGTATTCTTATTCTCAGTTTCAGAGGGCCAATCATTGCAAGTAAATTTATACTATAAATGAGGAAGGGAGTATGAAGCTGGTTCCCTCGACAGAAAGTCACTGGTTTTTTCCAAAAATCATGAAACTTATGATCTGTTCCTTGTGATAATCATAACAGACCAACCTTATTTTAACAGTGTGTTAGACATAAATGTTAAATAAATGACTAAAAAGCGATTATTAAGCTACGATGGAACTACAGCATGGCAGTTTTGACTTAGAAGCAACTGTATTTCCATCATATAACATCCTGTGATGACTTTTTTGAACTTGATCAAATGAGCTGATCAAATTGGTCCTGATGGCTGTGGCAGTAGTGTTTGAATAATTCATTATTAACTGAATGATCAGAAATGCTTGCAGTTGGGTTTCCTTGTGAGCAATTAGCAACTACATTTAAAATAAAACAACAATTAATTATTTAAAAGTGGACAATATCAGTTGCATTTTATCATGTACTATTTAAAACTGAAATCTTGTGATTGTGTATTCAAAATAAATCTTATTTCTGGTAAACAAAGTTGGTATCCTAAATACCATATACAAACCCAAAACCAGTGAAGTTATTTAAGTTGTGTAAATCGTAAATAAAAACAGAATACAATGATTTGCAAACCCCTTTCAACCTATATTCAATTCAATACACAGCAAAGACAAGATACTTAATGTTCAAACTGGTAAACTTTATTATTTTTTGCAAATATTAGCTCATTTGGAATTTGATGCCTGCAACAAGTTTCAAAAAAGCTGGCACAAGTGTCAGAAAAAGACTGAAAGTTGAAGATGCTCATCAAACACTTATTTGGAACATCCCACAGGTGAACAGGCTAATTGGGAACAGGTGAGTGCCATGATTGGGTATAAAAGCAGCTTCCCTGAAATGCTCATTCATTCACAAACAAGGATGGGGCAAGGGTCACCACTTTGTGAACAAATGCGTGAGAAAATTGTCCAACAGTTTAAGAACAACATTTCTCAACAAGCTATTGCAAGAAATTTAAGGATTTCATCATCTACGGTCCGTAATATCATCAAAAGGTTCAGAGAATCTGGAGAAATGACTGCACATAAGCGGCAAGGCTGAAAACCAACATTGAATGCCCGTGACCTTCGACCCCTCAGGTGGCACTGCATCAAAAACCGGCATCACTGTGTAAAGGATATCACCACATGGGCTCAGGAACACTTCAGAAAACCACTGTCAGTAACTACAGTTCGTCTACATCTGTAAGTGCAAGTTAAAACTCTACTATGCAAAGCCAAAGCCATTTATCAACAACACCCAGAAACACCACCGGCTTCGCTGGGCCGAGCTCATCTAAGATGGACTGATGCAAAGTGGAAAAGTGTTCTGTGGTCTGACCAGTCCACATTTCTAATTGTTTTTGGAAACTGTGGTCGTCGTGTCCTCCGGACCAAAGAGGAAAAGAACCATCCGGACTGTTATAGGTGCAAAGTTCAAAAGCCAGCATCTGTGATGATATGGGGGTGTATTAGTGCCCAAGGCATGGGTAACTTACACATCTATGAAGGCACCATTAATGCTGAAAGGTACATACAGGTTTTGGAGCAACATATGTTGCCATCCAAGCAACGTCTTTTTCATGGACGCCCCTGCTTATTTCAGCAAGACAATGCCAAGCCACATTCTGCACGTGTCACAACAGCGTGGCTTCATAGTAAAAGAGTGCAGGTACTAGACTGGCCTGCCTGTAGTCCAGACCTGTCCCCCATTGAAAATGTGTGGAGTATTATGAAGCGTAAAATACAACAACGGAGTCCCTGGTCTGTTCAACAACTTAAGCTGTACATCAAGCGAGAATGGGAAAGAATTCCACCTGAAAAGCTTCAAAAATTGGTCTCCTCAGTTCCCAAATGTTTACTGAGTGTTGTTAAAAGGAAAGGCGATGTAACACAGTAGTAAAAATGCCCCTGTGACAACTTTTTTGCAATGTGTTGCTGCCATTAAATTCTAAGTTGATGTTTATTTGCAAAAGAAAGTAAAGTTTTTCAGTTTGAACATTAAATATCTTGTCTTTGCGGTGTACTCAATTGAATACACGTTGAAAAGGATTTGCAAATCATTGTATTCTGTTTATATTTACGATTCACACAACGTGCCAACTTCACTGGTTTTGGGTTTTGTATTTACAGGCTTGGGAACAAGGATGTGCTAAATGCTAACTCACTCTGACTTATTCCTACAACACTCTGTCTGTCAATGGATTAACATCTTAAATGTTTAATTTATTGTTTTGTTTAAAAGTGCATATGAATGCTGCGTTTAATTGTGCTTGGAACTAGGAATGTATAGCATATCCAACTTGAAATAGAGAGAAAAAAAGAAATGCCTTAAATATGACCTGAACACATCAGCATATAAACTGACTGTGCTAGAATTGTAGGAACTGTTAACAATAGATAAGTCAAGTTTTTATTATCTCCATGTGTCATAGTCGACGTTTTCTGGATATAAAGCATTAGAGCTAAACATTATAATTATCGACTACAGTAGCTTAAATATGGAAAAAAAACAATATACTGCGTAGGGCATACTATATTTTGCACGTACTTTGGTAACGTTACCATTCTTCTGTTTTTTTGGCCCAACTACATAAACGCAAAGAGCTTTCTAAAATCTCATATTAACAGGGTGGATAATGGGAAAGCCATTACAAAGTAATTCTTAATTTTTAGTAACACAAATGCTACATTAGATGACACAAATGATAAAATGGCTGTCTACCGTTCACAATGGTTGCTATGAGGTCATTCTGACCGACTTGTGCTGCTCTGATCTTGCCCAAAATCCTGAAGCGGACCAGTATTCCTGATCAGTTTATGTGATAAATGAGGTGATTGCACATCTGTCGACAGAAGTATACTCTTAAATGCTGTCTAACTGATTTTGAGCACCCATATGCAGATGTTTGGTCTCTAACTTCCAGTACTTTCTCCTTCTAGACTTTGCAGCAACAGTTTTTGATTTTTGATTTTTGTTTTCCAGCAACAGTATTTGGTTCTTTTTCTCCTTTTCCAGGGACAGCGTTGGCCTCCAGCTCAGACAGAGCTCCATCTCTTTTACCATCAACAATTCTGCGCATATCATTCAAATGATTGTTTTGTCAACACAAAGTTATTTGTATGCTGGGATTTGTCAAATACACACATTTCATAATTCTAACTTTGGAAGTGATGTAAGAAGATTCTAGCCTAAAGTCTGTGCAGGTTTCCAGATTGATAAATGAGGGCCAATATCCAGAAAATTGGACTCGAGTCATAGGGACTCGGACTTGAGGCGACTTGAGCCGCTAATGAGACGACTTGCAACTCGACTCGGACTCGGGAGGTAAAAACTCGAGACTCAACTCGGACTCGGGAGAAAATGTCTCCAGACTCGACCTGACTTGAGACAACATGATTTGGAATATTGCACGCACTCAGGCTTTATGTGAAGAGCCAGACTGCAGATATACGCCACTCTTTCCCTTTAGGTTTAGGTTCTTTATTGATGCTCCATTCACAGTACACTGGTCCGTCACCTATTGTTGTCCCACACATGACACAGTACTACACACAAATGTTCCTACCACACACCCGCTTCTGCTACAGTGATGATCAGTGGGCAGGGAGCATGGGAGGTGGGTTTTAAATTGGCAACAGCTATGTCTTCTGGGTCCAAAGTTATTTTCTTTGCATATAAAGAATTTCAATCAGATGGAAAACGAAGACACGCCAAGTGCACGACCTGCAACGCTTCGATAAGCGAAAAAAGGGCACGACATCAAACTTTATCCACCACCTGAGGACACATGAGGCCAAATAAGTGAAACCTGCAAACATTAGCCAAGTAGCTAACGTTCCTGCCATAGGTCAATTTGGCAGGAATGTTAGCCCCACCTATGTGCTCAATATGGAGCTAGCAAAGCTAACATTAGTAAAGAGGGTGTATGTGTGTTGTTTGTGTGGGAAGATAAGGTTTCTCTATTCAAGATAAAAATCTGAGTGTTTTTTGGGTGGACTGGAGAACAATGGTGAGGGACTCGACCCGTCATAACCTGTGACTCAACTCGACTCGACTCGCCCACAACAGAAAAAACTTGGGACTCACTTGAGACTCGGATCAGAGGGACTTGGGCAATTGTCTGCCAATATCACAGAGACTCTCTCCAAATGCCAGCTCTGACTTGATGTTGAACTGATACATGCTCAGAGGCCAACTGACCCACTACTGCACTTTTGTTCTCATGTACACACCTATGTGGTTGCTCTGGTTTTGGCCTCACTTCCTCACATCCATTGTCTGTTCTTTGCAATGTCTCCAGTGCAGGCTCACAGATTCTGGGTAATCCTGCCAGGCCACCAGCTGAGAAAGAGCTGACAAAGTGTAAAAAAAAATGAAAATTCTATGAGTTTCAAATAATCAAAATAGTATTCAAAGATGAAAAGAGCAGAGTTTGAAAGCTGAAGCAAATATTAATCTGGCTCGGCTCACGCTGATCACACTCCAGCAGCAGACACGTTAAGACCTCATTGATTGTCAGCCTGTGAATGTGTGTGTAAAAGCCGGTGTGTCAGTCATCTCAGACAAGCTCTTTGATTACTTCAGTGCATCACTCGACACACAGTATGAATGATCCTCTCTACGCCGTGGAAAATAAAGCTTGACCTTGATGGTGGTTCACAATATTTAAAGCAGGTTTCTCCTTCATCTCATCCCTTCTGACTGCTGTCCATCACTTCCTTGTTTACTGCCAGGCTGTCATCCCTTCAGCTCACACCTCAAATCATTTTATTACTTCTCCTTGACAGCTCAGGCATATGCAGACCAGATGATATAACATAAATGTGTACATCTCCCTTTATTTCTAAGGCTGTTTTAAAAAGCTGTGCCTGTTAGGAAAATAGAAAATCATCAGAAGTCACAAAAGAAGAAGGTGAATTAAATTCCAACAGGGTTTCTTTAAGGCTTTATTATCTCTGTGCCTCACACACAGTGGCACACTCAGATTGAATCAGCAGAGGACAGAAGAACAAATACATCAGAGCGAAGAGTCAAAGTCAAACAGGGAGCATTTCACTCACAAGGACAACAAGTCTTTTGTGGGAACAAATCCCTGGATTATGCAATAAAAAAGGATGGAGTAACCACAGTTTGTAAATTTCTTTAAACGCAGTTAAAGAGGCTCACAAAAGCTCCATACAAGCTCAGGTACATGTTCCTTTTTGTTAACCAGCTTACTGCTGTGATATCCGGCTAAATCCAAGCCACAGTTCACTCCCTTTTGGTTCTTTTGCCTTATTTGGTCTTTGTTTGGTCAGGGTCACATTCACACCTGATGCCAGCCAGTGTTTGTTTGTTCTAGACCAATCATGTAAGGTCTGAATTTGCTGTCACTTACATGATGAGCATGCAGTCATTTTGGTAAGAGTTAAGTCAGAGCTTTCAGACTGCCAGCATGAGCCATGTGTCTCTCCCACATCTTCCTTGTTAAAATTCTTGAGAACATGAGGCTCGCCTAGTTTGCTGCAAGCTGAGGCCTATATCACAAAGCGCGGTCAACTCATCCCCGGTAACTCACATCTATCCAGGATTGAGTAACCGCAACAATGGCCATCAGGATAACCGATAGCACGTTGCAAGATATCAACACGGTAACTCAATCCAGGATTGTTTCATCAAGAGCAGTGAACGCACAGGTATAAGGGGAGGGCTCAGAGGCAGCTGACCAATCACAATCATGAGCGGAAAACACGCCAGGAAAATGCAGTAGGCGGGCAGAATGGCGACGGGATTTGATTGGTTTAAAAACAGGTGTCCCTGCCATGATTATTGGTTGGTGTTTTCCCTGTTTTACTCCTGCTGTAGATAGCAGATATTTTTCGCTCTGTTTTAAGAACACATTATGAGTTGATTACCATCGGGTCATAAAGACCATTTTAACCAGTATTACAAAAAGGGTATCTAAATCAAATCGCCAACCCCAGCTTTAAAGTAACATTAGTGAAGAGGGTGTATGTGCGTGAAGATAAGGTTTCTCTTTTCAAGATAAAAATCTGAGTGCTTCTTGGGTGGACTGGGGAACAATGATGAGGGTCTTAACCCGTCATAGCATGTGACTCCACTCACTTGACTTTACAAAACCTGTGACTCGACTTGCCCACAATAGAAAAAACTTGGGGCCAGCTTGAGACTTGGATTGGAGGGACTTGGGCAATTGTCTCCTACTTTATAGAAGCTGATCGTCAACACCTTTCATTCACTCACGTTCTTGTCTGATGTCTCCGCTTTGCTTGTGTGTTTTTTTTTTACTTTTTTTTTTTGACATAGCCACTGTGGCTCACATATCACACTGTGCTCTGCAGGGCATAGTGTAAGACCGGCCTTTTTTTCTCCTCTCTCTCCCGATGTCTTCCTTTTCCTATCTGAGAATACGGGCACTGCTCTGCTGGCTACCCAACAGTCTTCCTGATCCTGTCTCCCCCTTGTACTTGCTACATGTGCAATGACAATGGAGTAATTGATTGATTGATTGATTGATCCCATATAATTTGGCCTTGATAAGGATCCAGTTTACAATTATGCCTCCCCCTAAAGAAACAGACTTCAGCTCTTATTATTCTGTCTTTCATTTTCTTTCAAGATATGCCTATTTATCTTAAAATGAACAACACCACCTTGATCTATGTGCAATTACCCTCCTCAACGGAGTCCTCTTTTCCTTGCTGGACAATAAATCCATTGCACCACATAGACCCTCGGGTGCAATGGCTGACCAAGAAGAGACATTTCTTAACGTTAAAATTTTCTTCGACCTGGACTACAGGCCACACAAAATCAACAAACAAATCAATAATTGAATAAATAAAGCTGCTGAAGAACCTGTCCCCACCCCTTACCAAAAAAAAAGAACTGTTGGTGGAAAAAAAAGCCTTTTTTAGTGTAAAAGCGTTGTTTTTAGTACAATAAGTCGGCAATAAAATGAGCAAACTCAGTTGCACTGGTAAAGTCAATGGTAGAAATAAATCCTTTGATATATCAGAAGTTTTGCAGCAACTTTTTCTGAAATAGACATCCATTTTTTTGCCACAACAATCACAAAAGTTGCAGCAAAATCCTGGGAGGAACATAAAATAGATGATTGATATTCAGTTTTTATGCATGAGACAGGTCAGTGCAAAATTTCACACTCTGCGCCTTTCACCATCCATCCTGTCACTTAATGTGTGAGCAGACTTTTTACAAACCTCGCCATCGAGAACTGTCCAACCTTAAAATTACAAAACTCAGCCTCTCCATTTGTCATGAGTGATCCTTTTAACCTTATCTTCAGAAAAGCAGGATGAAATTCAGTTTAACAAACATTTTAGGCAGGAAGGAGCTGCTCCAGATGCTGAAATGAGCTCATCAGTCGAGTGAAGCCTCAGCGGGAACTTCTCTGGTGAATCAACACAAAGTTACGGAGACAGACGGGAGGCACCGGTGGATGCACATCTTTTGATGAAGTCGGCTCTTTACTCAAAGTGTAACAAGGCAGATGGAGAACATTTCTGCATGATTTTGGGGGAAAGTGACTTCGGGAAAATTTAAAAGTGAAGGAAGGGAGCGTCAAACGTGAAACTTCAGTTTACGGCATGCAAATTAATTGGGTTACAGATCAAATGCTCGCAAATAGAGTCTGTTTGACTGACGTCCAAAGTTTCATGAATAAACTTCAGTTTAAAAAGTTACAGCAGGAGAAAATCCTCATTTCAAATTAGCAAATTCTCGAAAGAATCTCTTTTAACCAACAGAATCAATTATCAGCATGCAGCAGAAACTATGAAGGTAGAAATAGAAGACATGAAGGGGATACTTTACTGAAGGTCACTGTGCAGCTGCATTTTCATTTTAATAAACAAAGCATAAATTTAATAAACTGCAGAGCTGTCTGGAGCGAGTGCACAAACAGAAGCAGAATAAATCCCCATGAAATGATGTTCAAACTGAGAGTACTTTGTCAGGTCTAAGAACTGTTTTCATTCTTCTGCTGTTTTCTAACTGTGCTTAATGACAGGTTTCAAACAAATCATTCTCTCCAGGACTTTGCTCAGTTTGTCATTTTTACAGCAGCTTTAGCAAATAGTGAAGTTTCTTTCTAAATTGATTTTTTTTAGGTCCCTGCAGGTTAATTTCCTGATATTGTTGCAGCTGTTCTTATTATTCTATAACCCTGTACAAGAAAAACAAGGAATTTACACACTGCTCAATCTGACATTAGAAAAAAATCTGCATCAAGGTCAGTATTATTGCTAATCATAATCCATCTTGAAGCATAATAATAAAAATAATAATAAAAATAATACTATAATAATTGAAATGTAATATATCAAAATAATTGTAGGTTGTTTTTTTGTATTTATTTCAGGCTGTAGTTCAAAGCAGTGGAATATAAGAATGATATGTGTGCAGCTGACTTTAGGGCATTTTTTGTTCCTAGGACAACAAGAGTTTTTTTGTTTGTTTTTTTTTTCAATCTGAAGGTAAGAAAATTGCATCAAAATCAATGTTGCAGAAAATCACTGAACCATTTCACGGTCCACATATAATAATAATAATAATAACAATAATAATAATAATAATAATAAAATTTTTATGAAAATGTATTTATGATAATGATTTCATTTTTTGTCAGTATTATTATTCTAAAGAGGAGTTACATTAACATACTGGCCTGTATACATTTTGCAGCAGAATTAAGGATGCGTTGGCATGTTTTTCACAAATAGAGACAGATTTTTCTTTCTTATGTTAATATACATCCCCCCCCCCCCCCCCACAAAAAAAAGATGAATAAATAAATCAATAAAAATAAATGAATAAATAATAAAAAAAAAAACATTAGTCAATGTTTCTACCAATCATTGATCCACCTCAGGGCCCAAGAATAATAATAATAATAATAATAATAATAATAATAATAATAATAATAATAATAATAATAATATGAAGAAGAAGAAGAAGTAGAAAATACTCTTTGAAATTTATTTTATCAACATTATTTTTGCTTTTTAGTTTCTTCTTTTATCAGACAAAGAGGAGTAAAATACTCATACTGGCCTTGTAACCACAGAATATCCCCATATATTATTTATATTTTGTAAGTATTTTTAGGACCACGACCCCTTCCTATCTGGACCCTGTCTGATTTTATCAATGCTTTGTTTGAGTATTTGGCAGTTCCATCTTTCCCCAATAACACAGCCCCTTTAGCAGCTATGGATGTCACTGCCTGGAGGGTCATAGACGAGTGAATTAATGTTTCTGTCAGATCAGAACAACAAAAATATCATGAATCAATAACTTCTGACTGCCCACCCCTAATATGCTGCCATTATTTTGGCTGCTTGATGAAACAAACATCAATCAAGTTTTTTTTTCTATTTCTCCAAAATTCATTTCCAGCTTGTAATCGTCTAATTTGTTTGTCATTAAAAGCAGGCAGATGATTTACTTCACATTTGTGTGTAATATGAAATCTGTCTTTGAGAGATCTCCAAACTGCAGCAGGTAGTCAGTGAAGAGAAGAGAATGTATGGATCATTAAAAGAAGCTTAATCATCCCAGTGTTTTAATCCTCTGGATTTGGCAAGAACAGCAGCAGCAAACAACAAAGCTCTGCTAAGCTGGCTGTCAGCTTAACTAACAGAAGGACCAACAATGTTAGAGAGGGGCCAAAACACATTTTAGAGAAGCATCAATCCACATGAGCAGTTATACAAGGTAATCTCCACAATGCCCTCCTTCAAAAGGACTTTGTCCTTCATTTTAAAGGGTGGTTACATGTACAGTTGCAGATGTAAACTCATGTATTTGTGATTTTGCCTCCACATGCTGTTTAGTTATTGTGACCAATAAAGTGAAAGGATGAGTCTTCATCTTTCTGCTGGTTTGACTACAAATTCAATCGCTCATTATTGTGTTCTGAACCCTTTATTTCTGCTCCCATTTCCAGTCACAAAAAGTCCAAATAGTTGTGACGCAGCAGCCCTGACATGTTGATGTTCCTCTTATGACCATGAGGTGGCAACACAAACTCAGACATCCAGGATTCTCTGCTTCACTCGGTCTCTCCCCTCCATCAACTTCATTCTGCTGTCACACAAACTCATGAGTTACACATGAAGTGAAAGTCTATTGGCCATTTTGGTGTGTGTATGGGCTATCATAACATCTAATAACTTCACCTCAACCTAGGGATGGGCGATATGGCAAAAATGTCATATCACGATTTTTTAAAAAATAAAATCAAGATCACGATCTTGTCACGATTCTTTTTAACCTTGATTTTTTTAGACTAATTTGCATGTTTGACCATTGTTTCCCTATGTTTAACATATAAAACATGTAAAACCCTTAAAAAAGGCAATTTACGCCAGTTTTTATAGAAATGTGCAATAAATGTAAACATAAAAGGTAATGAACAACATAAAATGCACTTTTGTAACATAAAAACCAAACACACCAAGTAGCTCATTGAAAAGGGTCGAATATAAATGCTAACTTAAGTAACTGGTTATTATCTCTTAAAGTGCAACAATTTAGAACAAATGTTATCTAACTGCAATGTCTATAATCTGAGTGAATAATACAGCTGCTTTAGAACAAATTTTTGTTCATACATCTTCAAGCTTTTATCTCCTTTCTATTCTCGCCATGACTTCATGCTACATAACCAAACAGGAGATCCCACCATGCACTGCACGCAATGTGCTAAGATTGGTTAGTCGAGAGCGTGTCAAAGTTTCTGCGCCCACACAGATGATTTGACAATCTTTCTGCTTATGAGATCATCCACACGATATAATTCTTAATGATTTAATATCGTCAGATCGCACACCACTAATCTCTACCTCATCATCACATATGATTAATGTCTAAACAACAGTGACTCAACATCTGACAGGAGAGTTGAAGAGGATGCCAAGGATATAAGCAATTACAGTAGTTTACAGTAGCTAAAAAGAAGTAGTTAGTATTGATGTATTTGCACCCTGGATGACATGGTGATGGAGCAGCTAGTGCACACGCCTCACAGCATGAAGGTTGCTGGGTTTACATGTTTTCCATGTGCATGATTGGTTTCTTTTCAGGCACTCTAGCTTGCTACTTCAGACAGAAAACATGAAACTGGTGATTCTAAATTGCCTTCTGGTTTGAGTGTAATCGTTAAATGTGGTCTGTTTATGTGGCCTTGGGATTGACAAACGATCCAAGGTGTATCTCACCTTTCTCCCAATTGGTTCTAAAGATTCAAGATTCAAAGGATTTATTTTCTTCTGCACATTAAGAAACATTACATTTACTCTGCTGTCCACAATGAATGCCAGGAAAGAGGTATGATGATAATACGATTTAAATAGCAGCAAGAAAATACTAAATAATACTAAATCATTTCAGCAAGAAAATACTGGCCAAATATAAACAAGATAAAGATGGACTCCAACTACACCCAAAACCAGTGAAGTTGGCACATTGTGTAAATCATAAATAAAAACAGAATACAATGATTTGCAAATCCCTTTCAACTTATATTCAATTGAATACACAGCAAAGACAAGATACTTTATGTTCAAACTGAGAAACTTTATTTTCTTTTGTAAATAATCATCAACTTAGAATTTAATGGCAGCAACACGTTGCAAAAAAGTTGGCACAGGGGCATTTTTACCACTGTGTTACATCGCCTTTCCTTTTAACAACACTTAGTAAACGTTTGGGAACTGAGGAGACCAATTTTTGAAGCTTTTCAGGTGGAATTCTTTCCCATTCTTGCTTGATGTACAGCTTAAGTTGTTCAACCGTCCGGGGTCTCTGTTGTTGTATTTTACGCTTCATAATGTGCCACACATTTTCAATGGGGGACAGGTCTGGACTACAGGCAGGCCAGTCTAGTACCCGTACTCTTTTACTACGAAGCCACGCTGTTGTAACACGTGCAGAATGTGGCTTGGCATTGTCCTGCTGAAATAAGCAGGGGCGTCCATGAAAAAGACGTTGCTTGGATGGCAACATATGTTGCTCCAAAACCTGTATGTACCTTTCAACATTAATGGTGTCTTCACAGATGTGTAAGTTACCCATGCCTTGGGCACTAATACACCCCCATACCATCACAGATGCTGGCTTTTGAACTTTGTACTTTAACAGTCCGGATGGTTCTTTTCCTCTTTGGTCTGGAGGACACGACGACCACAGTTTCCAAAAACAATTTGAAATGTGGACTGGTCAGAGCACAGAACACTTTTCCACTTTGCATCAGTCCATCTTAGATGAGCTCGGGCCCAGCGAAGCCGGCGGTGTTTCTGGGTGTTGTTGATAAATGGCTTTGGCTTTGCATAGTAGAGTTTTAACTTGCACTTACAGATGTAGACGAACTGTAGTTACTGACGGTGGTTTTCTGAAGTGTTCCTGAGCCCATGTGGTGATATCCTTTACACAGTGATGCCGGTTTTTGATGCAGTGCCATCTGAGGGATCGAAGGTCACAGGCAGTCAATGTTAGTTTTCAGCCTTGCTGCTTACGTGCAGTAATTTCTCCAGATTCTCTGAACCTTTTGATGATATTACGGACCACAGATGATGAAATCCCTAAATTCTTTGCAATAGCTGGTTGAGAAATGTTGTTCTTAAACTGTTCCACAATTTGCTCACGCATTTGTTGACAAAGTGGTGACCCTCGCCCCATCCTTGTTTGTGAATGACTGAGCATTTCAGGCAAGCTGCTTTTATACCCAATCATGGCACCCACCTGTTCCCAATTAGCCTGTTCACCTGTGGGATGTTCCAAATAAGTGTTTGATGAGCATTCCTCAACTTTCTCAGTCTTTTTTGACACTTGTGCCAGCTTTTATGAAACATGTTGTAGGCATCATATTCCAAATGAGCTAATATTTGCCAAAAATAACAAAGTTTACCAGTTCAAACATTAAGTATCTTGTCTTTGCTGTGTATTCAATTGAATATAGGTTGAAAGGGATTTACAAATCATTGTATTCTGTTTTTATTTACGATTTACACAACGTGCCTACTTCACTGGTTTTGGGTATTGTATATACATGTATGAGATAAGTATTAGTCTGAACAGAATGGAATGGATTTCTGTACATTTCTGTAAACATGTTTATTGTGCAAAGATCTGACATGAAGTGCAAGTACAGTTTTATCTGTGCAAACTGAGCTGTGTGGTTGGAGTAAACTGCAGACATCTGTCAGCTGTTCAAGAGTCAGATGGCAGTGGGAAAGAGTTTTTCACTCTGGAAGTCCTGCATTTCACACTCCTGCACCTCTGACCTGAGGGTAAGAGTGTGAACAGTCCTTGTTGCATCAAGCATGGAGGCAGCTCTCCTGTGGACTCTGTGGTGGTAGATGCTCTGCAGAGAGGGCAGTGGAGTCCTGCTGATCTTTTCAGCAGTCTCTCAGGCGTTTGCAGTCCAGAGCAGTAGTGCTGCCGCACCACACAGTGATGCAGCTGCTCAGGATGCTCTCTATGGTGCAGCTGAAGAAGCTGCTGAGGATCTTGGGTGACATACCAAACTTCCTCAGCCTCCTCAGGAAGTACAGCTGCTGCTAGGCCTTCTTGATCAGCTGTGTGGTGTTGAGTGTCCAGGTGAGGTCCTCGCTGATGTGGACACCCAGGTATTTAAAGCTGCTCGCCCTCTCCTCCTCAAGCTAATGGGTAAACAGTGGCTGATGAGGCTTCCTCTCCTTCCACATGTCCACTATGATCTCCTTTGTCTAGTTGGTTTTGAGGTGTTCTTCTATGCCTTCTATCACTGCATGGACATCAGCAGATTTAAGGATCATGTTGTCTTTGTGGGAGGTGACACAGTCATGTGTCACAGGCAAAGTAGTGGTGGTTGGCTAGTGTGAGCTCTAAGTTGTGCATGGGCCTTCTTTTCTTGCTTCGCTTGCGTTGCTGTTTCTGGAGCGCTCTCCTGGGTTCAGCCGGCTCGCTCTAGCTTGGGCCTTCCTTGGGGTGGCAGTGGTGTCTGCAGGTGTGGACAATGAGTTGTAGCTCAGGTGGTATAAAACCAGTAAATTCTTAGTTTTTCTGTTGATTGACAATGTCCAGCAGTGCCTGTCTGTTGTAAGTTAAGAGTGCATGGTATTTCTGCGCCTGAGAAAGAACAAAGCAAACACACAAAATATTTTAAAAAGCCAGCATTTGGTAGCAGAGCGAGCAAACACGTCTGCCTTGGGGAATGCCATGGTGCACTCTGTACTGCAGTATATACCATAAATACCATATATGGACCATTCTACCGAATTTGTCCAAACTGTGGTCCCACACTAAAAAAACTATGTGACAAAACAATTAAGAATTCAGACTTTACATATTTACTAAGATTCTGTTATGATCTATTCAACACACAAGACAGAAAATAGATAGTGATAAGCTAAATATATACAAAATCATCATTTATAGTGTACTTTCTATTGGAGAGTGGTTGTCCCAACCCCTAAGCCCTAAATTTCAGCCTATGAAAATAATTCTTAAAAAAATGTGTATTTTTTTTTTCAATGATGTTTTTTAAAATATCTTGTTGATTTCTTTTAAACAGCATTGAAAAGATTTGGATGTAATGTGGGTTTATTTTTTCAATTTAAAAAGATCATTCAAAAAATGCTGTTGCACGCTTTCATGTCACGCCCGAAACACAGATAGTTTCACCACATAGGTTTAGCCTGTTTTTAGCCACACCCCTGCATTTTTGATCAGGCAGAGACTCAGCATCCCTCTACCTCATGGCATCACAGTGAGTAGTTACCTCTCATCATTTTGGAGTAAATGTGTTCCAAAATCTGAAAATCTGTCGGGAACATTTTTTAATTGTCACTACCAAACACATATTCTCTGCAATTAGGTAAACTTTTGGAGGTTTAATGCAACATATTATGTTTTTAGGGGTGTACACCTGTTCAAACATCCATTTGCTGGCCATGTGCTTAGTAGCATTTTTTAGTTATTAGCTAAAATGAGCTAAAATTGTCACAACCGAAACAGATGGTAGAGTTTTGGTTGTGACAACATGTAATGGTCCACTCACTTAAGTCAATGTTTGATCATTATTACCTCTTAAAACATGTAGATAATGCTGATTCATGTTTTATATTATAAAGCATCAGGAGAAAGCAACAGGGAGAAATGATAAAAACACCAATATGGCAAAACAAAATATTTGAAAAACTAGACTTTTAGCCCAAGGGTGTCGACCACGTTATTCTTAAGAAGTTGTTTGTTTTGTTTTAAGTTCATTAAAGTTCTTGCATAACACTTTCTGGTGTGTGTATTTTTAAAAAAAGATGTTTTAAAGGGACTGTGAGGAGTTTCTAAATAATTACAAAAAGTCTCACTTTTAGATATATGCCTGATGGAAATACACACTTTAAGATGAGTTTTATAGCATCAAAATAGGTTATCTATAAATGCTATTCCTTAGCCTTCCGGTCGGGTCGGACAGGGCTGGACTGGCCTGGATACTCAACTTCAGGAACAAGACAATTAAAACTAGAGCAAATTTATATTATTCAGACACGTCTTAGAGCACCAGGCTGTAAGTAGCCATATATAGCCGGCTACAAAACTACAATACTAAGTTTTCTAGAAATTGCTTGTTGTCACACATCAAAAACTACCACTACGTAACTAGAAAGAGATACATTACCTCGTCACTTTGCATCCTGAAAGTTGTTGAAAAAAGAAGTTGTAAAGCAGTGCAGAGTTCTGAGAAAGGTCCGATTTTCATTCATTTAGGATCACAACAAACACACGCTTTGGCTTGTGGTGCGAGTTGTATTCGGAAGTTGGAATTTCTGAGTTCCAAGTAGGAGACTACAACTGAATCGTCCCCCGAAGAGGGAATTTCCTGCTGGGAACTCGGTGAAACCTCACCACCCCCGAGTTGCCCCCAGTGTGAACAGTTATTTAGCTCCTGTAATAATCAATTTATTTGCACTTCTGACTGGGGTGTGTCGCTCTAGATCAGCTGTATACATAGTATTGTTAGACTTATATTCACAAAAATGCTGCCATAGTGATAATCACATTCTTCATGTGATATTTGTGAACAACAACGCAGAGCGTGCTAACAACAGCTAACAATAGCCTGATAGATCAACATGTTTTTTTCCGACTTCAACTGGAACGCCGATAAGTCGGAGATGATGTCACTCCCTGTTGCATGGTTACTGGAACGCAGCATTACGACAGTCCCCGCGCATGCTCATGGGTAGCAGAGTCTTAGTGTCGCCAGTAATAGATTCTCCTAATAGCACCTTTAAGTAATGTTACAGTAGATGCATTGTGATGTTTGAGTAGGCTAATGCTGGCCTTCAAAGTAAATGTCATTTGATTGATTATAAACATTTGTGTTCATAATATTCCCAATGTAAGACATGTTTGAAGTTAATATTAAGCAATAAGGTGGAGGGAATATGATACAACATTGCAAACAATAGTAATAGTGGTCACTACCAAAATAGTGCAGTCACAACTGAAACGGTGCAGTCACAACCGAAACACTGGGCGTTTGGTAAAAAATAAAAGATATTGAGTCATCAACTAACATTTTATGATGACTGTTAGAAAGGCTCCAATTTAAATGTATTCAGTGTTTTTATGTTTTATTGCACTATGCGACCACTGGGTGGCGCGGCCGGCTTACAATACAGTTTGACCTCCGTAGAGCCGTCTTTTTCTTCTTCGTTGGTTGTTATTAAGTAGACACAGTTCGACACACATGTGGGATCACAGAGATGTAAATGGGATGTTTGTGTGCTCTTGTGCGTCCTTGATGAGGGTGAGTTTCTGTCTGTGTCAGCAAGTTTATTGTAGTTTGTGTGCGGCCGCCGTTGTGTTAGACTGTTGACTGTGAAGCGCACGGAGAGACGATCGCTGCGGTGTTAGCTTAGTGGCTAATGACGGTCGCTACAGTATTAGCGTAGTTGCTATGAAGAATGTCGGTCGTTACGGCATTAGCGTAGTTGTTATGAAGGTCGCTACGTTAGCCAGTTCCTGTTACCATAACATGCCTCCTGTATTTACCTGTGTAAGACAACTGAAAGGGTTATTGTCAGTGCTGTTTGTATTCTGATTACACTTCAAGCTGCCATTGTGTTCTGCCTTTGATGTTTCCTAAATTTGTGGAGCATTGTATAGAGCTGTTTAATGCTATATTTGCTGTTATGAGTTTAAGTAAGAACTACTATACCTGCAATGTAAGCGGATGTATGGGGGAGAGATATATATTACTGACGGCAATTCTGTATAGTGCAGATTAATAGTAATATTAATATGTACATTCATTCTATCTATTTCAGAAACCACATATCACACCTTCTTATGTCATCCCCATCAACCTCTGTATCATCTGCCTTCTTCATCAGTAAAATGCCTAAACTGCAACAAACTCCCTTTCCTTGTGTCCTGACCGATGCCCTGGGGGCGAACACAGTATAAATCCCTGAACCACCCTAACTACAGTCCAGCTCAGTATCCTTCAGAACAATGACTATTCATTAAATGTATGTTCAATTTCATTACTCATTAACTCTGAGATCTATATAATCAGTGGAATTCATTTTACAAGAAAAGATTGGATTTTGATTTTGATGAGTCTTAGAAATTGAACTTTGAAAAATGTTTAAAATATCATTTTTATTGATTTTGTTGTAAAACCCTTCAAGAAAAATTTGTAAAAATATTCTTTAGGGGGGCATGGAAGTACAATATGAACAGATTAATATAATACCTTTTATTGCAGTGTGTTGCTATGTTTCGGTTGTGACACATTTTGGGAGTAGAAAAAAACATTTCAAGAACAGGCAGAAATTAAAATATGAATATTGACTGCACTATACAAGATATATGTACCTTAGATATGGTACAACATATGCATGGAAAAAGTTTTGGGAAAAAAAACACTTTGAAAAAAAAATGTCCAACCCTGCACTTTGGACAAATTCGGTAGAATGGCCCATATACGTAATTGATGAGACTGCCTTCAGTTCTATGGGGGTGGAAGTACAGCTGTTGTCCATGGGCTATAAAGCATTTGAGCTGACAACTTCTGCGGAAATGCATTTTTGAGCCAATACAGCAACAGAAAGTATTATTGATATGGAATAAAATGTCAGTTTGTCAGTCAAATGAATTTTGATGCCTTCAGAAGACTCATAGATAAACGAGCATAGACCAGAGTTAAGTAGCTGCTGTGCAGCAATGAGAGTGAGTGTGGACCAGTCATTTACAGGGAGGCTCAAAAGAGGAAAAATGAGTACACAAAGTACACGCAAAGTGTCTCCTGATGGAGCTTTAGTAAGTTTGAATGATAAATGGCAGAAACCTCAATAGTTGAAATACCAGAGTGACTTGGTAAATACACCCCAGGAAGCTTCAGGATATTTTTGGATCAGAGAACAGCAGCAACTGATGTAGCACTCATGCAGATTCTGCTTGATGTACTGAACGCTTATGTTTGTTCACACCCAAATTAATGCTTTTCTAAACTCAAAAGACAAACCAGAATGGTGAGTAAGTAAGTTTATCTTCAGAGTAAGTATTTGGCTCACATTGTTTGCTCATTGGAAGATACGGTCATGTTTTTCATATTAAATTAACTTGACAATTGCTCGCATTAGCATTAGCCCAACAAATGCTTCTGTGTTAAAACATGGTTGAATTGTCATAAAATGAGTCTTAGATATTAAAAAAACCCTGACATTTAAAACTTTGTTAGAATAGTCAACTACACAGCAGAAAATATTTATGACTAGATAAGTGAGGTTAAGTTCACTTAAGGGGAGGGATTTACCCCAACCTTAAGGTTTCCCCTTGACAACGATAACATCAATAACACGTCTTAAGAAATGTGCTCTGCTCGTGTGCAGTGATCAACTGATGTCAACAAACACTGACTCAAGGAAGACCTTTTCGTTATCTTAAATCAATTTGGTTACCATGGGAATTATGGTATGTTCCTTGTGTGCACAGAAGCAAGTATATATTTTAAGCATCCTTTCCAAAACAGTATTTTTATTTCAATAATTCTCTTTTGTGGTATGGTTAAGAGGTGCTTGAACACTATTTCAAGACTTGTTTTGCACCACAATGTGCATGCTGTGTACACTGTTTGCTGTGCAGGCTGTCAGGATACAGTAGCTGATATTTTCAGTCAAAGATGGTGTTAAGGCTGCACAGAATATGCTATGATTGGCTAAACTGAAGGCTGAACCCAAAATCATGGTTACATGGAGTGACTGCATTGCTGGAAAAACTTAGACTGTAGACTGACACGACTCTGCTGGAATCCAAACAGTTTCAAATAATGCCAAATTAAAATTCATGAAGAGGTTGAGTCTAAAATTCAGTCTTCTCAGATGAAACTGCTGACATGTTGAGTTTCATGTGAACACTGTCAACAAATTACCCATGGCTGTCCTCTCTGTGCCAGCTTAGTTGAGCAGCAGGAGACATGATTCTCTGTAACTTCCTGTGAGCTGCAGTGTCAGCTTTCCAGGCGTCCATCCAACACTGTCAACAACCAACATCCACCCGTTCATGTCTGCAGCGAGGAGACAAGAACAAGTTCTTTTAAGAAGGTATGTTAGTTTGTTTTGAGACTTTGTTTTGCACCCCCTGTGGCATGAATCTCAGTATGTAAATCTGAAGAATATTTTGACTGGCAGGTCTTTAGTGAATTATTCCTCCCAAGTCTCACTCGTGTTTTGCAATCCTTCACACCTGACAAACCAAATATGTTTTATTCAGAGCAACATGGAGGCTGATTAAAAAGTCCTAGTGGGCAGATTGGATGTCTTGTATGTTTATTTAATAACCGGGAAAGAAAACAGGAACTGACTTCACTAAAAAGACGAGTTTTGAATCTATCACATTCTCAAACTGTTACATGAACTGGAGCTTCTTTGGAATGTAATTGGAAAAATATTGTAAAAGAATTGCAAAGTTTACACCATGTCTTTGCTGAGTGCCTACTAGATTATCTGACAATCAATGTGATTGACAGCTTGATTGTCCAATCATGTGTCTGATTTACTTCGGAAAGGTTCTGCCTATTCATGAACTTTTTTATAGTACACTTTTTAATGAACGCTTTTTAAAGGTTGTTTCCCAGATGGTCCAGAAATATAATGAAATGTCCATCCAGTGCATCAGACTGCAGGTACTACACTTAAAACTTTGCCAATTTTCCATTGTGATTTAACTTCTACAGTGTGAGCAGTGTTTAGTATTCAATGTGTAGGAGTATGGAGGCAAAAATCTGTACTCGAACTGTAAATATGCATTTCAATAAAAAAATTAAGAGTTCTTGATCCAACAGCAGACCTCTCAGCATGGCCAACAACAGGGAGAACACCTTGAAAAAAATTACATGCAATGCCACTCCATGGAAGCACTTTAGACTCCACACTACCAATGGCAAGTTAAAACAAAAAAAAAGTCCAGGCTTTGTTTTGCTAACTTGCAAAGCAGTTGCCTTGACCTCATTCAGGAGAAATCTGAAGTGGTGCTTCATTAAGTGCCCAGCCTGTGCAACCATGCCTTACTCTAATATTTTAGGTTATTAGCGTTTATGGTCAAAAATGGATCAAGATTGATTAACGGGGACAGTGTCAGTACTCGATAATTGTGTCTTCTCATTAAGGAAACTGTTGTTTAGATAAGAGATGCTTTTGTGTGCCCAATTTAAAATAAAGAACAGAAACCACAGAACTGGAGGTGAACACTTAGTGGAGAGCAGCAGCCCGTTAGTCCTTATTCCATGTCAGATTGCAGAATAACCACAGCTGTACCTGTTGGCCCCATTTCATTTAATTTTCATCGACACAGTGAGCCAACAGGAACTGGATCAGAAACACCTCCACAGGCTGCAGTGCTGATTAATTGTTGGTTTTAATCACACCTGTTCTTTATTTGACTGTGCTAACATTTACTGTGATGAAGGGCTGTGATAAAGACTTATTTATGTGACTCTGAAACTCAAATCCAACTAATGTTATCTCTTTTTCTCACATATTTATAGACAAACACACCTCAGTGCATCAAAGTCAAAGTAGCTTAAAGGATAAGTTTGGTTTCTACAGCTTTCACATTGTTTATAGAATGAAGTAGAACAATATACTCACCCAGAAGGCTTTCCTGATCCAAACAGTGCTTTGGGAGATATTTAGATCCAAAATCGAGCGGCGGACATCCGTATAATGGTAGCACACGGGGCATGTATAGTGTCGCTCCTAAAACTGCATTAATTGTCCAAAAACTCATTAGTTTCACCAATATTTCATCATGGTCCGCTCACGCTACTCCTCCAAGACAGTCCGGTGTCACCCATGTTTTTGTGACTGTGCTGACCTCTGAACTGAAGACTGTTCTCTGGCCAGCTGTTCTTCTCTTTGTCTCCGTGTCCTCCTTTCGGTGAGCTCCTCATCCGTAAACTCTGGCTCGAAACTGTAAGGACACCCATCATATTCAAAGTTCTCCTCCACAACATCTTCATGCGATAGATATTCGGCCATTTTGCACAAAACTGGAAGAAGAAAGTCGTTGAGTAGCCGGCGGTTGCCCCCAAAACAATGAGCCATACTGCGCATGCGCCGCAAAGAAAGTTTCCAGTTCAGAGGTCAGCACAGCCACAAAAACATGGGTGGAGCGACACAGACTGTAATGGAAGTGTAGCGCGAACTGACCATGATGGAATATTGTTGAAACTAATGAGTTTTTGGACGATTAATGCAGTTTTAGGAGCGGCGCTATACATGCCCCGTGTGCTACCATTATACAGATGTCTGCTGCTCGATTTTGGATCTAAATATCTCCCGAAGCACTGTTTGGATCAGGAAAGCCTTCTGGGTGAGTATATTGTTCTACTTCATTCTATAAACAATGTGAAAGCTGTAGAAACCAAACTTATCCTTTAAGCAATGACTGCTCAGAGTTTGGACAGTTCTGTATTAGTTTTATTATCTTTTTCTATAAATGAGCATTCAGAAGAACATCCTGGATATAAAAGCCTAAATTCTGTATGATCATCCTTTTTCTTTTTGTTCTTTGTTTTGATAAAGCTTATTGCAGTTTAAATATGAAATTTCTTGTCCTTGTGTTGGACCCTATTACGTACAGGTTGAAACAGATCCTGATTTCATTTGCAATTAACACAATGTCCCAACTTATCCCAAAAACTATAGGCTGTACTAGCCTTGCAGAGCAGACAGACCTGCCTGATTCTGAAATCCTGCAGGTCCGTCTTGCCAGCCTCTGTTGTCCAACGAATTCACTCGGCTGAATTCTTAACGGCCCAATCAGGGAAGAGAGACGAGAGCTACAGAATGAGGACGTGACGACAACCGGAAGTTGAGAACCGGAAGTTGAGAACCGGAAGTTGAGAACGAACATGCCAATTAGCCTGTTGTCCTCATGGCTACTCAGTGAAACTTGGTGAAATCTGCCCTCCTTAGAAGTTTACTTGTAGGGATTGTCTTTGACGAGGTTCATGTCACATGTAAGTGTTAAACAAATCATCTGTGTGGTACAATTCAGTTTAAGATGATAGTACAAGGCCGTTTGCTGCTAACGGTCATTAACTGTTGTTAGCTGTTGTTAGCCATTAGCTGCTACATTAGCTACTATGTATGCTACATTATAGGAGACAACCCTGCTTGATGTGGATTGGTCTGTGATGAATGTGACGAGCTAAACGATTGTCTGATCGCAAGCTTGTGTTTTTTTTAACGTTCTGCCCCTGAAAACAAATTCAAAGGGCTCCTACCCAGATGGACTAGTGAAATATTTCTATGGCAGATATATGGAGCTGTCCGTCTGGCTTATCAGGTTAAGGCTGTACAGCAGTGACACACCTGCAACCCATACTGGTGGTGAAATGTAACACATCTGACTCACAAAGTGCAGTGTGAAACATAAAACAAAACAGACAATGATAAAATTCTTTAACTTCAAGCACTGAGCTGAGTTTACAGAACTTGATATCTGAAAGTGACCTCAAGCTGCCTGGAGACCAGAACAAAAATGCAGTTTCTATTAAGCTGTGCTGAGACTACTGCTGCATCCCTTCTGCTGTCTGAACTCAGCTACTTTCTTTCATAAGAAAGAAGGAAAGATTCACTTGAAAGCAGAAAATTGTTTCATCAGGGGACAAAGATGGTCAAAACAGAGTATATTACTCCTCTCATTTAGAGAGAAATCGATTGTTATTTCCAGGTTTATATTCTTTTCTTCATCTCGACCCCCCTCTGAGTCCACATTCATGTTCCTTTTGCTCCAGCGCGCAGCAGGAGAGAGACACCGTTTTGATCACGGCTGTTGCTGCAGAGCACGTTGTTAATGTGTGTGTCCTAACAATTTAACACTCTGTGTTTATGTGCACCTGAAGATCGTTCTGTTAGAGCCTCGTCTCTGCGGGGTGGTTTTCATACAAAAGGCTTCTTATTACCGTACCAGACACAAAGGCTGATGAAATGAAAGCAAATGGAGTAAGTGTATGTGTGTATGTGTGTGTGTGTGTGATGCGGTTTCATTATCATACTTTTGCAAAAAGATTTTACAAACTTTAAACTAGTTTAGTTTTGTGGTTGTTAAACTGAAACCCTTCTGTTTCCACTCGCAGATCTCCATGTGTGTTTGCCTGTGCACTAACAGGCATTTCCATGTTTAATAAGAAATTATCTTGAATAATTTTTCTAAAACAATCATGCTGTACCTGGTGGTTAAGTTGAAGGAACAGTTTAAAAGAACACAACTTCAATATTCCAGTAAGGTCATATACGTGTTGTCAGCCAAGCAAACGCCCGTGCACTGAGCGAACCATATGGACCCTAAAGGGTGGAGCTGAAATTCCCAGTGTGGTTCCAGCTGAAAGGAAAATACAAATCCTTCAATGTTCAAATAAGCCGTGCATTAAAGCTATGGTCTACGATTTGGAAGCTTTGTACATATTAATAACACCGTTTATAAGGCTGTTATGGTCCTATGGTCCTATCTACACAGTATAAAGACCAAAAAGAATGAAAAAAATCCATTCAGTATATCCGCTGAAAAGCTGCATACTAGCTGACCAATCAAACCTAAGAACCTGCGACTATTAATTGGTCCGTGAGTTAGTCCATGAGTCCATCCAATCCTCGTCTCCCTCACTACGCAGTACGCAGCATCTTGCCCATGTCCCACCTCCTCCCCTCTACCTCCGGTGAGCAGCTAGCAGCGTTAGCTACTGAACTATCATGGAGCCGGAAAAGCCTAGCGCCGAACCCGGGAATCCGCCTCCCTCTCCCAAGACAGTCTGGCTGCAGACCACCCTTCTCCTCTCCCTCTCTCGCTCCCTCACTACGCAGCACGCAGCATCTTGCCCATGGTCCCGCCTCCTCCCTCTACCTCCGGTGAGCAGCTAGCAGCGTTAGCTACTGAACTATCATGGAGCCGGAAAGCCTAGCGCCGAACTCCGGGAATCTGCCTCCCTCTCTGGGCCCAACGGAGCTCTGCCCGCGGGTGGAGGCCTGTTAGCCGGCTAACGGCTAACGAATAGCCTCAGCCGGCCGTCAGACCTTCAGCATCGGCCGTTTCGCCCCTGGTTGATCAGGTAATGGCTTTGTTTACTACAGTGGGAGATGTCTGCTGAATAACTCTGGTTAGTTTGTGCCTGTACGGGCTAATAACTTGTAGGGGAGCGGGTTAGCCTGTTAGCCGCTAATCGTTAGCACTGTAAGCTGAGCTGGGGAGGACAGGCTGAGAAAGATTAATCCTCCCCCACACTCGGCTCCGCTCTGGCGGCGCCAGACCCGCATTGCCGCCGGTCCAGTTGAAATGACTACTGCTGTGTGTTATAAGGGAGATGTCTGTCGTGTTTGATACTTTCAGTTGAGCTGAGCTGTTTTGGATTGAGTTTGCTGCTGATATATTGTGCTAGTCGCTCGTAGCTCTGCCGGAGGGGGCTATATGAGCCAACACGAGCTGGGGGCGGGATCGTGGAACAGGGAGGGGAGAGGTGAGGGAAGAAGGGGCAGGCTGCGGTTTCAAATCGTAGACACCAGCTTTAAGAGATCTGCCTCTGCTTTGGCTGAGATAATACTCCATTCAGTTCAGGAGTGCCAGGACTCCTCCATTATCACGTCAGCCAGGGAGGTAAAGTGTTGATGGTGTATGTTTGTCTGCTTCTTGGCAAAATTACATAAAAAACGACAGGACAGATTTTGATGGAATTTTTTAGAACATATTGGTAATGGCCAAACTTAGAGATGATTAGATTTTCAAGATTCAAGATTTCTTTATTGTCATCCAACTTTGTGCCAGCAGTACACAGTGAACGAAATTCTGTTGCATATGGCTCACAACGCTTAAAACAAGTTAAAGATATTTATATAATACTGCAGAGACTTTTTATATACAATGAGGTAGTTAGGATGTTAGGTTCTAGGACTGACCTCTTGTGCAGAGTAGCAGCGGGTATTTCAAAGTGAGGTGTGCAATCGCAGTTTAGTGCAATAGAGAGCAGTTTAGTGCAAGGGACCCTGTACATCAAGACAAAATATATATTTACATATGTATACTTATTCCAAACTCACGTGCATACTAACATGTACACAGTTCTGCACTCATACCCACATATTAACACTACACCCAATAACATACATGTACAGGAGGGTACACATTTGTTTGCATATATGCTTTTACCTCTCTCATTCTATATAGATATAAATAAATAAATATCTATATACATATATATATACATATATATATATATATATATATATATATATATATATACATACATACACATGCGTGCACAGACATGCCAGCACATCCATGTACCAGTGTACAGCACTCAAACAGTTAAACATCTATCATTCTATATACAAATGTACCTATATATAAATGCACTCACATTTTTGTTATTAACATACTAATAGCCTTCTAGGATGAAAGAAAAAAATATACTACTCGTGAAACAGTCTAAATTTAAAAGATTATAGCATTGGAGTGAGTTTTTTTTTTACCATATATGTGCCATGTGTAGACAGTGCAAAATATCGTTGAGGACAACTGTTAATACCAAGTTATTATAAGCAGAATGTATCAGAATGGTGGTAATCTGGATATTTGTCTTGATGCAAAAAAAATTAAAAAAAAAAAAATCAATTTAAAATATATATGCCATTTTTTAAACTGATTTGCTCCCAGTTTTACAGGACAATAAGGAGTCCTTGTCACTATCATCACGGTAAATTTCATCTTGATCTGTAAAATCAGAATATTGAGTGATGTTCCCAAAGCTTGTTGTGTTCATTCAGGATAACAGGCTCCGTGTGTGTGCTGAATTTTGGAAAGATCCTGGCATTCTGGATATGGTGATCCAGAATTAAATCTTATCCAGGGGTTGTGAAAAAGCCACTGCCAGTGCAATCGATGTAATGGACGTCAATTGTGCTGGCAGTTGAGGCTTTGGCAATTGACCCTTCGCTAAGCCCCGCCCCCTTGGTTACTGTTGCTACGCCTGTCAAGCTTTGCCTCGTAGAATCAGAAAAATTGAGTTTTCAGTGGTTCAGTGAGTAATATTCCTATATAAAATATTTTCTTCAGATATATCAAAAAGGAGTGGACAGAAAGATCTCCAGTATGCTTTTGAGAGTTTCATTTCCCAAATCAAATGTCAGAGTTCAAATAAAGAGGACATTAATATAGAGGGGAAAGCACACAGATCTCAATGCAAGCGTCAAGCAGCCCGTGTGTTGATACTTCACTTTAAAATAATCACATACAAGAACAAGAACAACAATGTTCTTGTCCAGCAGAGTAAGTTGATATTCATATTGTTTGAATTGAAATTAATAATGTTATTGTTATCATTGTGTTTGCCCCCTTCTAGGGCGTCTGTTTATAAAAATGCAAACAGATACAGTATGTCAGAACTTCTCTGCTGTAACTAGTATTTCTTTTGCCTAAACATTACCCAGTGGCTCAAGGTTTAACCGAAGTGACCTACTACTGAGACCTCTTTGTTTGCTAATGTTGTTTTACCCAGCACACGGAGCTATGGTTAGCAAACGTTAGTTAGCACCTTACTTCAGAACAAATGTAGATGTTCTTGTGCTTTATCCACACAGCATCTTTCTGCTTGAGTCTTGGGCTTGCAGAGGACAAAAAAAAAATCAACACCAACCTCCAAACTTCTCAGATATCAACTGTCGGACTTGCTAGTCCCGTATGCACACCGCTAGGGCATACTGTTTTCTGCTGAGAGCTTGACAGGCCTCTTGTGCATAGTTACGGTTGCTAACATGGGGTTGGACAGTAGCTGTTTATGGGAGGGGCTTAGCGAAGGGTCAACTGCGTAGCCGACTTGACCCTTTCCTCCCACGTCACATCCTCGCCCATAATGTTAAACTAGGGCCAATAGTTTTGATCATTTGAAAAATGAAATCAAAACTGAAGTTCACTTTTTGAGCTTGTACAATGTACAATACAAGAGGCATGAATCAGTTTTGACAAGCAAAATAAGATGATTTTTACATTTTAATGTCCCTTTACTCATTTTTCAAACCATACAAAGCACTGTTAGGGGTCAAATTTTCTCTGTTGAGGGATCTAATAATTTTGGGGCAGAAAAAATAAGTTTCCTCGGTGACACATATCTTTATTAGCGCAAATACAAGCCATATTTAAATCACCAACGAGCCTATTCAACAGCGATATAAGTCAACTGGACGTACAGGAGGCTATCAAACGCAAACAGACATAAACATCGTTAGATGATCATAAACAAACTTATTGTTTGAGCTCGACAAAGCCTGGTGCAGAGCCTCAGAAGCTGCACTTTTACTTCTTGCACACCACCACCAACAGGTTGCCCTGGTGGAGCAGATGCCATTGCTAGCAGTGCGTTCACTGTCGTATGTGGAAGCGGGAAACGTCAACTCTTGCAGTGTGGCTGTTGAACTGCACAATCTGGTCTAGTTTTTTGCTCTTATACTGCCATTGATCCAAAGAATGATCCAAAACAGCTTGTTAAACGTAATTTCGCCACTGGCATCCCTTTTTTTCTCTGCTAATCTTGAATATGATCTATGGAAAGTGAACAGTCATAGTTCTTTCAGTACCTACGTTTCCTGAAGGCAACATAATCGAGGGAGGTCCTCAGCCTTCTTTGCTATGCCATCACTAATGATCCCACGCCCCTATCAGTTGATGCCAAGCCCCCCCCACGGCAGACCAGGGCCAGAAGTCTGAAACTGAAAAAATACAATCTGAAAACGAAAACAAAAGATTTGAAACTGTAAAAATCTGGACCTGAAGCTGAAACATGAAATCTGCAACTGAAAAAAATAAGACCTCAAATATTAAAACACATATGAAAGTGAAAATTTGAAATAACTTATTCAAAAGCTAATTGAATCAAAATAATATTAACTCAAAAAAGCTTTTCATATACTTGTTTTTATTTTGATAGCACAGGTGAATTTCTCAAAGTTCAAGCTCAAAACTTGAACTTTCAGTTTTAATTCTATTTCTCAAATGATCAGAACTATTACAACTGTTAGTGGAAATTAAAACAAGATCAAGGTTTACTGCTCTGTACCAAACTGTACCAAACCAAACCAGACCACTGTTACCGAAGCAGTTTCGTGATCAGCTCCAGACCAGCTCAGGTGTACCCGGGGCCTCTCTCCCACTGTAAGCCCCTCATGACCAGGAGACAGTGCACACGCCTGTAGTGATACAGTCAAAGTTCAGTTTCAGCCTGACAAAATTAATCTCAACTCTCTGAGTCATTTGCATGTCTTTGCACATTTTCTGACACATTAGCAGTACAGATCTGTGGACCCATTTGAAAAAAGTTCATGACAATAATAGCTCCATCCACGCTGATCTATTCCTGACTACAAAGGGAGCTTATATGAGCCTTTACTTTTCCTTTCTCTCACATTTTACAGCTCAAATAAAGAAAAGGTGGCAGTTTTACTTTGGCTGGGGGGGGGGGGGGGGTCTACAGTAAGAGCAGCCTGCCCTGGTGGGATGTATGATTGTTTGTAAGCTTTTTTATTTGTCAAGACAAAAATACAACAGGTTTTTTTTCTTTGATTGTAAGCTGTCTGTCAGTCAGTACAGCACCAATTATTTCAACTTAGCCCTGTCAGTGTCGTCAAGTATACGTCTACAGTCAACACTCCTGCTGTCATATCTGAGTCTGTAGATCTAAGTGAAAGTGATCAGAGGGATAAATAGAAACGGGAGAGTCAGATGCTGAAGGATAAAAATGACAAGTGCCAAATGTCTTCATTAAATTCTCATTTCTGGATTGTTTCATTCTGTCTGTCTCTCCAAACTTTTAATAGCATTCAATGACTCTGTGCTCCTCTGTCTCCGTGACAGCCTCACTCATTTTCTTCTTGAGTGTTCCCAACTTTTCTCGACTTTTTCTTCTCTGTGCGTCTCTTTCTGATCACTCTGACATCCTGATGCTGATATCTACACTTACTGTACTCGTACTTTGTGGCTGCAACGAAACGAAACGAGCAGAAAACACTTCAGTCTTTAGTGTCAAAATGTTTTTTTTTAGAGGAGGGTAATGTTCTATGACAAAGTCTTCATTAGCTCCTTTACAGCTGGGGTTGGCGATTTTGGAAAACTAGCATGAATTTGAAAGTAGCATCTCCTCAGGGCTCCGCTACACCCCCCCCCCCCCCCCCCCCGCTCACATGCACGCGCGCGGCTGATATACCCAGAAGACTGATTCAACTCCAAACCCTCAGCACAAGGTGTTTGTTTCACACTACACCAAGTCATGTCTCAGTCAGCGGTAAGAAAACACCAAACAAACATGTAAAGTTAGTTAGTGCTCACAGCCGATGTTGATCGGGGTATAGGTAGTTCCTCTGACATTCTCCACACAGCTGTCAAATCTCCTGTTTTGGCCATGAAACTACCGTATTTTACGTATTTTATCCTCTTTCCCGCCGTCCTCCTGTATCAGTATTCTCCTGTAAATCTCCCGTGTGACGATATAATAATAAAAGCATTCCTCTGCCTCTCAAAACTGAACTCTAGCCTCAATGGGGCGGTAATGCTCCAAAGTGATGGATGCCAACGTCCAGAACGTCCACTTGCAGTAGCCTGGGTGGCAGCCACAGCTGCAGCGGAGGCTCTGCAGCGGAGCCACAGCTCTTCCGCGGAGGCCGTTTGAGAACTAGAGCCTTATTTAGCGGTGTTTTTGGGTGAAAGTAACGCGCTGAAAATTCTCTAAATAAAGCGTGAATGCAGACCGATATCAGATTTTTTCGGTGGGAGTCCGTTTATGTGTTTTTTTGGTCAAGTGAAATATGGCCCTGTCTGACTGCAGAGGAACTCTGCATACGAGCAGGCCGGGAGCAGGGAGGGAGGATTTGGTCCTAGCGCCCTGGGCTTCTGATACACATAAACACTGCTGTAGGGGTAATTTCTGCCATAAACCTTGTGATAGGACCCAACTTGTTCAATCCCGGAATATCACTTTAAAGGAGGGACATTTCCAAAGCTGCATGTGACTGGCCTGTGAGTCGTAATGCCTCTTTCGAGATTTACTTGAGGAAACTAGAGCAACCCTGGCAGTTTTGTAGCTCGGTAATGTACACTGCTCAATTCTGAAATTAAAAAAAAAAAAAAAATCAAGCCAAGATTATTTTGCTTGATTTTGATGTCACAAGTACTTAGCACAGTTATGTAGTGACTGAAAAGTATATTAATTTTTTTTTACTATTTTGCCTTTATTCTGTAAAGTGGACAGGAAGTGTATATATCATCAGACAGGGTGACAGAATGGTGAAAAAAGCCACGAATTATCAATAATTGTTGGTGCAGTATCACAGCTCAAAATTACTTCACTGTGTCCATTTTTCTTTTACCCATCAAGCTAATAAAAGTAAATTAACATCAATGAAAAACAAACCAAAACTAGAAAAGCACTCGGAGAGCAACAGTCACAGTCCTCACCAGAGGTGTGGACTCGAGTCATGTGACTTAGACTCTTGTCAGACTCGAGTCACAATTTTGATGACTTTGGACTCGACTTGACAATATCGTCAAAGACTTGCAACTTGACTTGGACTTTGACATCAATGACTCGGGACTTGACTCTGACTTAATCGTTGAAAATTCTTAAAATTTTCAGTAAGACTGTTTTATAAAATGTGCTCCCGTTCAAAGTATTCAACTAAGTGACTGATTTTTGTAATTTCCAGCAAGACAGTATTTTTCCCCACAGGATCTGCCCCATTGAATTCATCTATCAACATCCAATCAGGTTTTAGAAGAATAAACAAAGAGGGTGTGGATTACACAGTTACTTCACTGAGCGCAAGACTGCAGGAGTGCAGGAACAACCCAGAGATGTGGAACCATGCTACCGAGGATAATTTCATTTGCATTCACAAACTACAAAGTCAAAAACAAAAAACGAATTGTCATTTGCAAAACCTGCAGGGTGAGAATAACAGGAGAGGCGACCACGTCGAACTTTGTTCGGCCCCTGAAGCTGCACAAAGAAAGGTAAGTTTGTCTGGTACCTGTTGTGAGATCCTTTTGGGTAACTTTAGCTTAGCATCTGTTATATGCAACAATGGTATATGTTTGCTCGTAAACTCACCGTGGCTAAAAGCTGAGTCTGACGTTAGCTGAAAATAATTGTAAAGTTAAGGCCCAGGGTGACCAAGTGTCCTGTTTTCTCATGACATGTCCTGTTTTCATGTCCTGCCCTGACTGTCCTGGTTGTTTTTTATAAAGTGACGAAACTGTCCTGGTTTTTATTTGTTTTTTTTTATTTGGTCAATGATGCTTATGACTTGGAAGGACTCGAAAATTTTAAGTGTATGACTTCAGACTTGACTTGACTTGTTTTGTCTTTACTTGAGACTCGACTTGGACTTGCAAGTCTTTACTCGAGACTTGGGTTTAAAGACTTGAGACTTACTTGAGACTTGCAAAACAGTGACTTTCACCCACCTCTGGTCCTCTCCCATGTTGTGATTTTCACCATAAATATTAGTCCTACCTTTATTTCACCTAAATACTTAGATTCGTTGATCATGAAAACATACCATTAGCAACTAGATTCATCATGATATCTATTTTAGTTCAGTAATAATTCATTAAAATCTCATTTTTCTTTATGCTGATCCGGATCACTCCCAAAATCTAATCATTTGTCCTTGTCCCAATCTGGATATTTCCTGCAATGTTTATTGAAATCTGTCCATAGCTTTTTGAGTTATGTTTCTAACAGAGAAACAAACAAACAGAAGCCAGCAATAATAACCTCCATGGCGGAGGTAATATAACAGCTTAATTCAAAAGAATACATGACTTCAAATGATTCAATGCTCTTTTGTTTTTGAGTTAGATGTTTTATTGTGATGACGCTGTCATTTCCAGCATGGCAGCATGAGGGGAAAGCTGTAGTAAAAAGTTAACAATAAAAAAAAAATCCTGCAACCAAAACACTAAATTAAGGTTTCGCCACAGTTTTTCTCCGTGGTTTATTCAGGTCAGTTTTTACACAGCCATCTTATTTTAAATGGATGCAAAGGTTATTTAGTGTCCCTGATGCTAGCTTGTATTATCCTGCAGAATGTTTACAGATTTACACCTCCTCTGGAAACTGTGCTGGCTTTGCTTAGATGCTAACGGGGTCAACAGTTAGATCCCCAGCTGTGAAAGACTTGTTGTGTCAGTGGATGTGACTGCTTGAGTGTGAATAAACTTCTTTGGAGGGGGAGTGTTATTATAATCCAGTCCATTTGACCCCTCAGAGCGAGTGTTAAGATGTGCTGAAACCACAGAAATTAATGCAGATGTACGGAGCTATTTCCAGCAGTCAAACAGCATCTCCAGTTCTATTTTTATTCATCAAATTTATGCAAGCTGGTTATTAGATGTTGTTCCTCCTGCATAGACAACGAAACACACAAAAAAACAAACACCTACACCTCGGCTGATTGACAGGTGGTGGTGACATACACACACTCGCCGCTTTGTCAGCGATCAATACGCCAAATTAAACAGCAATCCAGGGATTAGACTGTGCTGCAGGAGGAGAGGAAAGAGGGATGCACAAACACTGTAATGCAAAAAACACACTGACACACACACACACAAAGGAGATATTCACACAACAACTTCATTTACATATTTATCTCTTTTCTGAGTCCTCCTGAATGTACATCTGCACATATGGATGCTCATTAATACAGTCAGGAAAGGTCACAGCAGGACACGGATGGAACAACAGTGAAATTCAGTTTATATAAAAACACACCCACACATACACATCTACAAACACCAAACAGCTGCTTTATTAGGCACACTTTGCTAGTACTGTCAGTGAGTTCTACATCATATGAAGACTTCTCAAAAAGACTGAATGAAGTAACATTTGTAGATTCTAGAAATGCCAAGAAATTAGTCATACAATGTGAAAATTAAAGAGTAAATTCAACTGAGTTATAGTCAATACTTTCTCCACATCCTTAAGGCCATTAAAGTCTTTTATCAGAAGAACTTGACTGTAATGGTTCGCTCATTTAGCTCAGGAGAAAAAACGTAACCTTGCAATCGTGATGGCTTCAACATTATCAGCTTTTCAAGGAGATTCCACTTGAGATGTTTTCTATACACACTGTGGAGGAGGCGCTATAATTATCTGGGCTGCTTTTCCCTTCAGTGGAACAATAGAGCTTAAAGTTGTGCAGGGCCGTCATATGGGGCTGTCTGTGGAGATATTGTACTGGGCGTCCTTCATATCTGAGGACCCTCATCTTGTGGTAATGACTGGGTTTCTCAGCAGGACAATGCTGCAGTCACAATGACAAAGAACTTCTTCAGCTGTGTTCAATTACACCACACTGATCTTTTACCACTTATATGTGATGTGAACCTTGTCAAAGACACCAGGGTCTCTTGGTAGACTTTCAAGGAAAACCATAGCTGTCAAGTCTCCCATTTTGGCCGGGAAACGACCAAATTTTACCCCTTTCCCACCATCCTACCATATTACTATTTTCCCGTAATTCTCCCATATTAAAAAAAAAAACATTCCTCTGCCTCTGCTCCCAACTGAACACTGTCACTAGCCTTGCGAGAAATGCCACCTGCAGTAAACTGGGTGGCAGTTGTCGCGAGGTTAGTGCCGACAGCGGGAACAAACCCGGGACAACAGAGGAGAGAGATGGATGGATGTGAGGAGTGAGGAGGCATTCCTGCCAAAAAAACAAAGAAGTCCTGTAAATATCTCGAAGAATGGGACAGCAAATTTACTTTCCTAAAGAGGAGCAGGATGGGGCACAGTCAAGTACGGGTGGTGGGACAGCTCACAGCAAGCGCTGGAAAATTTCCCTTATTTTCAAATCCAAAACTTGACAGGTATGGAAAACATATTTCATCAAATGTTGTTGAGTGACCATATTTCCAGGCTATTATACTACCATCATTGTAGACAGTATTTCTGAATCTCTCCCAGTTTCCCAGCAGTGATCCCCGGTCAGAAGAAGAGCAAACACATTGTTTCCTGTAACGAAAGATTAAGTGACATTCCTTGCTCCTCCTTTACAGAAAAAAAATGCCTCCATTTCTGATAAAATTGCAGATATTGAAGCATACATGGACTACGCTTCAGAAGACGCCATTGTGTCCAAACATGCAGTCATTTCCTGCTGTCGTCAGCCTGCAGTTCCCACCTCTTCCCCTGATCAGGCTGTTCAGCTTTTAACAGAGTGCAGTTGCAGGAGACTGGAGCTTGGTAGATGGACTTGTATGATTTCAGGCCTAATAAGGCAGGTCCATCTGCTCTGTAAGGTTACCTCTGCTCTAAATCCAACTGAGAACATTTGGGGATGAGGGGTGAGGGAAGTTTACAAAAATGGACATCAGTTCCAGACCCAGGCCTACATTAATGCTGCAATCATAAAACAGCATGTAGAGCAGCCCTACTGTACATCAGAACAGACACACCATGGCCTAGATTCAAACTGCTGATTTTGAGTCTCTGAGAGACATTGGAAGCAAACCAGTGGCGGTTCCGGACCAACTTCACAGGGGGGCCAGGCTGGGGCCAAGGTTTTGTCAGACGGACACATTCAACCCTGACAAAAGAGATTGAGAAGTGTTCATGCATTCAAAATATTTGGTCTAATTGATAAAGAAATACAAATGACTAATAACAGTATATCATTGCAGTTAAGTTTTATTGAATGTTACATTTTTCAACAATATGTCCAACGAAATTGTTGAAACAACCAAAATAAGACATTGTTTTTATCTTCATCAACAATACAGTGTTCAAGCCTTCAACCTATTTACTCCAGTACAACATTTTAAACAGTAATGGTAATGGTTTCAGCAGCAATGTGTACAATAAAGCAAAAAACAATGAGAGCATCCACTATACCAGGGGTCGGCAGGTAAGTTTGGCCTTGGGCCAAAATTTTTCCGAGCAACTGAATGGTGGGCCAAAACATCACATCAATCCGAAACATGTTTTCTTTCTCTCTCTCTTAAACTTTTTCCCCTTATCTGTCGGCTGCTATTGCATCATGTGTATACAAAATGTAGGCTAATTTAAGAAAGTAATTTGTTTTAAATAAAGTAACTTTTTTTTCTCAGACTATTAGTGTGTTATTACTGCTTTAGCTCCACTGTGTCTGCGTCATAAAACAGCTTATAATAGTAACTTGGTGATAATAAAGCTGCTGCCCTTAATCAGCCATTTGTTACACAGACTGTCTTTTAAGTCATCATATGTGCCATAGCCAACTTTATTTTCCCCCCACACATTTAATAAAAATGTGAGTAATTTCCATATTGAAAATGACTACATCTCTGGGCCCAACTAACACATTTGTAATAAAGATTTTGAGGATTTGGCTCTATGAATAGCCTACCATTAAGACGAATGAAAGAAATCGCCTGACGCACAAAAACCTGGGTTAAAGTTACATCCATATCTCCAGACTTCCAAAAGATTATGAATGAAGGGAGATGCCAGTTTTCCCATTAAGTGAGTAATCTTTTCAGCATGACTTTACTGTTTTTATTAACCATTTTGATTGTCGCTTTATTTTATTTAAAATTTCTTTTCGCTTTCTCTTTTTTTCACTCTGTAATTTCATGAGTACGTATGTCCCACTTTCCCACCACGAGCTGGTGTGCGTCCGCAATCAAGAAGATAATGTTTTGATTAATTTTTTGAACCAGACCGGCCGAATGTCGTTCATCTGAGCCGGGGGACGTGGGTTGATAGTGGTGCTGATTGATATTTTTAGTGGCCCGTGCTGTGGCCGCCGGCCGTCTAATGTTGTCAGCTGTGTGGCCACTATGTTCGCGATCGCTGTGGCTTGTGTTCATCCAACTGGGGGTGGCTGCTAACCCTTACCCTTATTGTGGCGAGCTTAGGTTTTGATGAAGGAGCTAGAGACGAGACTTAGCCTTAGCCGTTAGCTTCTGAGCTTCACACCTTGGAGCGGCTTTTTATTAGGCTCAGTGGACAGCACAGAACAAGGGGGGGGGCTCACCCAAACAGGGGTGCAGACACTTGCTGGGCTTTTGGTGTCACACAGCGTCTTTAGGCTCTGAACACTATACGCTCGTCATGACAGGTATCAGCGGTCTCTTTACGAGCGTACACCATGGCACCGGAAATACACTGAACTACTGAACAACAACCATGCCCCAACAACTCCACAGCCCACCAAGTCCAACACAACAGTCCCGCCTGCAGCGACCCCTTCCTGTGGGTCGTCACAATATTTACAGTGGTGGGCGCTGAGGGCGCCAGCCGTTGGGGAGCTTTCCCAGTTTCCCCGATGGCCAGCACGTCCCTGCCCATTTTAAATCAGATTTTCAATTTCATCTAGCGGGCCAGATATTATTGGAGACGGGCCAATTTTGGCCCGCAGGCCGTTAGTTGCCAACCACTGCACTGTACCCTTTATAAGGCTAGTCTATTGGGTCTTTGCATTCCAGTCTATTTTCCTGTAAAGAATTGTTACCAAGCTGTCTTATCAAGCTCCATGGGGACACTTCCAGCTTTGCATTGTGTCTTCTTAACTTTTGCTGATATCTGTGGAGAAAGAGAAAAAATGAATCAAAGTAAAAAATCATATATACTACAGAGACACACACATGCATACAAGAAAAAAATAAGCTTGTGATACAAAGTCATAGTTATCACTACTTTATTTTTAAATCTGAACATCAATAATAAAACATCATAGTCAAAGTAATAATAGCCTATAATGAATTCATAAATCTGGACAGGAAAATCTTACTAGAGAAATCTGAAACAGTGTCATTTTTGACTTGTATTGTACGGTCACCAAACGTAATGATACTTCTGAAAAACATTTATTTGTGTTTACAATGGGGATTTTCTGTGGGATCAACTTTATGGAAGGGGGAAAGGATGAGTGGTGTAGTCTGGTTTATTCTATCATCCATGGGTGAAGTGGGGCGAGACTGAACTTTTGACACCAGGTCTGTAAATGACGCTTTTTCCAGGTACAATACTTTCCGTTGTTGACATGTTTAACATGGTTTATTTTATTTTGAAACATCTACGGATATTTTATTTTGTGTTTGTGCTCAACTTCCTGTCCCGCACGATATTCTGTGTGCTAAATTGCTGCGCCGTGGTCCGGCATCCGGCAAAAATAGAAGCTCTGCATATCTGCTCCGTGGAAAAACATTTAGTGACGGAGCCGTGCTGCAGCTGGTGGAAGTACACGCATTGCTTATAATTGAAATGGATCGGCTCTGCTGCCACAGCGGAGCGGAGACGGACCGGATACGCATGCAGTGGAATTTGGGCTTTAGGGCCTCCAAACACTGAAGGCATTTTTGCCCCCATTATTACCTGATTCATACACTGTCCACTGAAAACAGCTCTGAGACCCACTTATGGGCCTCCACCCACAGGTTGAGAACCACTGCACTAGTGGATGGTATTTGAAGCTTAATACTTACGGATTGTTCTTATATCATGGAGGATAAGTGATGCAGGAAGCCTCTGGGTGAATTTATCATTTAGAAAACAGTGAGCGAGTAAAAACAGCAGCTCAGAATTGGACTGATGTTGAGTTTTGATTCATCAACAGGCCGACTCGTCATTTTTAAAGGTAAGTCAAACAGTGCACATGAGCTATCAAGAGTCCGTCTGTGACTGACGGTCCCTCACTGTGACGCTGAGTGAAAGCAAAAGTGTAAGTCACATAACCACGCTATACTTATCTCTGTGCATTTTGTTGTGGTTATTATTTCAGGGCATTTTCTAGTGGGCTCAACTTATGCCACACCCCTGTATTCCCCATGGGATTTGTGCCTATAAATTCAGCGTGAGAAATTGAAGGTGTGGCCAGTCAAATGCGTGCGTATCACAGCCAGTGTGTGAAACTTGGCAGACCACATTAGCCTCTGTGCTTACATCAACCTCCTATAAGCTGAAGTTAGTCAACAACATGTCCTGACCATGTCTTACCTTTTAAAAAATACCAGAAGAACAGAGCTTTACTCACCTTAATTCTCTGTGGTTATTCTTCTTGTGTGACTCTGGTATGATTCTGTCGGCATATTCCCTTTCTCCCGAGAGGTTCTGGCAGTGTAGCACTCTAAGGGGCCTGACTGGAGTCATTTGTTCCACCTGTCACATCAGCGCGATACCACAGTGTTTAATTTTTGTATATGCTTGGTGTAGAGGGGGGGGCCACAGGGTGGTCCAGGCTCAGTTTTACAGGGGCACTGGCCCCTGTTGGCCCCTCCCCAGACCTGCCACTGAAGCAAACAGTTCAGATGAATCATTATTTCCAACACCCTCACACAGCTCTGCACAGCAACACACCCACGGCTCAATAAAATTCATTTCTGTTAAGCTGAGATCTGACTGATGCCTAATATTTGATGTCAAACACTGTGTCCTAGTTTAGACTTGTTATTCCAAAAAAAAGCAGACATCTTTTGTTTCATGTATTTCAGTGTGATTTCTTTCAGAGGGATCAAACAACCATTGTAAGATACAAGAGCCACTTGATCTGACATGTCAAATACTTTTAATTGGACGAGAGAGACACTTACGATTTTGTCCACTCAAATTACACAAGAGTGAAAACTTGAAATGGAGGAAGGAACTTTTCTCAGTGATGAGAAGAAGAGCTGCATACATGTCACACTTCATCATCTTTGGACAATTCCATATAGACATGAGGACCCTCCTGAAAACGAGATGTAGCATCTCAAGAGGCTAACCTCTAATAAATCAGACGACAGGTCTATGGTTCATGGATCTGTCTCTAACTTTAGTTCTTATTCTAGTCCACTTGTCTCCTCTTACCTCCCTTCCTTCACCCTCACACCAACACAGCATCGTGTGGATTTGCTGTTCATCATGAGACTGGGATCCACATTCAAGATTTCCTGCTGCTTAACAGAAGGTATTTTCTTGAGCCATGATGGAGGGATTCATGATTGGCTACATGGATTCATGTTGGCTGATGGATGGATGTATTAGTATATTTATGTATATGTGTATTTTATATATACGTATATATATATACACATATATATGTGTATATATATATATATATATATATATATATATATATATATATATATATATGTGTATATATATATATATATATATATATATATATATATATATATATATATGTATATATATATATATATATATATATATATATATATATATATATATATATATATATATATACATACATATATATATATATATATATATATATATATATATATATACACACACACACATATATATATATATATATATATATATATATATATGTATATATATATATATATATATATATATATATATATATATATATATGTATATATATACTGCTCTATTGTAAAGTGTCTTGAGAAAACACTTGTTATGAATCGGTGCTACACAAATAAAGATTGATTGATAAAGATTGATTGATTGACTTACAGGCCATGAGTACATACCTCAGATTTTCCTGTAGTCTGTCTGTGTAGCGTACCATCCCATCTGTGCTCTGTGGCCCTGAAGTGCAGAGCACAATAGTGAAGAACTAAACACAACTGCAAAATTTAAACACAAAAGTGAGTTAAAAAAGCACTGTAGCAAATGACTAAACACCACAACAAACAACTAAACACAGGGGCAAAAAACAGACTATTATTTGCTGAAGTGCTTTATATTGGTTGTTGTATTTAGTTCTTTGCCATTTACCATTGTGGTTTGCACTTCAGGGCCACTGTATTTTTGTGGCTTTGGTAGTGCACAGCCCTGATTAGCTTGAAAATATGAACATAAGATCTCAAAGTTCATGAGGTAATAGTGGGATAACAGAAAGAGCAACATCTGTACAAAAGTTATGTTACCTGTCTGATTTATTCTCTGAATTGACTGTATCCCCATGTTTTTCACTGTATTTTTGAGTTGTTGACCCTTTGAGCGCTTGCTTTCCCATTTTTGTTTGATCTACCTGGCAAACATTGGCACAGGGTCAAGGCAAACCATTGCAGAGGTGTGCAGCTGGCATGCACAAGAGATGAACTGAGGCACCAGCTGTGGAAACCAACTGATTTACAAAACAGGGGTCTGCCAAGTGGGCATCATACTTTGGCTGTTGGACTATGTGGAAAAACTTGGGTTGGACATAAATGAATGATCTTAGTCGTAGTTGTAAGGTCATTAGTATTGCTGGACACTTTAATAGCTACACCTTGCTACTATCAGGTTTGACCACTTTTGCCTTCAGGTCTACTCTAATTCATGGCATGGATTCATCCAAGTGTTGGAAACTGTCCTCAGAGATTTTGGTCTCCTGTTCCACCACATGTGAAAGATGCTCTACTGGATGGAGATCTGATGAGTCCACTGGTGCACAGTGAACCTAATGTTGTGTTAAAAAAACAGACTCAGGTCGACTGTGGGGTCTAAACCCTGCTTAGGTGGTCCTAAGGGGCCCAAGGTGGGCTTAGAAATTAACCCCATGCATTACACAACCACAACCAGCCTAAAATTGTTAATAAACGGCAGAATGGATAAATGCATTCATGATGCTCACACCACAGTCTGACTTTACCATCTGAATTTTACAGCAAAAATCCAACAATTTTTCAATTTTTGATTATCCAATTTTGGTGAGCCTGTGCAACTTGAAGGCTCGGTTTTCTTTTCTCAGCTGACAGGGGCAGCATCTTGCGTTGTTTTTTTACTGCTGAAGCTCATCTGCTCATATCTATGAAATAGTTTTCTCCCTACGTTAGCTATGGAAAGTAACTGAGTAACTGTTTCAATTCTATCACTTTATACCACTCTAGCTCTTCTTCTCAGATCCCTGGCATCTGCAAAGCATTTATACCCAGCAAACTTCCACGCACTGGACATTTGCCCTTTTTCAGACCATTCTCCATAAGCCCTAGAGATGGCTGTCTGTCCGGCATTATCTACCATGCCATATTCAAAATCACTTAAATCACCTTTCCTCTCCGTTATGATGCTTAATTTGTACTTCAGTATATCATCTTGTTCATGCCAAAATCCCCAAATGCACTGAGTTGCTGCCATGTGATTGGCTTATTGAATTTGTTAAGAAGCAGTGGAATGTGTGTACCAAAAACTGAGGTCAATGAGTGTCCAATATACTGTTTGTGAGTCTTCACACGGTCATACACTGACAGGATGAGAACAGAACTGCACGTCTTTAGCTGTGCATGTCGATGCACTGACTGACATCATGGGTCCCACATACCTGCCTCTGTGCCCCCTCGTCTGCTGTCACACCTCAAATGTGTTTTTTCTGCTGCTGTGAAGTTTCCTCTTCCCAGCCTTTGAAAGTGAGCACAGGGCCGCCCTGTGGTGGCTTTCAAAAGGAGGTGCTTTTTGGGGTAAATGAAGCCATTATGGCTGCTCCTCTCTTTGAAAATGATCTATCAGGCCTGTTGTGTTCCTGAGAGCATTTTTAAGGGCATAGACTCTTCAAGTGCACTGAAGTGCTTCATTCAGACGGCTCTTTTTTTACTCTTATGGTTTGGTTTGTTCGAGTGGGTGAGATTGATGCAGCTGTGTTTAAATGACAAAAAAAAATCAATACACTGAAATGACAATTCTTTTTCAGTCATCTCTACTATGGACTGTATCCCAATTCCAATTTACTGCATGACGGCAACTTAAGACTTTTATGGCAAAGATGAGAGTTTTCAAACAAATCTACAAACAGGTAACCTTGCAGTGCAGCTGGATTGTTCAATGTCTGTAATAAGGCAAAGCAATCTCGCCAAGCTCCGATCTACAACGATTGTGTTTGACTCTGTAGAACAGGACATGGTGGAGCTCTGAGCAAGATGACAGCAGGTAATGGCTGCCCTTACGGCTTCACAAGCAGCTTTATTAGATCTGGACTACATGTCTTGAAAGGTGCTATGAGGAGAATCTATTTCCAGCAACATAAAGACTCTGCTACCCATGAGCATGCGCGGCAACTGTTGTAAAGACGTGACCCAAGCCAAAGCGTGTGTTGGTTGTGATGCTAATGAATGCAGCTTGGACCTTCCTCAGAACTCTGCATTACTTTACAATTTTTGGAAAACTTAGTATTCTAGTTTTGTAGCCGGCTATATATCGGTACTTACAGCCCGGTGCTCTAAGACGTGTACGAATAATATAAATTTGCTCTTGTTTTAATTGTCTTGTTCCTGAAGTTGAGTATCCAGGCCAGTCCAGCCCTGTCCGACCCGACCACGAAGCTAAGGAATAGCATTTATAGATAACCTATTTTGATGCTATAAAACTCATCTTAAAGTGTGTATTTTGATCAGGCATATATCTAAAAGTGAGACTTTTTTGTAATTACTTAGAAGCTTCTCATAGCATCTTTAAAAGATGAGAAACAAACAACAACACTGCAGTGTAAATTTGTTAATTTGTTGACTAGTTTTCATCAACAACCGTTTTTTCCCCTGAAGGAAACTCTACAGTAACTAATAAAAACAAGCGAACATGGACAAAATAAACAAATTCACTGACAATTTTGTCAACAAATAAAAACGACACCAAAAAAGTTTACAGACCAAATTCAATCAGACCTAATTTGGTCATGTAGAAAGTAGAGACAAGTGAGGAATATATCAATCAGCTACTTTGGTTGTGTGGAAAGGTTGGATGAGTTCAGAGGGACATCCAATCACAGCTGCTTTCACTGTGTTTTGGGGGGAGAGATCCAATGAGAGGTCTATTAAGGTTAGATAGGCTGTTTGATAAGAGAGTTATAAATAAAAGTAGCCACTTCCTACCCCACTGCATCAAGAAAAGAATTTTCCACCTCCAAACAAAACTGGATTAGTCAATTAAAGCTACGGTCTACGATCTGAAAACCAGTTTTGCTGTTGAGACAGATTTGAAAAATGCAGCCTGCCCCCCCTTCACTCACCCCTCCCCTCTGTGTTCCAAGATCCCGCCCCCCAGCTCTTGTCGCCTTCTAATAACACGCCCCCTCCGATAGAGCAAGAAGCCGGCCGGCAGAAAATATTCATTGGCGTTGAAGATAAAAGAGATTTCTCATAGCTGAAAGTAACAAACATGACAGTCATCCCCCTTGTAACACACAGCGGTAGTCATTTCAATTGGACCGGCGGCGAAGCGGGTCTGGTGTCGCCACTGTCCGATCAGAGCAGAGCGGATTGTGGGCGAGGATTTACCTCTCTTGGTGTGTCTCCACCAGCTCAGTTTACAATGCTAATGATGAGTGGCTAACTAATGCCAAAATCTATTGACAGAGCCTACCTGCTCCAGAAGCAGCCTCCTGGTTTTGGTGCTGGTCTTCTCCGGATCCATGACGCTTCAGTAGCTGTGCAGCTCGCTGCTCATGGGTACATGAGATGTAGTGGGGGAGGAGGCGGGGCGTTGCAGAGCAAGGGAGACAGGGGATTGGATGGACTCACGGACCGATCCAAACCGCCGGTCAACTTTGCAGCAGATATACTGAATGGATTTTTTTCATTCTTTTTGGTCTTTAAATTGCATAGATCTGACCATAGGACCATAACGGCGTTATAAACGGTGTTATTAAGATGTACCAAGCTTCCAAATCGTAGACCACAGCTTTAAGAGCCAAATAAGAACAAAAATGGCAGCTTGAAATTTAATGTAGATGGAAATTAAAACATATAAATATTTTAATTCACTTTAAAATGAAAAAAATATTTCACATAAGAAGGATAAATAGCTGGAGGTTACTTGTTTTGAGGTTGTTTTTATCGACCTGGTTGCTTTTTTCAGTAGAAAATCTTGACAACACTGGGTGGAACCACAGTTGCTTGATGTTTACCAGTGCCATGGGCCTCCTGCAGGGCCTCAGCACTAATCAAAACATTTGACATCTGGATGGTTTTGCTGCAGCTATCAATGCTGGCTGAGAACCTTTTTCCTGCAATTAAGCTGTCAGTGACAATTAACTTGTGTGCTGTTTGTGTTTTGATGCGACCTGTAATGTTTCAAACATGGCAGTGTGATGGACACCAACATAATTAAATGATTTATGACCATCAAGTTATTTATTCTTTGCTGGTGTCAAACTGACAGCATCCTCCTTTAATGTATGTCCTCTGAAACAGGGCGGCCATCAGCACACGGCCCCTTCGGCCTTCGATACATCTCTGCAGAGGAGCCCTGGAGGAGGCACAGCCAGAGAAGGTGACGGATTCTTTCTGGGGGTTCTTGGTGATGGATCTGGATCAGGATTTGTTGTGACACATGAGCAGGGCAGCTGACACAAGAATCCCATTCTCAGACGCACAGGCCCTCACATACAACCGGCATGCGGAAGAATGGATGGAAACACGCATGAAGGACGACAGAATCCGCTCATTGCCTCATCCTTCTCTTTAACTGACTGTTTTTTCAAGTGAGCCCGTAAGACAAAGAAGAGGGAATGATTTCACTCCTCTGCGCGTACACACCTGCTAACCCACATGTGTGTTTAAGTGTCTCCTGTGTCCGATCTCATGTCGTCAGCTCGTAGCATCATCTCCGTCTTTAGGGAGCACAACCATCAGCTTCAAAATAAAAGCCCGCCTTTGCCTTTTGATTTGTTGGGAGACAGTCTGAGCCCGTTATATAAAGCTCTCTTGGCGTTCTTTCTTTCTCGCTCCCGCCTGCAGGTCTTTCTGAAGGAGCCTCCTCAAACAGAGAACGGAGCTGAATGCAGGGGGAATAAGCACATCAGACACCTTTTGTTTCTGTGTCTTTAAGAAGAAGGAGAAACATTAAAAAGGACTGTGGAGGTGAAAGAAAAAGAGGGCGGTTTGCTTGATCTAGCTTGTCATCTACATCGGGGAGCAGAGAAGAACCCCAGGGGTAAACGCCATCTCTCAGGGAAGATGAATTGCACACAGACCCAGTCATCCCTCAAAATCACTAAAATGTGTTTCAAGCTGAGGTGATATGTATGTGAGATTGTCTTAGTGTTAGTTTTTAAGCCCTGCATTTCACAGATAAGGAGAAAGGTTGCTGCACACTGAGTTAATTTTGGGGATGCCTTCTTTGAAAAAATAAAAATTCATATTAAAATTTAAAAAGTGTCACTTTCACGATGATCTGTGGGAAAAAGTCAAAATTCAAACACTAGAAGTATAATTCAGTTTTTTTAATGTGGGGTTGCTCGAGGCCCATGGCACGAACAAATATAAGTTGTGATCCATCCTAATGTGCAAGAGATCTTCATCTGTGTACTCCAGTTCATAAAGACTTCCTCTCATATTCATGATTAATGGAAAGTAATTGTCACTTGAGTCAAAATCGCTCATTTTAAGTTCAAGTTTAAAGTCAAGTTAGTGTTGTTTCTTCTTCAGACTGGTGAGTAGAAGAGCTGATGGGAGGAAAGCAGCAGGAGGACACACAACCCATATGTCGTATCACACAAGAGTTCAGGGGCTTTGTTGTAGAAAAGTGATACTTTCTGTGTACTTTTACCCTTTAAATGGGGTCTTTGTAAGGCTTTTGTTGGCACCATGTACTGCCTCGTCTTGTCAAGCATTCAAACCTGGCTACCTCCCTGTAGGAGCTGAGCGGGCTGGCTGCATTACGGACAATTGTGCTAACTGGTGCCATAGGCCTTGAGCAGCCTCTTTGTAAAAGACCCAAACTATCCATGTAAGTCTGAATTCTGATTTTTTCATCACACTGTAACTGAGTTTTCTACACTGAACAGTATTTTATAATACCAACAGTTGGTAATACTGTGGGAAAACAAACTTATTTCTGTAAAATAAACAGTGATTTACGTCCTGTAAATTGTTTATAAAGTTAGTTACTTTTGATGGTAATCAAGAGAAATTTCAATATGGACCAGAGAAGCTGACCAACAGAAGGCAAGATCTATTTCAGTCTATGGGCCCTAATTTCGTGGCGCAGCGCAGGGGGCACAGAGCCGGCGCACCCGGCGCAGTGTTAATTTTGTCCAGCGCACCGCCGTGCGCTACAAATTTGACAATTTGTTAGACCATCTGCGCAGAGATGGGTGTGACCAGGGAGAGTCGACGGCGCACCAGGGGGACATGCCAACAGATTCATGTTGGCGCAGTGACAACTTCATGCCAAAAAACTGCGGAAGGTGCGCTGAAAGCTCGCCAGCTCCAACCTGGTCTATTCTCGGTGCAGGCAAAGCGCACCTTCCGCAGTTGTGATTTGGTGACAAGCGTATGTGTGCGCACACGTCACCAAACCCCCAGAGGCAGGTTTCCAGAGTGTCAGGCACATTTTAATGCAATAAACAATCATAGCAATCACTATTTAATGTAACCGTTTGAACCAGCATATACATTTGTGTCTATATTAACTGTCCTGCACATCTGATGTCGGATTAAAGCCATTTGTCATAATGGAAACTTAACCTGAGGGCAGCTGGAAGTTTGATGCACATCTTACAAGTCAACAATAAACAGCCTTAACATCTGATACTGAGTATATATCTGGCTTCTCTCATTTCATTAAATTAAAAGAAAAGAGGGAGAAAAAAGACGAAGAAAAAAGAGAGAAAATAAAAGTATGTCACTCAGGATTTTACTTGTGATTTCCCATATTTCTCTATTTTAGTCTTTATTATTAACGTGATCTAAAAAGATGGAGTACATTATTGCAAGGAGGATGAGGCGGAGACACCTGGAGAATATACAGTATATCACTAAAGGCTCTGCTATTTGGTGATGACAAACCAGGAGTGCAGGTGGATCACAAGCATGATGAATGGATAAGCCAGCTGCTGTGTAACTATTTCTTAATTTTGTACTCCTATAATGACAAAGGAACAGATTACATCTGTCCCGGGAGCTGGCCCACACGGTGACGCGCTTCGTTGCCCCCGATGTGCGCCCCGATGGCCAGTTCGTTCTCCTTGTTGCTAAAGTGACAGCTGCTCTGACCGTCTCCGCCAGCGGGTCTTTCCAGCACACTATGACCGCGGTGGTGGGGATCATTCAGATCAATCAGACGCTGCGCCTCGGCCGCAACACATTTAAAGGCAAGGAGAGGCGGTCATTTGATTGATGAAGACAGCACTCGGCTGTGTTAAACCCACTCATGCCTTTTCTCCTCCCTCTCTGCAAAGTGCGCTGGATACACCCTCTCGGTGGGGCGCAGACGGGGTGCAGGACAGGTGCTCCCCGTCTGCGCCTGGTCTACGAAATTAGAGCCCTATGTATTAAACTTTGAGAGAAACAAATGTTTGAGTAAATTGTAATTTATAACAAATGGAGGTTTTTTTAAACAAAATTCTATCTTGTTATCAAATGATCACTAAAATAGTTAAATATATAGCTATTCAAACTAAAACACAGCAAATTCACTGTAATTTAAGATGCTTTAAAGTTTTGTAGAATAGAAAATGTTTATTATACTGTCAATTTAAACTGGGGGAATGTTTTAATACAGTAATAATGCTGTCAATTTAAAGACAGTAATGACACACAGTAGTGAAAATGTTATAGAAAATACAGTAATAATGCTATAAATTAAAATGGAGAAATGCTACTGTTCATACGTTTACAACAACCTTTTTACAGCGCAAAAAGTTCTCCCCTCTCCTGTGCTTACACTGCTAGAGCCTCCAACAAATGGACAAAAGTGATGTCCAAGCCTAGTTTTGTCAGTAGTTAAAGCCCTATGACCTGGAGTGGAAAGCCCAGTGACGATCAGTGAAAGTGGATGAATGCGGAGCTGTCTACAACATGGTGCTGAGCAGTGCTGAACAGACCAGTTACAATGGATCAGACTGGCCACAGTGCCTCAGCCAGAATTAAAGTACAGTTTGATCAGGAGTACTCTGGATAAGTTACACTTACAAATGTATATAATGTCTATAAATAAACATACATAAAGTTGGCTTTTTTGTAGAAAAACTGAAGAAGGTCTGGGTTTATTGGTTGTAAAGTTTAAATTTAAATGACCAAGTAAAGTAAAACAATAAAATGTACCTTAGTTTCCTCTAAAAAGTGCACCATATATACTGTATATCAGGTGGAAAAACTATTGCAACATCATTTTTTCCTGGTATCTTTCAGCCCCACTTTGGGGCCAGTCTCAAAGATCTCCCTCTCCAGAAACTGTTGAGCTTTGGGCTGAGTCACACAGACAGGGTTGTTAAGTCAGAAAGTACTGTGGGAGAGAAAGTCTTGGGATTTGTTGTCAACGATAGAAAAAAGGAGTAAACACCAGCAGTCTTATTCAGAGCGCTGGACCTCAATGACCTGGTTACATCTTTGCTGTGGATTTTTTTGTCATTCTGTCTCATCATTGGCCCATATGGACCCTGAAAACAGAGTGGAAAAAGAAATTGAAGGAGGGTGCCGTGTTTGTCCTGTGATGGATAAAGTCACACATCTCTGACTCAGTCTTCATGTTCATGCTCTCATGGGAGCCACATGCCTGGGAAGAAAATACAAGAACAAATATGTTGAAATTGTTGGACCTGAAAGAAGTTGGGATCTCACTGTTTTGTTCTCTTGTCTTTAATATTCACTTTAAAATAAAAATGTTAACTCTTTCGTGACAGATATATAGGGTAAACTGTCCTGGCCCGCAATGAGATTTCTCATACTTTACTATTCATTTATTGTTTATTTGATGTGGATATCACAATTACAGTGGACAAACCAGATTCATGTTTGAGTGTTTATGTGCTAATTCACAACTACTGTCCACAGGAGACTTTTAAAAATGATAAAATACAATTTTTAAATAACATAACAATAACAGAGAAGCAGTTTTTCCAGATTAATATATATATATATATATATATATATATATTAGTGCTGTCAGACGATGAAAAAAATGAATCTAGTTAATTACTGGATTTATAATTAATTAATCTAATTAATCACATTGTAAATAAAGACTTTGAATTCTAGGATATTATAAAATTGTAGTGCATGACTAATCAAATGAATACACTAAGAAATGAAGATTTGTAAATCCACATTTTTATTGGTGACTAAATAAAACCAAAGTCAGGGCAACTTGTCCAGAAAATTCTAAGCTCAATCAGGCAACTCAAATTACACTTTAAGTGTGTTTCATAAATCAAATTCAAAACAAGAAAAAGGTCAAGGACAAACAATCAGGCCTGATGCATTATTAAAGAATGTAGTACAAATATAGATAAATAAATTCAATAATAAAGTAAGACTAAGTCTTCAGTAGGCCATTCCTGTTGTCACCTGGGCTTTGTTTGGTCACAACAGCCGGACAATATCAAAATGTTTGTGTGCTATGATTAATTTTGCAATGCAAGATCTAATTGATGCAAATAAAGTGACAGCCCTAATTTATATAAATATACATATATATATATATATATATATATATATATATATATATATATATATATATATATATATATACACATAAAGATATATATATACATATATAGATATAGATATAGATATAGATAGATATATCTATATCTATATGTATATATATATATATATATATATATATATATTTATATATATATGTAACCCCTTCTGTTCTGTCACACTTCTGGCAGAATGATGAGACGACTCAGGATTCAGGTTCATCAGCGTTTACTGCTTACACTGCATACACAGAAACACAGGATGAGACAGGGTGCGTGCACAGGCAAACACAGCTCTTGCTCCTTTCATGGGAATCCAGACAGCAAAGAGCGCAAGAAATTGTACAACTCTCATAAGGTGATCGTATAGTTTTTTCATCATTTACTCATACAGTGGTTTTAGCTGAGAACCTGTTTTTTCTTTTGTTAATACATATAAAAATATACAATAAATCATTACAAAAATACAATATAAAGTTCATGCAAAGGCCTACTAGATCAATAAATAACTTTTCTAACACAAAATCCATACCTGCATACACAGAAACACAGGATGAGACAGGGTGCGTGCACAGGCAAACACAGCTCTTGCTCCTATGAGTCAAAACAAACACACACACACACACAGTAACGCATCGCCTCCACGTGACCAATATGACGCTAGCATCGCTAACGATTTAGCGGTTTTATCACGGACGTAACTAAGTCATACATAAAAATATTCGCACAGTGTCCGTGTCAGAAAATGTCTGTACTTATCATATCACTGCACATCACTTGGCTCAACTTAAAACTACTGTATTGTGTGTTAAAACAAAAATATACAGCGGAGCTGTGCATGCAACATACCTTTCATGGGAATCCAGACAGCAAAGAGAACGAGCTGCTGGTTTCCGCCACAAAGCAAAGCACGACCCTGCAAAAAAAAAGTCTTCCTTCATAAACTAATAAAGTAGAGCCTTGCATGTAAATACAAACGCCAACATTTTCCAAAATGAAAACAGATAAAAAAACACAATGCAGGAACATTGCAAAGAATTTTGACGAACTTCACACAAAAAAATACATACTGCTATATACTCCTCCCTGAATTCGCAAAATTACACAACATAGACAAATCTCGAAAACTTCAAGTAGTCACATCCAGAGTGAAACCAAAGGTTTCCCCACCATATCTCATAAGCAAAACACTGAACTAATAACACACATTGTCAACAAAAATGTGCCATGTCAAGCCACAAGGCCCTTCAATAAAGAACCCAGGAGGGAAGTGCCAGCTGTATCACAATCCCTTTACTGGTGACATAAAAAGTGCCTGTATACACTCCTAAATTCAATTCACAGAACCACACAGCTCAGAGATATAGACATAGACAGGGGATTAAGACATCCTCACAACCACACACAACTTAAGGCAAGGTGTTCACACTAAAAACAGAACTGGCCCATGTCCTGAACATGTTGGACCGAGCCCGCAGAGAGTCTGAACATTCATAGACTGAATAAGCCGGTTAACAGGCCGAACTAACCGACCAGCCCTTGTACTGTAGAGCTGTGATGGTGCAACATGGGAACCATCCGGAGCACATCCAAAGTCTTTTGATCCACTGGGAACCCCAACAGGAACACTCAAGGAAGGGGTAGGGGAAATGGAGCGACTAGGGCCAGGGGTTTGACCACTCAGGTTACTCATCTCAGGGGTGAGCATAGCAGGGTCAGTGGACAAGGCGGTGGGAGAAACTTGTCCATCCACACATGTGCGTCCAGGGTCACAACCTGTTACTGGTTTCTCCACTGCAGACAGAACAACTGAAGGTGGCTGATCCAGGGTCATCACAGGAATCTGAGACACCCAATGTTGGGTACGAGCAGTATTGTCCACTGCAGAGCTGGCCCGTGTCAGTTGGGCAGAGACAGAATCCACAACATCATGTTCACTGTGCCCACTAGTTGGCATGAGGACACTTTCAGGCTGAGGGGGAGGGGCAGAAGGAAATCCATAGCTCCACTCACACTGGGATCACAAGAAGAGTGCAAAGAGGCCACATCAAGTTGGGTGGAGGACTCATTTGGGACTCTGACAGAATCACTCACATCAGGAGCAGAAGAGGAGACCAGCGAAGCAGACTCTTCAACTTCAGGCAGTACTGGCAAGAAATTCACACACAGAAGCAAGTTATGTGGACAATCTTTGACTGGCCGGAGACTGGATTACTTAACCTCAAAGGTGTGAGTCTGAGGGTTGCTGCTGACCACAGTATAAACAACATCACCCCATCGGTCCGCCAACTTCTTGCGATTTCTCTCTGCCTTGTTAGCCAACAAGACCCTGTCGCCGGGTACAATCTCCACCCCCTTGACCCTACGGTTGTACACATCAGTCTGCCGTCTCTGTTCAGCACTGACATTCTTCTCTGCCAGCAACATAGCCTCATGGAGATCCTTCCTCAAGTCCTCAACATAACTTGGGAACGAAGCTTGGCTGTCATCTCTTAGGGCAGACTTGAAAAGAACATCGACTGGCAGCCGAGGAACACGACCAAACATTAGGTAGAATGGAGGGAAACCTGTCGTCTCATGAGTGGTGCTGTTGTACATGAGGGTCAAGGTGTGTAACATTTGAGGCCAGGCTTGCTTAGCACGAGGTGGGAGAGTCCTGATCATGTTTCCCAAGGTACGATTGAACCTTTCAGCTGACCCATTCCCCATCGGATGATAAGATGTTGTGCGGGATTTCTTGACACCTGAAACCTGAAGAAGGGCCGCTATCAGTTCACTCTCAAAGTTTGCACCTTGATCAGAGTGGAGTCTCTCGGGGAAACCATAGTAGCAGAAGAAGTTGTCCCACAACCTCCGTGCTACCTGTTTGGCTGTTTGGTCAGGGCAATGGAAGGCATGAGACAACCTCGTAAAGTGATCTGTCACGACCAGTACATCAACGCTGCGGTTCTTTGAATCCTCTGCAGACCAAAAGTCTATGCACACCAATTCCATCGGTGCTGTGGTCTTGATGCTTTCAAGAGGCGCACGGCCATCTGGCTCAGGTGTTTTGCCCATCACACATCTGGAACAGCGCTTGACATGCTCTCTTACATCACGCTCCACAGAACTCCAGTAGAATCTCTGCTTCACAAGAGAGTATGTCCTGTCTTGGCCTTGGTGACCTGCATCATCGTGACATCCACGCAGAGCATCATCCCTTAGTGACACAGGAACCACGTATTGATGTCTCTTCTTTCCAGTGACTGGGTCTTTGGATATACGGTAGAGTATACCATCCATGACTGCTAACTTATCCCACTGCCTTAGTAGTCTCAAAGCAGTCGCAGGTTCATTCGGCCTCTCCCTCCTTGACGGTCTGCGATGGCGCTCGACATAGTGCAGCACTCTTGCCAAGTCAACATCATTTCGCTGCTTTTCTCTGAGGTCCTGTTTGGAAATAGATGGCAATGTGTCTTGGCCAAAGGACATGATACTCTGAACGTGATTGACCAGCACAGCAGATCTGAGTCTCGCAGCTGTGTCCCAGCTATTGTGGCAATCCAGGAGGGCTGAAACCTCTGCCTTAGACAGCGAACAGACAGAGGGTGTCACCACAGCAGGCTGAGATCCCCCACCTCCTCTGGAGACTTTGTGAGTCGCTTGACAATCATTCGACCCTCTGAAGGCCTGTTGAACATCCCCTCCAGACAAAGCCGCCTCCTCAGCAGATGTTCATATGGCTCGCTGATCAGGCGTTCTCCAACACTCCTCCCAACAAATGGCTTCCTACTGAGGGCATCAGCAACTACATTTTTGGGCCCAGGGATATATTTTATGTCAAAATCGTAGGCGGCTAGCTTAGAGACCCATCGTTGCTCGACTGCATCCAATTTAGGCTTGGTGAGGATATGAGCCAATGGGTTGTTGTCTGTCCAGGCAGTAAAAGCGTGCCCCTTCAGCCAGTGACTGAACTTTTCACAGACTGCCCATCTCAATGCCAGAAACTCCAAACGGTGGGCAGCGTAGTTCCTCTGGGCCTTGTTCAGGGACTTGCTAGCAAATGCTATAGGGCGAGCACGGTCTTCGCCTGGAGCGATCTGTGAGAGCACAGCACCCAACCCATCAGTAGATGCATCGGTGGACAGAATGAATGGCCTGGAGAAATCAGGATGAGCTAACACAACATTGTTGAGCAGGGCATCCTTTAGACTCTGAAGAGCATGGTCACATTCTGGTGTCCAGTCTGCAGCAGTGAGCTTTCGGTAGACACACATGCGTTTACGCTTCCTCCCATTTGCGTTCTTGCTGATCTTCGTACCTGCTGTCAGCTGGACTAGAGGCTTGGCCAGTGTAGAACAGTGTGGAATAAAGCGCTGGTACCAGTTTACTAGACCCAGAAACGACTTGATCTTACTGGGGCACGGGGTCTGACCATCTGGGGACATCAAGTCAGATTTTGAAACTTGCTGAATGACATCCACTTTAGCAGGGTCTGTTGACACACCACTGCTATCAACAACATGGCCCAGGAAATGGACAGAGCGGCGTAGAAAGTGGCACTTCTTTGGTGCGAGCTTGAGGTTATGCTCTCGCAACCGCTCAAAGACTCTTTCAAGCCTAGCCACTGCTTCCTCCTCACTGGGCGCAAAGACCAGCAGATCATCCAGATAACATAGAAGGCTCATGAAGTTCATGTCCCCAAATATCTTCATCATCATCCGCATGAAACTCCCCGGACTGTTGCAAAGCCCCCTGAAGTCTATTGTACTCATGCAAGCCAACAGGAGAGGCAAATGCAGTGAACTTCTTGCTGTCTTCATCCAGAGGAATGTTGTAGAATCCGGACGTGAGGTCCATGGTGCTGAACAGCGCGTTCCCACCCAGCGCAGCGAGGCAGTCCTCCTGATGAGGTAAGGGGAACGCATCCTTCACCGTCCGGGCGTTGAGCCAGCGAAAGTCAGTACAAATGCGCAGCTCTCCGTTCCTCTTCCACACAAGGACCAGCGGCGAGGCAAACTCACTGGTTGACTTTCTGATAATGCCTTTCTCCTCCATTTCATCTAAAGTTGTTCTGAGCTTCTGATAGTGTGCAGGAGGAATGCGTCTGTAAGGGAGCTTAAAAGGCCTGTCATCCGTTAGGTGGATCTTGTGGACAAAGTCCTTCACCTCGCCACAGTCGAGCTTGTGCTTGGAGAAGATGTCAGAATATTTTAGGGCGAGCTCACACATCTTCCTCCTACAATCATCTGACACCTCGCATGAGTCGAGATCCAAGTCACTTAAGCCTTGTTTCTTAAGTTCCTCAGCTCTGCCAGCTAGATCAGACAGATCTCCCTCCTTAACATGCTGACTGTTGGACTTAACATATGACTGTTCAGCTGGCTGAAGCTCTTCAACAGCCAAGCACGGATACACATCCGCCAGCTTTGCATTCCTCTTGATGGTTATTGGCTTGTCTGTGGGGTTTATGACCTTCATAGGGACCCAACCATCTCCCCACAATGGTGTAACCACTCTGCCAACAAGAATGTTTCTCGGGACGGAGCGAGATTTTGTTGGCTCAACCACCACAGTGCAGCCAGGAGGTCCACGTGATTTTCCTGGGAGCTTGCCCCACACCAGGTGTTCGTGTCCAGGCAGAAGTGTTACAGCACTATTGAGTTTGACCGTTCCCAAAAAATCAGGTACATCTTCATCTGCCCACTGATTGACGCCAGTTAGCATAGCAAGGAACTCATCATGTTCCCCAGCATCTGAACCAGCCGGCTTGGAGATCATCTCCCAGTACTTATGCGAAGTTTTAAATCTGCGTGTCAGGTACTTGATCACATTTGTTCCAATGACAAGCTCATCCAGCTGACCGGGAACGACAAGAGTAGGCACAAGCATCTTACATCCATAAACCTCAAGCTCCAAATCACAAACTCTCTTGACACATGCCCTCTGCCCTCCACAACCAATCAGGACAATATCCAGATCCTGCCCATCACCACAATCCAAAACACCAGCATCAATGAGCCTCTGCTCCACAGCCTCACTCACAGAACAGGCCATAGAACCCGAGTCCAGCATGGCATTCACTGTTTCACAATCACTGACCACAACTGTTGTGTAAAACAAACTGTCACTGGTGCTCAAACGCTGAGTGTTCTGAAGGATGACTTTCTTGGTAGCAGGTAAACTCTCACAGACTGACTCATATAACGACAGCAGATCATCATTAAGGCTGAGGGAATCATCACTAAGGCCCACACTGCCCCTCTTCAAGCGTGGGCTATGCCGTTTAACTGGTGGGAAGACCGGCCAGACTGGTGGACAGACTGGGGCGTGGCAGGAGGAGTGGCGTTGGGGCACTGGAGCTTCATGTGACCAGGCTGATGGCACATGAAACACAGACGATGAAGCTGACAGTGGCCAACTGTAGTATGAGAACTGTCATTGCAAACCTCACAAACTTTGGGGGCTGAGATCCTCTTCTTCTTGGAAGATGTGTTGCCGCTCCAAGAAGTAGGAGGTCCAGCAGAGTCAGAAAACTTACTCAACAGGTCACCAAGCATTGTAGACATCTTATCCACATCAGCCTGTATCTTTGCAAGATCCACACTGGGTTGAAGCTGGGTCTGGCCAACACTCTGTCTGTTGCAATGTAGTGAAGCCTCAGGCTCAACTCTGCCCACCTCCTGAATGCTTTCATCCACCACAGCAACAGCCTGCCTGGTGACGCGTTCCCCAACGGGAGCACTGGGTCTGGACTTCACCTCTCTTTGGTATTCGTCGATCCTCTCCTGGACCTCTTTCACTGACCAGCTGCTTGCCAACTTGCTCTTGAAGACAACAGACAGAGCAGGTTCGTTACAGTGTCTCACAAACATAAGAGCAACTTCCTTCGTCAGGTCACCCATGCTCCTCCCCTGACGCTGGAGACACTCCTCCGCTGCATCAGCTGCCTTGTTAAGACGCACCCAGTAGTCAATAGGACTCTCATGAACTCTTGGAAGCGTGCTGTAAAAGTCTGCGAGTGGCATGCAGGAATGTGACAGGTCGCTGAAATGTTGTTTCAGGATGGCATAAATCATGTCAGGCTTTTGATCGACACTGAGAGATGGGTCACTGCGTAAACCAATCCTCACCACATCTTTGGCCCTCCCCATGAGCTTGCCCATTATCTCATCAGGCTGATCGGCAATATTAACACCCCTCTTCTTCAGATATATCGAAATCAAGTCAAGCCATTCATGCACAGTGCACTTATCTGTGGAGTCGCCACGGAACACAGGGGGTTCCCTACCATCAGACTTGAGAACCATGTTGAGCTGAGACAGATCCACTGTCGTTCCGCTAGCCTGCACACTTCCAGCACCTCTGCTCCGGTCGCCAACGTCGCCTCTCTCTGACAACAACCTGGCTGTGACTGAATCCCCAATATGTTTGCCCAACTCAGTGATCAGAAAACCGAGCTGATGAATAGTACTGTCGGCGCCAGTCAACTGAGGTTCAGAGGTACAGGGCAGAGGGGCCTGACCAGCAGGATTGGGGTGAACTGGGGTGGAGGTGTAAGGGGACTGAGCACCAAGGACTGACTGAACTGGCCCAAGGGTGTAAGGGGTTTGGGGGGCACCAGGACGGGGCTGAGACTGAGTGGAGTGGCATACAGATGAGGTACCATCAGTAACAATATGTTTAACCCGACACTCATCAGTACCATAAGAGACCCCCCTCCCACAGCCCATAGAAGAGGAAGAAACATGAAAGGGCACTGAACCAGAAGGCAAAATCATCCCCCTACCAAAACTCAACCCAGGGCGTACATCAATACCCATGGGGTCCGCCCCCTGAAAATTAATAACTGTATCGTCAGCCATACGATAAATAGCCACACACTAAATCAGCAGTGAAACATAAACAAGTGCCCCAAAAAAAAGAAAATTTAACAAAAAAAAAAAGTGTTTGAATGTTTACAGTACCCCTCTTTAAACTTGAAATAACACTTTTAACATATGCAAAAAAAAACAAAAATAGCCTCAAATGTATAACAATAAGTGCTCAAAATAGAAAACTTAACAAAATAAATAGTGTCTCAAAGTCCATAGTACCCCTCTTAAAACTGGTAATACACTGCAGTGCAACAGCAAAACCTGAACAATAGCTCAAAACTCCGAGCCAGTTGGACCACACTCCGCCAGAGGATGGATCGGCTGTAGGCTGACCCTCTCAGTCCACGAGGTCACGGCACCAGATGTAACCCCTTCTGTTCTGTCACACTTCTGGCAGAATGATGAGACGACTCAGGATTCAGGTTCATCAGTGTTTACTGCTTACACTGCATACACAGAAACACAGGATGAGACAGGGTGCGTGCACAGGCAAACACAGCTCTTGCTCCTTTCATGGGAATCCAGACAGCAAAGAGCGCAAGAAATTGTACAACTCTCATAAGGTGATCGTATAGTTTTTTCATCATTTACTCATACAGTGGTTTTAGCTGAGAACCTGTTTTTTCTTTTCTTAATACATATAAAAATATACAATAAATCATTACAAAAATACAATATAAAGTTCATGCAAAGGCCTACTAGATCAATAAATAACTTTTCTAACACAAAATCCATACCTGCATACACAGAAACACAGGATGAGACAGGGTGCGTGCACAGGCAAACACAGCTCTTGCTCCTATGAGTCAAAACAAACACACACACACACAGTAACGTACACGTCTCCACGTGACCAATATGACGCTAGCATCGCTAACGATTTAGCGGTTTTATCACGGACGTAACTAAGTCATACATAAAAATATTCGCACAGTGTCCGTGTCAGAAAATGTCTGTACTTATCATATCACTGCACATCACTTGGCTCAACTTAAAACTACTGTATTGTGTGTTAAAACAAAAATATACAGCGGAGCTGTGCATGCAACATACCTTTCATGGGAATCCAGACAGCAAAGAGAACGAGCTGCTGGTTTCCGTCACAAAGCAAAGCACGACCCTTCAAAATAAAAGTCTTCCTTCATAAACTAATAAAGTAGAGCCTTGCATGTAAATACAAACGTCAACATTTTCCAAAATGAAAACAGATAAAAAAAACACAATGCAGGAACATTGCAAAGAATTTTGGCGAACTTCACACAAAAAAAATACATACTCGTTACATATATATATATATATATATATATATATATATATATATATATATATATATATATATATCCTCTGACCTCAGGAAACAACACTCACTGGATATTTCTCCTTCAGACTGTCACACAAACAAAAAAGCCATTTTAAGAATCACTCAAATCACTTTTCTTCTTCATTTTGATGCTCTATTAATACCCTCTGACCACACGAGTGCCTTAAATCACTCTGCAATGTGATTCCTCGATAAGTCATTGGCCTTAAAAAGCAGCTTGGTTTCTCTTTGTCACATCATTGTGGGACTTATATTTGGCAAAAAAATGCTGCACATGAACTGTGTTTTCCTCCATCTTCAGATTCAGTGAATAAAATCTTTTTTTCACAATCCATTAACCTGAACTCCACAGGGGCCACTTTAAAGTATTTCACACATGGCTAAAGTAGAAAAAAAATTGTTTGAATTCTTTTAAAAGAATTATATAAGTATAAATATTAACAATCTCAAGTCAAAGAGTTAATTTGGATTTTGTATTGGGGTTGCGAGAGACCCACGGCACCAGGAACTTTCAAGCTCTGTAAGTCTTATGCTACGGCCACACCGGACTCGAATTGCCGTATTTAACAAGCTGAGGGGCAACGCGCGTCACTGCGCAGGTGCAGTAGAGAGCCAGAGCCAGTCTCTGACCAGAGCCAGACTCAGTGATGACCCATGCAGGCAAATCCAGCTGGAAACGAATACTTACAGAACTTACCTTCCAAACCTGTCTCCTCAGCAACTTTCACACAAGCCTGCTCCTTTTTGTTCCGGTTTCTGTAGAGTACACACGTCGAATCATATAGCTCCGGGTGATGGCAAACAGCGCAGATCAACCTCTCCTCCATCTTTCAGAGGGGTTTGAGCAGGAGCAAGTGGCTGGAGTGTCACACAAATCAATGACGTTGGGGGGGAATGTCATGGCTGATTGGCTGCCATGGCACAGCGTCACACGAATTTGCGTGGAAAGTTCAATATTTTCCACTCAAGCGTTGAGGCGTTTGACGCCCCAAACGTGCCGGATGCTCCATACGCGCCGTGCCAAACGTGTCCAACGCACCGCCTGGGGCGAATCTGCATCCAAACACGTCTTTGCATTGACTTTGTGTGTAATCTCAACGCGCGTCTTTGAGGATTCGCGTCCAGTGTGGCCGTAGCATAATAATTAACCAACTTATAGGTTAAAACTACACAAAAATCTACTTTGGCTTGACAATGTGCCTACAGTAAGATTCTTTACAGTGTATAAGTCTTCCTCAAAGCTTCTGTGTTTGAGTTATGCCCTGATGGACCTGCAGAAGCTTCCAGAGGTTAACGAGTCAAGAAAGATGAAATCCTGGACATGTTTTTGGATGGTGTTATCGACTGAGGCCACGGTTCATCTGGATTCACTCCACGCTTCAGCGGTGAAATGAGGATGTTCACATTAACTCTTCATCTGGAGTCTCATCGAGTATCCGATCAGTAAGATGTGTGTTGAGTGACTCCTTATATCTCAGGTTCTCTACAGCAGAGCATTTCTTTAGAAGGTGACGAGGCGCAGGAACAGCCTCTGTACCAGCTGCACTTTTTTCTCAAGAATCTTCTCATTTCAAGGTGGTCGCTCTTAGGAGTGGGGAGTGAGTTCACTGTGACCACAGAGCCAGCGGAAAGAATAGTGCTGTTCTCCTTTTTTAAGTGTCCAGACCATTTCAATTCAATTTGGACAAACCAGCTTAGGATTGGGCTGAAACTATGACAGTTTTCATTTTAATTTCCCACCTGTCTCAGTCCAACTGTAGCACTGTAATGTATGCACACGCATCCTCTACCATAACTCTTCCTTAAACCTTCTCCATACTGTCTCTGTGTCACATCAGGTGTACAGCCTCTGCAGAACATATGGAGAGGAAAAAGCAGAGACTGTGAAGTCAGAAAGGCATGCATCTCCACTAGGGGTCCTGCTCAAACGTTTGTGCTTCATGGTGAGCATTTTGTATTATTCATCATTTCTACTGCTATAATTTATCTTTGTTATGTCAGCTCGAAAAAACAATTCACCAGATGCTCTACCTCATGCATGCTATCATGCACAAGCAAAACCTCCATTTAAAGGCAAAGAGAAGACACATTCACTGCAGGATGTGTGTGCAGGAAAACACAGCAGGACATTGGAAAGGGTGACATCAAATTTAGCAAAAGACCATCATCGAACTGTGCACTTTTTGCGGGGGCCCTACCCACACATTTGGCTGTGTTGCTCACAAAAGTAGGATCCTTACATGGTGTGCCTTGTTGTAAAGGTGAGTGTTTTGGCTTTCCAACAAAATAAATACAAAAACAGTTGGAGTAATTAAAGAAAGAGAAATAATTACCCCAAAAATATCTCCAATGTTTTTTTGACGATTGTATATGGATGTAGCAATTAATTCCTGTTTCCAATTAAATTCACTTTGTTTATGAAGCACACTTTTACCAACAGTAGGTTAGCCAAAGTAAACTAGAAAGTACTCTGAGAGCACAAACTTCCACCAGTGCTGTTACATCTATAAGCAGTAATTCATTTTTAAAGTTACCGTCATAATGTAATGCATTACCTTAAAAACAATGGTTCACTAAAGCTATCTGGATCACCAACAAAATCTTTTTTTTTTTTTTTTAAGTTGGGCCATTACCAACATTTCCTGTTAAGCAGTTATTGTGCAATCTTGTTAACAAACATACACTGGTAAAAACAGAACTTCCTTGGTGGAGACAGCAAGACAAGACTTAAACCTGGGACCTTCTGCCTCCCAGCCCTTTGTCTGTTTCCTGGGGCTATTGAGAAAAACATCTTTTAGTCCATCTGAGATGTCTGGACTCCTGTCTTTAGACAGTGAACTTTAAAAATCTGATCTCAGTGGATCTCAAGACTTCACATAGAGCCTGACAGCTGTCTGTCCATAGCTGAAGGAGTCAGAGAAAGGGCTAGGACTCTGATGGTTCAGGTCTTGTCTGGTCTTGGTGGATTTTTAAGTCTAAGGTCCCAAGACAGAAGTCAAGACATCTCAGAAGGACTAACTTCTCCATAGCTCAAAGAGATTAAAAGAGTATGATGGGCAGGGGTTCAGTTCTTGTCTGCTTTCAAAGTCTGATGTCCAAAGATAGAAGTCAAGATCTCACAGAGGGACTAAATGGTGTCTGTCTCCATAGCTCTAGAACATAGAGAAGATGTTGAGAGTCTGATGAGCAAGTCTTGTCTGTTTTAAATGGATTTTAATGTCCCAAGTGTGAAAGATAAACATCTTCTATTGTGAAGAGCATCAATAGTCTGGAGGTGGCGCAGTTGGATAGTGTGCTTGATTGGGAGGTTGCAGGTTCAAGCCCAGCTCCACGCGACACATGGCGATGTGTCCTTGAGCAAGACACTTACCCCAAATTGCACGGGCATGAAAGGGTGTGAATGTGTTAGAGATACTGATGGATAACTAACATAGAAACTCTGAACCATCACTGAGTGAATGTGAGTGTGAATGGGTGTGGATGGGTGTAAAGCAGCTTTGAGTAGTCAAAGACTAGAAAAGCGCTATATTAGCTCAAGTCCATTTACCATTTAGATGTGCAGCTCTTGGCCCCAAATAATCCAGAAAATTTTGGGGTTGATTCCCACCTGTTTGGCAACTGGATCAACAAAGGTGAAGCTTGGGCTTTGCTGGAGCCAGTATTCATTTTACACCAAGGTGTCACAGGATTAAAGAAATGTATTTCAAACTATTCGACTCAACATTAGGCTTTGTAATTCTGAAATCTTATTTGAGACACGTGAAGACCTTTTAAGGCCATAAAACTCAACCACCAGAGACCTTTAAGACTTTTAAAGACTTTTTAGAGCTTGAAATTCAAAAGTACTTGAAGATATTACAAGACATTGTTTTTCAGAATTCTCTGTGACTTTTTGAATACTTTGTAAGAATATTTGAGGCCTTTAATTTTTAAAAAATCTAATAAGACGTTCTAAGGCCTTGGAATTGAGAAATCTTTTAGATATTTTTCAAGATTTTTTAGGCCTAATCATTTGGGAATCTAATAAAGAAATGCAACTTTGTACAAATTGTTAAAGCATTATAATTTAATAACAGGATATCATGCGGGATCACTCATTTCAAGTATAGATACACATGACTGTATGTCTTTGTGTTTTCACCAATCCAGACGGCTATTCAGTAGCGCAGGGGAAAATGATTGTACAGTTAAGACAAATGAATTTGAACTCCATTCTCAGCCTTTTGACTGTTGTCCTTAAGAGTTTCATAAAAACATCTCTTATAATCTTGATTTTTCCTTGCTTGGCCCTCATGGTCCTTTCACTACGGATGCATATCACAGCTGAGCAAGATTCAAGCCTCTTCCACTGCTGAGTTTGTCTGTTAAGATGGAAGAGTTTTGCACAGTGACCTGACATTCTGATTCTTGGAGGGCTGGATGATGGATTTCGATTTCTAATGCTTCAGCTTTCGGGGATCACCTGTGTGAATATTTACGCCTCGTGATTCTTCAGGGCGCGTTGTGCATGGATCTGGGTTGATGGACATAAAAAAAAATGTGCCAGTGCTTGAAAAAAAATGTATGAGTAGAAGCTGGCTTTCAGTTCTGAATCAGGAGAAAAAAAATTAAAAAGGTAATGACAGGACAAATGAATTTGAACTCCATTCTCAGCCTTTTGACTGTTGTCCTTAAGAGTTTCATAAAAACATCTCTTATAATCTTGATTTTTCCTTGCTTGGCCCTCATGGTCCTTTCACTACGGATGCATATCACAGCTGAGCAAGATTCAAGCCTCTTCCACTGCTGAGTTTGTCTGTTAAGATGGAAGAGTTTTGCACAGTGACCTGACATTCTGATTCTTGGAGGGCTGGATGATGGATTTTCATTTCTAATGCTTCAGCTTTCGGGGATCACCTGTGTGAATATTTACGCCTACGTGATTCTTCAGGACATTGTGCATGGAGATGGTTGATGGCTGGAAAAACAAATCCAACATGATTGCTTGAAAAATGAATGTGCCATGTACTTTGGCTTTCAGTTCTGAATCAGGAGAAAAGTTTTAAAAGGTAATGACAGGATGAAACAGTGTTCGGACCATTTTGACTAAAATCTTAACCCTTTTGTATCCAACCTCTTCAGTTTCGTGACTCCTCTTTGACTTTGTGCACTTTCAGTGTCTAAAGTTTGGGACCTTGAACCATGATACAGTTATAAAACAGATCAGAGGTCAAAAGTAGGGATAGGTACTGAATTCGGAACTTTACGAGGTACCGACCGAATTCTGTTGGTACTAGCGAGTACCGATTCATGTAAAATCAAACAGTGCCATGTTTAGGTACCTAAACGCATCCTTGTGACTGTGAAGGAGTGGAAGAAGCAGGCATATTATTGGGTAGAGTAGGTGAATTTCCATACCTGACTTGAACGTAGCACAGCAATAGCGTAATGACGTCAGCAGCCGCGGGCTCAGTCAACAAAGCTAGCATGGCTGAGAGAAAGCGCTCGAAAGTATGGCTCAACTTTATTAAATGTGATGGAGATTATGCTCGCTGCAATATTTGTGACGCCAAGTGTAAGGCCAGCGACGGAAATACTTCAAATCTGAGGCACAAAATTTTCCTTAAAGCTGAAGAGTGCACAATTTTTGACAGCCTCAGATCTACGACCACAAAGGATTCATCCAGCACTGTTAGCACACCTGTGTCCAATGGAGACTAGTCGTCTGCAGCCAGAAATACAGGAAAAGAAATGGCTTTAACATTTGGTGATGGCCGCAAATGAGACAAGGAGGATACCTGGTCCAGGTAAATAAGCCTCGTGTTTAAGATGGTATTTATGGGGAGAGGTTTGTCTCAAAATGATGCACACATATCTTTCCATAATTTTCTCATGTGTTTTTCAGATCCACAAATATATATATGATATTCACATGTTTTTCAGATTCACAAATATATATTTGATTTTCAAATGTGTTTTCAAATTTTGTGAGTGCATTTATCATGACTTATCATTTGTAAATCTTCAATTCTGCTTGTGAACTGTTGGAAGTGCGTTTGTGGATCAACTGACACCTGCATTCATTTTTGAGACAAACGTAACGCAGTTTCCTAGAAACGCACACACATATTTGGAGGGATTTATCTCATTAATATGCAGACAAATATCCATGAATTTCACATGTGTTTTGCAGATCCACAAATATAAACATAATTTCCTCATGTGTTTTTGGGATTCACAAATATTTTTACGATTTTCACATGTGTTTCTCTGATCGGCAAACATATGCGTGATTTTCACGTGTTTTAAGGTTCACAAATATATCCACGCTTTTTACATGTATTTCTAAAGTTTGTTAGAGCATTTATCCTGACTTATCATTTGTAAATCTTCAGTTGTGCTTGTGAATCATTTAAAGTACGTTCGTGGATCAACGGGCGCGTGCATCTATTTTTGAGACAAACGTACCACAGTTTCACAGAGATTCACACACACACAGGCTGAGAATATTCACATGTGTCTAGAGCCCCGCCCCCTCCATCCACTAGGCGGCAGTGTTGCTGTCTTTGTTTAACAGGGGGCGTCAAACGGCCTGCTCCGGCTCGGTGCTGCTGAAGAAGAAGGAAGCCCCTTCAGGAGCAGAACGGCGCCTCAACTTAGAAGCTAAAGCAGCCTAACCCAGTCCGCCAGTATTCATTTCTGGCCCCCGCCATGCTCTGGAGTGTGTCTTTTATATGTGTATAATGTTTAATCATTTTTCTGAACAGAACTTTGACGATCATTAACAGATGAACGTGAACGCACCAGGCGCAGCGTTGCTGCAGACCGCTGACGCCTCCTCCTGCTGACTGGGCAAAGTCAGAAAGATATTCACTGATCTGACCCTCTTTTCAGTCACTGTCATGAAGACTGCGAGCTACAACCCGCTTTTTCCTCAAAACGAGCCGCCCTCCGAGCCAGACAGCTTCTATTTGTATCAAAATGCTGTCGGTGATGCTCGACGGCTTAGGGAGCGTCGGCAATTCACAATAGCAAAGGAAAGAGTGAATGAAAACTCAGTACTGTCACCATGAAAAACTGTAATACTCTATACAAGACCTTATGTTAATCATTAAAAAATGTCACAGTTTGTTAAAAAATATCAAGATATTTCACAGGACGTTTATGATCGGAAAAACCCAGTGCCATTAAATGTATGAGCTCTACTGACATTTTCCCAAATATTTGGATGTTTATCTCCTCCATCCACAGCCATATGCTTTTTCTCTTTAGAGAAATAGGTTTAAACTTGATGTCTGTGATTTGTTTTAAATATGACTTTGATGTTAATATGATTAGTTGATGCCTATAAAACTGCAATAACTACTGCTGTTGGGCTATACCAAGCTCAATCCAGTTATCAAATATGCTCTAGCCTTGTACTGCAGCCCTTTAGAGAAGGGAGCTTTTCATAAATGTATTTAAATTAAATGCTGTTTTGCAATAGAAAATTCCTGGTTTGCCGCTATATGTTTTCCAACTATATTTTCATTAGTCTATAATAGGCGCAAAGATCCTGATAAGGTATTTTCTCCTGCATTTTTTATAGAAGAGGTTTTCATTTTTTACACATATCTATATTTATTGGGGAAGTGAAAAAAGCAACTGAAATTGAAAGCTATGATAATTTATTTCATATTTTACACTTTCTGGTATAACAGATTAAAAGAAATGTGTGAATAAGTACTTCTGTGATCTTCAAACTTATCAAACTTTGAAGGATTAAAAACTAATCCCAAAGAGTATGTGAAATCAAATATTTGGGATGAAAAAAAATAGAATACTTAAGATGGTTACTTAAAAAAAGAGAAAGTGAGTTTAAATGATGGAAAATGATCCAAGGCCTGTCATTGAAATTGTGAATGGGATGCTATTTATTTCACATAGTATTCCTTCCTGAAAACTTTATTGTGAAAGGATAATTTTATAAATGATCTGAAAGTCAATACTGCTTGAAAAGTATTTGCCTGAAAATATATAAACAACATTAAACTTTCTTTAGTGAGCCATGAAGTAGGCTAAACCAGAGATATTTGATCCTTAAGATAAGTTCTGCAACAGTAGTTATTGCAATTATTATAGTCATTACCTATTAACAGAAATTCATATTTTAAGAAATACGTGTCCTGTGTATATCTTGATATTTTTTAACAAACTGTGACATTTTTTAATGATTAACATAAGGTCTTGTGTAGTGTGTTACAGTTTTTCATGGTGACAGTACTGAGTTTTCATTCACTCTTTCCTTTGCTGTGGTGAATTGCCGACGCTCCCTAAGCCATCGAGCATCACCGACAGCATTTTGATACAAGTAGAAGCTGTCTGGCTCGGAGGGAGGCTCGTTTTGAGGAAAAAGCGGGTTGTAGCTCGCAGTCTTCATGATGGTGACTGAAAAGAGGGTCAGATCAGTGAATATTTTTCTGACATGCCCAGTCAGCAGGAGGAGGCGTCAGCGGTCTGCAGCAACGCTGCGCCTGGTGCGTTTGCATTCATCTGTTAATGATTGTCAAAGTTCTGTTCAGAAAAATGAATAAACATTATACACATATAAAAGACACACTCCAGGGCATGGCGAGCTCCAGAAATGAATACTGGCGGACTGGGTTAGGCTGCTTTAGCTTCTAAGTTGAGGCACCTTTCTGCTCCTGAAGGGGCTTCCTTCTTCTTCAACAGCACCGAGCCGAGCAGGCTCCCCCCCCTGTTAAACAAAGACAGCAACACTGCCGCCTAGTGGATGGAGGGGGCGGGGCTCTAGACACATGTGAATATTCTCAACCTGTGTGTGTGTGAATCTCTGTGAAACTGTGTTTTGTCTCAAAAATAGATGCATCGCTACCGTTGATCCATGAGCGACTTTAAATGATTCACAAGCACAACTGAAGATTTACAAATGATAAGTCAGGATAACAAATCTCTCACAATGTTTGGACACTGAGAATACTTTCTTTGAGGTTCCTAAAAGTCCTCAGACACCAAGAACATGCACAGAGCCTTGTTATTGTGGAGCAATTCATAATAATTTAGCTTTTCCTTCTTAGGTGTTTTATCTAAATATGGTTTAGGCTTAGGGGTTAATATTTAAATGATATTCATATATGTGGGCAGCATCAGCATCAAAATGTGTGGTGCATTTTAACGTGTGCTTCTGTGTTTCTAATGTAAGAACCAGGGGAAAAGCAGTCACAGGTGATACTTGACTGGAATTTTCAAACATTATTTCATCAATATTCAGCCGATTTTCTATGAAGAGGTCAAAGCGCAGGACCACCTGCTGTTTGAGATTACGGGATCAGGAGAGGCTTGGAAATTCACAAACCGAATCAGTTCAAAATTAGTCATACAGCGCACAGCCAGGAGGGCAATGAGATCAAACTGGGAACCAGCTGAGAGCACATGTAATCCTGCTGCCTCTCCTCCTTCAAGGAGCAATGAGAACAACCTCCACCAGGATTATGACGCGACTGATTGCCTGCAGCACTGGATTACACAGAGCACAGATCATGTGTGTAGCATATGTGCTGACGGGGTCGACATACTCACTGCAGTCCAGGTCGAAAGTCTCTTTTAACTCTACTGCTGTAACTGTTGTCTTTTAGTCTTCTACATCTGATATTTCATTTGATAAGAATAGAAAGTATGTGGAGTTGAGGGTGGCGCAGCAAGAAAGCCTTTCTGTATGGAGTCTTACTGCTCTTCAGGAGCATGCATGGGCTCTCTGTGGGTACTCCTGCTTCCTCACATAGACAAGAAACAGAAACCACTCATTGGGTTAATTGGTAACTCTAAATGTCCTCTAGGTGTGACTGTGGGCTCTAATTTCGTAGACCAGGCGCAAGCACAGGCGCACCTGCCCTGAGCCGGCCTTCGCCGTGCGCACAGGGTGTGACCGGCGCACTTTGGAAGTTTCCTGCAGTGCCAAGAGAGGCGCACTCAAGGCGCAGAGGAGCGCAGAGGCGAGAGGAGGCGGATCTTGCGTCTCTGCCCCTCGGCGCAAATGCCAGAGTAGGAGGAGAAAAGCCGTGAGTGGGTTTAACACAGCCGAGCGCTGTCTTCACCAATCAATAAGCGCCTCTCCTTGCCTTTAAATGCGCTGCGGGTGAGGCACAGCGTCTGATTGGTCTGAATGATCCCCGCTGCTCTGATCGTCTCCGCGGGAGAATGATCTCCCGCGGAGACGATCGGAACTGCTGTCACTTCAGCAGCTGGGAGAACAGACTGGCCGAAGCGTGTCACCGTGTGGGCCAGCTCGCAGGACAGATGTAATCTGTTCCTTTGTCATTAATAGGAGTCCAAAATTAAGAGACAGTTACACAGCAGCTGGCTTATCCATTCAGAATACTTTTGATCCACCTGCATTCCTGGTTTGCCATCGCCAAATAGCAGAGCCTTTAGTGATACTGTATACTCTCCCGGTGTCTCCGCCTCATCCTCCTTGCAATAATGTACTCCATCTTTTTAGATCACGTTAAAAATAAAGACTAAAACAGAGGAATATGGGAAATCACAGGTAAATCCTGAGTGACAGACATTTATTTTCTCTCTTTTTTCTCCCTCTTTGAATTTAATGAAACGAGAGAAGCCAGATATTTAATCAGTATCAGATGTTAGGGCTGTATATTTTTGACTTGTAAGATGTGCATCAAACTTCCAGCTGCCGTCAGGTTAAGTTTCCATTATGACAAACGGCTTTAATCTGACATCATATTGTGACTGAACAGTTAATATAGATACAAATGTTTATGCTGGTTCAGACGGTTACATTAAATAGTGATTGCTGTGATTGTTTATTGCATTAAAATGTGCCTGACGCTCTGGAAACCTGCCTCTGAGGCTTTGTTGACGTGTGCGCACATGTGCGCCTGTCACCAAATTACAGCTGCAAAGGGCGCGTTCGCCTCGGCCGAGAATAGACCAGGTTGGAGCAGGCGAGCTTTCAGCGCACTTTCCGCACTGTTTTTGGTACGAAATTGTCACTGCGCCAACATGAATCTGCCGACACCTCCCCCTGGAGCGCCATCGACTCCCTCTGGTGCGCCGTCACACCCATCTCTGCGCAGACGTTCTACCAAATTGTCAAATTGGCGCGCACGGCGGTGCGCCGGACGAAATTAACACTGCGCGGGGTGCACCAGGCTTGCGCCCCCTGCGCTGCGCCACGAAATTAGAGCCCTGTGAGTGTAAATTGTTGTTTCTATAAGTATCTGATGTGAATGTTTTAGATGCAAAATATGTGGCCTTTGGGGTGAGCTCATGAGTAGACTGAATTTGGCCTGGTTTCACTCAATATACAGATGGCCGGATGCATGCCCAGGATGCTAACCCCTGGGGTTAGGTAAATAGCTGAGGACTTAAGACTGATACCTAAGGTGATACACACTGGGTTAAAGGTTAAAGGACCCTCACTGCAGGCTATCATGGGTTTGCCCCGTTGGTCACTGGTCATTCATCTAAGATGTTCTAGTCCAATGAGAGTCAACTCTACGTGTATGTCTTTGCATAGTTCAAACAATGTGACTGTTATAAATATATGTCCTCTTACAATGCTCGGGAGGTTCCTTTGGCTTGAGCCTCTCAGGCTGTCTGGAGTGCCTGATTCAGACACATGTGCTTGGTTTGTAAATAAACTTCTCTTATATGCAAACAAGTCTGTGTCGGCGAAGCTTCTTCATCATCTGCATCTACACACCAACGCATCGACAAACGATACTTTCTCCCTCCATGTCAGCCATACAATTGGCTGGTAACCACTGCAAGATGTCCAACCATCACAACCAAACTCCAGTATCCTTTAAATTTTAAAACAGGTGTACAAGAAATATAAAATTAACCACTTGTCGAACACTTACTAAGTACAACTAGGTGATCAGAAGCTGACATGTGTTGACACTGAAATGCTGTGAAGACTCCTACAGTATAATATGCCTTAATAACAGAAAGGTTATGTGAAACACATTTATTTGTTTTACTTATTTTCAGTTCAAGTCAGCAAATTACATAATTACTGTTAATTTCAAATATCCTATCTTTAACTTAAACATTTACATTTTGCTTTAATTACATCATTACATACTTTTTTTTCAAGATATTTACCCTTCCTTGTTTATTTTAGCATTAATGCTTGCTCCTTTGTCGCATCCATGCATCTCTCTCCTTTGTTTTCTTGGTTTGTTCCCGGTATTGGAACAAACCTTGCAAGAACTGCCACCCAGGCTACTGCAGGTAGCAATTCTCGCAAGACTTTTACTTTTTTTCAGTTTCACAGCGGTTGGCATCCATCACTTTGGTGCATTACCACCCAATACCATGAGGGTAGTGGCAGAGGTCAGTTTGGAGAGGAAGAGGAATTTTTTTTTTCAATTATTAAAATCATAATATGGGAAAGTTATAGGAAAAAGAAAGAAAGGTGGGTAAAATACAATATCTTCCCGGCCAAAACAGGAGACTGGACAGCTATGCTTTGTAGCCTAAACCCTCAAAGGGATAAGCAGTGTAGATGATGGATGGATAGATACAGTATTTTATCATTGAATTCCCTTGAGCGACCTTTATGGTTGCATAATTGGGGGAAAAACAAAAAAAGAAAAGATCTAGATAATTGTGTGTGTTGATGCTTGAAGATTCAAGATGATCTTGACCTCTTGCCTTTGTAGGTTTAAAATTTAGGCAGGGCATGGAAAGCACTTTACTCCCTAAATAAGTTGAATTATTTCATGAAACTAGAACAAAGAATTGCTGACAAGTGAGTACACTCGGTAGAAGACTCAAATACGCTGTTTGGCATCAGAAAGGAATAAAAATGTGACAATGTTCATGTGCTGCCAGTTACACAGATAAGGTGATGTGAGGGTCAGCATATAAAGAACGAAGCTGTTGCATTGTGTGCAAACGATGACCTTGTGGCTACTTAGTTCCTGAAACCACATGTACAGACTGTATATGTCTCATCAGTAAAAGAAACACCTGGGTGTTGAACATATAACCAGTCTAGCACAACATTCTTATTCTATAAGCATGAATTGACAAGGACAAGCACAAAGAAAATGCAGAAATGATCACAAGTAAGTAATTATAATGACAGCATTATATAATTTTGCCATGACAGCATAGCCAGCTGAAGTCTGGGAGAGACTGCTGTGAGAGGACTGTGTGTGATCACTTTGGGATAGGAAAGAGACCCCTGTGGACAATGTTAATGTTTTCATTTCTTACGTTTAATGAGCTTTTTTGGGGGGTTAAGAAAAAACAATATAAATGTATAATTAAGTCCATGTGATGCTGCTGTTGAATCAGGTCAAATGAGTGACGTCTATTTTGTTTTAGAGTAAACAAACAAGGCTGCACTGGAGAGAGAGAGATGAAATAAACTAATTGCATTTTCATGTTATATGTTGACTTTTTTTGGACTTTGAAAGGGATATAAGGATCACCTCGGACAGCACCACCCAGGGAGAGCCAGAAGTAAAGCTAATGATAAGCTAACACTACTGATATACCACCCTATGTTTGATGGTCTTAGCTTATCAAAACTGCCTTCAAGTTTTAAGCAATCTAAGATAACTGATTAATCTGTCACATCATGGTGATGAAAACAAGGGCTTTCGCTACATGCTGGCCGCCATCTCTAAGTATAACTTCAAAAACAACAGCACTAAAGCTCCTTAGAGCAGTGAAGAGAGGCTGAGCATAGCAGAATGAGCTGCCTTTTGTTTTTGGGTAAATGTTGTCAATGAAAGGTGAATAACTGCAACATATACTGTAATTTTAAAGATGGCAGTACTTTGCATATTGTAAGATGATAAAAATTGTATTAATTGAATCAGGACAGAAATATCACTATCCATGTCAACATCCCCTGGCGATGCCCATCCCTATAAACAAAGTTAAGAAATCCTCAACACTGAAGAAATCCCTCAAACTTAAAATTTGCACCAAATCTCCACCATGACACCAGGAAGAAGTTGACTTTAGGTCAGCGGTCAAGATCATTGTATCTCTTGTCCTCATGCCTCATAATCACCCATTGTTTGTGATATCCCAAATATTCTTTAAGGGAGTTTCATCAGACTTAACACAAATATCTTATCTGGCTTAACACTTAACTGATCACAAGGTCAGAAGTCGAGGTCATTAGGATTCATGTTTGTTCCTGTCCTTTAAGATTCCCGTGTGCCTCTCTGCTGCATAAACACCCTGGTCCGTCTTCTTGACCTCAAGCTGCACCCAGATAAAACTTCCTGGAGGCAGTTTTTGCTCAAGGATATCAGTCCCAAAGTTTGTCCTCATGCAGAGCAGCTGATAACAAACAAAGCACACTTTTTGAAAGAGTTTCACGATGGCGATAAACAACTTCAGACCAAACACTTATCAGATCATAAAGTAAAGTCTGTTGTGTCTGCAGAGTGAAGGTGGTGAGAATAAGAGAGGAGAACAAGCTGAAGCACAGACAGAAAAATGATGGGGACAGAGTGAGAGATGTTCAGAGCCAGAAGGAGGCCTTATCATCCTTCTGCAGCAGCTGACTGTCAATCATTTACACTGATAATCAGAGCAGGTTTAAACACACACACACATGCAGACACACACAAATACACACATCACAACAGGAATAGTGTGGCTGAGAAACTTGTGCTCACTCTACATACTTAGTCCTCATATCTGAATTCAGCTTTGAAAGCAAAACTCTGATTTTTGCTGATTCTAAAGTTAGTGACACCATCAGGCGAGCTTTAACGGAGGATGAGAGGTTGATTATGGAACATCGGAAATGTGAATAACAAGGGCTTCCCTGAAAGTTTTCCCTTTGAAACATTTATAAGACATTTTCATGGGCAGTTATCTTTGCAGTAAAACATATCAAAGTGGAGAAGTGGGGAGAGGCCATTTGAGCAAATTTTGGGGCTGAAATCATCTATCACTAGCTCCCACATGATTCATGAATCATGCAAATCTGGCAAATCTCAACATATGAGCGACAGTGGCCCCGTTTACACTGGTCAAAAAATCCTATTTACAATCAGATTGAAAGGTCAATCAGATTAGAAATGTCTCATGTAAACACCTTAGCCAATCTGATTCACCCGGATCTGATTGTATTTCAGATCGGATTTTAAGAGGTAGTCCACGCCGATTGATAATCCGCTCCATGCTTCATGTAAACGGCTGAGTGGAGTGGATTGGATTGATCAAGAGGATTGTTCAGTCTGTGCAGGCGCTCTGTAGTATGGAAGAGGCACGTAGTGACGTACGCAGAGCGTGCCCAGACAAACATGGTGAACAAACAGAAGAACTGGACGGTGGAGGAAACAAACCTTTTAATAGAAACCCCAACAAAACACGAACTGGATCCATCTTTCTAGAGGTAAACAGGAAGCAGGAAGTGCACCTCTTCTTCTCACACATTTTCAGGTAGTGGCAGAGTGACCTTCTGCACATGTCAAAAAGAAAAACAATACAATCAGATTCAGTTGGGGCCATGCAAACACGGATTGAATGTGGATCTCTTTACTCAAAGTTCATGTTTACAGATCGAATCAGATGCACTTAATCCGATCGATTTCAATCTGATTGAGGAAAACTACCCATGTAAACTGGGCCAGTGTTGATAAAATGCAGCAGCTGAAAGCAGCTGTCTTTTGAACAGTTAAGCCGAGGATTGGCACAAAGAGGCTAAACATGGTAAAAAGAGAGAAAATAATAAGAAAACCATCAAATTTTGTCATTGGTTCTTAAGTGAGAGGATAATCATTTTGTCACACTATCACACGTTTTGGACAAGACCCAGTGTTATCGTTTCAAAAGTGACTGTGATGACTGGTTGCTGGTTGGTAATATAAGTTTTTGAAACTAACAGGAGTACTAATTAAACTTATTAAGAACAGGTTATAAGGAGGATTATCAGAAATGTCTCGAATTGAAGTAAAAAAAAATACATATTTTATCAACATGCCTGCTCTCACCAGATACTTTATCAACTAATTTGATTGTTCAGGGATATTAAAGGAGTTATATCATGCTGATGCATGATTTAATACTTACATATAATATAATACATTTGAAAACAAGACCTTGCACCCCCTTCATTTTCAAAAAATGAGATATTGTATTTTTTTTGATATTCTAGAACGAGATTTAATGCCTTTGAAAATAGGTCACTGCGAGATGACCGCGAGATTTAAATCGTCGTGACGACATGAGGTACCTTCTTTTTATTGGAGTAATCTGATAAAACACTTCCTCCTCTGTGACGTCCGTTAGCCACAAAACCGTCACCGAGGAACACATCCACCAGCAGCAGTATATAGATCCCTAGCTCACACTCACTCATTACCAGCTCTGGCCTGTAGGGGGACTCAATACGCGGTCGCTGCTTTCAGCCTGCCGGAATATACAGTAGAAGAAGAAGGACAGGCTGGCTCTGACCCCGATAGAACTGACCAATCAGAGCACAAAGGGCTGTGACGTTACGAGTTAACTTTAGGTCAGCCTGGAGACCGAGTGTGGGGATTTTGAGAACGCTATTGTGGGGCAATGAAGGAACTAAATGACTTGTACTGTGGGCAGAAATGCTTTACAGGCATCCTAGTCTGGCATAGTGAAAAGGAGAAACAAGCATGATATGTCTCCTTTAACATTTAACAGCCCCTATGAGTGAATCAGTTGGCCCTATGAGTGAATTATGATAGGCTAAAGTCTAACGCAGCTGACATGGGCAGGTGGACAAACCATTGCAGTTAAAACACATAAGGCGAGCAGACCATCTTGAAATCCTCATACCTGCTCAACTGAAGCTTTTGGTGGACAGCAGGACTGTTAGTAGCTGAGTGAGTACTGTGCCTCCGTTGTAGTCACATGCATCTATAGTGATAAGATTAGGGAGAGCAGGGTTGAACAGTGTACGCACTGGGCTTGTAGCAATCAGTTCTTTAATGCAAGAATAAGTCTCTTGTGCAGAGTCAGTCCATTTAAAAGGCTGTGGCATCATGAGGGGAAGAAGCCTCTGTGATAGTTGTGACGTGGTCTGGGTTAGGAGGAACAACATGGCCCAAAAATGGAAGCTAATTTTTTTTCTAAACTGGCACTTTTCAACATTTAATTTCAGTCCACTGTCATTTAGTCGGCACAGTACAGCTTTGAGTCTTGTCTCATGCAGTGTAGGAGTGGCTGCACACATTGTAAAATTTCATTGTAACACTGTACATCCTCGACCAGTCACCAGGTGCAGAAAAGCACCTGCAGAAAAATGCAGGAAAACAGAAAACCATTCAAGCTTACACTCGATGCTTTAACAAAGTGATGCCAACATACAAAAATTATCACCCGTGCACCAATTTAAAAAAAATGTTCTGTATCATTGATAATATTTAACAAAACTTTGAGCAGCAAATGAATTCAATATTCAAACTGTTTTTTTTTACAACAATGTCACCATCCCTCAGCTCTGAGGATGCTAACTCTGCATCAGGGGCCCGGGACCTGATGTTCAAACCAACACACGTCCACCTAAACACACGCAGACCCAAAGCAACACTGCTTACACAGACAGTGAGTGTTAAATAATGCACAGGCAGATTCATGCTGGTTGTTTGGCTCACTTGTATGCATGATTTATTCACACACCTCACTGTCTCTTGTGATGGCGTTATATAAGGCGAGAGACGGACTCCGTGTCTTCAGCAGTGGAGTGAACAAGGAGGAGGCAGAACTGGAGAAAACAAGTCGAAAAGAAGAGACAAGGTCAGGACAAAAACTAAGAGGCATGAAAACTCAGATCCTGTGGAGAGAAAATAACTCGTTTTCTTACTAACCTCTGCTCTTCAGGACAGAAGTAAGATACACTGAAGGTTACATGCCTTGTATGGTGGTTAAAGTGCAGCGGAAGGTCAGGAAGACTAGCTCAGATGGTTTTAAGATTTGGAGAAATCTCCTCTGGAGAACTTGAGAAGCAAAGACCCTGAATTTGACAGTAAAAAACCAGATCAGCCACATGTCTGGGCGTTTGACATGATTTGTACTTTCAAACTGAGTCAGTTCATCCCGCATTGTTGCATAAAAAATACTACATAACACCAAATGAGTTCAGACCTGATTAGGGGCCCAACTGTACAAACTGCTCAGTCTTGAAGCACAGGTGTCTTCTCTAATTTCCACCTGATGCAGATGTCTTTTTAAAAACAAGTCATCATGTGCTCCCATCTGTGCCCAGGAGTGTGTTTACCTTACACCGAGAAATGGGGTGCATCCGAATAGTCCTTTTTTGATAAGGAACCTTCCCAACTGAAGAAATGACCCGGAAGCATTTAAGCGTCGGCCATGATAAGTGCTGTTCGAATTCTCCCATAATTAAGGAAAAGAGGGTCATTTCTTCCTTTATGATCTCCTTTAGCTTAGGAAACACTGGACTATCCTTTCCGAAAGGAGAGAAGAAAGGACACCCATAATGCACTGCAGCAGGTGACGCGTATCGGCATCGTACGGAAACTTACGAGGAAGAAAGGACGAGTTTTGTGGGACTATCAAGATATGTGGGCTATGTAATGCTAAAAAAACAACATTTTTTTTGCAGTCATAGAGAAGAATATATGCTTCAAGTAAGCACTTTCAAAAATATCACCTTTAGTTTCTTTCTTAATCAGTTTTGAAATGGTGGACCGATAATCAATTAAATATTAGTCTATAATTCATAAAGCACTTGATTTAAAACATTTTTTCTCCATACCCGTCGGGCCGTCTACAATGTTCATCAAGTAATAAACAATTGTGGTCCTTGTGTCCTATTTTAATATTATATATTAGTTACCAGACTTCTATCAATCTTCATTTATGAAGTAAATCATGCCTATAACAAGACAGAACAATGGGGGCTCTAATAACATTTATTAAAAAAAAAAAACAATCAGTAAAAGAAGGACAAATGAGGTATTTTACAATACTTAAAATACAGTAGCACTGCTTAACAATGTGTGTAATGATATATGTGAATGAAACAGGGATAAAAGTCTTTCTGAAACATTTTTATGTTTTATCAGACTTCAGGTTTTTTCCCGTGTGCTGTCAAAGATCTGAACATTTATAGAAGCTCTCACCTAACCTCACATCTGTGTGCAGGAAACACACCCTGCATGACCAACAGACAAAACACCATCACAGGTCTGATCATGGATTGCTAACGTTAACGGGTAGCTGACACAAGACAACTCTGTGAGGTAGAGCAGATGACAAGACGCTTCTTGTAGTCCATTTTCAGAACACTGTAGTTCATCGTGGTTTACCTACGTCACAAGAAATCCTCGTCACATAAATATGACACCAAAGTGAAAGTGCAGTCGAATTCCTCTTTTACCTTTCCTTTCCTCCTATTCCTTCCTTTCCTTCTATTCCTTCCTTTCCTTGACCCTGTGACGTTTTTTATCGGGGTTAAGGTAAAGTGGATAGGAAAGGACTTAGGAAGGACTATTCGGATCCACCCATGATCAAGTGCAAAGCTGCATTGTCCCTAACTTCAGGAATCAAAGTCTAAAGTCTGAAGTTTAGAGTATTTATACTGTTTGGATGATGCATAGAAGGGACTGGAGCTCATCTGGGAGGTCAGAGCACTTTACTGAGCTCGGTCACTCACATGGGATGCACAGCAGCAGAGGTCTACTGTCAGATATCAGAGAATTTGTTGAAAAATTCAGTTTAAAGTTCATAACAGGACAGAACTAAGAGATAGCCTGGCGTTTGATGTGATGTAGTGACCACTGCGGCATTGCAGTATCTTGTACGTTAAAGCAGGCTCTCCGCTCCTGTTGATAGTGTTGGGACCAGGAATGTTAACAGAGGATTATGGTGGTTCGAAGTGTGCTGACATTGGGGGAAACTGGTGCGTGACGAGGCCAAATTCTCTCCTGCTGTTTGTTTGTTACTATTTGCCAGCACATTTAAAGAGATACTCTGACATACACATACCAAACACTTTAATGCCCAGTCTCCTGGACGCACAGCCACACATGTAGGTGTTACTGTGCTCACTCATGCACACATAACTAATAGGAAGCTAAATTAATCAGGTGAACATGTGAACATCACTGCACATGTTGTTATAAATGCACACACAGCCACACACAGCATCAGAGTCCCTGCACAGCCCAAATCCTCTCTGGCTTGTTTAGAAAAACCCACTGCTTTCCAGTAAATCCTGAACAAGCTAATCCCCGAACATCAACAAATGCAATTTTCAGCTTAGCATAAAACACACGCAAATGGAAGGCAACCCTCTCCTTTCCCCTAATACGAGAGTGTGTGTGTGAGCAAAAGAATGTGTTTGTTACAGAGCTGGAGGTAGAGTCAGGTAGAAGTGAAGAGGAGTACAGGCAGAGTGGGCGGGGGAGGTTAAGAGGGTCATTCATGTTAGCTTCATGGCTGAGAACAAGAAAAGTAGTGTAGGACAACATGGTGCATGACTTTAATAACACTGCCTGCTGATGATTGTGCTCCCTGTGTCATGAATTCAGCGAGTTCAGGGCTCTACTTACCTGTTACTGAATAGTTGAGCTTGTCTTGTGAGGCGAGCAGATGGTGAGGTGTTTCTGTGAGGCAGATGGGACAAATAAAAGACCAGAAAAAAAGCAGCTCAGGAGGTTTAAACAGAGCAGTTTGCAGGGTTATGTCCCCAGTACAAAATAAAAAGCTATAATGTATGAATTTTACAAACAAATCAACTACTTTCAACTATTGTCATATGTTTGCTTTTACAAACTCTACAATACAGTTGGGACATTGTGTATAGTGTAAATAAAACAGAGTACAATAATTGGTAAATCCTTTTGTCCTGGTAGTGTATTTGATTGAATTAAGTTCAAGATATTTGCGCTCAAACAATTGTTTTATTGTAATTACTGATTAATTTTGAACTTGATGCTTGCAAAATGTTCATAAAAAGTTGGGACAGGGACATGATCACCTCGATGTGAAATCACTTTTCTTATGGTGCGTTCACAAGTATCATCACGCGTCCATAAATACCTCAATTTGGTCACTGTTGCTGTTGGCCATCGCTCGGTGACATCACATCCGCTCGAGTTCAACACGACCATATCATGTATCATATAATAGGATGTATAAGTGGACATTATTCCAGCTGTATCCTTTACACTCACTTATCAACCACAAAACACTGCAGCTGATGCCCTGCAGCAGCATCATCTGTGAGTTTACCGCGGTCCGTCTAGGCGGAACTAATGTCCTCACTGACTGTTTCTCACACGGACATGGATGGTTCCTCTGTAGTCCAGATGAAAAACTGTCTGTCACTTTTTTTTAACTTTGACATCGAGCGACGAGTGAAGTGATCGTCTTGTACGTGGCAAACGCATCATGGGAGGGTTAGCCCCGCCCCGTGGTGGCTGTACATTGACTTTGCATGGAGAGTGATTGCCGAGGTAGTACAAGTAGCATCCAGTGTGAACGCACCTTTACACTACTAAAGCCTGGCTCACACTACAGGATTCTCGGCCCGATTTAACCCAGTTTCAGGCCCCCAGACAATCAGGAAAGAAATCTGGTCAGGGACCAAAATCGACCCCGACGTTCGATCAAGGTTATCTTCTAGTGTGAGCGGGTGAGAGATGAATCTTAACCCCCACGATCGTCTCACATACTCTTCGGATGTTTGATATTTATCTGGATGATTACACAACTCGTATTCGCTGAGGATAACAGTAGCCAATCAGAGAGAGCCGCCTATGATGACCGGAAATGACCGCCAGTCAGGGGTTATCAGAGGGCAAGCACAAAGAGCGTACGAGTGGGCTGGACAGTGGGGATGGAGGACAGTCTTGTTGACCTGTGGCAAGACCACAAATGTTTATACATGCAGAGATTATCACAACCAATGTGAAAAGGACAAGTGTTGGCGAGAAATGGCATCAGCATTAAATATTCCAGGTGAGATAATAATGTGGCAGAGTGCTGCAGATAATCACCCCGTGCTGATATCCAGGACAACAGCACTCGTTCTCATGTGATATTGGTATATGCATCAGCTATACAAGCGCATTTTACAAGTTAACAGTAATAAGTGAGAAGGAACAATGAATTTTTTTTTTATTTAATCATTTATTTGGCTTGATATTTGTCTGTTTCTCCACAACCACTTCATCCAGATGCATCTAGTCCTTTTTTTTCTTATTTTGCTACAAATAATGGCCGAAGCCAGTAGTACCGCACTACTCTCAATCTTTCGTGTTTTTTTACATGGTGAGATGACGTAGGATCACGCTGAGCATCGCTCTGGTCTGATAATCTTGATGAAATCCTGTAGTGTGCGCTGTTCACGATTTTTAAATCTTGTAGTGTGTGTGCTAAAGATTTAAGAAAAGATAATCTGTCAAGATTCTCTTTTATGTGTGTGATCCAACCTGATTTCAGAATCTTATAGGATTTTTAAAATCCTGTAGTGTGAGCCAGGCTTAAAGGTGTAGTCAGCGATGTGGGAGAAAAAGAGTGGAGAGGTTGTTGATAAATGAATTAAAACCCGCCTCTCCCTTCATACCTCACCCCTGGCTCCACCCCCGAAAGTTGATGGACGTGCATCGTCATGGAAAAGGCGTAGAAACTGCGTAGCTGACCAACGTAGCTAAGGTAACTCCGACTCGTCAGACAACTCGACTGCCGTTATTGAAAACATCACAACAACAGTATATTTTGGCAGATTAGACAATAAGATGAATGCCTGACGGCTGTTACTGTTATGCTACTGCACCTATTGTATCTCTCTCTTACGTTAACTGCACCTACGACTCCCCCTCCCCCCTCTGTCTGATCTGCGCATGAGTATGATCGCCCCCTGGATGTGGGGGGGTGTACCCTGTTTTGGTAACTCGGCCCGAGCCACAGTATTTACCTGCTGAAATTCAGAGCCAAGGCTGTGTATTCAAACCGGACTTTTTTTTTTAGCATGCTGTCAGTGGGGACATCTTGTGGATGGAGAGGAGAAATACAGTGATTTTGACAAATACTGCATTAGATTAGAAGATCGCTAACTACACCTTTAACTGTTGAAGCTTTGCAGGTGAAATTCTTTCTCATTCTTGCTTAATCTTTAAATTCAGTTGACAGTTCTAGGTTTCTGTTGTCATGCTTTTGGCTTAATGGGACAAGTCAAGACTGCAGGCAGCCTAGATGGGTACTAACAGGATTTTATTGACGCCAGTGCCTTTATCTATCATTCTTAGCAGTCTGATTCTTTGATGGTTCCCTAATCGATTCCTGCTGATTTTCTGTTTGGGAAAAAAAAAATGGCCCTACGTTTGCTGTATGACAGTAATATCCAACACACGTCTCACCTGATCCAATGCTGAGCTGCAAATGCTTCTGTAAATTGCTGGTGTTTCAAGTTACTGAGGGTTGAAGAGTCTTTTTATTAAAAGCCACATGTCTTACCTCTTTTGACTCAGTCAGCTGAAGGAATGTTCAAGGTAAAGAGACGCAACAAGAATAATGATATCTTTTCTTTTGGGGAGTTATTGATTCTCAACTGGAATAAGTTCTTTCAATTCCGCTCCCTGGTTCCTGCACTCTAAAGCCACACTGTTGTAACACATGCAGAATGTGTCTCAGCTTTGTCTCGCAGGTATAAGCAGGGGTGTCCCTGAAAACAATGTCACTTTAATGGCAGCATATGACGCTCCAAACCTGTATGTACCTTTTAGCATTAATGGAGCCTTCACAGATGTGCTGGTTACCCTTGCCATGGGCACTAACAATTGAACCCATACCATCACAGATGCTGTCTTTTGACCTTTGCTCTGATAACAGTCTGGATGGTCCTTTTTGCTCTTTAGCCTGGAGGACACTACGTCCATGATGTCCAAAAACAGTCTTTGTCTCAGTCCATCTCAGAGGAGCTTGGCCCAGAGAAACCAGTAGTGTTACTTGATGTTGTTATTTGGCTTTGTCTTGCATGGTAGAGTTTGAACTTGACCTTGTAACTATGTGAACTGACAATGGTTTTCTGAAGTGTTCATTTACCCACATGCAGATGTACTTTAGATTAGATTAGATTGTACTTTATTAATCCCTTTGGGAAGACTCCCTCAGGGAAATTATGATTCCAATACTTGTAGGCTACTGCTGCTGCTCCTTCCCATCCTCTGTCTTCCTGTTACTCCTCATCCCCCCAATTGAGGAGTTATACAGTCTGATGGCCTGAGGGACAAAGGAGTTTCTCAGTCTGTTTGTCCTGCACTTGGGGAGGAGCAGTCTTGTGCTGAACAGGCTCATCTGGTTGTTGGTGACCATGTGTAGAAGGTGATTGGCATCACCCAGAATGTCCAGCAGTTTGTCCAGTGTCCTCTTCTTCTTCTCTGCCACCGTCACCAAAGAGTCCAGCTTCATGCCAACCACAGAGCCATCCCTCCTGATCAGTTTTTCAATCCTGGATGTGTCCTTGGTCCTTGAATATCTGATCAAACTGGCTCTTGGTAGCTGATGATAGTGAAGCTGGCAGTTGGTGGTATCTTTCAAAAAAGAACACTCTGCTGGTATCCTCAGAAAAACCTCCTGACAGCAATGATGGTTGAAAAAGATATCCATAGGATAAATAAGAAAAAACAGTCTTCATAAGAAGTGCAGGAAGGTCAGAAAAAGATCAAAAAAGGAAAAGTTTTGTAAATTGTTAAAAAATTAAGGAAAAAAACACAAAAAACAGCTACAAATATGGAGAGAAAACTGGACAGGCTGCTGCTGTTTACAGCGCCATGGCAACTCAACTTTACAGAATGAAGCTGTTTTATTAACGCAGTGCTTCCTATTGATGGGAATTACGGCTCTTTTTAGACAACCGGCTCTTTTGGTTCAGGTCACTTAAAGGAGCCGGTTCTTTCGGCTCCCAAACGGCTCTTTAGATTATTTTGTTGCTTTAATTAATATATTACCATTAATAATGTAAAATGCACAAAAGAAATAATAATGTAAAAAAAACCCTGCATTATACTTTTTTAGTTATTTCTGTTTATCATATAAAGATTCCTTAATTTTTTTTCTCTACAGCGACAGTTGCAGTAGACACAATGGCACTTTCATTAATATCAGGTTCAATTGTTTGTCTTTTCTCCAATGGCACTGATGGGTGGACAGTTCTCATGTGCCTGTGACGGTTGTTTGTGGAGCCGGAACCATAGGAGATTTCAATATTGCAGACTCTACATTCTGCTTTTGTTTGATCAACATAATTAAAGTGGGTCCAGATGGGATCCTCCTTTTCCTGCTGTCACTCATTTTCTTTACTTTTACCTCTGTGCGTTTTTGTAGAATTGCCTTGTCGCTCCTCGTTGCTCCTTGCGCTCCTTCTCCCTCGTCTACCTGACTCTCTCTGCTCTCTTCACCTGTTCGTGTGCTGCTGCTGCTGCTGTGTGTGTAGCTGCCCCCCCGCTCAGCGCACTAAGCACAGACACAGAGACGACACCACACATATTGACCTATCACGAGCTGTTACGTTCACGACCAACATGCTTCTGTCAAGATGGTCACAGGCATTCAATGTTGATTTTTGGCCTTGTTGCTAATGTGCAGAATTTGTCATTATTCTTAGATATAAACCAAAATACAAAGACTTAAATAAGACATGGACTAGAAAATATCACTCAATCTTCTGTTGTTTTTTTTTTTTTTTTGCAATGGTAAAAGTTGAAGTTAAAGAGGACATATCATGCTTGTTTCTCCTTTTCACTATGCCAGACTAGGATGCCTGTAAAGCATTTCTGCCCTCAGTACAAGTCATTTAGTTCCTTCATTGCCCCACAATAGGGTTCTCAAAATCCTCATTTTAGGCCATTATCAAGCTCTCGTTGAAACACTCGGTTCTGAGGATGACCTACAGTTACCTCGCAACGTCACAGCCCTTTGTCCTCTGATTGGTCAGTTCTATCGGGGGTAGAGCCAGCCTGTCCTTCCTCTTCTACTGTATTTTCCGGTAGGCTCAAAGCAGCGACCGCGTATTGAGTCCCCCTACAGGCCAGAGCTGGTAATGAGAGAATGTGAGCGAGGGAGCTTTATACCCCTGCTGGTGGATGTGTTCCTCGGTGACGGTTTGGGGCTGACGGACATCACAGAGGAGGAAGTGTTTTATCAGATTACTCCAATAAAAAGAAAGGTACCTCGTGTCATCATGACGTTTGAAATCTCGCGAACATCTCGCAATGACCTATTTTCAGAGGCATCACATCTCGTTCTAGGATATCAGAAAAAATACAATATCTCATTTTTTGAAAATTAAGAGGGTGTAAGGTCTTGTTTTCAAATTTATTATATTATATGTAAGTATTAAATCATGCATCAGCATGATATGTCTCCTTTAAAGTTTCAGCTAATTGGTGCTTCTTGTCTTTGGTATTGAAACGAAAACCTCTGTGAGGCCAGGGAAGAATAAAACTCTGCATTTGAATCAATCTGTGAACTGGCTGTGGAAAATGGGATATTTTCTGGAATAAAACATGCGGGGTAAACAGAGTCCTGGAGAGTTTGCTGCTATAATCAGAAAAATTCTAAAGTGTGGTGAATAACCCAGGATTTCTACAGCGTGTTTTTGCCCCCGAGTACATCAGCACAGAGAGCCTCAATGAGCTGGGTTTTGTGTGATTTTCTTGGTGCAGAAGCAGCATTTTTCTCACCGGCACAAACTGAATAGTAACACATTTTAGATGGGATTCTGTTTACAGGACGCTGCAGGTGAAAAGTATTTCTGTGTAATTTTGTACCCACGAGCAGAGATGTTTAAGGTGAGAGCGGTTTGCTCGAGTGTGTGCTTGTGTGTGTTTATCCTTCTTCTCTGTGAGGTGGATATAAATCAGAAAACATTAATCATTAGCCGCACCATATGGTGTCCATGTTGATCAAATTCTCCCAACAGGCAGGACACCTCACCCTGAAAAAAGAGCGCACACATCCAAGTGAACACACAAACACACACACCACACTCAATCTGAGGCACAAATTCCCCCTCGCTCAAGCCTTGGGTTCAAGTTTGTCCGAGAAAATTGTGTTTCTGTCGCCAACCGTTGTAAACAAGATGAGGAATAAATCCAAGTTTGTGTTCCCGTAACACTTTAAAACAGTGTTTATACGACAAATAGGGATACACTTTTCAGACATGGGAGTAAAATACAAAAACTAGATTTCCACAAACACAGAAAAAGGAGAGTTTCATATTTTTAGGATATATCTGGGTATTCTTAATAAAGCATGGAGGCCAAAGATGAGCTCTCAATTAAACTGGACTATGATGAATTCAATTGATATATTATTTTACCATGTAATCTTTAAGTAAAGTTTCACTCTTATCAAGCTTGTATTCTCACTGATCTTTTTATAAGGGTTTTTGGGGGGGCATTTTGTGCCTTTATTGATAGGAGAGAGACAGTGGATAGGCTTGTGAAAGGGGGAGAGAGAGTGGGGGAAGACACTCTGCAAACTGGTCACAGGCGGGACTCGAACCTGGACCGGCAGAAGCAGGTACATGTGGTGCCTGGTTGCTAACCACTCCGCCAAACCAGCACCCCAGGTACACCTTTCTAGTACCAGGGCGGACCCCTTTGCTGTCAGACCTGCCTTAAAGGTCTAGTGAAGTTGGCAGCCTTTCGCTGAACAAAATCAGTTAATATAGGATATAATGTTTCTATTTGTATGCTAAATAGGTGTAAAATCATCCCAATAAAATTTTCATTTTGCTTTTATTAAGTTAGGAAAAGCTTTTTATATTTATATAAATACCTTATTTTGATGAATCTGCAGCACAATGTCAGAAATGTTACAGAGCCTGGATCTGAATAGCATTAATTCACTAATCATCATCTCAACTGACCTATAATCTATAAGAATAATAGTTATAAATATGAATGAAAAAACCTTATTCTCATAATGTAGATGATGCCATGATCCTTTTTGTTTTGGAAACGGACAGGCTCATTCCAAAATCTGAGCACCGGATGTCGCTAAAATGCCAATTTCTACACACTGCATGTTAAGTCGTCTTAACAAAGTTTCAAAAAGGTTGGTCCATATTAACATGACAGCATCATGTTGTTACAGCAGATCTGTCAGCTGCCTACGACGAAAATCACCTGTACTGCCACATCCCAAAGGTGCTCCATTTGCCAGAGATTTGGTGACTGTGCAGGCCACTGAAGCACAGAATAATTTTCAAGAATTCAGTTGAGGCCGCCCTCATCTATTTTTAAAAGGAGAGAATTTCCTCCCTGTTTTTAAAATATTCTCATCCAAAAGAAAACACACAAATGCACTGTTAAACGTTTTTGCGTTGTAACCATGTTGATGATATGCACCTGGTGTTACGGTTTAATCTGTGTCCAAGTTAACTGGTGATAGCGGGTGTGGTGAGTGAATTTTTATTTATTTAAATTTGATTTTGAGACTGCTCTGATTATCTTGATCAGTTATTGTTGTTAAAAAAGCTTTTTGGGTACTCCTGTTGCTGTGAGTAGGCATGGGTCACCTGTCAACATAATCACTTGTGAAACAACGACAAGGGCCCTAATTTCCTGGCACGGGGCAGGGTGGCGCAGGGTGGCAGAGCCAGGTGCACCCTGCGCAGTGGTAATTTCGTCCAGTGCACTGCTGTGCACAGCCAATTTGGTAGACCAGCTGCGCTGAGATGGGTGTCGCGGCGCACCAGGGGGAGGTGTCGTTTGATTCAGGTTGGCGTAGTGACAATTTCATGCCAAAAAACTCCACAGAAGGTGCGCTGAAAGCTCGCCAGCTCCAACTAGCTACACCATAGGTGCCACTTTGACCTCTTGAAAGAGACATTACAGAACTTAAGATGGAGAGAATAAACTGCATGTAATGTATCATCAGCTGAGTAGACAGCGAAAGCAGCGTCTACAAGGCAGCAGAGAGGAAGACCACCTCAAGGTTGCACAGCCCTGTCTCTTAGAAATTTGCTTTACATGCTACGCCCGCTTATACTGCTAACGCTTTGACCACAATTTACTCAGTCATATTAAGGACAAAAAAATAATTCATGAGAAAAATAATAAAGTGTATTTGCAAGTCTGCATTTCATCGAAGTTTCCTTCCTCCTCCTCCTGCGATTGGACTGCTGGTTGGAGAAGGAAGGAGGAATCTGAGAAGAGCCGCCCCCTGGTCCAGGATTCAGACGTAGGGGAGGATTGTTGCATCAGCCAGCCTAGTATGAGGCAGGGTCAATGGAGGAGTGATTGAAATTGTCACCGTTTCGGCCTGTCACGATAATCAATAAATCATTAACCAAACGATGTAATAAAAAAGTCCTTGGTAAGTTTGCCGCCTTGACCACAATTTACTCAGTCATATTAAGGACAAAAAAATAATTCATGAGAAAAATAAAGTGTATTTCAACAAGTCTCCTTCCTCCTCCTCCTGCGATTGGACTGCTGGTTTGGAGAAGGAAGGAGGGAATCTGAGAAGAGCCGTCCTCCCCTGGTCCAGGGATTCAGACGAGGGGAGGATTGCTGCATCAGCCAGCCTAAAGAGGCAGGAGTCAATGGAGGAGTGATTGAAATTGTCACTGCTCGGCCTGTCACGATAATCAATAAATCTATTAACCAAACGATAAATAAAAAAGTCCTTGGTAAGTTTGCCGGCCTTGATAAACTGACATGTGCATGCATATTTGTTTTCCTCCTCTCTTTCTACCAAAGAGGCTGAATGAGAAGATGGCTCACTCTGTCCATCTTTCTTGACACCGGGGTACATCGGTTCTATAGCGGTTTTAGTGGATTTATAGCGGAGTGAGCATTTGTAGCCCGCGTACACACGGAGACAGCTGAAGTGAGCGTTCTGAGGAGTAACGAGGAAACAAACTCTAACATGAATGATGGCAACGAAAGATACGGTTCTTAAGCCGAATGCCACAGTCCCAGTGTGAGAATATTTTGGTTTTAAACAGAATAAACAAGGTGTGAGCTCTTGAACACTGACGAGCTGATATGTCGTATATGTTTGAAAGTAGTGATGACGCAGAAGAAGAAGAAGGGGAGGTGCAACGGAGCCCTCGTCCTGACAGTCAGGGCTTACTGAGACGCTTGGTCTGCAAAGTAAATATAAATGAAACAGAGGGAAATAGTGCGTGCTCTTGGGGAGTGTTGTTCAGTTCATTGCAAAATAAATGCAGCCTTTCAATACAGTTGAAAAGCCAGCAATGTTACAAACGTTCGACAGAGAGTACGAGTTGACTGGGAGAAAGTACATGTCATAAAAAATTCCTGTATAAACCCCCTTTTATTTATTGTTTTTATTGGAGTTTCGTTTTTTCTTTACAGAGACAGGGTCTATTTTTTATTGTTTTTGATTAGTATAATTATTTTTATTTACATGCATTTTTTCCTAAAAGGGAGTCCATTTCATTTACATTGTTTTTTTCTCTTTTTTGAATTTAATTTATTATATTGTCTGTTTTATTTAAAAGATCCTGACCTTCCAATTACAGCTAAATACTCTTGAGAAATTAAAGTTTCTTGCTTTTGATATGGTGCACTCACTCTATTATGACATATATTATAATTACATTAATGAAAAAATTAGAAAAAAAATCACAATAATATTGTTTATCATCAATAATTTTTTGGACAATTATCGTCCAGCAAAATTTGTTATTGTGACAGGCCTAGTCACTGCGCTTCACCCGCAGTTTATTTGATTGGTGAAGATGACACTTCACTTGGCCGTGTTAAGCCCACTCACGCCTTCTCTCCTCCCCTGCATCAGTAGGAGGGACGGACACTTGAGGTGCACCTGTCTGTGCCCCGCATGAAATTTTCATACTGCCCTGGACAACCCCGTGTGTATGGCACAGGCACTGCACCTGGTTTATGAAATTAGATCCCCAGGCCTCATCCGTCAAGATTTTATGCGCAGTGGTTTTCAAACTTTTGCCTCACTCAAGGCTTTCCCAAGATGATGCTAATTTCAAACCCTAGCTTAGGCACTTGCCCTCACAGGGGGCAGCTGTTTTGTCGCAGAGAATCACAAACTGGATGGCACTTCATCATGTTTATCTACAACAGGAGGATCCAGATTGACATCATGAGTGTGCAGCTAACAAATCTGGAGCAACTGAGTGTTTCATGTATAATCTTGAATCTATGCCATCAAAAGTTTAGACAGTTCTGCAGTTCTGGAGGTCCAAACTGGTTCTAATTGACTAACTATTTTCAGGTAGAACCTTTATTTGTGTTATAAAATTCCCACCAAAGCCTTGAGCTCACTTTCTCTGCAGCAGAAGGTGGAATCACACTCGGAGCTTCTTCCAGAGTAATTATAACTACTCTTAACAACACATTTGAGTAAATGTACGCTGGCTCTCTGCAAATGGGCTTGAAGTGCTTGAGTAATTTTATGAGGACTAATCTTCAGTTGTGGTAATTATGAAGATGGGAAATGTGGCTTATTCAGGTTTGCAAACTCTTCTGTTTGACTGCTATGATCCTAAAACTCCTCTTTCATTACACAAACAGAAATCTGTGTGGATTTTAAATGTGCTGCAGGAGGTGTTTTGTTCTTGGATAAAGGACCTGTTACTGCTGATGTTGTTTTTGTCTTCTCTTTGTGCTGCACTAAATTGTCATCTACTTTGGTTTGTAGGCTGTTTTAATTTCCCTCAGACTGAAAAAGGAGAAAGTGCACTCACCAGAAGCCGGAGCATTTATTGTTTTACAAATTAATCTGACCGTGTCTGCAGTCATGTTAGACTTCTACCCACATGACAAATACAATAAATGTTTTTTAATGATGTCCACAGAGTCCACCGTTCTCAGTTAAAGGGATAGTTTGTGGTTTGAACATGTGCCACAGTGTCACAGCTCAGTTTTCTCCCTGTTCAGAAACAAATAAAATACTATATGTGGTGGATAGACTGTCTGCATACTTATCACACGCAACAGTTTGTTTACATCTGCTCCCTTTTCCACTACCAACCTGCTTTGATTGGGCTCTATTTTGAGACATAGCACAGCCTAAATGGCCTTCCACCAGCAGCACTAACTAGTTTGATTCTCAAGAGGAAACAGACACTACTGAACAGGAAAAACTGATGATTTTTTGCAACAAACATGACCGGCATTTACTTTGGAATACTCGTATAAACAGGGTACACAGCAGAAACCTCTGCAGATAGAGTCAACGGGTCTGAATTGAAAACGGAGGAATCTTCTCTGAGAACTGGAGAGACACAGTACCTGTTGGTTCAGGTGAATGAATCGTTGTCAGACTGGATGAAATAAGAGTGACTAAGAGGAATCATCTCAGGATGGTAATCAGCTTTTATTCATTGGTTGGCAGTGAAGCTGTCATCACACAGAGACTTATTGATTTGATAGACACGTATAATCATACGGACCAGATTCACTGTTTTACAAACTCAAGGACAAAACAGCGGCGCCAGATGAAAGTTAATCTTCATAGTAATGGCCCTTTTCCACTAGCACGCCTTGGCCCTACTCTACTCGGCCTGACTCGATTTGCAGCGTGTTTCCACTAGCCTGGTACCTTCTAAAACAAGCTAGTTTTAGTACCTACTCCGCTCTGGTTCCAAGCGAGCTGAGTCAATACTAAAAGATGACATCACCGACTGCCAGCTACTGATTGGTCAGACAATGTCATCATCGATGAGTCATGAGCACTACCGTTAGCTTACCCTCATACGTCTTTTCTTTGCAGCTTGATTGCTCTCGTCCTCGGCTTCATTCTGTTGTATAGCTTCCAAAACTCTCCTGTGGTTCTCAAGGGGTATTTCTTCTTACCACCTGCAGCCGTCTGCTGCTTTCCTTTTTTACTCAGTTTGTGACAAAAAGCCACAGATTGTTGTGTCGCACTCAGAATGACATCACCGCGGAGCCGCTCAGCGACACTTTTGGGCAGGTGACTGGGGCTACTGGAAAAGCAGCACAAGGCAAGTAGAGTAGAGCCGGGTAGAGTCGAGTAGAGTAGAGTAGGGCTAATGGAAAAGGGCCATAAGTGTTTTTGTTTATTTTGTAAAGACAGAAGCCACATTTTCAATGATAAGTTTACTTCATACTAGCACATGGTGTGTGCTTTCTTGGGTAAATTGAGCTCTTTATAAAAATTGTTGTGTTTTGGTTAGCCAGATTATCCTGAAACATTTGTCTAATCTTTATTTTGGATTAAGTATCATTTGTGTATTAGGAAAAATTCAAGTAAGACCATGGTTTGATCCTTACCCTTCTGGTGGAAGAGGTGCCGTGTGTTGCGTGCGGCGTATGTCTCTCTCTCCTGCCTCCATGGTCACTCCTCCCTCTGCCTGCTGTGCACCTGAATGCCATCAGTGCTCAGGTAGGAGGAGGTGATTTAGGGGGATAGACATGGCAGTTGCTCTCTCCCAGCACACAAGTTTCATGTTTGTTTGTTTGTTTCCCTTCCCTTATCCACCTGTGTTGGTTTAGTTTGGGCTGGAGATCTCCGGTAGTCCAGTTATCGTTGTTTCTTGGATTTATTCCTTAGGATTTATTAGTTGTTTTTAGGTTAGGGGAGGGTGTTGGATACGACAGTCCATTGCGTGGCTGGCCCGGCATCTTCCCATCCTTTGATTATTTCAGCCGGGGTCTCCAGTACTGATTGGTTTCTTGCTTTTTTTGCTGAACATTTATCTTCAATAAAATTACATTATTTTTTTCCAAGCTTACTTGTGGTGTCCCTTTTATGTTGCGGTCTCCAGTCTTGAGCCTGTTTAGATTATCTTTAGAAGATCATAACACTGTGTTCCAAAATAGTGCCTGATTAAAGAAGCTTGGATGCGAAACGAAAGGGACTCAAATCATTTTTCATGAATTGAGTCTGCTTCTTTTAATTACCCAGGGAGTTTGGCACCATGGCAACTTACACAATTACAGGGTAACTAAAGGGCTAATCGGAAATATGTGATCCATTATAACGCTATCATATTAAACATGTTAAGAGATACACACTGTCATTCCCGTATTACAGCTAAAACAAGCAGAACAATGGAATATATTAGAATAAAAGTGTTTATTTTGATAATGTGTAACTATTCACCCTTCAAAACCCTGCAAACAAAAAGACACCAAAATTATTTAAAAAACAATCCATAAGGTGTTATTTGTACTGAAGCAACATGTCTTTCTGCCACTTTACCCACATCTTTTTTTGTATTTCTAATTATTCGAGTCCAGTTTAATGACACCATAATGTAATGTTGTAGACAGTTTGAAAAATATGTCAGGCAAAGAGAAACAGGTATTAGAGCTGATGAACGGAGGTAAAGATAAGAGCTGATGGTAATAGAAAGACCTGCTACACCAAGGACACTCATTAACCTGTCTCCTCCCATCTGACCAGCAGCCTTCATGCCCTCACAACGAAGCAAGACGACGGACTGAAAACTGGAAGAAGAAAGCTCTCCTTTAGTCCCCATACTGCGCTCATGAGGAGGAATTGGAAACACAGACACGACTCTTGGGACCTTGAGGAAATTAAATACTGGATTCACTGGGCGGGTCGACTCAATCACAGCACGCTTTTGTAAAATCACTCGGGGATTGAATCCCTCACCACTCAGGATGTTATTGCTCTGGTAGGTTTTTCTGTTGAACCAAGCTCTGGCACAGGTTGGGTGAAACGTGCATTTCCATTTAGAAGAAGATTCACTTACAAACACACGTTTCGTGTGCAGAAGTAGACCTTTGCAATATCAAAAACAAGAATGTTTGTATCCAAAGGTCATTTTTTTGGACAGTGACTTTATCAGAGTAAAAAAAGAGCCACGCAGGGTTTGAAACTAACACCTGCTTAATGACAAATCAGGAAGACTTTCAGCTTGGAGAGTGTATTTTAATGGGCTGCAAACCACAATGCAGCCTGTGCCCAAGAGTACTGCATGGAAAAATATCATTGCTGGCAGACAAAAACCTCCTATCTTCAAAACTGCAACCTTTTAGGTAATAAAAAACTTCTTATACTGAGTGAAAGAATACGAATATTGCAATGCCCTCACAACATTTTTATGTTATTTCATTTGACTCCAGCAGATGTGTCAAACTCATTTTCAGAAGGGGCCAATATTTAATAAACATTATAAGATGAGGGCCAAACAGGATCAGTTTTTTATTGAGGAGTCAAAAACAGACTATGTTTTCATCAGAATATGAATTTCAACAACATATATATTTTGGGTAAACTTAAAAGTTAACATAAAATGAACAGGACATTCACCAGTAACCCCACATCAGAGTTTTACTGAGACAAGTCCTGCATGGTAGCTGTTTCAGTGCCTCGTAGGATTTGAAGTACAAGTGTTGGGAATGCAATTTGATAGAGGGCCATTAACAGTAGATTTAATTGTATGCAGAGCCATATTCAGCCGATGGGCCTTAAGTTTGACTTGTTTAGATTAAAGGTTTATTAAATCAAGTCTCCAGTAATGAAGGTGACAAATTACACTTTTTTAAATGAAAAACAAGCGTTTATGTCCAAGAATAACAATTCACTGAGGCCTTTGCACACCAAGAGCAAATCAAATATGTTTTACTGGTGCATCTGTTAATTTTAGTTCAGTAAAATGAATGTATAATGATTGTTGTAGAGAAGGTAGAGTGCATGTATTTCCAAGTTTAGATAGAGTGAGGTTTCTTCTCCATTTTGATGCTTGGTTTGAGCTAGCTGATTTGTGTTTGTAGGCATTTGAATGTGTGTACCGCATAAAGAGGTTGGTGGGTTTATCTTTTTCACCTTGGATTTGCTAGCTCATTTAAAAAGAAATGCCAGGATTTCCCCTGTAAAAATGTGCTTTACAGGGTTGAGGATGTACTCAGATGAAGGCTAACATCTGGGTCTTTGAGGAGGATTTTCGCTCCGTGCCTCAGGTCGATAGTATTGATCAAAAGCCAGATGAGTGCTAATGAACTAAAGATGAAAACACAGATGGCCATTCAGTCTCCAGAGGACATTTGAGATATATCACAAACCGTGTTACATCGACAACATCAGTGGTTCAAACTCCACAGGATATATCTTAAAGTCATTACCAATCCATACAGATGCAGGTATAATAGCAGTCGGTAGTAAGTGAGTTACAAGTGCCTCAGGGTCAATTATAACTGCTTTAACAACGATGAACAGAGGTGCAAACAAACCCCATGAAGAGGTGAGTAATAAGGAAGGATTTTAAACTGGACTTTATTCCTTTGCTGCTTTGAAACCTTAAATATAAGACGAATATATGAAACCCAGCAACACTGAATGATGTCAGATCAATAAATAATCTTTTTATGCCTCCACACCACCACCAAGAGAAAGAATAAAAGTAGGAGATGTTGGTATCAACAATGTCTGCACCGACTGTGAGTCAAAGAGGTGGGAGCTACAAATGAGATTGAACAGGAAGTGACTTCTGGTTAAGAGATTAGCATAGATGATGAGATCTTCAGCAGCACTTTTGTCAGATCTGGACCACATTGCTTTAGTAAATGACAAAAAGAACACTGAAAGCAATTCTCCATTAAAAGTTTCAGAAGTTTTCAAGTTAACTGTGTTGACTCTGGTTATTGGTCAGCTCAGTATTGTCAACTACTTTGCAATTCTCTCTTATATCTTTGCTTTGCAATTGGCATAAACTGCTGACAAAAACATGTTTGGATGTCACACTGGTATATACACACGTGGACAAAGGTTGTTGACACCCTTGCATTGAAGAAACAAAAACGCAGATGGTCACTGAAATAACTTAAAAACCGACAAAAATAATAAATAAAATTTTACTGAAAATCAACTATTGAAAATCTGATATTGCTTTTTAATTGTGGTTCAACAGAATTATTAAAAAAAAAAAAAAAAAAAACTAAGGAAACTGGCCCCAGCAAAAGTTATGGTACCCCTACAATAGGTTAAAAATGATTTGACCATATTGGCTTGTTAAACTAAGGTTTGCCCTTTAATTAGTATCATAAATATCCTCAAGCTTGTAATCAGTCAGGTCTACCTGGTTAAAAGTACCCACTATGCAATTTGGTATCGTGGTGTGTAGCACACTGAACGTGGACCACAGAAAGCTAAGGAGAGAGTTGTCACAGGAGATTAGAAAGAAAATTATAGACAAGCATGTTAAAGGTAAAGGCTATAAGACCATCTCCAAGCAGCTTGACATTACTGTGACTACAGCTGCACAGATTTATCAGAAGTCCAAGGTCCAGAGGATGGTAGCCAACCTCCCTCCCTTGAGGCTGTAAGAGGAAACAGTTTGAGCCAAAGAGGACTTAATGGAGGACATCTCTTTTGAAAGCAAATTATAAAAAACGCGATACCAGAATTTGCCAAAATATATATTTGCCTATATCGACAAGCTTCTGGGAGAATGTCCTTTGGCTAAATGGGACAAAACTGTAGCTTTTTGGCAAGACACATCAGCTCTATGTTCACAGACACAAAAATGAAGCATATAAAGAAAAGAACACTGTACCTACTGTGAAACATGGAGGAGGCTCAGTTATGTTCTGGGGCTGCTTTGCTGCATCTGACACAGGGTGTCTTGAGTCTGTGCAGGTACAATGAAATCTCAAGACTATCAAGACATTCTGGAGTGAAATGTGCTGCCTAGTGTCAGAAAGCTTGGTCTCAGTCACAAGTCATAGGCCTTCCAACAGGATAATGACCCAAAACACTCAGCTAAAAACACCCAAGAATGGCTCAGACCAAAACATTGGACTATTTCTATGAGCCCTGATCTCAATCCTATTGAACATTTGTGGAAGGAGCTGAAACATGCAGTCTGGTGAAGACAGCCTTCAAACCTGAGACAGCTGGAGCAGTTTGCTCATGAGGAGTGGACCAAATAGCTGTTGACAAGGACAGAAGTCTAGTTGAGAGTTACAGACATTGCAGTGACTGCCTGAAGAGGTTGTGCAACAAAGTTTTGAGTTAAGGGCATCAGCATTTTTTGCTGAGGCAAGATTCCTGATTTTATTTTTGAAAATAATCATGTTTAACAACAATTAAAAAGCAATGTCAGACTTTCATTTGTGAATTTTCAGTAAAATTTTATTCATAATTACTTTTGTCAGCTCCAAGTTATTTCAGTGACCATGTGGGTTTTTGATTCTTCAATGAAAGGTTACCAACAATCTTTGTCACGTGTGCAGAGGGGCCTGGAGGATGGGATGTTTTGGGCAGCAGCTGGTGCTACAATATGTATGGAATGAGAAGTCTTGATATCTAGACGTAAAGTCTTGTTGGTAGGAGTGCAGAGGAGACATGTTTTACACGCTAAAGGTACGTTCACACTGGATGCTACCTGTACTACCTCGGGGATCACTCTCCATTCAAAGTGAATGTACAGCCGCGATGGGGCGGGGCTAACCGTCCTGCGATGCGACAGCCGGCGACAAGACAACCACTTCACTCGTTGCGCGATGTCAAAGTTAAAAAAAAGTTGATCTATTCAGGCGATGTCGTGTGTGGCTGTGCAGCAACAGCCAATCAGCGGTGTGTGTACGTGTGATGGTACCGTTATTCATCCGGACTACAGGGCAGATGACTTCCTTCTAGGCGGAACTAATCTCAGTGAGGACATTTGCAGACGGACCGCGGTAAACTCACTGATAATGCTGCTGCATCATCAGCTGCAGTGTTTTGTGTCTGATAAGTGAGTGAAAAGGACACAGCTGGAATAATGTCCGCTTATACATCCTATTATGTGATATATGATATGATCGCAGTAAAACTCGAGCGGACGTGACGTCACCGACTTACGGCCGACGCCAATGGTGACCAAACAGGTATTTATGGACGCGTGACGCTACATCAGTGGGTGACCTGACTTTGGTAGCTGGGTTGCTTGCGGTGTGAACGCACCTTAAGGCCATGGAAAACTTTAAAAAGCAGAATCTTTGCTTGTAAAGGCATTGTTGCCTCCATCTGATTTTCTAATTTAGACATTTCCTTTACAAACAGTTGAATCCTCCTGATTCAGTGTCCGTATATAGGGAGAACGATTGTTAGCAATTCACTGCCCAATGAGAGGGCTTCAGAGCAGGAAGAAGTGGGAGCTATGAGTGAGATGACAGCAGAAAGTGACTGTCGGTTCAGAGATTAGTATAGATGCTAACAGCTTCAGTAGCAGATTTTTCTGTTTATTTTATTGAATGAGAAATAATAGCACTGAAAGAGCCTCTCTATAGAAAGGATATTTTTTCCCTTAACTTCTTCTTCATGTTTTGGTGAGTTTGTTCCACAAAATCTCTTGCATTTTGTGTTTTTCACTGCAGCAGTAGCCTCCACCTTCTGCATTATCTATTAGGTTTGTATTGAAAATGATTGACAGAATGAGTGTCAATCACCTGCTGGATATGCTTTTGAGAGGCTCTGCCCTCCCCAAACACTTTCTATGAGCTGCTGACCAGATTAACCAGTGAAATATACTGAACAGTCCCATATGGTTTGTCCAGTTAGATTACAAATGAGCTTGCCATGAAGAATGAGGGTAAATGTCTTAAGACAGGACAACAGTTTTTAGAAAGTCTTCACATGTCTTTGTCTTTTATTGTCTGGTCGGCATATAGCAGCAACCATGTTTCTCTCTGCTGTCTTTGTATCTTATCACAGCTTGTGGTTAAGGCCAAACAAACAACACATATAATTAATGAGCAGCACTCAAAGTCATTAAAATTTAACCAAGCCCCCAAGAGTTTCACTTCCTTAATTGATCAAACTGCTCACAGTCACAGCAGTGCACTGGAAGAATCAGCTGTTAGGACGCCTTTTTGTCTATATTAGCGTTCACGGTTGCCTACACAGCGTATTAGTTTAAAGTCTGTCTTTGTCAGCCTGAAAAATCAACCCAGGTCTGTGAGATAGAAATGAAAATGTATAAAAGTCAACCATCACTCACACCCCAGCAGTACATTTATATTGTATCTGAGCTGCGGAGGAACCCCGCTGTTTTCTTTGATATCTCTGTACCTTTCTGTCAGCATTTTTCATCCAGCAGGAGCAGCTTTTCAGAGAGTCATCATTAAAGTTTACAGCTCCAAAAGAAGCTGGAACAGGTAACTCCTGACTTGTAAAAAAAAGTTTACTTTTGACAATGATAAAATATATATACACTCATATCTTTATATCTGTTAAATAAAAGAAGAAGAAGAAGAAAAAAGAAGTTTATTGACATTTCATGAATCAAACCAAAACAAACAAAAATAAAGTGCAGATTGTCTTGTGGTTTAAAACTGTCATCATAGTGATAAATATAGTGATAAATATGCAATTAAAAGCTGATTGACTGTCTTAGAGCTTTGGCGCATACACTCATAGCTACTTTTTTTTATTAATATGCATGTAGGACACTTTCAAGCCAATCAAACTGAAGGCATCTTTTCTTGTCAGGACAAGCTGATCAATCATAATATTTGTGCTGTAATGACGTCATTAAATCTTACACATTATCACACAAATCCCACTGAGATCAAAATGAGCAAGCCCTGTCACATCTTTCACTCAAGCTTTGTGATAAAGAGTAAAAAAATAAAAGCATGCAAAAGTAAACCAAAAAGAAGCCTTGTGGTTCTTCAGGAGTATTTATCTGTAACACTCATAGATTTAATTTATGTCTCAAATGTTACAACAGGCAGCATCAGATTTCCCATATCAGCTTTTTAGTTATTTTGCCAAACTGACATGTTGTCTCTTGTAAACCTTCAGATGTTCCTAACTGGATGCGACCATCAAGAAATCAAGGGCAGTAGACACTGGGCAAAACTGGTCAGTCAGTAGTCTGACAAGAGGTTGTCATCGTCTGTACAGTCCAAAATGGAGGTTTAAAAAGAACACTGCAACAGTTTTAATGAGGAAAATGTGATAAAAACGATTCCAGATTAATGCTAAGAAGAGCTCAGCAAACAGTGTGAATGTTACAGCTTTGGCCCCGGTGATTCAGTGGAGTTGGGGGGGGTTAAGTGACTTTAAGGGCTCTAATTTCGTAGACCAGGCGCGGGGCACCTGCCCTGCAAAATTAAGTGACAGACATTTAAACACAGCAGCAGGCTAATCCATTCGTCATGCTTGTGATCCACCTGCATTCCTGGTCTGTACAGTATATCACCAAATAGCAGAGCCTTTGGTGATACACTGTATACTCTCCCAGTATTTCCTCCTCATCCTCCTCGCAATAATATACTCCATCTTTTCAGATCATGTTCAGAATAAAGACGAAAACAGAGAAATATGGACAATCACAGGGTAAATCCTTAAAGGATAAGTTCAGTTTCTACAGCTTTCACATTGTTTATAGAATGAAGTAGAACAACATACTCACCCAGAAGGCTTTCCTGATCCAAACAGTGCTTTGGGAGATATTTAGATCCAAAATCGAGCAGCGGTCATCCGTATAATGGTAGCACATAGGGCATACAGCGCTGCTCCTAAAACTGCATTAATCGTCCAAAAACTCATTAGTTTCATTAATATTCCATCACAGTCCACTCGCGCTACTCCTCCATTACAGTCTGGGGTTGCTCCACCCATGTTTTTCTGACTCTGCTGGCCTCTGAACTGGAAAAGTTCTTCACGGCTTCCGTGCATGCGCAGTACGGCTCATTGTTTCAGGGGCGACCGCCGGGTACTCAACAACATTCTTCTTCCAGTTTTGTGAAAAATGGACAAATATCTATCAGATGAAGATGTTGTGGAGGAGAACTCTGAATATGATGGGTGTCCTTACAGTTTCAAGCCAGAGTTTACAGATGAGGAGCTCATCGAAAGGAGGAAGCCGTGCTGCGCATGCCTGGCAGGCATGAAGAAAGTTTCCAGGTCAGAGGTCAGCAGTCAGAAAAACATGGGTGGAGCAACCCCAGACTGTAATGGAGGAGTAGCGCGAGCAGACCATGATGGAATATTAGTGAAACTAATGAGTTTTTGGACGATTAATGCAGTTTTAGGAGCGGCGCTGTATGCCCTATGTGCTACCATTATACGGATGTCTGCCACTCGATTTTGGATCTAAATATCTCCTGAAGCACTGTTTGGATCAGGAAAGCCTTCTGGGTGAGTATATTGTTCTACTTCATTCTATAAACAATGTGAAAGCTGCAGAAACCGAACTTATCCTTTAAGACACTGAGTGACATACATTTATTGACTCTCTTTTTCTTTGTCTTTTTCTCCCTCTTATTTTTGAATGTCATGAGATGAGAGGAGCCAGATATATAATCCGTATCAGATGATGAGACTGTTTGTTGTTGACTTGTAAGATGTGCATCAAACTTCCAGCTGCCGTCAGGTAATTTTTTCATTATGACAAACGACTTTGTTCCAACATCAGATATGATGGGGCAGTTAATATAGATCCAAATGTATATGCTGGTTCAGATGGGTACATAAAATAGTGATTGATGTGATTGTTTATTGCATTGAAATGAGCCTGACGCTCTGGATGCCTGCCTCTGAGGGTTTGGTGACCTGTCACCAAATTACAGTGAATTCTGCGCTGAGAATAGACCAGGTTGGAGCTGGTGAGCTTTCAGCGCACCTTCCCCACAGATTTCTGGCATGAAATTGTCACTGCGCTAACCTGAATCCGTAGGCCCCTCCCCCTGGTGTGCCGTCACACCTATCTCAGCCCAGCCAGTCTACCAAATGGTCTAATCGGCTGCGCACTGCTGTGTGTCGGACGAAATTAACACTGCGCGGGATGTGCCAGGCTCTGTCGGCTTTCCCCTGCGCTGTGGCATGTAATCAGGGCCCTAAATGTTGCACAGACTGCTCTGAGTATGTCAGAAACTACTTATCTGCAAGGAATTTCACACTCAAAGGAGCTCAGGAAAAGAGTTTGGGACCCACTGCAATCGAACACCTTTGGGAGAATCTCATCGACTTTTGCATCCATGCCACAAAGATTTACGGGCCCAACATTCAGGTGAGTAGATATCTCGATTTAGCCATGAGCATCCCAATTCAGGCCTTGTGTCTCATGTCCCCACAAATATCCAAACAATGATAATACAATTTGGGACAGTTCAATATTCATTTTAATCAACTGAAGTAAGGACCAAAACATCTCACCATGTTTGCTTACATGTTGATCAGTTGTGTGGCCTAATCAGTTTCTGACTAAACCGATAAAATATCAGCTCACTGCTAAATGGCCTTTACATGCGTCAATCAGTCTCGAAGTGCACCATAATGTGTGGAGTCATGCCATGGAAAGGAGGCAGAATTTTTTACAGAGCTTTCGGATGAGGCACAGTTCCTGTAATAAATCATAAATAAATTTTGTCTGACATTGCAAACCCTACAAAACCCCAATTTCATTTCCTCTTTAGATAAAAGGCAGATATGGGATGCAGTATAGCAAAGACTAACAGAGCTTTATTACAATGAAATCTGCAAACATCCAATTCAAATGTTCTACGTTTGTCACTGCAATTCAAACGTTTGTATCTCCTGATGTTCCCAAAACTAAGATATGCTGTGTGTCATCATACAACCATTACAGGATAAACAAGGCATGACATAAAATGAAACAAACTTGAATGTAAAACAAACCCATGTGGTCAGAATATTCAGTGTTCATTTTTCATAATAAGGTACCAAATATACAGATAAAAGAAAAAAATTTTATCCAACGTCTTTATGCCTAGACCAATATACATTTTGTATAAGTGGAATATTAAAATGATGAAACATATATTATATTTAATTGAATATTCAATATGAACAATATTGAATATTTAAAGGTGCTATGAGGAGAATCTATTCCCGGCAACATTAAGACTCTGCTACCCATGAGCACGTGCGGCGACTGTCATAATGCTGCCCTCCAGGAACCTCGGAACTGGAAGTGGCATCATCCCTGACTTATCGGTGTTCCAGTTGAAGTCGGAAAAAAACATGCCGATTCCAACAGGCTATTGTTAGCTCGGGGTTGGCGAGGTTTCACCGAGTTCCCAGTTGGAAATTCCAACTTCGGGGGACATTCCAGTTGCAGTTTCCTACTTCTGACTACAACTGGAACACACCAAAAGACGTGACCCAAGCCAAAGCGTGCATTTGTTGTGATGCTAGTAAACCGACCCGACCACGAAGTTAAGGAATAGCATTTATAGATAACCTGTTTTGATGCTATAAAACTCATCTTTCATATCATATTTTCATGGTATTGTTCTGTGTTCCTTCTTCAGCTCAGAGACCAGTGCAGACATGACACACTGTAAAACTCTGTGTTAATGTACCTGATGGTGTGCATGCACGCTCTGATCTACTGTGTCTCTGTCACCATTACATTGTTCCTGTTGAGATAAAGTACCATATCATCCTGACAAGACGAAGCACAAAGGACAGCCTCTCCTACAGTCATGTAGAAGAGCATGTTTCAGCTCTGATCACAGGGTTTTGTCTCCTGAAAAAGATGGAGGGAGGGGCGGTTGGGAGCCGCTTGTCCACAGCAGAGTAACCCACAGTGTGTGTGGGAAGTATAATTGGCTAAATGGTCTGCAGGATCCAAGGTGGCGAGGGAAGGTAATCGGATGATGTGACTTTGAAAGTAGCCGTAATTGGCTAACATCAGAGGTGCGACTGGAGGTGTCCAGACTGTAATTGCTAGCTTTGACTTTCCAGGTGCGGGCAGGGGGTAGAAACTAATTAGCTTAAGGCACTTAAGAACCCTAGGTGTGCTCATAACCTGGTCGATTTGATTTCAGAGCAGAAATTGGAAAGGTTTTTAATTGGCGAATGTCCTTTTTCTTTGTGAAGTTCTGGACAAAAATATCGACTATTCTTTTGTATGAAGGTGGGAACTGTTTTTGTCTACTGTAGCATTGATTGTGCTCCTCATTAGACTCAGAGGGTCTCCAGAGTCTCATTGTTTCAGTCTCAGGGGAGAAACTCACCCGTACGGGCACTTATTGTGTCTTAGGTTGATTAAACATGATGGTTTAACTGCTCAGAGATGGACTATAAAGCTGATCTTAATACTACTTTACTGATTAAATGCACTGTGTGAAGCAAATATACCACCAGGGGCACTTAGAAATGGAGGCCCATGTGGACACGTCAACACCTGCAGTACCCAGAGTGTCCACTTGAGGCCAACTGCAGAAACCTGACACCTTACTGAATGTATGTGGTGAAAACATATTTGTCACAGTGTATTTTTAAAGTAACAGTAACAGAAAACTGCTGAATTTCACTGAAGCATGTTGGACATGAACTTTGGCAAACTTCTGAATGATCGGCAGGATCAAGACAGAATAAGGACTCTGAAGCTGCCTACTTCATCTCAATCAGTGTTCTGATCATGTTAATGTTTCATTGTGGTAATAGTTTGTTCAAGAAAATCCTAAAGTAAACAAAATTCATACATTTATTTTAGTCACCTGATTTATTTGTCATTAAACTGTGAGGAACTGGTGAACTTTAATAATACGCACTTGACTTCAAAACAATACATAAAAAATAAAGTAGTTTCCTTTAAAATGTGGGATTAAATGCAATCAATTTTGAGTTAACTATCCAAATGGAGATTGACCATGATTTAAAGCTATATATATTGTATTTAACAAATTAACTACAACAATTGTCAAAACAACAAGAAAGCACAGTTGAACAGTAATGAGGAATGTCAGACTGAATTCACCTTTTAACAACAATAAATATTATATTTAAGCAAGCTGGTGTAAGACCTACAGAAACATGATAAATAATTTTGCTAATTATGAATGCTTTTTATTTAGAGCAGTTGTGATATAAAGATTAAACTGATGGGAATGTTATACATATGTGCAGCTATAAATATATAAATAGCTATAAATAAATATAATTATTATTATTTTTATATTTTTAAATCAGTGACAGTAGTAAAATTTCATGTAAGTGAGTGAGTAATGAAAGTTTCAAACCAAATAAAAACTGGAAAAACAATTTGTAAATATAACAATATGGTTTCCAAATCCAATTTTGTTTAGTTTTCTGAAGAATAGAAGATTTGGAAATATGGGATTTTTTTCTTTGTAGGTTTGTGGCACCCAGACCTCAATATTTTGGGCCTGACTAAATTTCAATCTTAGACATGACCCTGCTGATAATGTATTTGTTTGTTTTTAGACCAATCCACTCGCACACACTCGCACACACAGTTTGTTAATCCCTTTTCCTCTGCAGCAGCAGTGTCATTGACTGTCATTGACAACAGAGACGATACCCGGGGCCAACGTGCTCCTTCCCTGGTGATCAATGGACACGATGACTGTAACAACAATAACAACGACATCAAGCTGCTCTCCCCGTCTGAACCCAACAAGAACAGAGACTGGAGGCCATCCCCACCACCAAGGTGACCTCCACCTGGAGCGTGTGTGGGAAAGCAACGGGACAACAAAAAAAACCAACACAGAGATGCATCTTGTCCTTGTTTAAGTAGGTGTTATTATCTACAGAACTTTTTTCAAACCCTGACCTGACACACTGTACAGTAACAGACCATAAACGCCCATAGAAAATGTGGGGAATGGGCAAAACCTGCATATCCAGCAGGTTATTGGACCATTGCACCATTCACATTCATTACAGGCCAGTTGTAGATGGACACTAAAACAAAAACTGTGAGCCACTTTGCAGAACAAACTCTTGCCAAAACATGTTTAATTATTGAGTGAAAATATATTTTCTATTGAGAAATACAGTCCTTCAGTGTACCTCTTCCTGACTAGGCCGTGATGCTGATTACAGACATTTGCTCAGGTTGATCCAGCTGCAGTTCAAGGTTATAGGATTGCGTACTCCAAAAACAGATCTTTTTTTTTCCTGTAAAAAGGTATCTTGAGGCCCAGCTCCTAACATTTTTTTGTTTGTTTTTCTTATTTAACCCTAATTTGCACAGAAAAAGAAACTTCTGAAATTTAAAATATCTTTTTCAAGAGAGCCCTGGACAACAGAGGCAACACAACAACTGAAAGTGTAACTTTAATAAAAGTAATGCATACAAACATACAAAACATGCATAAGGTCTCAAATACAATGTAAAAGTATAAATAATTGATAGGCTGTACTATGATAACAAAAAAATCAGTCTCGGAATATTGAAACATTATTTTAAAAGTGCTCATTTAAACCAAACATACAAAACTTTTATAGTGATATAAATTAAATGTAACTTGAAACCAGAGCTGTGTTTGTTAAAAATGGGGGCTCAGATGCAAAATTGCAGTTTTCCTATCTGTAAATATCACCTTATGTCCATTTTTCTTGAAGGACAAACCCATGAAACTGGTTAACATCAGTCCTCCAGCCTTCCTCATTGTTTTAGCAAACAAAACCACTAATTAATTTGAACGCGGACATGACAAATAGATGGGGAAATTAATATATAAATAAATGTTTAATTTGTGGTGATCACGAGCCTACTTCACAGGACAGCACACTGCTCTGCTGTGCATCAGTGCTCTCCCTCTTTGCTGGGGGAAATGCAGCTCGTTAGGACGCTACTGCACTACCTGATCATTGAAGTATCTAAGCTACTGAAGAGCTGTTTGACTCAATGATTCTTCCACAAAGCTACTGGAAAATGTAATTAAACTCCTGACATTACTGTTTAGGATGACAGTTGTTAAGGACTAATGTCAAGATCAGCAATCGCCAACCTGTACATCTTGATCTTCCAGCAGATCTTTAAGACCAATGGGCTCAAATTTCGTGGACCAGGCGCAAACGCAGGCGCACCTGCCCTGCGCCGGCCTTCAACGAGCGGACAGGGTGTGACCGGTGCACTTTGCAAGTTTCCTGCAGTGCCAAGAGAGGCGCACTCTAGATGCAGAGAGGCGCATCCTCGCCCACATCTCTTCCCCTCCGCTCAAGTGCCAGAGTGGGAGGTGAAAAGTCATGAATGGGTTTAACACAGCCGAGTGCTGTCTTCACCAGTAAATGAATGCCTCTCCTTGCCTTTAAATGCGCTGCGGCCTGGGCGCAGCGTCTGATTGGTCTGAATGATCCCCGCCACCGCGGAAACTGTGTGCTGGAAAGACCCGGTAGCGGAAACGGTCAGAGCCGCTGTCACTTCAGCAGCTGGGTGAACAGACTGGCCATGGGGACACACATCGGAGGCCACGAAGCGCGTCACCGTGTGGGCCAGCTCCCTGGACAGATGTAATCTGTTTCTTTGTCATTAATAGGAGTACAAAATTAAGAGACAGTTACACTGCAGCAGGCTTATCCATTCATAATGCTTGTGATCCCCCTGCACTCCTGGTTTGTCATCGTCAAATAGCAGAGCCTTTAGTGATATACGGTATACTCTCACGTTAAAAATAAAGACTAAAATATAGGAATAGGGGAAATCAGGGGGAAATCCTGAGTGACATACATTTATTTTCTCTCTTTTTTCTTCGTCTTTTTTCTCCCTCTTTTCTTTGAATTTAATGAAATGAGAGAAGCCGGATATATACTCAGTATCAAATGTTAAGGCTGTTTATTGTTGACTTGTAAGATGTGCATCAAACTTCCAGCTGTCCTCAGGTTAAGTTTCCATGATGACAAACGGCTTTAATCCGACATCAGATGTGACGGGACAGTTAATATAGATACAAATGTTTATGCTGGTTCAGACGCTTACATTAAATAGAGATTGCTGTGATTGTTTATTGGTTTAAAATGTGGCTGACGCTCTGGAAACCTGCCTCTGAGGGTTTGGTGACGTTTGCGCACATGTGAGCCTGTCACCAAATTACAGCTGCGGAGGGCGCACTTCGCTTGCGCCGAGAATAGACCAGGTTGGAGCTGGCGAGCTTTCAGCGCACCTTCCGCACAGTTTTTTGGCACGAAATTGTCACTGCGGCAACATGAATCTGTCGACACCTCCCCTTGTGCGTCGTCACACCCATCTCTGGGCAGACGGTCTACCAAATTGTCAAATTGGCAGTGCATGGCGGTGCGCAGGACGAAATTAACACTGTGTGGGGTGCACGGTTCTGCGCCCCCTGCGCAGCGCCACGAAATTAGTGCCCATAGTGTTTATGGATCCAGTGTATCCAGCTGCCCTGCAAGATCACTAAGGTCCAACTGTCCCCCATTTCACCCCATTACTCTTCAGTATAAGCAATATATATAGACTCCTGAAAATGTGTTTTGTGCCTACAGTGTTTCAGTCCTCAACCGTAAAGTCATGACTTCTGTTTTTTCAAAGCTGCATGAGTTTGAAAAGCATGTGACTTCAAATCCACTTTTACTGTGATTATTTTTTTCTTTACATCACATCATTGGATTGAGGGCTGTACTTGGCTTAAATCTTATTAAATTAAATTCAATTTGGAATTTTTGCTGTTATTAGAGGTTTCTCTGTGGATTTCAGTGGACAGATGTAGCTTGGTCTTTTTTGACCAAATTGTTAACATTGTGAAATTTGGCAGTTTTGCTACATTTTTGGTAATAACTCCATAGTTTCACAATAGATTTTGATATTTCAGGGAATATTTGTCATGACAAAAGAAAGAAGTGATTTGATTTTAGTGATCCCCATCTGGGTGTGGGTCCATGATGTTTCTAAATGATTTGTTAGCATTGAAGTTCTAGATAATTTCCCTAAGATTTGACAATGACTTATATGATAATGTCGGAATAGCCTTGGAGGAGGTTTGCACCCTTTGAGCACTTGGTGCGAGTAATATAGCTGACTAAGGTGGGCTTTACACGAGTACGAATTTGTAAGACTCCGGTAAAATAAACTATCACACACTCCAACAACAACAACAACAATGGCGGCAGCCGGGCTGATTCTGATCTTGTTCCAGCAGCTATACATATTGCTACCACTTTTATACCAACATTTGCTCACAGAACACCAACAACACCACCTTCGGCAACAACAGCAACAAGGTCTCACGCAGAGATTAAGCATGTTACGCACGCATGAGCACTTGTTGACGTGGAATCCACCTCGGAGCAGAACTGTGATGTGTGAGTGTAGTAACCCAAGAACTACAATACCCAGCATGCAATATGGGTTGGGAGCATGCGTGGGAACCCACAGGTACGTCCCGGCGTGGATTTTGCGTTCTCAAGTAAATACACAAGCCTATCTACAATACGATGTGTAAACAGCGATACATGTTTTGATGCCGACGCCAAGACAATACGGTGCCGTCCTCGTGTGAGGAGGGCCTAAATGTCAACAGTAAAATCTTAAAACCTCATTAGTTTGGTTCTCTGACCTACTTTTTTATCACAGCTCTGATATTCATGTTGTTTGTGGAAGCTGAGCCAGAGAATAGACAAAGTCATCCTCATTGCTCTTTGACTGATCGACTTTTGGTTGCCCAACAGCGTTGGGTTGTTTTTTGGGAGACTGAACAACAGAGTAAAAAATGTCTGGATGCTCGTCTGGGACTTTTCTTCTAGTCCTTCCTCTTCTTGGATTGATTCTGGAGCAGGACGCCGGACTGAAAGCATCATCGTTTGAGTAGATACTGTCACCCTGACCAACACGTTCAGGGTCCAGGAGGTCGGTTGTGTTTGCGTAGACACTGTTGTTTGGATCAACAGAGGCGTAGACCGTAGAAATGATGTTCGCTTGTGACTGATGATCTTCAGGTCTGATTTCATCATATTCAACAACCTTAAAGGAGAAAACAGTTGAAGATCTTAATTAGAAACACTGAAAAGAAGTTATGGAAATTACCATTATGCAGATGATTAGATGGTTGATATGTTCAGACTGAATGTTCAGTATAAAAGGTGTGACATCATAGACCAGACCAGAGAGTCTATTCCAGCCACTAACCTGCAGTTTCTACAAAGACCACCTGTGTCACTTTTGTGATGAATCTCAAACTTTCAGGGTTTATTCATTTTTATTTAAAGTTTATTTATTGCCAAATCTCAGATCCTGACCAGTTTGTTCATCCAATTTCATGTCAGAAACATCTAAAACTCTTTTTTTCTCTAATACACATTCACTTGAATTGCTCATAAATATATGGGAATATCTGCTACTTCAAAAAGCAAAGTTTGACTCAGTGAAGGTCTTAAATTCAGGTTTAATAACTGATCTGGAGAGAACATTTCCTGGAAAGATAACCTTAAAGTTAAGTTTAGTTTCATTGGCTGATTATTTCACTTATTACAACTAACTGAGGCTCAGGCTATTTTAATTTTTGATATCTTCAATAAGAGCTTACTTGGTATGTCAGGAAATTGTGGCTCAAAATAAGTCTAGGGACTGTTTTCATTGGAATTGGACTAACACTCTTTCCTAGATCTAAGTTTTTGCAGTGAAAGAGAACCTTTGAGGTCATGAATCTCATTTGCAACGTTGTTCTGTCCATGACAGGCAGCAACACATTTATCAAGTTACAGTCATGACTGTGTTACAAACGCATTTACATTAATATCAACCTATGAAATCAGCGTCACAGCTCGGAAAATTACTTTTTTTCCTGCAGCAGATTCTAGTCTGCAGGAGCAGAAGATCTGAGGCTACTTTTGTTTGTTTCAAGAGGAACTTTAGAGACAGACAAGTAACTTTTGTGACTCAGTCAGAGAACAAAGACAGAAGCTTCCAGAACTGTTCACATGGATACAGATACTTAGATAGCCTAATAAATCAGGATGTGTCAATGATTTAGTTTTGAATGTATGAGTGCCTTGCTTAATGGAACAAAAATAAATAAACAAAAAACTTTTCAAAGGGCATCAACAGCAAAAACTGGACAGATCTACATTTTTTATTCAGGTATTTTAAATCAGATTTAGCATCATCACATTATATTGAAGGCATGTTGCATAAAATCTGCACACAGCTAAAAGTTTAACTCACAGTCTGTTCTTGCAGGAAACTGAACTTGTATTGACCTCACCAGCAGCAGCTTCACCACTGAGCTGAACCACAGCCCAAAAAAACAGAAGTGAAACACCTGCAGCATCAGTACACGGTGAAGACCACTTTTACTTTGATATTGTTCATATATTGTTTTCCCTTTTCAATTATTGTCTATTAACACTGTAAAATCATTGTGTATGTAAAACAACATGGAGAATTCAATTACAGCAACATTTTTGCTTTTGAAAAACCAGCAGTTTTTTTTTTTTTTTTAGAAAAGTTAAAGTTGCAGCAAAGGTCGGATTTTGATTTTTTTTTTTTCTTTTTTATGAAATTGTCCCCCAGGATTTTGCAGGACTTTCTTGTATGTGTCTTGGCAAAATATGCCTGATGTTGAGGTAGCTTTTTTGAAAAGTTGCTTCAATGGACTTCAAGAACCAAACCACAAAGATTCACCTCGGCTTGCTCTGCTTAACGCTTACTGATGGACAGGGATCTTAGAATTGTAGACAGATAGTCAACGTTGACTGAGATTAGACCGTATGTAACTGATTTCTCTTTCGTCCATCAGCCTCAGAGACGCTGCTGCTGAGAGACACCGTCTGATTTCCTCTGTGAACCACACACGCACGGACACACACTTGTGAACCGATCTCGTAGTTCTCGAGCACCATACTTTGTCGCACCTCTTGCATACACAAACGCCCCCCCACACACACACCTACACACACACCTACACACACATGCAGCAGTGATCCAGGGTGCATGTTTATGGTAGAAATGAGTTTGTAAAATGATGATTGTCGCTCATGTTGCAGCACATCTGGGAACAGCTGGTCTGACATTCAAAACTCAGTTTTTAAACCCTATGCACATCCACCATCCACCTTAAACTGGACAGAGACTGAAAACCACAACACTGAAAAAATTGACATTGTATAATTTTAAATTAAAATCAAAAGCAAGAAAATTTAGCTAAATATTTACAGCATTTCACAGAAGTGAGTACAGCTAATATTTTACTATATCGTTTCATGTGATGTCACCTAAGAAATGAGCAGCTGGCCTACCAAACTGCCAAATTGGCTGTGCACAGCACAAAATTACGACTGCGCGGTGTGCACCAGGCTCTACCACCCTGTGCCAGGAAATTAGGGCCCTATGATACAACATAAAGAAGTGAGTGTTCAGCTTGTATAAAGGTGTGAATTTACTGTCCCCTCAAAACAACTCAACACTTATTAATGTCTAAACTGCTGGCATAAAAAGTGGTTACACCCCAAGTGAAAGTTTCCAAATTGGACCAAAGTGTCAATATTTTGTGTAGCCACCATTTTTTTTTTTACCGGAACTGCCTTAATCCTCTTGGGCATGGAGTTCACCATTGCCTTATGTAATCTCATTTACAGAATCATTGTTAATGTCCTCAGTTAAGATGATGATGGAGCTTCACTATGGTGCTTTTGTGTAAATGTTCTGTAAAAAAAAAAAGTCTCATTGTTAAATATACCCTCTGATGAATTCATAACTGAAGCTCACCTCCAAAACATCTTCTTGTGGCAAATGATGTCCCGACGCAACCTCTGAAAAAATAAGAGGTAAGATTAGTCATTATTTCTACTAACAGCTTCAGACAAACATGATTTTATTGATTTTGACAATAAACAGCATTGTGCAGCCCTCTTTATCGACCTGTCCAAAGCCTTTGACAGTTTGGACCACTCAGTTCTAGCTCATCAATTATTTAGTGCAGGACTGTCGAAACATGCTGTTGGCTGGTTTGAAATTACCTGACAGAAAGAACTCAGTCTGTGCAGGTGGAGGGCCTCATTTCCAGCTCACTCACTGTTACTAAAGGTGTGCCACAAGTTTCAGTCCTGGGACCACTCCTGTTCATTCTTTATATCAATAATATCAATTGGAATATATCAAATTCAATGTTTTGTTTTATGCTGATGACACTGTTCTGTACACTTCTGCTTCAACACCAGTCCAAGCACATGTACAACTTTTATCACCATGCTATTGTCAAATTCTAGGTCAAAACTTTCTAACCTACCTTCACTGCTCAGGGTTCACAGATAGAATGTGTTTCTTCCTACAAATATCTTGGTGTATAAATTGATGATTCTCTTCCTGTCTTTGCCCATATTCAGCAGCTTGTTAAATAAAAATGAAGTTAGGTTTTCTTTCTTTAGAATTAAAGGTGCTATGAGGACAATACATTTCCGGCGACATTAAGGGTTCTAGTTTCGTAGACCAGGCGCAGTTGCAGGCGCACCTGCTCGGCACTGCCCTTCGCTGCGCGGACAGGGTGTGACCAGCGCACTTTGCAAGTTTCCTGCAGTGCCAAGAGAGGCGCATCAACGCCTCCGTCCCTGCCCCTCTGTGCAAGTGCACAAGGGAGGAGAAAAGGCGTGAGTGGGTTTAACACAGCCGAGTGCTGTCTCCACCAATCAAATGAGCGCCTCTCCTTGCCTTTCAATGCACTGCAGTGCAGCATCTGATTGGTCTGAATGATCCCCGCCACCACGGAAACAGTGTGCTGGAAAGACCCAGGAGCGGAGACGGTCAGAGCTGCTGTCTCTTCAGCAACCGGGAGAACGGACTGGCCACCGGGCGCGCATCAGAGGCCATGAAGCGTGTCACCGTGTGGACCAGCTCCCAGGACAGATGTAATCTGTTCCTTTGTCATTAATAGGAGTAAAAAAAAATAAGAGACAGTTTCACACTTATCCATTCATAATGCTTGTGATCCACCTGCATTCCTGGTTTGTCATCGCCAAATAGCAGAGCCTTTAGTGTTATGCTGTATACTCTCCCAGTGTCTCCACCTCATCCTCCTTGCAATAATGTACTCCATCTTTTTAGATCACCTTAAAAATAAAGACTAAAATAGAGAAATATGGGAAATCATTGGTAAATCCTGAGTGACATACATTTATTTTCTATCCTTTTTCTTCGTCTTTTTCTCCCTCTTTTCTTTGAATTTAATGAAATGAGAGAAGCCAGATATATACTCAGTATCAGATGTTAAGGCTGTTTATTGTTGACTTGTAAGATGTGCATCAAACTTCCAGATGCTGTCAGGTTAAGTTTCCATGATGACAAATGGCTTTAATCTGACATCAGATGTGACGGGACAGTTAATATAGATACAAATGTATATGCTGGTTCAGACTGTATATTAAATAGTGATTGCTGTGATTATTTATTGCATTAAAATGTGCCTGACACTCTGGAAACCTGCCTCTGAGGCTTTTTGACGTGTGCGCACATGTGCGCCTGTCACCAAATTAAAGCTGCGGAGTGTGCTCTTTGCTTGCGCCGAGAATAGACCAGGTTGGAGCTGGCGAGCTGTCAGCGCACCTTCCGCACAGTTTTTTGGCACAAAATTGTCACTGCGCCAACAGTGAATCGTTCGACACCTCCCCCTGTTGCGCCGTCACACCCATCTTTGCGCAGACGTCTACCAAATTGTCAAATTGGCAGTGTGCGGGACGAAATTAATACTGCGCGGGGTGCGCCGGCTCTGCGCCCCCTGCGCTGCGCCAGGAAATTAGGGCCCAAAGACTCTGCTACTGTCATAAAGACGTGACCCAAGCCTAAGCGTGTGTTTGTTGTGATGCTCATGAATACAGCTCGGACCTTCCTCAGAACTCTGCATTGCTTTTCAACTTCTTTTTTCAACAACTTACAGGATGCAAAGCCACGAGGTAATGTATCTCTTTCTAGTTACGTAGCGGTAGTTTTTGATGTGTGACAACAAGCAATTTTTGGACAACTTAGTATCATAGTTTTGTAGCCGGCTATATATCGCTACTTACAGTCCGGTGCTCGAAGACGTGTCCGAATAATATTATATAGGCTATATATATACATTTGCTCTAGTTTTGTCTTGTTCCCAAATTTCAGTATCCAGGCCAGTCCAGCCCTGTCTGACCCAACCGCGAAGCTAAGGAATAGCATTTATAGATAACCTATTAAGATGCTATATAACTCATCTTAAAGTGTGTATTTCAATCAGGCATATATCTAAAAGTGAGACTATTCTGTAATTACTTAGAAACTCCTCATAGCGTCTTTAAGTCTTGTCTCTATGTTAGTCTAGAAAAAAAGTTTCTGCTGCATTTATGTCTGTGTTGGGCCATGGTAATGTTTTGTACATGCATGCCTCCTCTCAAAGCGTACATTCTCTGGATACTGTGTATCATGGAGTTCTGAGGTTTATCACTGGTTTTAAATCTCTTACTCATCATTGTTTGCTGTATGCTTGTGTTGGATGATTTTTTTTTGTCTTCACGCAGACTCAATCACTGGTGCATTCTTATTTTTTTATAAATGTATTCTTGGTCTGCTGTCATCTGTACTCTGTACTCTTCTGACCTTTATCAGTCAGAAGAGTACAGCATCTTATCATCTTCAGTCCCAGGATCTGTTCCAAAAGTAAGACCTGAACTGGGAAAAAGGCAATCAGGTTTGTGGCTCCACATTCTTGGAATGATCTACAAAAAGACCTGAGACTAAAAGATCTGATGAAACTGGACACTTTTCAGACCATGTTGAGGAACTTGAACTGGACACATCCAGCTGCAGATGTTTTGACTAATGCATTTAATCTTTCTCATGTGGACAATCCAAGAAAAAATGTCAGAAAATATGACTTCTCTTTCTTAATGTAGTGAATTCTTGTTTTATGTGTTTGTTGACTGCATGCGTTTGTAAAAAACTATTGAATGTGCTGCTGTCTTGGTCAGGACACTCTTGGAAAAGAGACTTTGAATTTCAGTGAGGTTTTCCTGTTTAAATAAAGGTTAAATAAAATTAAAGGAGACATATCATGCTTGTTTCTCCTTTTCACTATGCCAGACTAGGATGCCTGTAAAGTATTTCTGCCCTCAGTACAAGTCATTTAGTTCCTTCATTGCCCCACAATAGCGTTCTCAAAATCCTCATTTTAGGCCGTTATCAAGCTCTCGTTGAAACACTTGGTTCTCAGGCTGACCTACAATAACCTCACAACGTCACAGCCATGTGTGCTCTGATTGGTCAGTTCTATCGGGGGTAGAGCCAGCCTGTCCTTCTTCTTCTACTGTATTTTCCGGCAGGCTCAAAGCAGCGACCACGTATTGAGTCCCCCTACAGGCCAAACTGTTAATGAGTGAGTGTGAGCTAGGGAACTATATACTGCTGCTGGGTGGATGTGATCCTCACTGATGGTTGCGAGGCTAACTGACATCACAGAGGAGGAAGTGTTTTATCAAATTACTCCAATAAAAAGAAAGGTACCTCGTGTCGTCACTACGATATAAATCTCGCGGACATCTCGCAATGACCTATTTTCAGAGGCATCAAATCTCGTTCTAGGATATCAGAAAAAATACAATATCTCATTTTTTTTAAATTAAGGGGGTGTAAGGTCTTGTTTTCAAATTTATTATATTATATGTAAGTATTAAATCATGCATCAGCATGATATGTCTCCTTTAATAAACAAACTGATTTTTTTCAGCATGTGATGAAGTTTGTGGTTCTTACTCTGCCGTTTCATGTTTGTCTTTCTCATCAGCAGCAGAAGAGCCATCAGGAGAGTCAGAGAGACTGTGACACCGACAATCAGATATGGTACACTTCCTGAGGGGGGTAAAAAAAGACATGGTCTGATGTGATGGTTAAACCTCAACAAGTCCTCTGTCTTTTGACAGAGGTATTAAAACAAACCTGAAACATGAGACTGTTGAGTTATTTTATTATTTTAAATCTCAACGTATTTAAACATTTTATTTTAAAGTATTTTTCAAAAAAACACATTCCTTTGTCACTTTGATCTGAGTTTAAGTCACAGTCAAATATGGGGATGATATGATGATGACTGAAGTATCACCTTCTTAAGAGTCTAGAAGTGTCCACATCACAAAGTTTATTTTTTTCTCTTTGGGAAAGTTAGAACTGAAACTGTCAAGTGTGATAGTTGACTCTCTGGAGATTAAACTGTGTGACACTTCACTGTTTGACTTTCGATCAACACGTCTATATAGTGTTAGAATGTCACTCTCCCAGAGTACGTTCAGTGTAGCTACTAAAGTGTTCACTCTACATTACCACTGCAAAGTGGAAACATTGCTTCTTAAAATGTACTGTACATTGAAGGGGAAATTAGAATAAGAATACTATGGCAGATAGATGTGATGATTGACAATTCAAGGGTCACTAACAGGTTTTATTATTTTGACACCTGATTTTAAAACCAACCAACCAACCAGAGTATCATTAACTCTGCAAAGTGTTGCCACAGCTGTTTTATTGTTAAGTTAACGATGGGTACTGAAAGATGTGTTGAAAGGTTGACTCTTAGAGGGACAGGATTTGTTATTTTTGCTCTTGTTTTCAAACCAACTGATTTTCACCTGAAACTAAATTTCCAGGGATTTTACTAGCACCAACATGTTGACTCTTTCAATTTGCTTTGTAATGAGAAGGTTGTTGGTACAAGTCATCAGTCCAAAACAATCATTTTTAATCCCTCTAAGTGTTTCCAAACTGCCCAGCAGACCTAGTGGATGACCAGAGGGATGTTCAGCTATGGAAATATTTACATCTTGACGAATCAGTATGAACTTTGAATGAATTGTCTTTTGGTGTGTTCAGTTAAAGAAAAGGATTTGCTAAATTATGAATCAAAACAATGAAGTTAGTTCAAAGTGTGTCTCCTACCTGCTCCTTGTGTGGAGAATGCAGCCGGTGTTGTGATACTGAAGGTTTTGTTTGTCACCAACGCGACAGTTGAAACATTAAACTCCGTTGAAAAGGTATCAGGATCAGGACTGACAGGACCTCTGACTGTTGTTGGAGTTTTTCCAGGACTGACAGGACCTCTGACTGTTGTTGGAGTTTTTCCAGGACTGACAGGACCTCTGACTGTTGTTGGAGTTTTCTCAGGACTGGGAGGCACAGCTGGAGAAAACAGGCAGAGTGTCATTTAGAGGTGTAGATTCATCCTCTGTTTGGATATAATATCAGATGAGGAAAAGTTTAAATAAACTTACCATCCAGAACTTTGATGTTTACTTGTATTAATGGATCAGTTCCAAATACTTCAACTCCACAGTAATACTTTCCAGCATCTGACTTTTGGAGGTTAATGAAGGTCACATAAAATTTATCTCCACTGTTGATTATTTCAATCTTGTTCTTTTTTGCTGTTCTCTTATATTCTGCTTTGGTGATGATGTGTTTGTCTCTTGAGCAAGGATTTTTACAGAGGTACTTTGCATACTCTCTTACATCCCAGTAAACTTTCCAGTTTGAGCAAATGAAGCTCAAATTATTCCCAATATCACCATTTATGTTGAGGGCTTTCATCTTCATGAAGCTCAGACCTGAAAGTGAAAACAAAGAAAAATAGATTTTCAGTGTTTTTAGTTTGTTTGAATTAATAATAATTATAGTAATAGTAATAATAATAATAATAATAATAATAATAATAATAATAATAATAAACTCCATTCATTAACGAACATGGTCAACTTTTATATTGAAATCCCAGTGATAAGTATGTCATTAAGTCATTTTTAAATCACATTTTCTTTAATAAAAATAATGTAGCAGTGATGTTTTCAGACCTCATATTTAACAATTAAGGAAGTGACAACTTCCTGTCACCCTACAGACCAATCAGTGAGCACAGTGACTTCTTGTCTTTCTTTCTTGGCTGAAACATTCAATCAAATTCAGGCAAAGGTGAATAAAATGGTTATAAAAAGGAGGAATGTGAGTACTGTTTGACCATTGGAGACAAAAACTGCATCCAAACAAGGCAAAAATAAAAATAATATATATATAATATATAATAAAAAAGTTAAAAACGTATAAAATATCATTGCAATATTTACCATGACCTCCTGTTTCCCTGCTTACAATTTGAACATATTTGAAAATATTAATGCTTATAATGTACTCTGGTTTCATAACAATAGTTTCTGTACATATTTTTCCCTGGCACATTTTTTAACTTGTTTGTTACCTAATAAAATTAAATAACGATCAGAAAGTTAAGCTTAAATGTTTAGTGATAATAGAGCAGCCCTGAGTGTCAGTTTAAGCACACTAAACTAAAATGATCCACTTGTACTGGCTGTGCAAACATTTCATTGTTTGGATCAGCACATGTCTCACATCTTCACAAAAATACTAAAACTGCAGAAACAATTTGTTACATAAGACACCCTTTTCAATTATTAAGCACCAATTGTAACTCTTTTTCTTTAACTCCATTTGTTAACTGTTTTTTACATAAACTTTTTCAACATGATTTTTTGCCTTTAAAGTCTCATATCAAAAGTCAGATTTATTGGTTTGTTGATCAACCAATTTTCACAGTAATTCAAAATTTCATAATTATTCAGTTAGATTAAGCCAACAACCTTCATGTTCCCTTAAAACACCTCTTTATGTATTTTCAATTGAACACTGGGGAGTTATCTTGTGGAACAAATACATTCATTTAAATACTCCCTCTGTGTCATTGCCCACATACAAAAATATACAAAGACAGTTTTTGATAACCTCAACATGAACAGCAGCAGTAACCACTTCCGTATAAAAATGTCAGTCGTTTATTGGTCCTATGCGCCTTCTTTTTTCTATTTTGTAACATTTTTCTTTGTTACCTCCAACAAGGAGCTTATGTTTCAGCCACCATGTTTTTTTGTTTTTTTTGTGGTTTCTTTGTTCACAAGATTAGGCAAAAAACCTACTGGAAAGATTTTGCTGGAATTTCCAGGAGATGTTGTACTGACCTAACTGATCAGATTTGGTGGCGATCCAGATAACCTCCACAAGGGAATGATCCTCTTTGCTCATTGATTAACTAATAATGACATCAACATGATTGTGCTAAATGTGGGTTTTCAGGGTCATGAACCATATTATGATTGTAATTTTATCATAGAGCTGTTGCATAAAGCTTTAACAGCAATATGAGAGCAACCTTGGTGGAGATTTGCCTTTTTTAGAGTGCCTTTTAGTTTATTATGTATTGTTGTGCACTGTGTTTCTGTAACTCTGCAAATATATTTTTCTCACTCTGTCTAAAACACTAAACAGATCACTTAACACTTGTTTAACACTTGACTTTGGTCTGGATTTTCCTGACAAAGGTTTGAGACAGATATTTTGCAACAAAATTTCTTGTCCGGAAGTCTATATTTATATTCATAATGTCACAAACATCTCTCAAAATTCCAAAATACTTGCCTCTTTAATTCAGCGTCACAACGAATGTGATTATGTTCTGTCCACTAAAAGTTTGTAAAAGGCAGAAACTATTTTATAGTCTTTTGAATTATGTACTCTAAATCATCTTAACATACTGTATTTTATCAGTGTTTTCAACTGAATTGTTCATGAGCAACAGGAGGTAGAAATCAAATAAGAGAGAATCATGAAAATTATGAAAATAAGAAGCTTTATGGGTCATTTTTAGCTCCAAGTTCAAACAAGTCTTAAAACAGAAGAGAGGAAATAATAAGCTCTATGATTAGAAGACACAAAGAATTATAAGAGTTGAATAGATGTTGCACTTATTAAAAACATGTACAGAATTGAAAAAAAAATACAGATAATCAATCAAATTAAAAACTTACTGAGGAGAAGACAAGTGCACATATGAAGGTTCATCATGAAGACAATGACAGGCGTCTGAGTCAAACAGTCATTACCATTTCTACTTCCTTTGACCCTGTCCAAGCTGACAGACACCTCCCCTTCCTCTAACACACACACACCCATGCACACACACACACACACACACAAATGTCACCATCAAGTGGGTACAAATGTGTCTGAGCAGATGGAGAGAGAGCAATACACAGAAATAACACTTATGACAATCTGACATTTGAAACCTGAAATGAAAGCCTAAACAAGAACCTCATGCAGCTCAGACCACAAACAGTCTCACTTTGTGTCACTGTCAGGCACAGGGAGTATGATTTTTGTTTGCTTGTTTGTTCGTATGTTTGTTTGTTTTACATGTTCCAAGACAATCAGGAGAGTAATGTGTAGTTCAAACAATACATAGAAGAAAGAGAATTGAAAATACAGGATATAATAAGACAACAAGACACAACTCACAAAACAAGACGTCAGAAATAAAAGAAGTGATGAAAACTAAAAAAACAGGACAAATAATTAAACACAAATGGAACCAGAGCACAAGATATCAGTCACAACTGTTCATATGAATCAAATTTTTGATTCATTTAGGGGCAAACATTAACACAGAATTAAACATTTAAAAATAATAAAAATGAAATAAAAAAACAACAACAATCTAACAACAAAAGAACAAAACACCACTCTTCCCTCTCATGCTTTGTGTCCATGGAAGAGAGATGCAAGGTGTGTGCTGCATGTGCAGATTTGGAGAGAGAAAAGATGGTTTGAAAGAGTAAAGAAGCCATCTTCACCAGACTGGAGAAACCTTCTGAACAGAGGTGGTGGACTCAGACACAAACTCTCAGCCACATACAATGATGTGCTAAACTCTCTTCCCAGGAAGTTCTCCAGACATTCACACCTGGGATCACGTGACCATAACACCTCACATCACATGAAGAGTTAACGGCCCATTCAGGGTGATGACTCTCGGGGGCTGAATCACACTGTGAAGAGTTTCTATGAGTCCTTTCTACAACTCCTCCCCTTCTATTGTTGTTGTCTTCCTCCTGGCAAGACCAATGTCTGTTTCCTTTACCAGCCATTTGGAACTGAAGAAGCTTCTTGGATGAGAAGTGAAACATCTTTCCAAAACTAAAAAGAGTCCAGTTGCCTCAATTTTGAATCTTCGAGATAACTATGACCTGGATGAATGAGAACTGACACAGACCAACATAACATATAAGCAATATATGGTAAAAAGGAAATACATGCAAAAAAATGAAGGAAAAAAAGAATGTAAATGTTGAAAGATATCAAATGTAGGGCTCCAAGGGGAAGAGAGGTTCAGGTTGCTTCAGAATAATGACTTTGGTCTTGGAGAGCATTGGTATATATTCTGTAAAGATATTTATCCAGTGTGATGAGCTCAGTCTGTGTCTCATTGTCCAGATCTGGTGGTTATGGCTGTAAGTCTGTGTCTGGTATTATTGGGTGAATTACTGTGAGGTCTCCAAGTGAACTGAGTTGGGGGGGATCATGGAAGGATGCATCCAAAGAGATCTGATATGTGTTCATGACCCCCTCCCAAAATGTTTGGACTTAGGGGCAGAGCCACATGAAGGATTTTTTTGTATAAGAAAGGAGTCCTCGTTTGTAAAGTCTGAATCAGTTGAAACTCAGGAGTCCACAGCTTCTGTAACAGAGTGAAGCATCCTGGGAAAATGAAATATAAGTTAATGTTAAAGGACATAAACAGGATTCTGAAGTACAGGTCAGGTATTAACACACATTTCAGCAGAGACAAACATGGTGCTACACAAATAAAGACTGATTAACTTAAGTTTATGATATGTCCTATCTTAAGTTAACTAGATGCTTCTGATTCATGCACACGTGCTTTGCTAAGGTGCCAGAATGGTGAGCTTAAACATTATGGGAAGCATTCAGTAAAAATTCTTGGTGAAATTGAAGAAAATAGTAGCGAAAGTCTTTTCTACATTAGAAAGGTGTTCATGTATGTGTGTTTGAATGGTACAAAAGCTCATGGAGGTAGAGAGGACGTCTAAAGGTGCACATGCACATCAAAAATGACTTTTTTTTGTTTTTGTGTCTTTCTTCACTCCTGAGCCATAACAAGCAGATAGGCACCATTATTTTGTCTGTTTGTCCATTAACAAGAAATAGACTGGCAAAGCTCGACTACCACAAATTAGCTTAGCTCTAACACTGGAAGTCAATGGGAAGTGCTGGCATGCTTCTGCCTACAGTCATCATATAAACTCTACAGCAGCTCAGTCACACTTTGCTCGATTGAGCAACACTGAAACATGATTATGTTCAATGAAACTGGTCTTCAGCATCAGTCTCATTTTTTAAGCCTTGCTTGTGTGTTTGTCTTACCCTTTGTCTGGTGTTAACACTCCATAGACCATTTGTTCATCCATTGTTCTTGGATTAAGGGTTTGATACACTCCATCATGATCTCCAGCCTGCAGAATCACACCATGCACAGCAAACACTCAGTGGTCACTCCATTAGGTACACTCACTCAACTGTCCAAGCAAATAGCTAATGAGCCAATCATATTGTAGCAACTCAATGCATTAGGCATGTACACATAGGGCCTGATCTACTAAAGGCTTGCACATGTATAAAAACACGTGCTAACCTGCAACGCTGATTAACTAACAGGGTGCACTGAGGATTGCGTCTGTCAGATGAGCAGAATAGCATGCGCAGTCCATTTAACATGTTTGCCCTCATGAATAAGCAGAATACATGCAGATCATCAGAACATGTAGAATACTGGGAGGAGGAGATGCTAATGTGATCATATAGCACCCACAATGTGATTTGTGATTTCAAGTAAATCTTCTCTTTTTTGCTCTCAATACATATGGAGGAGGTAATTTAACCTGTGTCAAAAATCCTTTCTAGCCTTAATCAGTCTTTTTCTCACTCAGAGCGGACTGCATCACACTCTCTACGCACTGACATGGAGTTCAAAGTCTGTCAGTGCGTAAAAGGTAGGAGAAGGTAACTGTGAGACTGCTCTTCACAATAGGTTATTGATGATGAAGCTGTGTAACGATGGTAATGCTGCCATTAAGATTATGTTCAATTGCAATCAGAAAAGGAAAATTAAAAGTGACACATAGAAATATGTCATTAGGCGAAAACTACAATCATGCCCGTCAGAATGGCATGCAGCAAAAAAAATAAAAAAAAAATGGGAAGGTCTTCACCACTTTTTGCCCCTGTTATCAATTGCACACTCAGTGATAGTAGATCATCCCAACACACCCACTAATAGCAAGTGCAATTTTATTTGTTTGCATATGTAATTTAGCATGCGTTATTTTGGATCTTAGTAGATCAGGCCCATAGTTGTTACGGTCTGTTGAAGCTCAAATCCAGTATCAGCATAGAGAAGAAAGGTGATTTAAGGGACTTAAATGTGGAATTGCTTTTATCTTGTTAATTCTGCATATCAAATGAGATGAAAGAGGTGCATGCACACATGCTTTACACCATCTGAACCAAACATTCATCTTGGTTTCATCAGACCACAGGACATGGTTCCGGTAATCCATGTCCCTAGTCTGCTTGTCTTCAGTAAAATGTTTGTGGACTTTCTTGAGCATCATCTTCAGAAGAGACTTCCTTCTGGACGACAGCCTTGCAGACTGATTTGATGCAGTGTGCAGTGTTATGGTCTGAGGACTGACAGACTGACCCCCCACCACTTCGCCTTCTGCAGCAGTGCTGGCAGCACTCATACATCTGTCTCCCAAAGACAAACCCTGGATATGATGCTGAGAGCGTGCACTAAACTTCCTTGGTTGACCACCGCAAGGCATGTTCTGAATGGGACCTGTCCTGTTACGACCCCAAAAGACACCTCCAAGACGACCACTGCCCTGTTCAAGAAGATGAGGTTAAAGGTGATGGACTGATGAATCATGTCTCCAGACCTGAACCCTATTGATGTTGTCACAGAAGAGGAAAAAGATTCCAGTGGTAAATAATAATAATATAATATTAGCCTATATGTGAGGGGTGTACTCACTTTGGTGAGTTACTGTAGATTGTAAGAGTGTATGTGATGACTTTTCTGTGGAACTTCTTTATTGTCAATTTTCTTTTCAGTGCCAAAATAAATGTTTCACTGTTGTAGCCTCATAGTGGAGCTGCTGCCACTGCCTCTGAGAACATATTAAACATGAGAAAGTCCAAAAACATTGGTGCTAAACAAAGTCACTTACCTCTGTCAAGCTTGAAAGTTTAAGACTGAGTTTTGATCACTTCTTTTGGGAATGTTGGTCATGGCAAAAAGGAAGAATTGGTTAAGTTTTGATTAACCCTGTTGGTAATTCCTCAGCACTTCCATTTTAATTCCAGATTTAGTTTTGTCTGTTTCATCTGTCTTTCAGTTGCACCTTCAATCACTAATGTAGTGTCCTTCACAGAGTCATTGTTAATGTCCTGAGTTAAGATGATGAAGTTTTACTGTGGTGCTTTTGTGTAAATGCTCTGTAAAAAGTGTCATTGTTAAATATTCCCTCTGATAAAGTCATAACTGAAGTAAGCTCACCTCCAAAGCATCTCCTTGTGTTGGATGACGTCCTGCCACAGCCCCTGAAGAAATAAGAGGTAAGATGAGTCAATATTTCTGCTGACAGCTTTAACAGGTTTTTTCAGCATGTGTTGAAGTTTGTGGTTCTTACTGTGGCGTTTCATGTTTGTCTTTCTCATCGGCAGCAGAAGAGCCATCAGGAGAGTCAGAGAGATGGTGACACCGACAATCAGATATGGTACCCTTCATGAGAGGGTAAAAAAAGACATGGTCCCAGGTTGTGATGGTGAACATCAACAAGTCCTCTGTTCTTTAAAGAGGTTTAAAACAAACCTGAAACATGACCTGGATGACCTGAAACAGCCTGTAACATTTGCTGATTATTACATTGAGGCAGAACCAACATGAGACTGTTGGGTTATTTTCAATCTCAACATATCTGTAAGATTATTTTCAAAACATGTTACTTAAAAATAGTTTGAAAAAAACGTCTTCCTTTGTCACTTTGCTCTGAGTTTGAGTCACAGGTCAAAGCAGGATATGGTGATGTAAGTATCACCTTCTTAAGAGGCTGAAAGGATCTACACCACAAAATTTTGTTTTTCCTCTTTTGGAGGGTTAAAACTTAAACTCTCATCAAGTGTGACTGTTGACTTCCTGAAGGTTAAACTGTGTGACACTTCACTGTGTGACTTTTGATCAACACTTCTTTGTATTGTTAGAATTGAAGTCTCCCAGAGTACGTTTTAAAACGATTAATATTAACCCTAATTTTACACTGCAAAGCTTAAACATTGCTTTATTAATTTTTGCTCCATATTAAAGGGGCAAGTCGAGTAAGGATACCATGGCAGATGGGTAGAACGGGGTCACTAACAGCTTTTATTATTTTTTACACTTGTTTTGTAAATTCAACATTTTTCAAATTACATTAAATTTACAGGGACTGGACTCAACCCAGATCAGAATTCACAGAGCACTCAATGAAATTTTACCAACACCAGAATGTTGACTCTTTTCAATTTTCTTTCTCATAAGCAAGTTTTTGGCACAAATCATCAAAAATAGTCATTTTTAATCCTTCTAATGTATCCAAACTGCCCAGCAGACCTAATGGATGACCCTAGGGATGTTCAACTATGGGAATATTTACATCTTGACTTATCAGTTTGATACGAGGGGCCGTACAAGACATAATGCATTCTCTTCCTCTCACTCACGTACATTCTCCTCTATCTCATGTACATTTTCCTCTCACATACATATATTTTCATTCTCTCACACACATACATTCTTGTCTAACATGCATATATTGTCACATTTGCACGTACACACATTCTCCTTTCACATTCATACATTCTACTAAATAAATAGACATATATGTATATGTACAAAGAAAATATATGTATGTAAGAGGAGAATATGTGTATGTAAGGGGAGAATATATGTGTGTAAGAGGATTATATATGTGTGTAAGAGGAGAATATGTGTGTGTAAGGGGAGAATTTATGTGCCTAAGAGGATTAAATTTGTGTGTAACAGGACAATATATGAGTGTAAGAGGAGAATATATGTATGTAAGAGGAGAATATATGTGTGTAAGAGGAGAATATATGTGTGTAAGAGGAGAATATATGTGTGTAAGAGGAGAATATATGCATGTAAGAGGAGAATATATGCATGTAAGAGGACAGAATATATGAGTGTAAGAGGAGAATATATGCATGTAAGAGGAGAATATATGTGTGTTAGAGGAGAATATATGCATGTAAGAGGATTATATATGTGCAAGAGGATTATATATGTGTGTAAGAGGAGAATATATGCATGAAAGAGGAGAATATATGCATGTAAGAGGACAGAATATATGAGTGTAAGAGGAGAATATATGCATGTAAGAGGAGAATATATGTGTGTTAGAGGATTATATATGTGTGTAAGAGAAGAATGTATGAGTGTAAGAGGAGAATATATGCATGTAAGAGGAGAATATATGAGTGTAAGAGGAGAATATATGTATGTAAGAGGAGAATATATGCATGTAAGAGGAGAATATATGTGTGTAAAAGGATTATATATGTGTGTTAGAGGATTATATATGTGTGTAAGAGGAGAATATATGTGTGTAAGAGGAGAATATATGAGTGTAAGAGGATTATATATGAGTGTAAGAGGAGAATACATGCATGTAAGAGGAGAACATATGTATGTAAGAGGAGAATTTATGTGTGTAAGAGGATTATATATGTCTGTAAGAGGAGAATATATGCATGTTAGAGGAGAATATATGTATGTAAGAGGAGACTATATGAGTGTAAGAGGAGAATATAATATGTATGTAAGAAGAGAATGTACGTGTGTGAGAGGAGAATATATGTATGTGTGAGAGAGAATAGTGGAAAAGGAAGTTAGTATAGTGGAAAAGGAAGTCCATCGTTTCTTGCGCTGTGATTGCTCAAGTGGGCGGGTCACATTCATTTACCGGTTACCATGGAAGGTGGAGAGGAGTCCCGAGCGTTTCAGCAAGCCATTGGGGTTTTAAGAAACGTTTTGTCTACCCCTGAAACGGTCACAGGCTTATCGTCCTCGCTTGAGCGGCAGGAGTTGTTGTGCTAAAAGTTGATTTTTGCCAGAAACTGATTTCCGGTCCACGGGAGCGCGCAGAGCCGTCATAGTTGAAAAGCACAGCTTCTCTGGCTCTTCGGCAGGCTTCATCAGGCTCAAACAACGAGTTTGTTTATGATCATCTAACGATGTTTATTTGGTTTTGCGTTCGATAGCCTCCTGTACGTCTACTTGCTGTTATAGGCTGTTGGTATCAAATCTGGCGTGTATTTGCTAATAAAGATATGTGTCACAGGAGTTTTTTTTCTGCACCAAAATTAGGCCTACATATAGATCCTCAACAGAGAAAAGATTTGACTCACACAGTGCTTTGTCTTTAAATATGAGAAAAAGGACATTACAATTTAAAAAATCAGCTCATTTTGATAGCCAAAACCTGATTTATGCCTATGGTATTGTACATAAATGGATATTTTGCCCCAAACTGACTTAATATAACTCAACAGAGTGACATTTGCAAAATTTGGCTCCAATCAGTACTTCCCCTTTAAAAAAATGATTAAAGGGACATTACAAAAAAAAAAAAATCTGCTTAATTTTGCTTGCCAAAACTATTTATGCCTCTGGTATTTTACATAAATGGATACTGTGCCCCAAAATGACTTAATATAACTCAACAGAGTGACATCTGCAAGATTTGACTCCAACTAATACTGTCTACCCCTTAAAAAATGAGTAAAGGGACATTACAATTTAAAAAAATCAGCTTCATTTTGCTTGCCAAAACCTGATTTATGCCTATGGTATTGTACATGGATGGATATTTTGCCCCAAACTGACTTAATATAACTCTATAGAGTGACATTTGCAAATTTTGGCTCCAATCAGTACTTAATACCCCTTAAAAAATGATTAAAGGGACATTACAAAAAAAAAAAAAAAATCTGCTTAATTTTGCTTGCCAAAAACTAATTCATGCCTCTGGTATTGTACATACAATATATACAAGTACTGGTTGGAGTCAAATCTTGCAGATGTCACTCTGTTGAGTTATATTAAGTCATTTTGGGGCACAGTATCCATTTATGTACAATATCAGAGGCATAACTTTTTGCAAACAAGCTGATTTTTACATTGTAATGTCCTTTGGACACATTTTAAAGTCAAATCTTGCAGATGTCACTCTGTTGAGTTATATTAAGTCATTTGACATCTTGTAAAATACCAGAGGCATAAACAGGTTCTGTCAAGCTGATTCTTATATAATGTCCATTTTCATATTTCAAACCGCACAAAGCACTGTGTGGGGTCAATTTCTCTGTTACATCTAATTCTAATTCTCTCTACATACATATATTCTCCTCTTACACATATTCTTCTCTTACAGCATACATATACAACATGCATATATTCTCACCAGCTAGCCTATATAATCCTCTTACACACATTAAACACTCTATCATATGTTCTCCTTACATAAACATGTATTCTCCTCTTACACTCATATATTATCCTCTTACACTCATATATTCTCCTCTTACACACATATATTCTCCTCTTACACTCATATATTATCCTCTTACACTCATATATTCTCCTCTTACACACATATATTCTCCTCTTACACACATATATAATCCTCTAACACACATATATAATCCTTTTACACACATATATTCTCCTCTTACACTCATACATTCCTCTCTCACACACATATATAATCCTCTCACACCTTACATAATCCTCTTACACATAATATCCCCTCACACATATACACACATATATTCTCCTATTACATACATAAATTGTCCTCTTACACACATATATAATCCTTTTACACACATATATTCTCCTCTTACATGCATATATATCATCCTCTTACACACATATATTCTCCTCTTGCACTCATATATTCTCCTCTTACACTCATACATTCTTCTCTTACACACATATATTCTCCTCTTACATGCATATATTCTCCTCTTACATGCATATATTCTCCTCTAACATGCATATATTCTCCTCTTACACACATATATAATCCTCTTACACACATAAATTCTCCTCTTACATACATATGTTCTCCTCTTACATGCATGTATTCTCCTTTTACACTCTATATTCTCCTCTTACAAACATATATAATCCTCTTACACACATATATTCTCCTCTTACATACATATATTCTCCTCGAACACTCATATATTCTCCTCTTACACACATATATAATCCTCTTACACACATATATTCTCCTCTTACACACATATATAATCCTCTTACACACGTATATAATCCTCTTACACACATATATAATCCTCTTACATGCATATATTCTCCTCTTACACACATATATTCTCCTATTACATACATAAATTCTCCTCTTACACACATATATAATCCTCTTACACTCATTTATTCTCCTCTTACACACATGCATATATTCTCCTCTTACACTCATATATTCTCCTCTTGCACTCATATATTCTCCTCTTACACTCATACATTCTTCTCTTACACACATATATTGTCCTCTAACATATATATATTCTCCTCTTACATGCATATATTCTCCTCTTACACTCATACATTCTTCTCTTACACACATATATAATCCTCTTACACACATATATAATCCTCTTACACACATATATTCTCCTCTTACACACATATATTCTCCTATTACATACATAAATTCTCCTCTTACACACATATATAATCCTCTTACACTCATATATTCTCCTCTTACAACACACATATATAATCCTCCTACACACATATATTCTCCTATTACATACATAAATTGTCCTCTTACACTCATACATTCTTCTCTTACACACATATATAATCCTCTTACATGCATATATTCTCCTCTTACACACATATATAATCCTCTTACACACATATATTCTCCTCTTACATGCATATATTCTCCTCTTACACTCATATATTCTCCTCTTACAGACATATATAATCCTCTTACACACATATATTCTCCTCTTACACACATATATAATCCTCTTACATGCATATATTCTCCTCTTACACTCATATATTCTCCTCTTGCACTCATATATATTCTCCTCTTACACTCATACATTCTTCTCTTACACACATATATAATCCTCTTACACACATATATTCTCCTCTTACATGCATATATTCTCCTCTTACATGCATATATTCTCCTCTAACATGCATATATTCTCCTCTTACACACATATATTCTCCTCTTACACACATATATTCTCCTCTTACACACATATATAATCCTCTTACATGCATATATTCTCCTCTTACACTCATATATAATCCTCTTACACACATATATTCTCCTCTTACACACATATATAATCCTCTTACATGCATATATTCTCCTCTTACACTCATATATTCTCCTCTTGCACTCATATATTCTCCTCTTACACTCATACATTCTTCTCTTACACACATATATAATCCTCTTACACACATATATTCTCCTCTTACATGCATATATTCTCCTCTTACATGCATATATTCTTCTCTTACACTCATATATTCTCCTCTTACACACATATATAATCCTCTTACACACATATATTCTCCTCTTACAGACATATATAATCCTCTTAAATGCATATATTCTCCTCTTTCACTCATATATTCTCCTCTTACACTCATATATAATCCTCTTACACACATATATTCTCCTCTTACAGACATATATAATCCTCTTACACAAATAAATTCTCCTCTTACATACATATGTTCTACTCTAACACTCATATATTCTCCTCTTACACACATATATAATCCTCTTACACACATATATTCTCCTCTTACACACATATAATCCTCTTACATGCATATATTCTCCTCTTACACACATATATAATCCCCTTACACACATATATTCTCTTCTTACATACATATGTTCTCCTCTTACATGCATGTATTCTCCTTTTACACTCATATTCTCCTTTTACAAAGATATATAATCCTCTTAGACACATATATTCTCCTTTTACATACATATATTCTACTCTAACACTCATATATTCTCCTCTTACACACATATATAATCCTCTTACACACATATATTCTCCTCTTACACACATATATAATCCTCTTACATGCATATATTCTCCTCTTACACACATATATAATCCTCTTACACTCATTTATTCTCCTCTTACACACATATATAATCCTCTTACATGCATATATTCTCCTCTTACACTCATATATTCTCCTCTTGCACTCATATATTCTCCTCTTACACTCATATATTCTCCTCTTACACACATATGTTCTCCTCTTACATGCATGTATTCTCCTTTTACACTCATATTCTCCTCTTACAAACATATATAATCCTCTTAGACACATATATTCTCCTCTTACATACATATATTCTACTCTAACACTCATATATTCTCCTCTTACACACATATATAATCCTCTTACACACATATATTCTCCTCTTACACACATATATAATCCTCTTACACACATATATAATCCTCTAACACACATATATAATCCTCTTACATGCATATATTCTCCTCTTACACACATATATTCTCCTCTTACATACATAAATTCTCCTCTTACACACATATATAATCCTCTTACATGCATATATTCTCCTCTTACACACATATATAATCCTCTTACATGCATATATTCTCCTCTTACACTCATATATTCTCCTCTTACACTCATATATTCTCCTCTTACATACATATATTCTCCTCTTACACACATATATTCTCCTCTTACATGCATATATTCTCCTCTTACATACATATATTCTCCTCTAACATGCATATATTCTCCTCTTACACACATATATAATCCTCTTACACACATATATTCTCCTCTTACACACATATAATCCTCTTACATGCATATATTCTCCTCTTACACACATATATAATCCACTTACACACATATATTCTCCTCTTACACACATATATTCTCCTCTTACATGCATGTATTCTCCTTTTACACTCATATTCTCCTCTTACAAACATATATAATCCTCTTACACACATATATTCTCCTCTTACATACATATATAATCCTCTTACACACATATATAATCCTCTAACACACATATATAATCCTCTTACATGCATATATTCTCCTCTTACACACATATATTCTCCTATTACATACATAAATTCTCCTCTTACACACATATATAATCCTCTTACACTCATTTATTCTCCTCTTACACACATATAATCCTCTTACATGCATATATTCTCCTCTTACACTCATATATTCTCCTCTTGCACTCATATATTCTCCTCTTACACTCATACATTCTTCTCTTACACACATATATTCTCCTCTTACATGCATATATTCTCCTCTTACATGCATATATTCTCCTCTAACATGCATATATTCTCCTCTTACACACATATATAATCCTCTTACACACATATATTCTCCTCTTACACACATATAATCCTCTTACATGCATATATTCTCCTCTTACACACATATATAATCCACTTACACACATATATTCTCCTCTTACATACATATGTTCTCCTCTTACATGCATGTATTCTTCTTTTACACTCATATTCTCCTTTTACAAAGATATATAATCCTCTTAGACACATATATTCTCCTCTTACATACATATATTCTACTCTAACACTCATATATTCTCCTCTTACACACATATATAATCCTCTTACACACATATATTCTCCTCTTACACACATATATAATCCTCTTACATGCATATATTCTCCTCTTACACACATATATAATCCTCTTACACTCATTTATTCTCCTCTTACACACATATATAATCCTCTTACATGCATATATTCTCCTCTTACACTCATATATTCTCCTCTTGCACTCATATATTCTCCTCTTACACTCATATATTCTCCTCTTACAAACATATATAATAATCTTACACACATATATTCTCCTCTTACACGCATATATTCTCCTATTACATATATATATTCTCCTCTTACATACATATATTCCCATCTTACACTCATATTTTCCCCATTACACACATATATTACCCTCATACACACATATATTCTCATCTTACACACATATATTCTCCTCTTACATGTATATATTCTCCTCTTACGTGCATATATTCTCCTCTTACACTCATATTTTCCCCATTACACACATATATTACCCTCGTACACACATATATTCTCATCTTACACACATATATTCTCCTCTTATATGTATATATTCTCCTCTTACGTGCATATATTCTCCTCTTACACTCATATATTCTCCTCTTACACACATATATTCTCCTCTTACATACATATATTCTCCTCTTACATACATATTTTCTCCTCTTACATATACATATTCTCCTCTTACATACATATATTTTCTTTGTACATATACATATATGTCTATTTATTTAGTAGAATGTATGAATATGAAAGTAGAATGTGTGTACGTGCAAGTGTGACAATATATGCATGTTAGAGAAGAATGTATGTGTGTGAGAGAATGAAAATATATGTATGTGAAGAAAATGTATGTATGTGAGAGGAGAATGTATGTGTGTGAGAGGAGAATGTATGTGAGTAAGAGGAGAATGTATGTAAGTGAGAGGAGAATGTATGTAAGTGAGAGGAGACAGTATGTGTGTGAGAGGAGAATGTATGTGAGTGAGAAGTGAATGTATGTGTGTGAGAAGAATGTATGTGAGTGAGAGGAGAATATATGTGTGTGAGAGGAGAATGTATGTGAGTGAGAGGAGAATGTATATGAGTGAGAGGAGAGAATGTATGTTTGTGAGTGACAGGAGAATGTATGTGTGATAGAGGAAAATGTATGTGTATGACAGGAGAATGTATGTGAGTCAGAGGAGAATGTATGTGAGTGAGAGGAGAATGTGAGTGAGATGTGAATGTATATGTGTGTGAGGAGAAGGTATGTGTGTGGGAGGAGACTGCATGTGTGTGAGAGGAGAATGAGTGTGAGTGAGAGGTGAATGTATGTGAGTGAGTGGAGAATGGATGTGTGTGAGAGGAGAATGTGTGTGTGTGAGAGTGAGATGAGAATGTATGTGAGTGAGGGGAATGTATGTGAGTGAGATGAGAATGTATTTGTGTGAGGAGAATGTATGTGAGAGGAGAATGTATGTGAGTAAGAGGAGAATGTATGTGGTGAGAGGAGAATGTAAGTGAGAGGAGACAGTATGTGTGTGAGAGGAGAATGTATGTGAGTGAGAAGTGAATGTATGTGTGTGAGAAGAATGTATGTGAGTGAGAGGAGAATATATGTGTGTGAGACGAGAATGTATGTGAGTGAGAGGAGAATGTTTGTGTGTGAGAGGAGAATGTATGTTAGTGAGAGGAGAATGTATGTGAGTGAGAGGAGAATATATATGAGTGAGAGGAAGAGAATGTATGTTTGTGAGTGACAGGAGAATGTATGAGAGATAGAGGAAAATGTATGTGTATGACAGGAGAATGTATGTGAGTGAGAGGAGAATGTATGTGAGTGAGAGGAGAATGTATGTGAGTGAGATGAGAATGTATTTGTGTGAGAGGAGAATGTATGTGTGTGAGAGGAGGATGTATGTGAGTGAGAGGAGAATGTATGTGTGAGTGAGAGGAGAATGTATGTGTGAGAGGAGAATGTATGTGTGTGAGAGGAGAATGTATGTAAGTGAGATGAGAATGTGTGAGTGAGAGGAGAATGTATGTGAGTGAGAGGAGAAATGTGTGAGAGGAGAATGTATGTGTGTGAGTGAGAGAGAAGAATGTGAGTGAGAGGAAGAGAATGTATGTGGAGTGAGTGAGAGGAGAATGTACGTGAGTGAGAGAAGAATGTATGTGTGTGAGAGGAGAATGTATGTGAGTGAGAGACGAATGTATGTGTGTGAGAGAAGAATGTACAGTCATGGAAAAAATTATTAGACCACCCTTGTTTTCTTCAATTTCTTGTTAATTTTAATGCCTGGCTCAACTAAAGGTACATTTGTTTGGACAATTATAATGATAACAACAAAAATAGCTCATGAGAGTTTAATTTAAGAACTAAGAACTATTCATTTTCCATGGTTTTCTTGATAATAACCAAAATTACTTAAATTCTTACATCAATAGCTATGGCATTGTACCGCCAAAAACACTACTTTTAAGCATTCCATGTTTTCTTTTCTGTTTGCTTTAAACACATGATACACACAAGAGTTAATACTTGATTGCATAACCATTGTTTTTGATGACTGCAGCCATGCGTCTTGGCATGCTCTCCACCAGCTTCTGACATTGTTCTGCTGTCACAGCAGCCCATTCCTGTTGGACAAATTCAAACAAATTTTCTTTGTTTTTGGGCTTGTGGTTCTCCATTTTGAGTTTGATGATTTTCCACAGGTTTTCAATTGGATTAAGATCTGGTGATTGAGCAGGCCAAGGCATGGTGCGAATGTTGTGGTTCTCCATCCAGGCTTTAACTGACCTTGCCGTGTGGCAAGGGGCATTGTCTTGTTGGAAAATCCAGTCATTGGAGGCAGGAAAGAGTTTTCCAGCTGATGGAAGAAGACTGTTTTCAAGGGTAGTCCTGTATATGACCTGGTTCATTCGGCCTTCACACAATTGCATTTGCCCTGTTCCACTCAGACTGAAACAACCCCAGATCATGACTGATCCACCCCCATGTTTTACTGTAGGGCCAAGACAGTCTGGGTTGTAAGCTTCTCCAGGCTTCCTCCTAACCAGTAAGTTGGCTGGAGTGGGCATCAATTCAAAATTGGATTCATCACTGAAGAGAACCTTAGCCCAATCATCAACAGTCCAATCCTTGTGGTCTCGAGCAAAGAGTAACCGGGCCTTCCTCTGCCTTTCATTGATGAAGGGCTTCTTGCGTGCTCTGTGTGACCTCAAACCAGCTTCAACAAGTCGGTTTCGAACTGTCCTTGCTGAACAAGTCACATTTCTCGACAGTGCCCACTCATTTTTAAGGTCCCTGGAGGTCTGACGACGATTCCTGACACAGGAACGGATGAGTGCACGGTCATCTCGTGGGGTAGAAAGACGTTTCCTGCCACGGCCAGGTAGCAATTTGGTAGTGCCATGTTCAGCTTGTTTTTTTTTGTTGTTGTAATGAACGGCTGTCTTGAAGATCTTCAGTTTTTTCGCTACCTGTCTCTCACTCATGCCAATTTCCAGCAGTGCCAAGATGGCTGCCTTTGTGGCTTCACATAATTGTTTTGTTTTAGGCATTATGTGAGAGCTGACAACTTCTCAATTGTGCTACGGCTTGAATGTAAGCAGGAAACCACTCTAGGCCTTTGCATGTGCAGTGCTGCTTGTGACATGAAATGGCCTCTTATATACCCTGGGAATCAATTAAGCTTAAGAATGTCAAATAGGACATAAAGTATTATGTGACCAGCTGCATTTTTTGTTGTGTTCATTGTATTATACGTTTAGTGGTACCAGATATTAGAATGAACAAGAAATTGAAGAAAACAAGGGTGGTCTAATAATTTTTTCCATGACTGTATGTGTGTGAGAGGAGAATGTATGTGAGTGAGAGAAGAATGTATGTGAGTGAGAGGAGAATGTATTTGTGTGAGAGGAGAATGTATGTGAGTGAGAGAAGAATGTATGTGAGTGAGAGGAGAATGTATGTGAGTGAGAGGAGAATGTATTTGTGTGAGAGGAGAATGTATGTGATCGAGTGGAAAATGTATGTGTGTGAGAGGAGAATGTATGTGTGAGAGGAGAATATATGTGGAAATGATGTGTGAGAAGAGAATGTATGTGTGAGTGAGATGTGTGTGTGTGGAGATATGTGGAGTGAGAGGAGAATGTATGTGTGTGAGAGGACAATATATGTGAGCGAGTGGAAAATGTATTTGTGTGAGAGGAGAATGTATGTGTGTGAGAGAGTGAAAATATATGTGTGTGAGAGGAGGATGTATGTGTGATAGAGGAGAATGTATGTGAGTGAGAGGACAATGTATTGTATGTGAGGAGAATGTATGTGTGTGAGAGAATGTATGTGTGTGAGAGGAGAATGTATGTGTGTGAGGAGAATGTATGTGTGTGGAGTAGAGAATGTGTGTGAGAGGAGAATGTATGTGTGTGAGAGGAGAATGTATGTGAGTGAGAGGAGAATGTGTGTGTGTGAGAGGAGAGAATGTATTGTGAGAGAGGAGAATGTATGTGTGTGAGAGGAGAATGTATGTGTGTGAGAGGAGAATGTATGTGTGTGAGAGGAGAATGTATGTGTGTGAGAGGAGAATGTATGTGTTTGAGAGGAGAATGTATGTGTGTGAGAGAGTGAAAATATGTGTGAGTGAGAGAAGAATGTATGTGTGTGAGAGGAGAATGTATGTGTGAGAGGAGAATGTATGTGTGAGAGGAGAATGTATGTGAGTGAGAGGAGAATGTATGTGTGTGAGAGGAGACTGTATGTGAGTGAGAGGAGAATGTATGTGTGTGAGAGGAGACTGTATGTGAGAGGAGAATGAATGTGAGTGAGAGGAGAATGTATGTGTGTGAGAGAGAATGTATGTGTGTGAGAGGAGAATGTATGTGTGTGAGAGAGGAGAATGTATGTGTGAGAGGAGAGTGTATGTGAGTGACAGGAAGAGAATGTATGTGTGTGAGAGGAGAATGTATGTGTGTGAAAGTAGAATGTATGTGCGAGAGGAGTATGAGTGAGAAGAGAATGTATGTGTGTGACAGGAAAAGAATGTATGTGAGTGAGAGGAGAATGTATGTGTGTGAGAGGAGAATGAATGTGTGTGAGGGGAGAATGTATGTGTGTGAGAGTAGAATGTATGTGAGTGAGAGGAGAATGTATGTGTGTGAGAGGAGAATGTATGTGTGTGAAAGTAGAATGTATGTGAGTGACAGGAAGAGAATGTATGTGTGTGAGGGGAGAATGTATGTGAGTGACAGGAAGAGAATCTTTGTGTGCGAGAGGAGTATGTATCTGAGTGAGAAGAGAATGTATGTGTGACAGGAGAATGTATGTGTGTGAGAGGAGAATGTATGTGTGTGAGAGGAGAATGTATGTGAGTGAGAGGAGAATGTATGTGTGTGAGAGGAGAATGTATGTGTGTGAGAGGAGAATGTATGTGTGTGAGAGGAGAATGTATGTGAGTGAGAGGAGAATGTATGTGAGTGAGAGGAGAATGTATGTGTGTGTGTGAGAGGAGAATGTATGTGTGTGAGAGAGAATGTGTATGAGAGGAGAATGTATGTGTGTGAGAGGAGAATGTATGTGTGTGAGAGGAGAATGTATGTGTGTGAGAGGAGAATGTATGTGTGTGAGAGGAGAATGTATGTGTGAGAGAGAGAGTGAGAGGAGAATGTATGTGTGTGAGAGAGGAGAATGTATGTGTGTGAGAGGAGAATGTATGTGTGAGTGAGAGGAGAATGTATGTGTGTGAGAGATGTATGTGTGTGAGAGGAGAATGTATGTGTGTGAGAGGAGAATGTGTGTGTGTGAGAGGAGAATGTGTGTGTGAGAGGAGAATGTATGTGTGAGAGGAGAATGTATGTGTGTGAGAGGAGAATGTATGTGAGTGAGAGGAGAATGTATGTGTGTGAGAGGAGAATGTATGTGAGAGGAGAATGTATGTGTGTGAGAGGAGAATGTATGTGAGTGAGAGGAGAATGTATGTGTGTGAGAGGTGAATGTATGTGAGTGAGAGGAGAATGTATGTGTGTGAGAGGAGAATGTATGTGTGAGAGGAGAATGTATGTGAGTGAGAGGAGAATGTATGTGTGTGAGAGAAGAATGTATGTGTGTGAGAGGAGAATGTATGTGTGTGAGAGGAGAATGTATGTGTGTGAGAGGAGAATGTATGTGTGTGAGAGGAGAATGTATGTGTGTGAGAGGAGAATGTATGTGTGTGAGAGGAGAATGTATGTGAGTGAGAGGAGAATGTATGTGTGTGAGAGGAGAATGTATGTGAGAGGAGGAGGAGGTGAGTGAATTTGAATGAATTGTCTTTTTGTTTGTTCAGTTGAATAAATGGATTTGCTGAATTATGAATCAAAATAATGAAGTTAGTCCAAATTGTGACATCTACCTGCCCCTCGTGTGGAGAATGCAGCCAGTGTTGTGATACTGAAGGTTTTGTTTGTCACTGACACGACAGTTTAAATATTAAACCACGTTGAAAAGGTATCAGGATCAGGACTGACAGGACCTCTGACTGTTGTTGGAGTTTTCTCAGGACTGACAGGACCTCTGACTGTTGTTGGAGTTTTCTCAGGACTGGGAGGCACAGCTGGAGAAAACAGGCAGAGTGTTGTTTAGAGGTGTAGATTCATTCACTGTTTTGATAGAATATCAGATGAGGAAAAGTTTAAATAAACTCACCATCCAGAACATTGATGTTTACTTCTTTTAATGGATCAATTCCATATACTTCAACTCCACAGCAATACTTTCCAGCATCTGACTTTTGAAGGTTAATGAAGGCCACATATAAATAACCTCCACTGTTTGTTATTTCAATCATGTTCTTTTTTGCAGTTTTCTTTTGTTCTGCTTTGGTGATGATGTGTTTCTTTCCTTTGCAAGGGTTTTTACAGAGGTACTTTGCATACACCGTTACATCCCAGTAAACATTCCAGTTTGAGCAAATGAAGCTCAAATTATTCCCAGCATTACCAGTTATGTTGAGGGCTTTCATCTTCACGAAGCTTAGATCTAAAAGTGAAAACAAAGAAAAACAGATTTATCAGTGTCTTTGTTTACTGCATTCATTTAAAACTACATTTATTAATAAAACATTTATTTCATTACTTTAATTATGTATGTATGAGAGGAGAATGTATGAATGTGAGTGTGAGAGAGAGGGAGGAGAGTGTGTATGTGAGTGAGGGAGTGGAGAATGTATGTGTGTGAGAGGAGGAGTATGTGTTTGAGTGAATTGTCTCTTTTGTGTGGTGGAGAAATGTTCAAATTGAGATGAATTATTATGTGAGAGAGGAGTTGAGTTCCAGAAGGAGTGAGGTGAGTATGAAATTGCGTGTGGAGAATGCAGCCAGTGTTTGAATACTGAAGGTTTTTGTTTGTTGCACCGACAATGAATAAAAAAACAGTTGTGAATCATGAGTGTACAATTGACAGGACCTCACTGTTGTGATACTTGGTTCTGTGTTTGACTCAGTGACAGACAGTTTAAATCAGGACTGACAGGACAGAACTGTTGTTGGAGTTACAGGACTGACAGACCTCTTAGAGGGAATTCAGGACTTGTTGTTGATAGAGTCTGAGGACTGGGAGGCACAGATAGAAAAAACAATGTTGTTTCAAGGTTTACTTCTTTTCAGTTGTGTTATAATTCTCCATCCAGATGAGTTTATATCACTTCTGCAACATTGACAATTTTTTCAGCATCTTTTGAAGGTTAATGAAGGCCACATATAAATGAACCTCCAGTTTTGTTATTTCATCTTGTTTCTTGTTTTTGCAGTTTTTGTTCTGCTTTGATGATGTGTTTCTTCCTTTGCAAGGGTTTTTACATGTTTTTTTTATTTATTTAAACATTTTTTAAAAAAATTATTCCCCAGCATTACCAGAGCAATTGTTTCTGAAGCTTAGATCTAAAAGTGAAAACAAAGAAAAACAGATTTATCAGTGTCTTTGTTTACTGCATTCATTTAAAACTACATTTATTAATAAAACATTTATTTCATTACTTTAATTATCAAACATGCTCAAGTTTTCTATTCACTCTCCAGTGATAAATAATTAATAGTTTTTAAATCACATTTTCTTAAAAAAAAAATCTATCTATCTATCTATCTATCTATCTATCTATCTATCTATCTATCTATCTATCTATCTATCTATCTATATATATATATATATATATATGTATATATATATATGTATATATATATATATATATATATATATGTCTATTTTACTTACAATCTTGAATAACGTGGTAAATGTTACCACAGTGTTTTAAATTTCTTGAAAAATATTCAAAAGCATTCAATTTAAAAACATGAAAAAAATGCAAAAAATCCTGAAACAATGTAATAAAACTAATTACAATAAATGCAAAAATTTACCAATATTTTATACTACCTTCTACTTACGCAATTTTAACATATTTAAAGATATGAAAACTTGTAATGTACCCTGTTTTCATAATAATAGGAGCAACACATATTTTGCGCTGGCATTTTTAACTTGTTTGTTTTCGAAAAAATGTAATTGATGATCAGAAAGTTAAGGTTAAATGTTTAGTGATTATAGAGCAGCCCTGCGTGTCAGTTTAAACACGGCAAACTAAAATGATCCACTTGTACTGACTGTAAACAAATTTCATTGTTTGGATCAGCACATGTCTCACATATTCCCATAAATACAAAAAAAAGCAATAAAAAACTGGGATAGTAATAAAAACTCAACAAGAAACAGGACAAGTACAGAAACACAAATCAAACCAGAGCACAGGATATCAGTCACAAGTGTTCATATGAATAAGAATACTGTTGTCTCTCTGTGTGGGTGAATCACATGTATGGTTGGTTTAGGGCCAAAACTTTATACAGAAATAAAAAAATTAAAATTAAAAATAAAACGTATCATAATAAAAGAACCAAAAAAAAAAAAAAACACCACTCTTCCTTTCCCGTGTCCATGGAAGAGAGATGCAATAACGTTGTGATCCCTTACACGTTGCAGGTTTATCAGAAAAACTCAAGAGAATCTTTAGCAAACACCACATTTATGTTTACTTCAAGCCTAGAAAACACACTGAGGCAGAAGAGTGTGCAGAGCCTGGCGTCCCTGTGTAGCTTGAATTTCGTCCGCCGCACCGCTGTGCACAGCCAATTTGACAATTTGGTAGACTGTCCGCACAGAGATTGGTGTGACGGCACACCAGGGGGAGGTACCGACAGATCCAGGTTGGTGCAGTGACAATTTCGTGCCATAATACTGCACAGGAGGTGCGCTGAAAGCTCCCCAGCTTCAACCTGATCTATTCTTGGCACAGGAAAAGCGCACCCTCCTCAGCTGTAATTTGGTGACAGGTGCACATGTGCGCACACGCCACCAAACCATCAAAGGCAGGTTTCCAGAGTGTCAGGCACATTTTAATGCAATAAACAGTCACAGCAATCACTATTTAATGTAACCGTCTGAACCAGCAACATTTGGATCTATATTAACTGTCCTGTCACATCTGATGTCGGATTAAAGCCGTTTGTCATCATGGAAACTTAACCTGACGGCAGCTGGAAGTTTGATGCACATCTTACAAGTCAACAATAAACAGCCTTAACATCTGATACTGAGTAAATATCTGGCTTCTCTCATTTCATGAAAGTCAAAGAAAAGAGAGTTAAAAAGGTGAAGAACAAAGACAGAATATAAATATATTTCACTCTGTATCTTAAGGATTTACCTGTGATTTTCCATATTTCTCTGTTTTAATCTTAATTCTTAATGTGATCTAAAAAGATGGAGTACATGATTTCAAGGAGGATGAGGAGGAGATACCGGAAGAGCATACAGTATATCACCAAAGGCTCTGCTATTTGGTGATGACAGACCAGGAATACAGGTGGATCACATCATGAATGGATTAGCCTACTGCTGTGTTTAAATGTCTATCTCTTAATTTTGTACTTCTATTTTTGACAAAGGAACAGATTTCATCAGTCCCGGGAGCTGGTGCTTCGTGGACCCCCATGTGCACCCTGATGGCCTCTCCGCTTTCTCAGTTGCTATATTGTGACACAGCCCTGATCGTCTCCACAACTGGGTCTTTCCTGCACACTGTGACGGCGGTGGCGGGGATCAGTCAGACCAACCAGTCGCTTCGCCTCGCCTGCAGCGCATTTAAAGGCAAGGAGAGGCGTTCGTTTGATTGGTAAAGACAACACTCGCTATGTTAAACCCACTCAAGCCTTTTCTCCTCCCTCTCTGCCACCTGCACAGAGGGGCAGGGAGGGAGGCCTGGGTGCGCCTCTCTGCGCACTGCAGGAAACTTGCAAAGTGCACTTGACACACCCTGCACAGAGGTGGCACAGGGCAGGTGCGCTGCACTTGTGCCTGGTCTATGAAATTAGAGCCCCCAGATTTAGACACAGCAATGTGGTGTATGCAGTCAAGTGCAGTGAGGAATGCTCAGACCTGAGCATTGGGGAAACTAAAGACCCACTCCACAAGCATATGGCTCAACACAGGAGAGCCTCCTCCTCAGGTCAGGACTCGGCTGTCCACCTTCACTTGAAGGACATGGGGACTTGAGGACTGCAATGTGCAGGTTTTGGTGAGATGGTTTGAAAGAAGAGTTAAAGAAGCCATCTTCACCGGACTGGAGAAACCTTCTCTGAACAGAGGTGGTGGACTCAGACACAACCTCTCAGCCACATATAATGCTGTATGAAACTCTTTACCCAGGAAGTTCTCTAAACATTCTCACCTGGGAGCATGTGACCATAAAGGCCCCTACACACCAAATGCGGCAAGTGCAGGTGGTCGGCGTCAAACCCATTCATTGTGTATGTGCTACCGCCGCACAAGCGCGGCCCCGCAGTGCGCAAAGTTCAACGGTTCAGGGGGGGCGCCTGCCGCAGTGTCGTGGGGCAAGGCGGCACACAAATTGAAAAATTTTCAATTTGGACGCAGCGCTCTGTGACAACATCTTAGCGCATCCAATAGGAGAGGCTGCATCTGATATCTGTTCATGACCCCCTCCCAAAACATTTGAAAACCCTGATATGACTTATCAAGTGGACCGTACAGTATATTTGACAAGTCAACTGAGAGGAGTCCAGATGCAGACCTCCACTCTCAACTGGCTAAGGGCTCCTCCAATGTGAGACGGACGTGACATAAATAAACAATGATGCACCACCTTTAATTTTAATGAGGGACGTGCAACAGACAGGAAGCGGTTTTAACCGCAGTGTAGGACAGAAAAGCACAGAGCACAGATTTTGATCTATCTATCTATCTATCTATCTATCTATCTATCTATCTATCTATAAATAAATATATATATCTATATATCTATATCTATATATATATATATATATATATATATATATATATATATATATATATATATATATATATATATATATATATATATATATATATATATATATATATATAATGGAAAAGAAATACAAAAACCTTATAAAATTATTATATGTCAGCATGTTAAATATTTATATTTTATATGTGTAAGACTTATTTGATTTTCTCATGATTTACTCATGAAAGTGGCCACTTTTGCATTGTTTTCATACAACATACTTATAAAAATTTTACATGTTACATTAAACTTTATATATGTTACATATAAAAAACTTAATTGAAAGATATGCTTTCCTTATATAGTCCATATATGTTATTTAGTAATTACCTACATATTTTTACTATGTCACAGGATTAAAATTGTATCCATTACATATGTATTTTTTGTATAATAATTGTAATTAATTTATATGAAATTTTCCATTGTTTTCTATAAGAATGTTTTTCATCATTTTCTATACCCTGCTATCCGCTTTTGGGGTTGCAGGGGCTGAAGCTTATTCTGGGGGCCTATACCAGCTATATACATTCGAGAGGTGGGGTTCACCCTGAACCCAGAAAGGCCCTCCCAGCCTGAATCGAACCTGAACCTTCTTGTTGTGAGGCATTCTACCAGCTGCGCCACCATGCTGCCTGAACATTTGCTGTTCTCAAAATCTAAAATATCCTATTCGTCTAAAATTAATTATACTACTTTGACAACTTTAACTGTGATGGTGTGCCAGTCCTCAAGTCCTCTAAATTCAGTATTGGCCAATACTGTGTTGTGTCAATGAAATAACCCTGACAGTAGAGACATAATCTATCTATCTATATCTCTATATCTATCTCTATATCTATATCTATATCTATCTATATATATATATATATATATATATATATATATATATATATATATATATATATATATATATATATATATATATATATATATATATATATATATATATATATATATATATATATATATATATATATATATATATATATATATATAACATGTATGTGTGACAATGACATTCATCCTATGTATTATTTTAAAGTACAAAATCTATTTCATGTGAATATATCTCTAGCACATTCATTTAATTTTTTTTTTTTATGGGCACCTCAAACACCAAAAAAAATCAGGTGGTACCACCGTCCAAGCAAATGAACACACTGATTAAACTATAAAATTAGCATGTCTGTGATGCTAAATTAAAAAAGAAATGTATGCTTTTGCATTATTTCATTTCTGAAACATTTCAAATAAAATACTGCTTGCTAATAAAACAGTTTTTAATCTGTTGAGGTAGCTCAGAAACTTTTGTCACACAATTTGCAGTTTGCTAAATATCAGGATGGTGCAACTGTAACATTAGACTTTTATTTTGAAGTGAAAACAAGATAACAGTAAAAAGGATATTGCATCATCTAGAGGACCCCAACTGTCACCTGAGACCAGTAGTGTGTCTCAAATCGCATACTTCCATACTGTGTACTCAAAATTTTCAAATTGAGTGTACTAAGCATACTGCATACTCACTGGCTTAGTGCGCGAATTTTGAGGGTATAGTGCTGTCTCAAATCGCATACTGCCGATTGTCAGATTTTATCGGAAATGACGCGACATGATGTCGACCTCTTCTTCTTCTACGCCTAATTGTGACCGGCTTCCAGCAAAGACTTTCGCCAAATACCGCCACTATTTGCCCGCGAATTTTCAAAGCCTTTTGAGTAGTATATTAAACAGCTCACATCACGATCAGAATATCTAATTCTTAACATCTTTCATTGTAATTAAAATGAATTTCAATCGCGCTTTGCTACGCCAAGAATCGGTGCCAACAACATATCCTCCTCCTCCTACTGGCTGAAGATGCCCCGGTATGTATTGTTTTTTGTATTTTTAGATAGCAAAACATTTTGGTGACAAGTATTTTTTTAACTATTGCCACTGAATATCATATTTGCCTGTTAAACAATATAAAGTTGACTGTAAACAAGTTAAAATACAAACAGTAAAATAAACAAGCATAGTAAGTTTTAACTAACTAGTACTTAAGTAGTTAAACAGGTATATTGTTTACATCTTTGACATCATTAACCTCCAGCTATCAGATCAACTATTTGGCAGAGGTCAATGTGTTCAGAAATATTTAATGTTAAAAAAAATTTCTGTCAATGTTTAGGATACAGAAATAAACTGCAAACCAATATAAACTGAATCAAAAAAGTTACTTTTACTGTCATTACTATTGTAAATACTTTCCCATTTTAGGTTATATTTGTATGTGTATATATCTAATCTTATTCATATTTTTTTGTTTGTCAAATTCATTTTCATCTAGTGTAATTTTTATATAATTTTGTGTTCACATTTTGGTTTTTTTGTATTTTTTATCCCACACATTTGTGTATTATTTTATCACATAATCAGTTGGATTTTAAAACCTTACAACCCACAAGAAAATGTCTTTGCTTTGCAGCTTTCTGTTCCCTGAAATGTTGAAAATATCCAACAATGATTGAGTTGTTCCGCTTTTTAAATCATTAACTATCACTAAATTTTTGATGATTTCTGCCAAACAGTTGAGCTGGTAGTTCAAGGGTCAATACTGAAGCATCAGTGTTGTGTCAGCATTTTACATGTCCAACAAATAATTTAACAAACACACGACCTTCAATATAAAAGAACTTTTATTTTATTTAGACACATTTATTCTCCCTTTTCTCAGCCTCCAAACCCCAGGATGTACTGCCAGGTCAACGCCACAGTGCCACTCCTGGCCATCTTCTTTGATGGGGAGAGTGACTTGCGGCCAGACTTCCGCCTCACCAGAGAGTCCTTCGGGGGTCTGATGGCTGCCCTTGGCACCCAAAGGACCATGGCTGGGGCCCACCATAGAGGCCCTGGTCTTCCTCTTCTGGCTGGCCAGCGGTGCCTCAGACAGAGTTGTTGGTCGAAGCCGCCATCCCACGGCCAACAGTTCACCGCATGGTGCACCGTACCAGCCGGAAGGTGCTGGCGCTCCTCCCACTGGTGGTCCGCCTGCCATCAGCGGAGGACCTTCCTCACCTGGGTGCAGGATTCGCCAGGTTGGCCGGGTCAGCAGCCTTTAATAATCAATCAATCAATCAACTTTTATTTGTAGAGCCCTTTACAACACACTGGGTGATCAAAGTGCTTTCCATTAAAATCAGCATTAAAACAGAACAATTTAAATTGAAAATAATAAATAATAACAATACAACACAATTAAAATGGCAAAGTCATTACTGTGTATTAAAAGCCAGTCTGAATAAGTAGGTTTTGAGCCTGGATTTAAAAAGCCCAAAGTCAGAGATGGTGCGCATTTCAGGGGGCAGCTTATTCCACAGTCTGGGTCCAGCGACCGAGAAAGCCCGATCACCCCAGAGTTTAGTCCTCACTCTGGGGACTTCAAGTAAGAGCTGGTTTGAGGACAGTAAGGCCTAGTGGGGTTCTGAACACGCACCAGTTCAGACAAATAGGAGGGCAAGGCCATTAAGGGCTTTAAAAACAAAGATTAACATTTTAAAATCAATTCTAAAAGAAACAGGAAGCCAATGGAGGGAAAATAAAACTGGGGTGATGTGTTCCCGACGTCGAGTGTTGGTTAAGATATATGCGGCGGCGTTCTGGACCACCTGAAGACGGTTTAGTGAAGACTTGGAGACACCAACATAAAGTGCATTGCAATAATCAATTCTAGAGCTTATAAAAGCATGGATGGTTTTTTCCAGGTCTGCATGATTTAAGAATGGTTTTACCTTTGTTATTCCCGTAACTGATAAAAACTGGCCCTGACCACGCTGTCAATTTGCTTGTCAAATTTTAAGCTGCTATCAAAAATAACTCCAAGATTCCTCACAGTAGATTTTGACTTAAAAGATAGATCACCAGAGTGTGCTGAATTACCGAATAGAACATACTCTGTTTTGTCTTCGTTTAAGTGCAGAAAATTTTGGCCTAACCACATTTAATGTCTTCAATGCAGTCTGTTAGGGCTTGAAGAGCATCACTTTTGTTTGGGAGCACAGGAAGATAAATTTGCAGGTCATCTGCATAGCAGTGAAAGGCTAGGTTGTGCCTGGCAATGATAGAGCCTAGAGGCAGCATGTAAAGTGAAAACAATAAAGGGCCCAGTATGGAGCCTTGGGGCACACCACAGAACAAAGGAGCAGCAGAGGAGGACAGGTCGCCAATCATTACAGAAAAACTTCTGTTTGTCAGATACGATTGAAACCATTTCAGTGCTGTACCTCGAATACCAGCACACTCATTAAGGCGAGTAGACAAGAGGATTGAATGATCCACTGTATCAAATGCCGCTGTCAGGTCTAACAAAACTAAAACAACAGGACATTTGGCATCAACAGAGAGGCAATGTCATTATGCACTTTCAAAGTGCTGACTCAGTGCTATGCCTGGTCCTGAAACCAGACTGAAATTTTTCCAGAACACAGTTACTTTCTAAAAACAATTGCAGCTGTGTAAAAACAATTCTCTCAAGGACCTTTGAAATAAAAGACAAATTAGAGACAGGTCTAAAATTGGACAGAACGCTGGCATCAAGATGTGCTTTTTTAAGAAGTGGTCTCACTATGGCATGTTTAAAAGAATTAGGGACACATCCTGAGCTGAGACAGGTGTTCATTAAAACCAGGAGGGAAGGCCCAACAGTGGGAAGCACCTCTTTCAACAATTTAGTTGGAAAAATGTCCAGAGGACAACTTGTAGTTCTCATATGTATAACAATATCAGTGAGGGACGAAAGAGAAACAGGTTCAAAATGGTCGAACACAGCAGAGTGTGAGGCAGTAACAGGCTGGTCCGGGCTGATACTGCAGCTGCTCAGTGCTCTCACAGACTTCACTTTATCAACGAAAAAGTGTAAAAAGTCCTCACAGGTGGAAACAGTGGCGTCACTCAGAGGAGAGGTGTGGGGGTTAACAACTGAGTTTATAGTACTAAACAACACACGAGGGCAGTGACCATTAGTAGAAATAATATTTGACAAGTACCTGGACTTCGCCTCTTTCACAGCCCTCTGGTACTGAGCGAGACTATCCCTCAGTATTTCGAGTGATACATGTAGTTTGTCCTTCTTCCAGCGTCGCTCTGCCTGTCTGCAGCGCTGTCTGAGGGCCCGAGTAGAGTCATTCAACCAGGGATCGGCCATTGGTTTAAAGGACCTGCGCTTAAAAGGAGCAATGGTGTCCAGGATCCCAGTGCAGGTAGAATAGAAAGATGACAGAAAGCTGTCTGGGCCTTCAGGAAGAACATTCTCATTAAGGGTGGAAAATTCAGAGTCCACAAAAGCAGAAGAAAATCCCCAGCTGTTGAAGAGGTAATAATCCGACGGCGAGAACATGGAGCCGGAGGCTTAGTGACAGGTGGAGGAGCAGGAACATTGAAAATTATGGGTAAATGATCTGAGATGGCCGTCTCAGAAATTTCCACCATTGAGACAGGCAGCCCATGGGAAATGATCAAATCCAAAGTGTGCCCAGCTTCATGGGTTGGTCCATCCACAGACTGAGTCAAGTCAAATGATGTCAGAAGACGTTTAAAGTCGTTTGCCATTTGATCAGGACAGCACAAATGGATGTTGAAATCCCCACAGATCAGGAGATGATCATATTTAGGGACCACCTCCGCTAAAAACTCAGAGAATTCCTGCATAAAATCTTTGCTATATTTAGGTGGGCGATAGACAACAGCACATAAAATCGGACAAACACGCTCTATTGTGAACAACTGCACCTCAAAACAAGAATAGTTATTTACACACAAAGGCTTGCATGTGAAATCATCCTTGAATACTGTAGCGACTCCGCCTCCTCGGCCAGATGATCGCGGTGAGCTGAGGAAGGAGCAGCGAGGAGGGAGGAGCTCAGTGTAGGCGCTGTCATCACCTGGTTTGATCCACGTTTCCGTCAACAAGAGGATATCCAACTCACGTGTTGAGAAGAAATCATTCAGGATGAACGTTTTATTTGCAACAGACCTGGTGTTAGTTAATGAGGGCAAAGCGCATCGGTGTGTGGTCAGTTTGTACAGATGCACGAGCAACAGGGCGTAGATGTTGCTGCACGGAGCCTCGTCTGCGGACGCTGACACGCCGCGGGCGGCTAGGATGTTCGTAGCCGGTGCCTGGGACAGGTGAACGGAGCCAGCTGATCTCCGAGGAGTGCCACCGCGAAAAAAGCCATACTCCGGGAAAGCCTCACGAGCCGACGAGGATCTTGCACTGGGGGCGCGCCAGGTAGGCTCTCAATCTGACGAGTGCACCGCTTCGTTTCCCCCGCTTTCTGTGGCGACGTTTGCGGGGCAGGTGAACAGGTAGACGCTGCAGGTAGTGGGGCACAGACGCCAAAAACGGTGGGAGCGTCTTTGATTGTCCCGTACAGCTGTAGATCGTAGGCTTTATCAATGAATCACGAATATTCAGCAAGTTCTGGCGATCATACATCAGTAGCGGTGACACATTCTTAACAGAAACTGTTATTAACAACAGTAGGAGCAAAACACAGAGCAGAGGTAGACGGCCTGCCATGTACAGCGGCGCCATCAATGCTGCCAACAATAAGGTTGTTGGCAGCATTGATGGCTGCCATGTGAGGGTTAAACCACCAGCCCAGCATGCAGCCTGTTACCTGAACAGAAAACTTTTCTATTCTGTTCAGTTCCAGGCTGTGTGTGATCACACAGCCAAATTTATAGATCTTTTTGTGGGCTTCCCAGGGTCTGCACATGATGCCAGGGTGCTGAAGCACAGCCCCATTTACCTTCAGCAGAAGTATCCTCCACCAGGCTTCTGCATCCTCGGGGATGGTGGCTACCCCTGCCTCAGGCAACCCATGGCCCTCATCACGCCATACCGTCAGCCTCTCCAGAACCAGCTCCAGGCACGGTTCAATGGCCACCTGTCGAGAGCCAGATGCGTGGTGGAGAGGTCTTTTGGAATCTTGAAGACCAGGTGGAGGTCCATATTCCTCAAGGCCCTGGAGGTGGATGTTGCGTTTGTGCCTGAGGTCATTGCCTGCTGCGTTGTGCTACACAACATCTGCCTCAGCAACGGGGACCTGCTGGATCCAGAGGCCGAGGGCGCGGACGAGCAGCAGGGGGACTTCCAAGAGCCAGCACCTCCAGGAACCATCTGTGGAGCAGAGGACAGGCAAAGGATGGCCGTACAATGTGAAGCAGGAGTTTAATTGTATTGTGCCTTGTAAATTTTATGTAAATATGTTAATCTGTAAATACACCAAACCAATGTCATATAATAGTAAATTGTATATAGACAAAAACTAATAACATGTAAATAGTTCACTGCATATTCAATACATTGTTTAACTAATGTCATATAGTTTAACTCATGTCGTATCATTTTTATAATATTGATTACTTTGCTTAACTAATGTAAACGTTTAACTGTCATATAAATAGTTCACTGTATATTCAATACTTTGTTAAAGTAATATATAAATAGTTTACTGTATATTCAATACTTTGCTAAAGTAATGTCATAAATAGTTCACTGTATATTCAATACTTTGCTAAAGTAATGTCATAAATAGTTCACTGTATATTCAATACTTTGCTAAAGTAATGTCATATAAATAGTTCACTGTATATTCAATACTTTGCTAAAGTAATGTCATATAAATAGTTCACTGTATATTCAATACTTTGCTAAAGTAATTTCATAAATAGTTCACTGTATATTCAATACTTTGCTAAAGTAATGTCATATAAATAGTTTACTATATATTCAATACTTTGCTAAAGTAATGTCATATAAATAGTTTACTATATATTCAATACTTTGCTAAAGTAATGTCATATAAATAGTTCACTGTATATTCAATACTTTGCTAAAGTAATATCATAAATAGTTCACTGTATATTCAATACTTTGCTAAAGTAATGTCATAAATAGTTCCCTGTATATTCAATACTTTGATAACCTTTTATCTTGATTTGGCAATTTCAAAGCCACACATTTCAGCTGCTGTAAGAACAAATCTGATAAATATATTTCTGACTTGTTTCCCCCTTAAGTCTCATCATCAACTCAGCCCTGATCAAAACAATTTTTAATCGGATTGTAAAGTTATAAGTTCCTATGTTTCTCATTTTTTTAAAAACCAAATTAATGACATCTTCTATGAAATTCGCATTTAAGGGGTTAAATCAATAAAACTTAAAATATTAAACAGTTTTGATCTTGGCTGAGACTGATGAAGCCATCTAAATAAAAATAAAAATAAAAATATGTGTACAGCAGCTCAAGCTTTGATTTTTAAATAGACCAAACAGGATAAAAGGATCTCCTAGCGCACTACCCAAGGGTTTTATATCCTTTTGTTCTGTTCTTTTTGCACTGCCATTCTGTGTCAATGTTAAGCACAGTTTTCAATCTTCTTTATAAAATCACTTACACTTGCCTTGTCATGTCTGTGAACATTTATTTTAACAAAAAACGCTTAATTCTAAACTCAGAACTATTTACATAAAAACAAAAAGAAAAGAAAAAAATACATCTAATTTTTCATGATGTTTATAATATTGTTAGAAACCTTTCCTCCCTTGCCGCTGCCTCCCTGTCCCTTCTTTCGTCCCTCTCTCTCATTTCCCTCCACATTCTCTCCTCCCTTTCTGTCGCCTCTCTGTGCCTTCTTTCTTCCCTCTCCAGATCTTCCTGCCTTCTTCGCTCCTCTCTTTCCAGGTCCTCCTTCCTTCTCCTTTCCTCTCGCTCCAAATCCTCCTGCCTTCTTCTTTCCTCTCTCTCCTCTTGCCTTGCTTCTCTCTCTCTTGCCTCTGCCTCAACCTGTGCCTCCTTCTCTTTAAGGTCCCTTTGAGCCTCCACAACATCCACCCGTCGCCTTTTTGGGGTGGGTGTTGTGGAGGTGTCCTCTGGGCTGAGCACTGAGGGGTGAGGCAACTGCCGCATCTCAGACAGAGAGGCAATGAGGACAGGCGGTGTTATGGACGACCTGCCCCCAATTGCCTCATCCATCAGAGAGTACCACTTCCAGGATGCGGCAGTGGTCTCACCCCCCTCTGTGCTGACCCCAGTTTTTGGGGTCTTTAGGTCCTGTGCAGGAAGGACAGCAACATGCAGAAAATCAATTAGAATTTATGATGAGAGCCCACATTATGAAGACTCAACTTATTGATCACATCACAGTGAACCAACCTTGTATTTTTGTTTAAGGTTCTCCCATTTTTTTTTAATGAAGACAGGGGTGACCCTCCCCTCCAGCCCCGTCTCTGCAATGAAAGCCCTGGCAGGATTTTTCACTAAAGTTAAATACCGGCACTCATCAAAAAAAAAAAAAAAAGTTAAATGATAACCTCAGCATTAACTTACTCATAGCCGGTCAGCATTCCGCCTCCCTGTAAACAGGGAGGCATTGGCAACCCTCCAGGCTATCAGACCCCTTGTGTCTTCATCAGTCCCTAGAAAGAGCAAAACATAACCTTAAAGACATCGAACAAAGGAGAAACATGACAGTAAAGACACGATATGCAGAAGAGAGAGCCCAAGAGCTGATACTGGCTTTATTCACAGGCTATCTACCAAGCTATAGGTAGATAATAACAGCCATATTTAGCGATATTTACAAATGATCAAGCCCTCCCATCACCTTTAATCAGTGTCCTCTACAGCGAAGGCGAAAATGAACAACATCACAAACAGCGGTGAAGAGTTGATTAACGGGGGTCTGTGCAGCTGACTGAGGCGACCGAGGGAGCTACGCGGGGCGCTGCGGCAGTTAAAATACACCAATAAATTAAATGTCTGAGTGGTGCTTCTGGTCATGTAGTCACTGTGCAGGGTCTAACCCGCTGGTTATTTTATTTGCCTGGTTCACCGGGTAATGCTAGGGCCCCGGTAACTGTTAGCCCAACGAGCTTTAGCATTCGAGATAGCTGTTAGCTCAACTAGCATTAGCGTAGCCTACCATTCGCGGAACAAAACAAACAAAAACAAGTTACACCACATACACTAATAACGTCAACAGCTGATGGTGCTTGGTGGAAACAACACGTGTAAAAAACAACATCAATAACTTACATTTATACAGCGCAGCCACATCCACCGTGCTCAGCGAACGGCCACAGCCCTCTTCCGCCATTGCTGCCAGAGGAGGAAATGAGTGCGTTGAGTGTCCACAGCTGCATACTCAAAATCCGGGCCGATTTGAGTACATCATCCGGGTACTTTTGCATACTCATTTTTCGCATACTATGCATACTGTTTTTCATTTTGACGCAGTATACTCAAAATTTTGAGTATTTGAGTATGGAAGTATGCGATTTGAGACACACTACAGGTGAAAAGTTTTGTAGATCTCTCTCAAATACTGATAAAAATTCATATTTTTAGTTCATCGGTAGGCTGATACAATTTTCATGCCAGGTGGTACAACCAATGTAATACTATTGAAATATCATTTTAACTTAAAATAACAAATTTCATCTAAAATGACACATACTTAATGACAAAGGTTAATGCTTATACAGTTGCCTTGGCAGATGCCTTTTTTAAACTAAAAATAATTTGTAATGTCAGGTGACGCAACCAGTGAGTCAGTGGCACAACTGCAGGGAATGTCACTTTAAGAGATAAATAGTGGTGCTAGAGTCATTAATAGTTACATTTCTATTTTATTCTTCTAATTTTTAGTTAAAATGTCATAATTTAAAGCTTTTGTCATAATTATCATTTTGTATTGAGAAATTTTATTTATACCAATGCTTTTAAGGTTCCTGCTAATCGATCAATTCTTCAATGATTCCCTTATTGATTTCTGGAGATTTTTCCTGTGTGCAAATGTTGGCCTGTAGATTTTCAGTGTCAACAATGTCAAACACATGTCACAGCATAGATAACTTCTTCTGCAAGTTGCTGGTATTTCCGCTCACTTAAAGTTGTCAGTAGGCGCCTTTTGTAAAAGATTTAGCCATAATTCTGATGTTTCTGAACCCTGCCAGTGGGAAGAATTGATAAGGGAATTGATTAACAAAAAGAGTCTTGATATTGATTATTTGATGGAGCTGTTAACGATTTTCAACTGGTATTGGTGTTTGAGTTCCATCCCTAGTAAATATTGAATTAACTAATCATTTACAAAGGTATTTTTTTTGTCATCATTGCTTTATCTTTAATTAATACAGTTGCATGAAAAAGTATGTGAGCCCTTTGGGATTACTTGGATATCTGCTTAAATCGGTCATAAAATATGTCCTGATCTTCATCTAAGTCACATCACTAGACAAACACAGTCTGCTTAAACTAATATTGCACAAAAAAATAATCTGATTTCATGTTTTTATTCAACACAATATGGAAACAGTCACAGTGCAGGGTGGAAAAAGTATGTGAACCTTTGGGTTTAATAAAATTCCTTTGGCCGCAATAACCTCATCCAAACATTTCCTGTAGTTGTAGACCAGACCCATCTTCTACACCATGTTTTCTGTCATTTCTAATGCGGTCAAGTGGCACAACTGTTCCTTGTCAGTTGGTGTGACCAGGTAAAATAGTAATTTAAACCATCAAATAACAATCTAAAGTGAACCAAAGGAGATAAGTGGGATGAAAATAGCTATTTTATTGAATTCATTTATTTGCAAGTTTTTGATTTAATTTTTTTGTCTTGAAATATAAAATCAAATGACAAAAATGCTCAATATCTGGACTCTAGAGTGTAATTCGCTTGAATTATTGTAGATAAAAAAAAAAAAACGCACCCACAAATTAATAATGTATGAGTCACCACTAGGCTTGTCACGATACCAGAAATTTAGTAGTCGATACCAATACCACTTAAATTCTTCGATACTCGATACCACTCGATACCATGGTAAAAATAAAAACATCCCCTGTAGTTCAACACACACTCCTTTATTTGAACAAAGTGAACAACAAACAATATTATGCTTAAATTGAAAGCGTCCGTTATTGTTGGCTGTGTATCTTGATGCTGGCTTTGCCCGGCCTGTCCATGTCACTGTCCTCCTCTGGCTTATACTGTGAAAAGAAGATTGAGATTTGGGTATAGCTTAATTACTGTATGAGAACAGCAGAGGCAATACTAAAACAGAGAGAGGGAGAGAGGGAGCAGCAATTTACAGACATGGTGGTGAAACTTTTTAAAAAACTTTTTATATGACAGTGCCTCATAGCATTTACTACTGTACCATATTGATGATCTTATTTTGCTTACTTTATTTCTAGGACCAAATAATATCATACTTATACTACTTGATACTAAGATAATTTAACTAGCTAATGTACATTTCTATAACATATGAAAGCATTCCCTACACCTGCTTCCTCTACTCTTTGTCAGTGTTTCCTGTTCTACTCTCTGCAATCAAATTAAATGTAAAGTTATTGGATGAGAAAAGTATGTGAATAAAATACATATGATTCTGGGCAAGTAGCCTCCGCATTGATTTACATTCTGAACCAGCCTTTACACGGAGCCATAATCAAAGTAGGTTATTTACTAGTCTGTATCTCAGTTATTGATCACAGCTGCTTCTGCTGATGTATCGTCTGTGTCGTCCTGTTGCACAGACCGGATGTTTTTAGCATTGACGACGTGCTATCATGCTAAGCTACGTGCTACGCAAACTCCGTTTGACATCAGACACACTGCACTGTGTTGTCTTTTCGTCCCTTCTTGTAGTGACCACACACTCGGGACACTCTCTGCCATTTCTTCTGTGGACTCTCTCTTTCTGTCCCTCTCTTTTCTCTTCCTTCATGATTTTACAAGCCATGCAGCAGCGGAGGTAGCAGCGAGGCTGCTAATGTTATTTTGACATGCAGCTCATTTACTATGGGCTGGGCTCATCTCATCATTGTAACGTAATTATGAGCAACAGTGATAACACGTGAATTCAAATGCACTCACCTTGAATTCGCTGTCCAAGTCCGGATGCTTGTCTTTTACATGTTTCGTTGTTGACGAGCCAGGTGCGTGTGCCTCCGCTATGTCGTGTGTCGTTGTTCTTCGCATGTGATCAGCACTGTGTGAGGGTTGCCAGATAATTGCTCATTTACAGCCAAAAAAACAACGCTAAAGAAGTGGCCAGATATGGCGCCTCGGTACCAACGGTACTTTGGGTAGTCTAGAAAAGTCAGTACCGTCACATTTTCTGAACCTTAGTACCGACTTGGTACCGAAGTATCGGTTCTCGTGACAAGCCTAGTCACCACAGACACTTAAGGAATACTTGCCCAAAATGTCACATAGAAAAAAACTAACAAAAATATACATATTCTTACATATTATTGGTTGCACCACCTGATATTTAAAAACACTTAGTTAAAACACTTCAAAAAAGTAATTTGACATGAAACATGAAAAATGTTAGTTAACAACTGAAATCCATTAAAACCCTTTGTCCTTGTCTCAAAAATCTGCATTATATCCATTTTCAAAGAACTTTTTAAAAATACATTTTTGACCCCTTAAATTTGTCATTGACAGATATGTGTGCGGATATTTGTTTTTATAAACACACACACACACACACACACACACACCAGGTTTTGACTATGTATGTACCTTAACAACACCATACACACAGGCCTTTGAAATGATCAAGAATCAGAGATCTCATCTATGTGCCATTTTACATAGGACCTCCTATGTTTTTATGTTTCTTGCAAAACTTTTAATTCCAAATAATATATGTAGGACAGAGCAGGTATCTACTAAGAATATTGTATGTGTTGTATGTGAAATAGCTGTCATATATAGTACTTGTAAGTATGCAAATTTTATATTTTTCATTTTACAAAACTTCTGTATGGATCTTGTGTGTTCTTTAGGATAGAGCAGGTATCTACTAAGAATACTGTATGTGAAATAGCTGTCATATATAATACTTGTAAGTATGCAAATTGTATATTTTTCATTTTACAAAACTTTTGTGTGGATCTTCTATTTTCTTTACTTGTCATGCAAATTATTTACAAGTGTCATATATGTGATACAGTTATTTTGTAAAATCCTACAATGTCTTTTCCATATGGGTATATATATATATGTACAAGATATAATGCCTATGAACTTGACCCTGCCGCACTTAAACTTTCTAGCGGCAGCCACCTGGCAGCAGCCAATCACATCGAAGGAGGGAGAGAATCCGGAAATAGCAGACTTCACAGGTCAAAGCAAACATTAGATGAGCTCTACCAAACGGCTCTACCTTAATGTAAAGATAATCAGCATTTCACGAAAGAGTATTTGGAGAGGGAGTGTTGTGAAGGACTTTTGGGCTCTGCTGTGACGTTCACCGAATCACCTCTCCATCACTGCCGCCTTGGACTCAATGCTTGTACCACGGCAGCAGCAGACCCTTTAAAAAACGCTTGGCATTTGGGGGACTTATCTGGCAGGGAAGCTGTTTTTGGGGCGGTTGCGGCGGTGTTAAGTTGTCTTAACTAATAAAACCTTGAACTGATGCTGCCTTTATCTCCATTTTACAGTTAAAACAGCAGTGACTGTGAACACAAAGGTTCTAATAGGACTGTCAAGCAAATGAAGCAATTGTGTCTCCCACTCTAGGAAATGAAAACGCTCAAGATCATTACACCAAACGGAGGTGCCCACACACTTCTGTTGCTCTACTGATGACCTGCATTTTAAACTTTGCTTTTTTTAATGTAACACAACTGAGAAATCAAGTTAACCAAGGTAATCAAAAGGCAAAAAACCTGAAGTGTCTGTCAAACATAGCTTTGGGGACAGTGATTTTTTTTTTATTTGGTAGTATTTTACTTCAACATCATGAAACCATTTCCTCCTGACATTGGAGGAGTAGAGCCTCTTATTAAGTTGTATCATGACGTCACTTCCTTCTGACGTTGGAGGTGTAGAGTCTCCAAGACAGTCGGCTGAGAGTGGAGGTCTGCAGCTGGAGTGTTTTGAGTCAGTTGGGATAACATTCCAGCAAAAATGCGTGGGAATGTGCAGAACGTTTCAACAGCACATCCGACAGGTGATTGGATAGTCATTGCACCATTCATATTCATTACGGTCCAATCAGATAATGTACTACAAAGGTTCCAAAACAAAAAGTGAGTCATTTTGTAGAACAAATTTTCACCAAAACATGTTTAAGTGGAGCAAAAATATATTTCTTCTGAAAAGTACTTTGTGTTTGTTATCATTTACAAAAGGAACGTAATGTAGACTTGTTATAACTGCTACTCAAGCTGATAGCATCGATGCTAATCCCTATACGAGCAGTCACTTCCTGTCCATAGCTCCCACCTCTTCCTGCTCTAAAGGACTCTGATTGGGCCGTGCCCTTGGGTATATGAATCTGCCTGATTACAGACATTAAATCAGGTAAATCCTCTGTCCATGAATGCCGGGCTTGTAAACCAGTTAACTAACAATCTGAACCCTGTAGATGGCAGCAGTGCTCTGGATGAGTGATCAGCATGTATGAGAGTGATCAGTATGATGAGATGTGAGATGACAGGAGAAAAGAGAAAAAACGGGGGAAGTTAGACAAGTTTAGGCTGCTCACGCTCAAACAGATTGCAGTAGTTTATAGAGAGAGAGTGCCGCGATCATCCCTCTCCCCCCAGCCCCTAAGAAAATATATTTTTTTCCTCTAAAATGATGACTTGTTAAACTAGAAAGCACTCGGAGAGCGCAGACCTCCGCAAGCACCACAGTCCTCAGCCATATTGTCATTTTGACCATAAATATTACTCCTACCCTTATTTCATCTAAATATTTAGATCCCTTGACCATGAAAACATACCATTAGCAACTGGATTGATAATGATATCTATTTTAGTTCAGTAGTTATTCACAGAAATCACATTTTTCACCATGGCGGCCAGACGCTGATCCCGATCAACACCAAAATTGAATCTGTTCTGAATCTTCCTTTTCCCAGGCTGAACATTTCCTGAAAATTTCATCCAAATCCATCCATAACTTTTTGAGTTATTTTGTTCACGGACAGACGGACGGACGACCAAACTCTCCCGAAAACATAACCTCCTTGGAGGAGGTAATAATTGAGGCCAAGATCCTGACAATACAGTCCAAAAAATTGTGATAGTTGTTTTGGCCTTAATTTAACCAAGAAGCATAATGACATTTAAAAAAATCTCTTTTAAAGAGTACCCTGGAAAAAAAGAGGCAGCAACACAGCTAAAAGCGTTTCTTTAATAACAGTAAATACATACAAATTCCCATCTGTGAGAGAGATGGTGTAATTAACTGTCATCGTATGTCCATATATTTTTTGAAAGACAAACCCAAGAACTCATCATCAGTCCTCCAAACATCTTCCTCCTTGTTGCTTTTGCAAAACAAAGACGCTGCAAAAACACTGACTAAACTTAAAGATGATCATAACTTACAGATGATGACATTAATAGATAAAGAAATAAATGTTGAAATTTTGGTGATCATGAGCCTGCTTCACACGATAGTGCATGCTGCTGCTGCTCTGCTGTGCGGCCGTGCTCTCCCTCTTTGCTGGGGAAAACGCAGCTTGTTAAGACGCTACTGCACTACCTGATCACTAAAATATGTAAGCTTCTGTAGAGTTGTTTCACTCAATAACTCTTCCACAAAGCTATTGGAAAATGTAATTTTCCAGTAGCTTTCATTCCTGTTTAGAGCAAAGGTTGTGAAGGAGTTCTGTCTTGATCAGTAGTCACCAACCTGTCGATCTTGATCTCCTAGTAGATCCTTAAAGGTGTAGTCAGCGATGTGGGAGAAGATGAGTGGAGGGTTTGTTTGTATTCGAATTTAGACACGCCTCCCGAAAGCTGATGGACGTGCATCGTCATGGAAACGGCCGTAGAAACTACGTAGCTGACGTAGCTAAGGAAACCCCGACTGGTCAGACAACTCGACTGCCAATATTGAAAACATCACAACAACAGTACACTTTGGCAGATTAGACAATAAGATGAATGTCCGACGGCTGCTACTGTTATGTGAAGCACCACAAAGCTAATGTTGCTTACCTATCCAGCAGACAGACGGCGACATCCGCGTCCGTTTTCAGGTCTTTCAATTGGTGGAGTTCCCTCCACCATCGGAAAGCAACACCAATGTTGATCCGTCTCTTTGCTCTTTTGGTCATAGCCCTTCTTTTCCATTTTTCACTCCTCTGACCTTTTTCTTTGGGCTGTTTTCAGCCATTGCTACCGCAACTATTGTATCTCTCTCTCTCTCTAACCCTAACTGCGCACGCTACGCAAACTACGACTCCCCCTCCCCCTTCTGTCTGATCTGCGCATGAGTATGATCGCCCCCTGGACGTGGGGGGGTGTACTTTGTTTTGGTAACTTGGTCCAAGCCACAGTATTTACCGGCTGAAATTCTGAGTCAAGGCTGTATATTGAGACCAGATTTTTTTTTCAACATGCTGTCAGTGGGGACATCTTGTGGATGGAGAGGAGAAATATGGTGAATATGACAAATAGTGCATTAGATTAGAAGATTAGAAGATCACTGACTACACCTTTAAGACCATCACATATATGGATCCAGTGAATTCAGCTGCCTGAGTCTGAAAAGCATGTGACTTCATGTCCAATGTTTTTGTTTTTTTTTTCCTTCTCTACATCACAGTATCAGAATCAGAATCACTTTTTTTTCCCATTGTATCTGAATACAACAGAATTAATACAACCATCAGTGTATTTCCCTTGAAATTTAGGCTAAAAACAACATTTTGCAAAAACAATGCACAGGACAAAATTGACCTCAAATAATTTACAAAAAGATAAAGTGACTAAGAGTTTTAAGGTGTCATTGTGGCTGGTATGTTAAAAAATGTCCCTTGTTCAGTGTGCTGGTTGCTGTGTGATAAAAAACTGTCTTGGAGTCTGGATGTGCGTGTTGTAGCTGCCCTGTACCATCTGTCACATCATTGGATTGAACTGTTAATGTACTGACTAAAGTCTTAATGAGTTAAAATGATTGGTGAATTGGTAAGCAGGCTAATTCACTCTCTCTCTCTGTCTCTCTCTCTCTCTGCTCCGCACTAAAACCACTACAGCAATCCTGCGTCTCCTTGATCTGGTGTGTGTGTTTCAAAATAAATGTACACCAAAATTTTGAATAGAAAGACGCCCACAAATGCTGCTCTGATTAAAGTAACACATGTTCATGATCTCCTGGTGGAAAGTGTTAACACTATTCAGAACTACATTTGCAGCTACGACCTGTTTTATCCAGCAATGTTGCTTGTCACAATTTTGCGATTGGCACCTAAAAAGTTAAATGTACTGTAATAAGTTTAACAGTAAAATATTAAAACCTTATTCAAAGTCATTAGTTTGGTTCTAAAACATCTTCTTGATCACAGCTCTGATATTCATGTACTCATTGTTTGTGGAAGCTGAGCCAGAGAATAGACAAAGTCATCCTCATTGCTCTTTGACTGATCGACTTTTGGTTGCCCAACAGCGTTGGGTTGTTTTTTGGGAGACTGAACAACAGAGTAAAAAATGTCTGGATGCTCGTCTGGGACTTTTCTTCTAGTCCTTCCTCTTCTTGGATTGATTCTGGAGCAGGACGCCGGACTGAAAGCATCATCGTTTGAGTAGATACTGTCACCCTGACCAACACGTTCAGGGTCCAGGAGGTCGGTTGTGTTTGCGTAGACACTGTTGTTTGGATCAACAGAGGCGTAGACCGTAGAAATGATGTTAGCTTGTGACTGATGGTCTTCAGGTCTGATTTCATCGTATTCAACAACCTTAAAGGAGAAAACAGTGGAAGATCTTAATTAGAAACACTGAAGATAAGTTATGGAAATTACCATTATGCAGATGATTAGATGGTTGATATGTTCAGACTGAATGTTCTGTATAAAAGGTGTGACGTCATAGACCAGACCAGAGAGTCTATTCCAGCCACCAACCTGCAGTTTCTACAAAGACCATCAGTGTCACTTTTGTGATTACTCTCAAACTTTCAGGGTTTATTCATTTTTATTTAAAGTTTATTTATTGCCAAATCTCAGATCCTGACCAGTTTGTTCATCCAATTTCATGTCAGAAACATCTAAAACTCTTTTTTTCTCTAATACACATTCACTTGAATTGCTCATAAATATATGGGAATATCTGCTACTTCAAAAAGCAAAGTTTGACTCAGTGAAGGTCTTAAATTCAGGTTTAATAACTGATCTGGAGAGAACATTTCCTGTAAAGATAACCTTAAAGTTAAGTTTAGTTTCACTGGCTGATTATTTCACTTATTACAACTAACTGAGGCTCAGGCTATTTTAATTTTTGATATTTTCAAAAAGAGCTTACTTGGTATGTCAGGAAATTGTGGCTCAAAATAAGTCTAGGGACTGTTTTCATTGAAATTGGACTAACACTCTTTCCTAGATCTAAGTTTTTGCAGTGAAAGAGAACCTTTGAGGTTATGAAACTCATTTGCAACGTTGTTCTGTCCATGACAGGCAGCAACACATTTATCAAGTTACAGTCATGACTGTGTTACAAACGCATTTACATTAATATCAACCTATGAAATCAGCGTCACAGCTCGGAAAATTACTTTTTTTCCTGCAGCAGTTTCTAGTCTGCAGGAGCAGCAAATCTGAAGTTTGTTTCAAGAGGAACTTTAGAGACAGACAAGTAACTTTTGTGACTCAGTGAGAGAACAAAGACAGAAGCTTCCAGAACTGTTCACATGGATACAAATACTTAGATAGCCTAATGAATCAGGATGTGTCAATGATTTAGTTTTGAATGTATGAGTAGCTTGCTTAATGGAACAAAATAAAATTAACAAAAAACTTTTTTCAAAGGGCATCAAGAGCAAAAACTGGACCGATTTACATTTTTATTCAGGTATTTTAAATCAGATTTAGCATCATCACATTATATTGAAGGCATGTTGCATAAAATCTGCACACAGCTAAAAGTTTAACTCACAGTCTGTTCTAGCAGGAAACTGAACTTGTGTTGACCTCACCAGCAGCAACTTCACCACTGAGCTGAACCACAGCCCAAAAAAACAGAAGTGAAACACCAGCAGCATCAGTACACGGTGAAGACCACTTTTACTTTGATATTGTTCATATATTGTTTTTCCTTTTCAATTATTGTCTATTACCACTGTAAAATCATTGTGTATGTAAAACAACATGGAGAATTCAATTACAGCAACATTTTTGCTTTTGAAAAACCTGCAGGTTTTTTTGTTTTTTTTTAGAAAAGTTAAAGTTGCAGCAAAGGTCGGATTTTGATTGTTTTTTTGTTTTTTTTTTCTTTTTTCTGAAATTGTCCCCCAGGATTTTGCAGGACTTTCTTGTATGTGTCTTGGCAAAATATGCCTGATGTTGTGGTAGCTGTTTTGAAAAGTTGCTTCAAATGACTTCAAGAACCAAACCACAAAGATTCACCTCGGCTTGCTCTGCTAAACGCTTACTGATGGACGGGGATCTTAGAATTGTAGACAGATAGTCAACGTTGACTGTGATTAGACCGTATGTAACTGATTTCTCTTTCCTCCATCAGCCTCAGAGACGCTGCTGCTGCGAGACACCGTCTGATTTCCTCTGTGAACCACACACGCACGGACACACACTTGTGAACCGATCTCGTAGTTCTCGAGCACCATACTTTGTCACACCTCTTGCATACACAAACGCCCCCCCACACACACACACCTACACACACACCTACAAACACATGCAGCAGTGATCCAGGGTGCATGTTTATGGTAGAAATGAGTTTGTAAAATGATGATTGTCGCTCATGTTGCAGCACATCTGGGAACAGCTGGTCTGACATTCAAAAGACACTTTTTAAACCCTATGCACATCCACCATCCACCTTAAACTGGACAGAGACTGAAAACCACAACACTGAAAAAATTGACATTGTATAATTTTAAGTTAAAATCAAAAGCAAGAAAATTTAGCTAAATATTTACAGCATTTCACAGAAGTGAGTACAGCTAATATTTTACTATATCGTTTCATGTGATGTCACCTAAGAAATGAGCAGCCGGTCTACCAAACTGCCAAATTGGCTGTGCACAGCACCAAATTACAACTGCGCGGCGTGCACCAGGCTCTACCACCCTGTGCCAGGAAATTAGGGCCCTATGATACAACATAAAGAAGTGAGTGTTCAGCTTGTATAAAGGTGTGAATTTACTGTCCCCTCAAAACAACCCAACACTTATTTATGTCTAAACTGCTAGCATACAAAGTGGTTACACCCCAAGTGAAAGTTTCCAAATTGGACCAAAGTGTCAATATTTTGTGTAGCCACCATTTTTTTTTTTCTGGAACTGCCTTAATCCTCTTGGGCATGGAGTTCACCATGCAGTTTATGTAAACTCATTCACAGAATCATTGTTAATGTCCTCAGTTAAGATGATGATGGACCTTAGACTGTGGTGCTTTTTAGTAAAAAAAAAAGTTAATTATACCCTCTGATGAATTCATAACTGAAGCTCACCTCCAAAACATCTTCTTGTGGCAAATGATGTCCCGACGCAACCTCTGAAAAAATAAGAAGTAAGATAAGTCATTATTTCTGCTGACAGCTTCAGACAAACATGATTTTATTGATTTTGACAATTTACAGCATTGTGCAGCCCTCTTTATCAACCTGTCCAAAGCATTTGACACTTTATACCACTTAGTCCTAGATTATCAATTATGTAGTGCAGGACTGTCAAAACATGCTGTTGGCTGGTTCGCAATTGCCTGACAGAAAGAACGCTGGGTTACAGTGTAGCCTTGGTTCTCTGAGGGAAGAGACTATCTCTCCACAGCTACATATTCCATATGTACGGGGACTGACCCACTGGGGCAGTCGACGGGGATATTTCTTTAAGACACACCACTACGTGGCCCATGCGCAGGTATAAAAGCCCCAGGTGCGTATGATGTCACTGATTTACATTGATTGGAACAGTATCCGAGAGGCCTTGACCTGGAGAGATAGTCTCTTCACTCAGAGAACCAAGGTTACACTGTAACCCAGCGTTCTCTATCGTATCGAGACTATCTCTCCACAGCTACATATTCCATATGGGACACTGCAAGACACCCCGCGAGGAGACAAGGGAGACGGAGTAGATATCACTCCTCAGAAAGCCTCCCCTAAGGTTTGTCACTCTGGTTGTCGAATGAGACGTCCCCGCCACCAGAGTGTAATAAACAGTGTATAACAAAACCGTCACCATGTGAAGTGCTATTAACAAATATACCTATATAAAAAAGCAGACACCCCCACATCAAGTAGCTAGCGACAACGCAAGCCGCTAATGTCACTGCAAAGTACTTCGGAGCCCGATGCAGCCGAAAGCACCACCAACCCCGCAAGACGCTAGAGCTGTGTGTGTGAGGTGATACTGTCACTCAGTAGCCAAAGCTCATTGGCTAACTGGCTAGTCATCCTGTCATCCCCTGAGGCTGTGCTAAGGCCAGCATGCTGCCTTAGGGGCAAAGTTTCTGGTCTAATCAGTGGTGGCTCCAAGCACCCGATCCCCAAAGGACAGGTTTGCAGCCACATTCAGGTTGTAAAATCTGGCGAAGGTGGATGAACGTGACCATGTTGCAGCCGCACAAATTTCAGGTAGGCTAGCAACCTGCTATAGGGCCCAGGAGGTTGCCATGCCTCTTGTAGAGCGAGCTCTTACTCCCGTGGGTACCGGAGCACCAGCCTGTCTATAAGCCTGCTGAATTGTTTCCACAATCCAATGAGACAGCCGAGGTCGAGAGACTGGCTGGCCCAAACGTTGGGTCTTAAGGCAGACAAACAGTTGGTCTGTTTTCCTAGACCTCTCTGTTCGTCGGATATAGATCCGTAAGGCCCTGACCGGGCACAGTCGTAGTCCATCAATGTTCATTTCACCCTCTTTTTGTTCTAGGTGGAAAGAGCGCAGTTCCACCTTGTCATTCAGATGAAAGTCAGAGATCACCTTTGGCAGAAATGCAGGGTTTGGTCGTAGGATGACTCCTGCATCGTCAGGCAAGAACCTACAACACCCTTCGTGCATTGAAAGGGCCTGTAGTTCAGACACCTTCTTACCTGACGTAACTGCTATGAGGAATGCCACTTTAAATGACAGCCACTTCATATCAACCTGCTCTAATGGCTCAAAAGGCTCTTGTTGTAGAGTGGCCAACACAAGGCCTAAGTCCCATTCAGGAATGGTCAATCTCCTGCGTGGCCTGAGTCTTTGGGCACCTCTCAGGAACTGAGAAATAAGGCCGCACTCCTCTGCCTGCACGAGCAGCTTTGACTGCTGCAACCATGCCTCTCAGGGTTGCTGGTGATTTATCGGCATCAAGGAGCTCTTGGAGATACCTAAGGATATCCGGAGCCGAACATGACAGTGGGTCAATCTGGTTTGCCCCACACCATGACCTGAAGAGCCCCCAGCGGTAGGAGTAAACTGCCCTTGTAGATGGTGCTCGAGCACTCTGGATGGTTTGCACCACCGGGTCCGAAAGCCCCAGGTTTAGTAAGCTGGCCCTCTCAGGGGCCAGGCCAAGAGTTTCAGGCCTTGTGGGAAGGGATGGAGCAGAGCTCCCTCCCCCTGGCTCAGGAGATCCCGACGAGCTGGGAGTTCCCACGGTGACCCTTCTAGCAGAGGTGTCAGTCCTGAAAACCATGCCATGTGGGGCCAGTTTGGGGCCACCAGAACCAGCCTCACATCCTCCTCTTGGATTCTTTGCAGCAGAGATGGAAGGAGACCGAATGGGGGGAAAGCATACAGTAGACCTTGTGGTCAATCGTGTGCCATGGCATCTATGCCCAGAGGGGGGTCGTCCCTTCCCAGGGAGAAGAACAGCGGACATTGTGCGTTGGTCCTGGACGCAAAAAAGTCCACCTGTGCCTCGCCGAAGTGATCCCAAATGTCCCTGACCACTTCTGGGTGAAGACTCCATTCCCCAGGGCTCGGGCCCCCTCTGGAGAGCAGATCAAGGTCTGTCAAAGCCTGTCATGACGTACAAGGGTCTCTTGGGCAGCAGCAGGCCCGAGGTGACATACTGTCAGGACCGGTGCAGGGGCTGGCGTGGCACCTGGCCACTTCTACCCCTTCCACCCCGACTAGCCCGACTTCTTCGGGATGACTCGAGGTGAGCCCTAAGGTCTTTATGGCTTCGGGCAGGCTGAGGATGGCTGGGCTGCTGAGGCTGTTTTTCTCCTGGCTTACGCCAGTCCCTGTTTCGCCTCAAGGTGCTTGACACTTCACGGGCACAGCGTCGGGCTTCCTGTGCCTGCTGCAACATCTTGGAGGCATCTGGCCCAAACATAGCAGATGGCTCCACTGGCAATTTAAGCAGGCAGGCCCTGTCTTCCTGCTGCAGCATTGACTGTGACAGCCAAAGGTGGCGCCTAACTGCCCATAAGCCTGTCATTGCCTTACCCGCTGCTACTGCTTGTTCTTTTGACAGCGTGGATAGGAGTGAGGAGACCTGCTGTATCTCTGACAGCAGCTCAGTATCCCACTCACCCTTCAACTGTTGTATCAGCTGGCGTTGGTACAAGGCTAGTATGGCCCCTGTATTAGTCAGCTGAGTCTGGACTGCCATAGCCGCATGCATTCCAGTTAGCAATGCGTCCATCGTCCTGCAGTTTTTGCTTGGGCAGCCTCCCTGGCCAAGCAATGACTTGGATGATGAGAACAGGGCCGCCAAGGCCTGATCTATGGGAGGCAACGACCCACAGCATATTCTCTCCCTGTTGTCAACTGCAGCTAGGCGTCGACAGAGTGAGGACCAGCAACTAGTGCCTGAGGAAGACTGAAACTGCCGTTTCATTATGTCTTCAAAGTCTGGGAGGAGAGGTATCTTGGGGCGTTTTGACTGACTCCCTGCTTCGTCGTCGAAGCGAGAAGGCCCCATCCATCTCAATGTTTAGAGCTGCTGCTGCTCTACCCATGATCTCATGGGTAAGAGGAGCTAGCAACTCATGTTCCCCCAGGTTTGTTTCCTGCTGTCCTAATGGAAGCACATCCTCATCGTCGGATGGTTCCAAACTGAGGATGTCAACCTCCCTGTCTGACTCAGGGGAGAGACAGGCTGTAACCGCCCTCTGGCCCCTAACCAAGCCCCTGGCTGGGGCCACAGGGGGAGGCATGAGTGATGGTTCACTGATCACAGTATGCCCATGGCTTTCTGTACAGTATTTTTTGGCCTCACTTAGGCTCCTTACAGTAGTGGAGGGCAGTTGAGTTGCTCTACCTGCAAGCTCCTGAACTGCTGTAACAGCAGATCTAGCACACTTGGCTGGCTGCAGCCTCTCAACAGTGGGGGATGGCCGCTTCCCAAAGCATGACAACGTGCCTCTCTCTGTCTTGCTGTCATACAGAAGCAGCTCATGCACAGAGAGGGCTCATTTCTTGCCCTTAATGTGTGTTCTATGCCGAGACATAGCACACAATAGTCATGGCCATCCTCCATGGGCATTTCACTGCCGTAGCCCAAACACGGAGGTCCTTCCTGGCTCGTCATACTGACGTCACTGGGAAGACCAGGAATTAAGCGGCCACACGCGCTTGTGTTTTTAGCACTAGCGGCTAGCTGCTTTGTCCTTTCCTCGTGCTGTTTCCCCCCCCCCCCATGTCCACTGTCAGCGACAGTATCAACAGCGGTCTGATGTGTTGTTTAGTGCTTACGTACAGAGGGAAGAATGTAGGATGCGGAAGCCGGTAACCCGGCAATACGCCCCACAAAGCTCCCGAGAGGAACGCCACACTGCACCGACCGGCACCGGCTTCGGCAGTGGACTGTACCTGGGCACGTTAGCAGAGCTACTCGTGCAATACGCCATGAGGTACACCTCTCTCCAGTTATTCCTGAATAAACGAGATAAAACGGCAATCCAGAGAGGGGTCCAGAGACCAGCTCTCTCTTCCTACACACGCGGTAAGTGGATATTATGCCGTTTTCTCTCAAGATTCTGTCTTCAATCTCACGTCTCACTCCACAGTGGAAATCAATGAATCAGTGACATCATGCGCACCTGGGGCTTTTATACCTGCGCATGGGCCATGTAGTGGTGTGTCCTAAAGAAATATCCTCGTCGACTACCGCAGTGGGTCAGTCCCCGTACATATGGACTATGTAGCTGTGGAGAGATAGTCTTGATACGATAGAGAACTCAGTCTGTGCAGGTGGAGGGCCTCATTTCCAGCTCACTCACTGTTACTAAAGGTGTGCCAAAAGTTTCAGTCCTGGGACCACTCCTGTTCATTCTTGATATCAATAATATCAATTGGAATATATCAAATTCAATGTTTCATTTTTATGCTGATGACACTGTTCTGTACACTTCTGCTTCAACACCAGTCCAAGCACTTGCACAACTACAACTTGCTTTGGAGGTTAGGTATTTTCTTTAGAATAAGGTCTTGTCTCTCTTTTGAAACTAGTAGGAGACTGGTTACTGCTACATATATGTCTGTGTTGGACTCTGGCGATGTTACGTACATGCATATGTAGCCCAGGCTTCATAAGCGATGGTAGAGTTAAAATAAACAGAAAAAAAAAATATATATATATATATAAAATGAAAAAAAAAAAACAAACAAACAGGGGAAGCAAAGTTTGTTTTAGTGTGTTAAAAGATAAACAGTTACAGAATGAACAGTTCGTCTCCGAGCCGAACTGGCGTACTGACGGCGTGTGCGCTATGACGTCACGGTCAACCGCGTAGTGGAGAGAGAGATGAGATGAGAGACCGCACCGACTGGCTGCGTGTAAGGAGGGGGTCCTGCAGAAAATTGTCTGTAAAATCGTCAAAACTAAGCAAAACGGTTGGAATTCTTGTGGGCTGAATCCGCGGAGTCTGTGCTGGACGTTGACTGCTCGGCGGTGAGTTTATGATGTGTTTTAATGTACATGAGCGTCGAGTAGAAGCAGATTAGCCGCGAGCTAATGGTAGCAGCTAAGGCTTATGTCGAGCCTCGTAGGTTAGCCGCTGGAGCCATTTTAAGAGTGAATTTGGTATTGACCTAAGCTAATGTGTGAGCATGTCGTGAGTGTGTGTGTCGGCTGTGTCGATGTGTGTGTTTGTGGCACTGGATTTGTGTACATTTTGTACTGTGTGCATACTATTGTTTCATACAGTGTGTGAATATGTATGTGTGTGGGCTGCGACGCTGTAAAACTGCATATGTGTGTGTGTGTGTGTGTGTGGCTGCGCAAGTCGCATACTATGTGCGCGTTGTGGGTGTGAATGTGTGAGAAGAAGGAAAAAGGGGAGAAGACTTGTTTTATTTCATTTAGGCAGTTAATTGATGGTAGCAATCTGATTTGTTAATCTTTGAGAACTTTCATTTGTAGTTACACTGGTAAAGTGGAATTTGTGAAGAAAGAAAAAAAATGTTATATTTGGATTTTTTATAGGTCATATTTATTTTCTTTATTTTCATTAAGAATTTATGGCCTGTGATGATTTAATCTTACTGAACCAAATGAATGTGACCTGTTCCATAGGTCATGTTTTTTTTGAGAGATTGGATTTGGTGCCGATTGATGTCGGGAGTGGCATTCGTGCATCCACGGTCAACTTCAGAGAGAGAGGACCAGCAGTGGAAAGCCACCGGCTGCTATCGGACACCTGCTGGAGAAACGGATCCTGAGAGACGAGTGGCGAGCCAGAGCTGAGGAAAGAAAGGACAACTGAACTTGCCTCCTTACCTGCGGTGTGGTAGGACAGAAACTGCACACAGATTAAAGGGCCCCAACGAACAAATTGAGCTCATAACGAAAAAAAAACATAGACTATACAACACGGATATTATTACTATTTTTTTTTTTGGTTTGTGCGCGCATTTTATTTTATTATTTTTTTTGATAGGGTTGTATTGACATTGTATTGCTCTTATTGGTGATTGATAATACATCTTTGAGAAGTTCTGTTTTTGTGTGAGTGTGTTCAGTATTGATTATCCCTCCTGGGCTCCATGGGCGATTACCTTAGAAATTCTGATTCTGGTCCAAACCTCCGAACTGAAACTGAACTTTATTACTACCTGTAGTCTTATTAAGGAAAGAAGGGTTACACATACCTCCTCTCAAAGCTTACACTCTCTCGATACTGTGTATCATGGAGCTCTGAGGTTCATCACTGGTTTTAAATCTCTAACTCATCATTATTAACTGTATGCTGGTGTTGAATTTCTTTTTTTTTTTAAATATTGTCTTAACATAGACCCAATCACTGGTGTATTCTTATTACCTCCACCAAGGAGGTTATGTTTTTGGGAGAGTTTGTTTGTCTATTTGTCGGTCTGTCGGTGAACAAAATAACTCAAAAAGTTATGGATGGATTTTGATGAAATTTTCAGGAAATGTTCAGCATAGTGAAAGAAAGAACTGATTCAATTTTGGTGTTGAAGCGGATCAACGTCTGGCTGCCATGACGAAAAATGTGATTTCTGTGAATAACTACTGAACTAAAATATGTACATATATATACATTATGAATCCAGTTGCTAATGGTATGTTTTCATGGTCAAGGAATCCTAATATTTACATTAAATAAAGGTAGGACTAATATTTATTGTGAAAATCACAATACGGGTGAGGACTGTGGCGCTGGCGGAGGTCTGCGCTCTCCGAGTGCTTTTCTAGTTTATAAATGTATTCTTGGTCTGCCCCCATCCTACCTTCTGACCTACATCAGTCAGAAGAGCACAGCATCTTATCATCTTCAGTCCCAGGATCTTTTCGTATTGTCTGTTTCAAAAGTAAGAACCGAGCTTGGAAAAGGGCGTTCAGGGTTGTGGCTCCACATGCTTGGAATGTTCTACAAAAATATCTGAAAGTAAAAGATCTGGTGTCACTGGACACTTTTGTGAAGATGTTGAGCGACTAAGACTGGACACATCCAGCTGCAGATGTTTTGACTAATGCACTTTATCTTTCTCATGTGGATAATCAAAACAAAATTGGCTTTCTGAAATTATTACTTTTCTTTCTTAATGTATTGAATTCTTGTTTTATGTGTTTGAAAACTGTTAAATGTGCTGCTGTCTTGGCCAGGACAGTCTTGTAAAAGATATTTTTAATTCCAGTGAGGTTTTCCTGGTTAAATAAAGGTTAAATAAACTATATAAATCAACAGATTTTTCTTTTTCAGCATGTGTTGAAGTTTGTGGTTCTTACTCTGGCGTTTCATGTTTATCTTTCTCATCAGCAGCAGAAGAGCCATCAGGAGAGTCAGAGAGACTGTGACACCAACAATCAGATATGGTACACTTCCTGAGAGGGTAAAAAAAGACATGGTCTGATGTCATGGTTAAACCTCAACAAGTCCTCTGTCTTTTGACAGAGGTATTAAAACAAACCTGAAACATGACCTGGATGACCTGAAACAGCCTGTAACATTTGCTAATTCGGGGTATTAAATTAAAGCAGAGCCAACATGAGACTGTTGAGTTATTAAATTATTTTAAAGTTCAACATATTTAAACATTGTATTTTGAAATAGTTTTTTAAGAAATGTTTCCTTTGTCATTTTGCTCTGAGTTTGAGTCACAGTTCAATACGGGGATGATATGATGACTGAAGTATCACCTTCTTAAGAGAAAGGTCCACACCACAAAATTTTTTCTCTGTGGGAAAGTTAGAACTTGAACTATCAAGTGTGATAGTTGACTCTCTGGAGATTAAACTGTGTGACACTTCACTGTTTGACTTTTGATCAACACGTCTATATAGTGTTAGAATGTCACTCTCTCAGAGTACGTTCAGTGTAGCTACTAAAGTGTTCACTCTACATTACCACTGCAAAGTGGAAACATTGCTTCTTAAAATGTACTGGATATTGAAGGGGAAATTAGAATAAGAATACTATGGCAGATAGATGTGATGATTGACAATTCAAGGGTCACTGACAGGTTTTATTATTTTGACACCTGATTTTAAAACCAACCAACCAACCAGAGTATCATTAACTCTGCAAAGTGTTGCCACAGCTGTTTTATTGTTAAGTTAACGATGGGTACTGAAAGATGTGTTGAAAGGTTGACTCTTAGAGGGACAGGATTTGTTATTTTTGCTCTTGTTTTCAAACCAACTGATTTTCACCTGAAACTAAATTTCCAGGGATTTTACTAACACCAACATGTTGACTCTTTCAATTTGCTTTGTAATGAGAAGGTTGTTGGTACAAGTCATCAGTCCAAAACAATCATTTTTAATCCCTCTAAGTGTTTCCAAACTGCCCAGCAGACCTAGTGGATGACCAGAGGGATGTTCATCTATGGAAATATTTACATCTTGACGTATCAGTATGAACTTTGAATGAATTGTCTTTTGGTGTGTTCAGTTAAAGAAAAGGATTTGCTAAATTATGAATCAAAATAATGAAGTTAGTTCAAAGTGTGTCTCCTACCTGCTCCTTGTGTGGAGAATGCAGCCGGTGTTGTGATACTGAAGGTTTTGTTTGTTACCAACGTGACAGTTGAAACATTAAACCACGTTGAAAAGGTATCAGGATCAGGACTGACAGGACCTCTGACTGTTGTTGGAGTTTTCTCAGGACTGACAGGACCTCTGACTGTTGTTGGAGTTTTCTCAGGACTGGGAGGCACAGCTGGAGAAAGCAGGCAGAGTGTTGTTTAGAGGTGTAGATTCATCCACTGATTGGATAGAATATCAGATGAGGAAAAGTTTAAATAAACTTACCATCCAGAACGTTGATGTTGACTTCTATTAATGGATCAGTAAAATATACATCAACTCCACAGTAATACTTTCCAGCATCTGACTTTTGAAGGTTAATGAAGGTCACATATAACTGGCCTCCACTGTTGATTATTTCAATCCTGTTCTTTTTTGCATCTCTCTTATATTCTGCTTGAACAATGATGTGTTTCTTTTCTTTGCAAGGGTTTTTACAGAGGTACTTTGCATACTCTCTTACATCCCAGTTAACTTTCCAGTTTGAGCATGTGAAGCTCAAATTATTCCCAACATGACCAGTTTTGTTGAGGACTTCCATCATCGCAAAGCTCAGACCTGAAAGTGAAAACAAAGAAAAATAGATTTTTCAGTGTCTTTGTTAAATAAATGCATTTATTTAAAAGACATTCATATCATGACTTTCATTAACAAACATGGTCAAATTTTCTACTTGATCCCCAGTGATGAATAATATATTAGTAGTTTTTAAATCACATTTTCTTAACAACAACAAAAAAATATAGGAGGGATGTTATCAGACCTCATATTCTACAATTAAGGAAGTGACAACTTCCTGTCAGCCTGTGGACCAATCAGTGAGCACAGTTACTTCTTCTCTTTCTTTCTAGACTAAAACATTCAATCAAATGCAGCCACAGGTGAATAAAATGGTCGTGAAAAGGGAATGTGTTTAACATCCTGATCATTGGAGACAAAAACTGCATCCAAAAGTGCAACAAATAATGTACAGAGCAAAAACTTATTTACAAAACATTGTAACGATATTTTCCATAATTTTCTCTTACCCCTCTTACAATTTCAACATATCTGGAGATATGAAGACTTATAATGTACCCTGGTTTCATAATAATAGGAGCTACACAGAATTTGCACTGGCACATTCTTGACTTGTTTGTTTTCTAATAAAAATAAATGATGATCAGAATGTTAAGTATAAATATTCTGTTATAAATGTGGAAGCCTGAGTGTCAGTTTAAGAACATCATATTTAAATGATCCACTTGTCTAAAGCTGCAGAAACAATTTGTTAGATTAGACGCCTTCTTAAATTTTTAAGCAGTTTTATATCTTTGTAATTTTATATTTTTTTCCAAAACTCCATTTGTTCACTAATTTTAACATGAACATTTTCAACATTCAATTTTTTCATGAAAGACATATCAAAACACAAATATATCATTATATCAATTCTTTTAATAGTAATTCAAAATTTCATCATTATTCAGTTAGTTAAGCTAACAACCTTTATGTTCCCTGAAAACATCTCTGTATGTATTTTTAATTGAATATGGGAAGTTATCTTGTGGAACAAACGGATTAATTTGACTTCTCCCTCTGTGTCATTGCTGTTTTTGAGAAATACAATGGCAATGAACGGCAGCAGTAACCACTTCCCTATAAAAATGTCATTTGTTCATTGGTCCTAAGCACCTTCCTCTTTATATTTTTTGTTCTATTTTGTAACTTTTTTCTTTGTTACCTCCAACAAGGAGCTTATGTTTTAGCCACCATATGTTTTTTTTTTCTTTTTTTTGTGGTCTGTTTATTAGCAAGATTATGTAGAAAACTACTGGAGAGATTTTGCTAAAATTTTCAGGAGATGTTGTACCGACCTATCTTGTTAAACATGATTAGATTTTGGTGATGATCCGGATAACCTCCATTAGGGAATGAGCCACTTTGCTCATTTACTAACTAAAAATGACACCAACATGATTCTACTGATTGTGGGTTTTCAGGGCCAAGGAATTATATTGTGAAGGTAATTTTATGTTAGAGCTATTGCATATAAAGGATTAATAAAGTACAATCTAATCCAATCTAATGTAATCTATAGATGTAACAGCCATGTGTGAGCTGCCTTGGTGGAGATTTGCTCTGTCATAATGCCTTTTAGTCTTTTAGTTCAATATGTATTGTTGTGCATTGTGTTTCTGCAACTGTATTAAATAAATAAATAACACTCTGCATATATATATCTATATATATCTATATCTATATCTATATATATATATATATATATACATGTATGTACATATGTATACATATGTATATATCACTCTAAAACACTAAACAGATCACTTAACACTTGTTTAACACTTGACTTTGGTCTTGATTTTCCTGATGAAGATTTGAGACAGATATTTTGCAAATAAATTTCTGGCCCAGAAGTCTATATTGATGTTCATAATGTCACAAACACCTCCCAAAATTTCAAAAATAATTACTTATTTTGTTCAGAATGTGATTATATTCTGTCCACTAAAAAGTTAGTACAAGGCAGAAACTTTTTTTAATAGTCTTTTAAAGCACATACTAAAAATACAGTTTATTAAGAAGATCTAATCAGTGTTTTAAACTGTATTGTTCATGAGCAACAAGAGGTAGAAATCAAATAAGAGAGAATCATGAAAATTATGAAAATAAGAAGCTTTATGGGTCATTTTTAGCTCCAAGTTCAAACAAGTCTTAAAACAGAAGAGAGGAAATAATAAGCTCTATGATGAGAAGACACAAAGAATTATAAGAGTTGAATAAATGTTGCACTTATTAAAAACATGTAAAGAATTGAAAAAAATATATACAGATAATCAATCAAATTAAAAACTTACTGAGGAGAAGACAAGTGCACATATGAAGGTTCATCATGAAGACAATGACAGGCGTCTGAGTCAAACAGTCATTATCATTTCTACTTCCTTCGACCCTGTCCAAGCTGACAGACACCTCCCCTTCCTCTAACACACACACACACCCATGCACACACACACACACACACACACACACACACACACACAAATGTCACCATCAAGTGGGTACAAATGTGTCAGAGCAGATGGAGAGAGAGCAATACACAGAAATAACACTTATGACAATCTGACACTTGAAAGCTGAAATGAAAGCCAAAACAAGAACCTCATGCAGCTCAGACCACAAACAGTCTCACTTTGTGTCACTGGCAGGCACAGTGGGTATGATTTTTATTTGTTTATTTGTTGTTTTGTTTGTTTCTTTGTTTGTTTTACATGTCATAAGACATTTAAGAGAGTAATGTGTAGTTCAAACAGTAAAAAGAAATATGAAATTTTAAATAGGAGATAAAAAGACAACAAGACACAACTCACAAAACGAGCCATCAGCTGTAAAACAGTGCAATGAAAACTAAACACATTTTTGGAGTTGTTTAGGGGTAAAACTTAATACAGAATTTAAAATACAAAAAAGTAAAAATGAAATTAAATTGTATATATTATTAAAAAAAATACCACTCTTTCCTCTCATGATCCGTGTCTGTGGAAGAGAGATGCAAGAACATTGTGATCCCTAACACGTTGCAGGTTAATCTGAAAAAGAGTCATGAGAATCTTTAGCAAACACCACTTTCCTGTTTACTTCAAGCCTGCAAACTCAGTGAGGCAGAAGTTAGTCCATCCTCCTGAGCCTCCTCCTCAGGTCAGGACTCTGCTGTCCACCTTCACTTAAAGGACATGAGACACTCTTGAGGACTGCAATGTGCAGGTTTTGGAGAGAGAGGAAAGATGGTTTGAAAGAGTAAAGAAGCCATCTTTAGCGGACTGGAGAAACCTTCTGAACAGAGGTGGTGGACTCAGACACAACCTCTCAGCCTTATCTGTGCTAAGCTCTCTTCCCAGGAAGTTCTCCAGACATTCATACCTGGGAGCATGAGACCACAACACCTCACATGACTGGGGCAAGGTTATAATAGTTCACTAAAACAAAACTAAAAACGAAAACTAAAATTTTAAATACATTGCCGTCAACTCAAACTAATAAAAACTAGAAAACAAAAACGATAAGTAAACTAAAACTGTATCTTGTGTTCACAAAACTAACTGAAACTAACCAAAATTATAGACAAAATGTCCTTCATTATCGTTTTTGACAATATTCATTAGCCTTTAGGATTTAAATTAATCCGACACATTTTCCCAACCAATTTTACGACAGTTTTCGGCAGTTGTCAGCGCCGTACGGCACCTTTATAGCGACGTACTGGGACGTACTTGTTTACTGCAGTGACTGGTTGTGCTCTGTGCCACCACAAAACGTGTTGCTGGAACAACTTGGAAGAAATGACTTAAAGGGACAGTTCAGTATTTTTGAAGTGGGGTTGTATGAGCTCCATATGGTCACTAAGGACAGCAGATACTGTAGAAAGTTCTCTCCTCTCCACCAGAAAGCCACAGCCTGTGACCATCGGTGACGAAGAAAAAGACGCTAATAGAAAAGTACTGCATCGAGTTAAAGGCTATTTTCTTTTACAAGAACTCAAATCAAAAGTAATACCACAGTTTAAGAGTACGCTACATAGACAATTTTTGAAGTGCATTAATCTTTTGGAAATATAAAGTTTATCCGGAGCTAAGCCGACTCACGCCGTGTGTCCCTCCGCTGAATCACTCCGCCGTAGTTAGCTAGCTGCTTTTAATGGCTGTTTTAGACTAATTAAAAGCACATTATAAGACAAATATTGCTGAGATGGGTTTTTGTGATGCTTCCCTTGATTCAGAAACAGATGTGCATCATGGACAACTCAGCTTTCACCGTATTCCTCTGCGTAACGAGTGCATTCGGTTACACAGTATAGTGAATGCATCTCTGTTACCTGTTAGCTGACAGATTGTTATGATCAACAAACAGCCTCCTCTACTCTGCTTATTTGTCTCTGACAGATCATTATTACTTACTTTGAGCAGAAACTGTCTTTAGGTCCTTCAGGTCTGGGACGTTTTTCCAGTTTATCGTCGGGAAATTGAAATATGTCCACAAAACTCTGGGAAAGGAAAGTCTGTTTGCAAGTAATACTGCCGTCCATATCACCTATTCCCAGGTCAAACATTCACCCCACTGTTTATTTACGTCTCTTTCTTGATGTCCAGGCTCCATGGATGTTTCCTCTATATTCCTCTTGGTGGGTTCGTCACCGTCTAGCGACTCGTCCTCTGTAAACTGCTGTACATACAGGTATCCTCTTGACTCCAAAGTGAATGAGACTTCATCAGCGCTGTCATATTAAAGCTGGTGTCTACGATTTGAAACCGCAGCCAGCCCCTCCTTCCCTCACCTCTCCCCTCCGTGTTCCAAGATCCCGCCCCCAGCTCGTGTTGGCTCATATAAGCCCCCTCCGGCAGAGCTACGAGCGACTAGCACAATATATCAGCAGCAAACTCAATCAAAAACAGCTCAGCTCAACTGAAAGTATCAAACACGACAGACATCTCCCTTATAACACACAGCAGTAGTCATTTCAACTGGACCGGCGGCAATGCGGGTCTGGCGCCGCCAGAGCGGAGCCGAGTGTGGGGGAGGATTAATCTTTCTCAGCCTGTCCTCCCCAGCTCAGCTTACAGGCACAGGCCCAAACTAACCAGAGTTATTCGCAGACATCTCCCACTATAGTAAACAAAGCCATTACCTGATCAACCAGGGGCGAAACGGCCGATGCTGAAGGTCTGACGGCCGGCTGAGGCTATTCGTTAGCCCGCTAACAGGCCTCCACCCGCGGGCAGAGCTCTGTTGGGCCCGCGGGAGAGGGAGGCGGATTCCCGGGTTCGGCGCTAGGCTTTCCCGGCTCCATGATAGTTCAGTAGCTAACGCTGCTAGCTGCTCACCGGAGGTAGAGGGAGGAGGCGGACCATGGGCAAGATGCTGCATCATGAGTGAGTGAGAGACGAGGATTGGATGGACTCATGGACTAACTCACGGACCAATTAATAGTCGCAGGTTCTTAGGCTTGATTGGTCAGCTAGTATGCAGCTTTTCAGCGGATATACTGAATGGATTTTTTTCTTTCTTTTTGGTCTTTATACTGTGTAGATAGGACCATAGGACCATAACAGCCTTATAAACAGTGTTATTAATATGTACAAAGCTTCCAAATCGTAGACCATAGCTTTAATCCCTTTTTTTAATTTCCTGCATTGTCTCTTCCTCACGCCACTGACAGTCAAAACAGAAGAGTTATGCTACTTGATAAAAGTTGAAAGAGGGAAGGGGCCCCTTCCCCTCTCAGCTGATCAAAACATTAGCACGCTAGCGGCTTCAGATGCTTCGTATAACTTTTATCAAGTATCATAACTCCTCTGTTTTGACTGTCAGCGGCGTGAGGAAGAGACAGTGCAGGAAATTAAAAAAGGGATGATTATGACAGCGCCGATGAAGTCTCATTCAGTTTGGAGTCAAGAGGATACCTGAACCGGACTTTACAGAGGACGAGTCGCTAAAGAGTAATATAGAGGAATCATCCATGGAGCCTGGACATCAAGATAGAGACGTAAATAAACAGTGGGGTGAATGTTTGACCTGGGAATAGGTGATATGGACGGCAGTATTACTTGCAAACAGACTTTCCTTTCCCAGAGTTTTGTGGACATACTTTCACCTCCCGAAGATAAACTGGAAAAACGTCCCAGACCTGAAGGACCTAAAGACAGTTTCTGCTCAAAGTAAGTAATAATGATCCGTCAGAGACAAATAAGCAGAGTAGAGGAGGCTGTTTGTTGATCATAACAATCTGTCAGGTAACATGTAACAGAGATGCATTCACTATACTGTGTAACTGAATGCCCTCGTTACGCAGAGGAATACGGTGAAAGCTGAGTTGTCCATGATGCACATCTGTTTCTGAATCAAGGGAAGCATCACAAAAACCCATCTCAGCAATATTTGTCTTATAATGTGCTTTTAATTAGTCTAAAACAGCCATTCAAAGCAGCTAGCTAACTACGGCGGAGTGATTTAGCGGAGGGACACACGGCGTGAGTCGGCTTAGGTCTGGATAAACTTTGTATTTCCGAAAGATTAATGCACTTCAAAAATTGTCTATGTAGCGTACTCTTAAACTGTGGTTTTACTTTTTGATTTGAGTTCTTGTAGGCGAAGAAAATAGCCTTTAACTCCGGTACGGTACTTTTCTATTAGCGTCTTTTTCTTCGTCACCGATGGTCACAGACTGTGGCTTTCTGGTGGAGAGGAGAGAACTTTCTACTGTATCTGCTGTCCTTAGTGACCGTATGGAGCTCATACAACCCCACTTCAAAAATACTGAACTGTCCCTTTAAGTTGGGAGGAGGTGGCAGTGTCCCATTTGGGATTTTTTTGAGTACGATATAGAGACAAACAAATGCAAGTGCCTGGGGGAAATTAAAACTGGTGGAAATGTGGAGCGCTTCTTAAGGGGAAAAATCCCACAAACTTAAAAGCTCATTTGAGGAACACCCATAAGGAGGCTTACACAGCCTATGAAAACAAGGAAGTCGAGAGTTTATATTGTTTATATTGATGTTTATATTTTTTATATTAAGTTTATATTATTTTCTTGTGTTTAAGGCAGCAGCCAACAGTACAGTGTCAGCACTGACTGAGCAGTGAGCACTATGTTGGACTTGAAAATAAGCAGTATTATAAAATACTTACTCTGACCTTTTTGAATCCTGCACCTGGCAAATAAGGTATGAAAAAACTAGAACTAAACTGAAACTAAACTAAAACTAAGCCTTATTGCAAAAATCAAAACTAAATAAACCCTAAATGCCCGATCTAAAAACAAATCAAAACTATACTGTAATGGAACAAAATGCCAAAACTAACTAATACTAAACTATAATTACAAATCCAAAACTATTATAACCTTGGACAGGGGGAGTTAACAACCCATTCAGGGTAATGACTCTCGGGGGCTGAATCACCCTGTGAAAGTTTCTATGAGTCCTTTCTACAACTTCTCCCCTTCTATATTGGTTGTCTTCCTCCTGGTCAGTGTAAATATCTGCTTCCTTTTCCTTTGGAACTGAAGAAGCTTCTTGGAAGAGAAGTGAAACGTCTTCCCAAAACTTCAGACCAGTTGACTCAATTTTGAATCTTCAAGATAACCATGACCTGGATGAATGAGAACTGACACAGACCACCATAATTAATAAGCAATGTATGGTAAAAAGGAAATACATACAAAAAAAAAAAAATGAAGGAAAAAAAGAATTTAAATGTTTTAAGACATCAAATGTTGGGCTCCAAGGGGAAGAGAGGTTCAGTTTGCTTCAGAATAATGACCTTGGTCTTGGAGAGCACCGATATATTTTCTGTGAGGATATTTATCCAGTGTGATGAGCTCAGTCTGTGTCTCATTTTCCAGATCTGGTGGTTATGGCTGTAAGTCTGTGTCTGGTATTATTGGGTGAATTACTGTGAGGTCTCCAAGTGAACTGAGTGGGGGGTCATGGAAGGATGCATCCAAAGAGATCTGATGTGTGTTCATGACCCCCTCCCAAAATGTTTAGACTTAGGGGCAGAGCCACATGAAGGGTTTTTTTGTTTAAGAAAGGAGTCCTCGTTTGTCGAGTCTGAATCAGCTGAAATTCAGGAGTCCACAGCTTCTGTAACAGAGTGAAGCATCCTGGGAAAATGAAATATAAGTTAATGTTAAAGGACATAAACAGGATTCTGAAGTACAGGTCAGGTATTAACACACATTTCAGCAGAGACAAACATGGTGCTACACAAATAAAGACTGATTAACTTCAGTTTATGATATGTCCTATCTTAAGTTAACTAGATGCTTCTGATTCATGCACACGTGCTTTTGCTAAGGTGCCAGAATGGTGAGCTTAAACATTATGGGAAGCATTCAGTAAAAATTCTTGGTGAAATTTAAGAAAATAGCAGCCAAAGTCTTTTCTACATTAGAAAAGTGTTCATGCATGTGTGTTTGAATGGTACAAAAGCTCATGGAGGTAGAGAGGACGTCTAAAGGTACACGTGCACATCAAAAATGACTTTTTTTTGTTTCTGTGTCTTTCTTCACTCCCGAGCCATAACAAGCAGATAGGCACCATTATTTTGTCTGTTTGTCCATTAACAAGAAATAGACTGGCAAGGCTCGACTACCACTAATTAGCTTAGCTCTAACACTGGAAGTCAATGGGAAGTGCTGGCATGCCTCTGCCTACAGTCATCATATAAACTCTACAGCAGCTCAGTCACACTTTGCTCAATTGACCAATACTGAAACATGTTTATGTTCAATGAAACTGGTCCTCGGCATTAGTCTCATTTTTTTAAGCCTTGCTTGTGTGTTTGTCTTACCCTCTGTTTGGTGTTAACACTCCATAAACCATTTGTTCATCCATTGTTCTTGGATTGAGGGTTTGATACACTCCATCATGATCTCCAGCCTGCAGAATCACAGCATACACAGCAAACACTCAGTGGTCACTCCATTAGGTACACTCACTCAACTGTCCAAGCAAATAGCTAATGAGCCAATCATATTGTAGCAACTCAGTGCATTAGGCATGTACACATAGGTGATGCAGTGTGCAGTGTTATGGTCTGAGCTCTGACAGGCTGACCCCCCCCACCACTTCGCCTTCTACAGCAGTGCTGGCAGCACTCATATGTCTGTCTCCCAAAGACAAACTCTGGATATGATGCTGAGAGTGCACACTAAACTTCTTTGGTTGAGCATCGTGAGGCCTGTTCTGAGTGGAACCTATCCTGTCACAACCCCAAAAGACACCTCCAAGACGACCACTGCCCTGTTCAAGAAGATGAGGTTAAAGGTGATGGACTGATGAATCATGTCTCCAGACCTGAACCCTATTGAGCATCTGTGGGACGTCCTCAGAAGGAAGGAGGAGGAGTGCTAGGTCTCTACCATCCACCAGCTCTGTGATGTTGTCACAGAAGAGGAAAAAGATTCCAGTGGTAAATGCGAAGCTCTGGTGAGCTCCATGCCCAAGAGGGTTAAAGCAGAGCTGAAAAATAATGGTGGCCACACAAAATATTGAGACTTTGGGCCTAATTTGGACACTTTCCCATTGGGGTGTACTCACTTTCTTTGCTCGCAGTTTAGATATTAATGGCTGTGTGTTGAGTTATTCTGAGGGAACAGAAAATTTACATTGTTTTACAAGCTTCCCACTCACTACTGTACACTGTATCAAAGTATCATTTCTGCACTGTTGTTACATGAAAAGATATAAAATATATGTGAGGGGTGTTCTCACTTTGATGAGATATTGTAGATTTTAAGAGTGTATGGGTTGATGACTTTTTCTGTGAAACTTCTTTCAATGCCACATTTTCTTTTCAGTGCCAAAATAAATGTTTCACTGTCATAGCCTCATAGTGGAGCTGCTGCCACTGCCTCTGAGAACATATTAAACATGAGAAAGTCCAAAAACATTGGTGCTAAATAAAGTCTTAACTTACCTCTGCCAAGTGTGAAAGTATAAGACTGAGTTTTGAGGACATTTTTAGGGAATGTTGGTCAAAAGGCAAAAAGGAAGACTTGGTTCAGTTTTGGTAGTGATACAAATCTGTATGTAGATCCTGGATTATTTTGTAAAGCCTTTGTTAACATTGTGAAATCAGGCAGTTTTCTTCATTTTTGATTTTAACTCTGTTGGGGATTCCTCAGCACTTCTATTTTTACTCTAGATTTAGTTTTGTCTGTTTCATCTGTCTTTCAGTTGCACCTTCAATCACTAATGTAGCGTCCTTCACAGAGTCATTGTTAATGTCCTGAGTTAAGATGATGGTAAAGTTTCACTGTGGTTCCTTCGTGTAAATGCTCTGTAAAAAGTGTCATTGTTAAATATTCCCTCTGATGAATTCATAACTGAAGTAAGCTCACCTCCAAAGCATCTCCTTGTGGCAGATGACGTCCTGCCACAGCCCCTGAAGAAATAAGAGGTAAGATTAGTCAATATTTCTGCTGACAGCTTCAACAGGTTTTTTCAGCATGTGTTGAAGTTTGTGGTTCTTACTGTAGCATTTCATGTTTGTCTTTCTCATCAGCAGCAGAAGAGCCATCAGGAGAGTCAGAGAGATGGTGACACCAACAATCAGATATGGTACACTTCCTGAGAGGGTAAAAAAAGACATGGTCCCAGGTTGTGATGGTGAACATCAACAAGTACTCTGTCTTTTCAAAGAGGTTTTAAAACAACCTGAAACCTGGATGACCTGAAACAGCCTGTAACATTTGCTTTGAGGCAGAACCAACATGAGACTGTTCATTCATTCATTCATTCATTTTCTATACCCGGCTATCCCTTTTGGGGTTGCAGGGGGCTGGAGCCTATCCCAGCTATCATCGGGCGAGAGGCGGGGTACACCCTGAATCGGTCGCCAGTCGATCGCAGGGCCACATAGAGAGACAGACAACCATTCACGCTCACACTCATACCTAAGGACAATTTAGAGTTACCAATTAACCTAATGAGCATGTTTTTGGTCTGTGGGAGGAAGCCGGAGTACCCGGAGAGAACCCACGCATGCACGGGAAGAACATGCAAACTTCACACAGAAAGGCCCTCCCGACCCGGAATCAAACCGGGAACCTTCTTGCTGTGAGGCACGCGCTCTACCAGCTGCGCCACCGTGCCGCCCTACGTGAGACTGTTGACATACTAAATTATTTTAAATTTCAACATATTTAAACATTGTACTTGAAAATAGTTTTTAGAAAATGTCCTCCTTTGTCATTTTGCTCTGACTTTAGGTCACAGTTCAATTCGGGCATGATGTGATGAAGTATCACCTTAAACCTAGGGTCTACGATCTGAAAACCAGTTTGGCTGTTGAGACAGATTTGAAAAACGCAGCCTGCCCCCCCTTCACTCACCCCTCCCCTCAGTGTTCCAAGATCCCGCCCCCCAGCTCGTGTCGCCTCCTCACAACACACCCCCTCCGATACAGCAAGAAGCTGGCTGGCATAATATATCAACAACAACCAAAAACAACTCAGCTCAACTGAAAATAACAAACATGACAGTCATCCCCCTTGTAACACACAGCAGTAGCCATTTCAATTGGACCGGCGGCGAAGCGGGTCTGGCGTCACCAGAGCAGAGCCGATTGTGGGCGAGGATTTACCTCTCTCGGCGCCCGTTCCGACCAACAACGTTCAGTCATTAGCCAGTATAGGCACAGACTAACCAGAGTTATCCAGCAGACATCTCCCACTGTAGTAAACAAAGCTATTACCTGTTCAACCAGGGGCGGAACAGCCGATGCTGCGGGCCGGGGCTGCGGTTGTTCGCCAGCCGGCGGGCCGGGGCTGCAGCCGATGCTGCGGGCCGGGGCTGCGGTCGTTCGCCAGCCGGCGGGCCGAGGCTGCAGTCGATGCTGCAGTCGTTCGGTAGCCGGCTGCCGGCTGCCGGCGCAATGTTAAACAGTCCCAAATCATTCTGCAGCTTTTTCTTCCATACGACTCTCCATTGTTGAGCCCCTTTGGGACCTGTATTGCTCATATTTCTTCCTTATTCCAGCCTTTTTCTCGAAACTATTACATTTCCTTCTCTTCGATGTGGAAGATAACAGAAGCAGCCTCCCGGCTCTATGATGCTTCAGTAGCTATGCTGCTAGCTGATCACTGGTACATCAGAGAGCTAGTGGGGAGGAGGCGGGACCATGGGCATGACGGTGCGAAGCGAGGGAGACAGGGGATTGGATGGACTCACGGACCAATCGAACCACGCATGCCCGCGCGGTTCGATTGGTCAACTAGTATGCAGCTTTGCAGCGGATATAGTGAATGGATTTTTTTCATTCTTTTTGGTCTTTATATTGTGTAGATTGGACCATAGGACCATAACAGCCTTATAAACGGTGTTATTAAGATGTACAAAGCTTCCAAATCGTAGACCATAGCTTTAAGAGTATAAAAAGATCTACACCAAGAAGTTTTTTTTGTTTTTGGAGAGTTAGAACTTAAACTCTCATCAAGTGTGATTGTTGACTTCCTGGAGGTTAAACTGTGTAAAAAGTCACTGTGTGAGTTTGATCAACATGTCTATGTAGTGTTAGAATCGCACTGTCTGAGCATATGGTTCATAATAACTACTTTTGTTAGCTCAAAATTAAAACTGGGAAGCGTAAACGTGGCTTTATTTATTTCACTGCATATTAAAGAGAAAATTATAGGATATTATGGGAGATGGGTGGTGGGATGATTGACAATTCAAGGGTCACTAACAGGTTTTGTTATTTAACACTTGTTTTGTCACACCAACCTTGTTCACCTTACACTACATTTACAGAGACTGGACTCCGTCCAGATTGTACTTCACACTGCACTTACTAAAAATTTGCCTACACCAAAATGTTGACTTTTTCCAATTTGCTATGTAATGAGAAGGTTGTCAGTACACTTCATTAGAATGGTCATCAGAATGGTCATTTGGTCCTATTAAGTGGATCCAAACTGCCCAGCAGACCTAGTGGATGACCCTAGGGATGTTCAACTATGGAAACATTTAAACCTTGACAGATCAGTTTTTACGTTGTATATGTTGTCTTTTAGTGTATTCAGTTGAAGTCTGATTGAAAATTACTTGCTAAATTATATATTAAAATGATGAAGTTAGTTCAAAGTGTGACTCCTATCTGCTCCTTATGTGGAGAATGCAGTTGGTGTTGTGATACTTAAGGTTTTGTTTGTCACTGACACGACAGTTGAAACGTTAAACCAGGTTGAAAAGGTATCAGGATCAGGACTGACAGGACCTCTGACTGTTGTTGGAGTTTTCTCAGGACTGGGAGGCACAGCTGGAGAAAGCAGGCAGAGTGTCGTTTAGAGGTGTAGATTCATCCTCTGTTTGGATAGAATATCAGATGATGAAAAGTTTGAATAAACTTACCATCCAGAACGTTGATGTTCACTTCTATTAATGGATCAGTAAAATATGCATCAACTCCACAGTAATACTTTCCAGCATCTGACTTTTGGAGGTTAATGAAGGTTACATATAACTGGCCTCCACTGTTGGTTATTTCAATCCTGTTCTTTTTTGCTGTTCTCCTATATTCTGCTTTGATGATGATGTGTTTGTCTCTTGAGCAAGGGTTTTTACAGAGGAACATCCCATAACCTTTTACATCCCAGTAAACATTCCAGTTTGAGCATATGAAGCTCAAATTATTCCCAACATGACCATTTATGTTGAGGGTTTCAGTCTTCACAATGCTCAGACCTGAAAGTGAAAACAAACAAAACAAAAATTTGCAGTGTCATTGTTAAATAAATACATTTATTTTAAAACATTCATTTCATTACTCTCATTAAAGGAAAAGTTCGGTTCCTGCAGCTTTCACATTGTTTATAGAATGAAGAACAACAATATACTGACCCAGAAGTCTTTCCTGATCCAAACAGTGCTTCGGGAGATATTTAGATCCAAAATCGAGCAGCGGACATCCGTATAATGGTAGCCCGTAGGGCATGGATCGCCGCTCCTAAAAACTGCATTAATCGTCCAAAAACTCATTAGTTTCACCAATATTCCATCATGATCCGTTCCGGATGATCCATCATTGCAGTCTGTGTCTCTCCACACAGCGCTGTGTGGCTGCACTACTGACCTCTGAACTGACTAGTTTGTTTACGTGCCCTTCGCGCAAGCGCAGTACTCTCTGGAGCGTTGCCTTCGCGTCCTCATTTCTATGAGCTCCTTATCTGTAAACTCTGGCTCGAAACTGTAAGGACGTCCATCATATTCAAAGTTCTCCTCCACAACATCTTCATCCCATAAATATTCGTCCATTTTGCACAAAACTGGAAGAAGAAAGTCGATTTGTAGCTGCCGGTCTTTTCCTGAAACAATGAGCCGCACTGCGCAATGAGCCGCACTGCGAAGGGCACGTAAACAAACTCGTCAGTTCAGCCACACAGTGCTGTGTGGAGTGACACAGAATGCAATGGCGGATCATTTGGAACGGATCATGATGGAATATTGGTGAAAAACATGAGTTTTTGGACGATTAATGCAGTTTTTAGGAGCGGCGCTGTATGCCCTATGTGCTACCATTATACGGATGTACGCGGCTCGATTTTGGATCTAAATATCTCCTGAAGCACTGTTTGGATCAGGAAAGCCTTCTGGGTGAGTATATTGTTGTTCTTCGTTCTATAAACAATGTGAAAGCTGCAGGAACCGAACTTATCCTTTTACACAACCTCAAAGTGAAAACAAAGAAAAATTGATTTTAAGCTTTCTTTGTTTGTTTACATGAATGCATTTATTGTTAAAGAATATAATAAAAATAATAATAATAATGATAAAAATAATAGTAATAATAATAATAATGACAACAACAATAACAATAATAATAATAATAATAATAATAATAATAACAATAATAATAATAATAATAATCATGATAATAATAAAAAACAATAAAAGTAATCCAGTAATCTTTATTTGTATAGTGCCAATTCATAACAAGTGTTATCTCAAGACACTTGCCCTCGTTACGCAGAGGAATACGGTGAAAGCTGAGTTCTCCATGATGCACATCTGTTTCTGAATCAAGGGAAGCATCACAAAAACCCATCTCAGTAATATTTTTCTTATAATGTGCTTTTAATTAGTCTAAAACAGCCATTCAAAGCAGCTAGCTAACTACGGCGGAGTGATTTAGCAGAGGGACACACGGCGTGAGTCGGCTTAGGTCCGAATAAACTTTATATTTCCGAAAGATTAATGCACTTCAAAAAATGTATGTGTAGCGTACTCTTAAACTGTGGTATTACTTTTTGATTTGAGTTCTTGTAGGCGGAGAAAATAGCCTTCAACTCCAGTACGGTACTTTTCTATTAGCATCTTTTCTTCGTCACCGATGGTCACAGTCTGTGGCTTTCTGGTGGAGAGGAGAGAACTTTCTACAGTATCTGCTGTCCTTAGTGACCATATGGAGCTCATACAACCCCACTTCAAAAATACTGAACTATCCCTTTAACATGAATCCAAAATTTCATTATTTTTCAATTAGACTAAGATAACTATCAATTGAATACTGAGGGAGTCATCATGTGGAAAAAATACATTCATTTGACTGCTCCATCTGTCTCATTGCCTGTATACAAAAAAATAGACAGAGGAATTTTTTTGATGACCTCAACATGAACGGCAGTTATTTGTTGGTCCTGTGCACCGTCCTTTCCTATTCTTGGACGTTTTTCTTTGCTACCTCCAACGAGGAGGTCCTGTTTTTACCAGCTTATGTCTGCTTGTTGTTTTTGTGGTCTGTATGTTAGCAAGGTTATGCAAAAAACTACTGGACAGATTTTGCTGAAACATTTCAGGAGATGTTGTACTGACCTAACATATTAAACATGATCAAATTTTGGTTTATCCAGATAACCTCCAATAGGGAACGATCGTCTTTGCTCATTGGCTAACTAATAATGACATCAACATGAGCACTAAATGTGGGTTTTTAGGGCCAAGGAATCATATAATGTTGTTAATTTTATCATAAACCTATTGCATATAGATGTAACAGCAATATGTGAGCTACATTGGTCGAGTTCTGCTTTCTCAGAGTGTCTTTTAGTTGAATATGTATTGTTGGGCATTATGTTTCTTTAGCTGTGCAAAAAACACTCTGCAAATATGTATTTATCACTCTGTCTTAAACACTAATCAGATCACTGAACACTAGTAACACTCGACTTTGAACTTAGTTTTCCTGATTAAGGTCTGAGATTGAAATTTGCTGACTTTAGAACTATCTTGCCCAGAAGTCTATTTTTTAGGTTTATAATGACAAAAACATCTCCTAAAAATACTTATTTTATTCAGCGTCAAAAAGAATGTGATTATGTTATGTCCACCAAAAGTTTGTACAAGGGAAAACTATTGTATACTCTTTTGTATATGTATGCATTGTATATACTCTTCTACTAATCTTCGAAACATATTTTATCAGTGTTTTCAACTGCATTGCTCAACATGAGACAGAAATCAGATCAAAGAGAATGCAAAACAAAATCATGACAAGAACAAACTGTTTGGGTCATTTTAAGCTCCAACTGGAAGCAAGATGGAAGAAAAACTGGAAGAAAATAATAAGCTCTTGGTTTAATAAAACACAGATAAGTATTTAATAGATGTTGCACGTGTTAAAGAATGTGCTGCTTTTTATAATATGCAGAAAATCAATCAAATTAAAAACTTACTGAGGAGAAGACAAGTCCACATATGAAGTTTCATCATGTAGCCAATGACAGGCATCTGAGTCAAACTTCTTTGACCCTATCCAGGCTGACAAAGCCCTCCCCTTCCCCTGAACCAACACACACTAACTCACAGACACACAAATGTCACCATGAAGTGGGTACTAATGTATCTGAGCAAATGGAAAGAGAGCAATACACCTAAACAACACTTACGACATTTTGACACTTACCTATAACACTTGCTGCTGAACCGCATGCTGCTCAGACCACAAACCATCAGTTTACATTTTATGATGCTGCCAGCACAGCACGTAGGATTTTTGTTTGTTTCCATTTTTGAAGGCATTCAGGGAAGGAAAGTGTAATTCAACAGTACAAAGAAATAGAAAATTTGAGAATACAGGAGAAAAGTAGACAAGACACAACTCACAAAACATCAGCAACAAAAATAGTAATAGTAATCAAAAATAAACAGAAAAACAGGACCAATAATCAAACTCAAATGAAACTAAGGTACAAGATATCAATAACAAGTGTTTATATGAAAAAGAATACTGTTGCCTTTCTTTGTGAGTAAATCAAATTTATGGTTGGTTTAGAGGCAAAACTTTATACATATAAAGTTTTGCAACCAGGACCACATGGGGAATGGTGGAGGTTGGAAATGGTCTCTTTGTGTTAGGTTGATGCCTCTACCTGAAATGGTAATGTAACTATGCAGAAGTTAGCTGTAGCTTAAAGCTCGAAGAACTTATTCTTTTTTTTTTTTTTTTTTTTTTTTTTAAATGTATATTTTTTGGCATTTTGTGCCTTTATTGATAGGAAAGAGACAGTGGATAGGCTTGTGAAAGGGGGTGAGAGAGCAGGGGAAGACACTCTGCAAACTGGTCACAGGCGGGATTCGAACCTGGACTGGCAGAAGCATGTACATGGGGTGCTAACCACTATGCCAAACCAGCACCCCTTGAAGAACCTATTCAATAAAGCAATGCCCTGATTGTAAAACTGAATAGCTCTGTGCTTAGCCGTGCTATGCTAAACCTTGTAAGGCCCAGTTATATTACTAAGTCCATGGGAGGAAAAGGTGACTGTTTAGGTTCTGCTCTGCAAAGTCCAGTGCTGCAGGTTTGATGGTTTCTCAGTGGGTTCCAGGCCGGTCTGTCCCTCCAGCTCTTGGCTCTGAAGTCCACTGGTTGCTCTTTTTATTCCTTGAGTTAGCAGCTTGATGCTAACTCTGTGGTGTTGTTTCTTGTTTCAGATCAGGAACTCCTGTTTCTTAAGCAGGCTCTTGTGTCGCCTCTGGTGCTTCAGTCTGCCTTGAGCAGGACTGTGGAAAAAGTCCTGAGTTGTATTCCTGAGAAGAGACTGGAGAGGTTCAGTGTCTCTTCTACAGGCTGAGGGAGAGCTTCACTCCATGATTCAGAAAGAGACTGAGCAAGACTGCAAAGCAGAGCAGGGTCGTATTGTCCTTACCAGAGGGTTCACACCTACGTGTGAAACCTGGGGGGTGAGATGATGAGCCAAACTTTGGTTCAGGCTTCTGCAGGGACATGTTCCTTTTAGACCACATGGATCCCAACAACCCCTTCATCCAAAGCTCTTTGAACTGGTCCAAGAAGTTTGTAGCCTGTCTGTTCAAACTGTGCATGTTTAACACGTACGTCCTCTACACAACCAGAGACCCTCTTGGAGGTCATGCATAGTTAAGTCCTGGACCACATAGGGGGGGAGGAGGAGGAAGAGCAGATAGAGGAGGAGGAGGAAGTTGCAGGTGTTAGGCTGAGGGGGTAGGGACTTGGAAGATGGCTGGTGTACTCCAAGGTCACCTTACAACACTGACCCAGATAGCAGGCTAGTTAGATAGATTGGCAAATACGTACTTGAACACCTGATGTCCACCAGCAGGAAGTCCAGCAAGGAGGTGTAGAGTGAGACCAAAATGTAATGAACATCCTGTTGTTTCCTTTTGCACACAGGAGAGTGTTTCAAAGGTTGCCACGCTAAGTTTAACTGTTTTGTGAAGGGGTGAAAATGCACATCCAAACACACACACACACACACACACACACACACACACACACACACACACACACACACACACACACACACACACACAGTTTGCCAATCCCTTTCTCAGCACCATCAGTGTCATTGACTGTCATTGACAACAGTCGATACCTCTGCACTTGTGCAAGTAAGAAGTTATTTTGTTTTGGTAGTGATCCCAATCTGGATGTGGATCGAGAAAATGTTTGACTGATTTGTTAACATAGTGAAGTTTGGCAGTTTTTCTCAATTTTTAGCACTCAGTAGTTTCACAGTAGATTTTGATATTTCAAGGAATTTTTGTCATGGTAGAGGAATAAGTGATTAAATTTTGGTGGAGATCCAAATCTGGATGTAGATCCAGGAATTTTGCACAATATGCCAACTCTGCAAGGCTGGGCATTTTTGCTACAGTTTGGTGATAACTCAATACATTACAACTGACTTTTTTTTAAATGTATTTTTTGAGCATTTTGTGTCTTTATTGATCGGAGAGAGATAGTAAGTATGCCTGCAAAAGGAGGTGAGAGAGTAGTGGGAGACAGTGTTGCCAAACTCAGCAATTTTGTCGCTATTTTTAGCCACTTTCTGGATCCCCCGGCGAGAAAATTAGAGAAAAGCGACTAATCTAGTGTCTTTTTTAGTGGTCAGAGGCTCCAAGATCACAGGAGAAAAAATTTTAAAAAAGCGCTGTTTTCCCTCTTTCCCCGTTCAGAGAGAGAGAGGCAGAGCGGCAGATAGAGGGAGGGGGGGCGGAGTTGAGAACAGTGTGGCTGTCGCTTCCTTGTTGTTTTTTCTCACTCGCTCACACACAAAGACAGTGTATTTTTGATTTGCTGGAAAGAAAAAAAATCTACTAGCTTCTTTTAGGCTGGCCTATAGCTACTTCCGATGCTGAGGAGTTGGCAACACTGGTGAAAGACACTCTGCAAACTGGTCACAGGCAGGACTCAAACCTGAACTGGCAGAAGTAAGTACATGGGGTGCCTAGTTATTAACCACTCAGCCAACCAGCATCCCATTACAACTGATTTTGATGAAATTCTCAGGGAATGTGTGTCATAGCACAGGCAGGAAGTGATTCTATTTTGGTGGCGGTCTTCTCCCTCATCTGCCTGGAGCTCCTCCAGAGAAACTGCCGTATCGATCTCATCACGCTAGTATCGATCTGATACCAATACTCAGCTTGGTATCGATACTATTGATATTAAGATCAATACGCCCACCCCTAATCCTAATTCACTCTCTCTCTGCTCTGCAGCCACTCCTGCGTCTCCTTGATCTGATGTGTGTGTTTCAAAATAAATATACACCAAATTTTGAATAGAAAGACGCCCACAAATGCTGCTCTGATTAAAGTAACTCATGTCCACTATCTCCTGATTAAAGTTGAAAACACCATTCAGAACTACATTTGCAGCTGTGGCCTGTTTTATCCAGCAATGTTGCTTGTCACAATTTTGCGACTTTGGAGCCTAAAGAGTTAAATGTATTGGAATAAGTTTACAGTAAAAAAATCAAAACCTCATTTAATGTCATTAGTTTGGTTCTCTAACATCCTTTTTGATCACAGCTCTGATATCCATGTTGTTTATGGAAGCTGAGCCAGAGAATAAACAGAGTCATCCTCATCGCTCTTTGACTGATCGACTTTTGGTTGCCCAGCAGCGTTGGGTTGTTTTTTGGGAGACTGAACAACAGAGTAAAAAATGTCTGCATCTGGGACTTTTCTTCTTGTCCTTCCTCTTCTTGGACTGCTTCTGGAGCAGGACGCTGGACTGAACGGCACATCGTTTGAGTAGATACTGTCACCCTGACCAACACGTTCAGGGTCCAGGAGGTCGGTTGTGTTTGTGTAGACACTGTTGTTTGGATCAATAGAGGCGTAGACTGTAGAAATGATGTTAGGTTGTGATTGATGGTCTTCAGCTCTGATTTCATCGTATTCAACAACCTTAAAAGAGAAAACAGTAGAAGATCTTAATTAGAAACACTGAAAAGAAGTTAAGGAAATTACCATTATGCAGATGGTTGAATGATTGATATGTTCTGACTGACTGTTAAGAATAAAAGGTGTGACGTCACAGCACAGACCACTGAGTCTATGACCACATCATGGAGCTGGTGGATATTAGAAACCTTGCACTCCTCTTTCCTTCTCAGGACTTCTCACATATGCTCAACAGGGTTCAGGTCTGGAGACAAACCTGGCAAGTTGACATTCATAGTTCCCTCTGTGAAGTGTTGCTCGCCAGTAGTGGCAGCGCTCATGCAGCCCCAGACCATAACACTCCCACCACCATGCTTCACTGTTGGTGAAGCATGCTAAAAATTAATGCTGACCATCAAAAAAATATTGACACTTTGGACACTTTAACTTAGGGGTGTACACACTGTTGTTGTAAGCAGCTTAGACATTAATGGCTGTGTGTCGAGTTATTTTGAGAGGACAGTGAATTTATTCTTTAATACAAGCTATACATCACTACTCTATACTGAATCAAAGTGTCATTTGTTCAATGATGTTCCATGAAAAGACAAAATAAAACATTTGCAGATATTTGACGTGGGTAATCACTTTTGTGAGATAGTGTATCTTGTAAGAGTGTTTGTTTTGATGACTTTTTTCAGAGCTACATCTTTTAACAAATTTGGTTGTCAGTGCCGATATAAATGTTTGCTTCCATTTTGCCGTTCAAATGTTATTTTCCATGCCAAGTCTCACTGTTGTAGCCTCATAGTGGAGCTGCTGCCGCTACCTCTGACAACATATTAAATATGTGAAAGTCCAAAAACATTGGTGCTAAACAAAGTCTCTACTTACGTCTGCCAAGCTTGAAAGTTTAAGAATGAATTTTGAGGACATTTTCAGGGGATGTTGATCGTGGCAAAAAGGAAGAATTGGTTCAGTTTTGGTTGTGGTACAAATCTAGATGCAGATCAAGGGTTGTTTTTTTGTATTCATTTGTTCACATAGTGCAATCAGGCAGTTTTCTTCTTTTTTTAATGATTGGTAATTCCTCAGCACTTCCATTTTAATTCCATATTTAGTTTTGTCTGTTTCATCTGTCTTTCAGTTGCACCTTCAATCACTAATGTAGTGTCCTTCACAGAGTCATTGTTAATGTCCTGAGTTAAGATGATGAAGTTTCACTGTGGTGCTTTTGTGTAAATGCTCTGTAAAATGTGTCATCATTAAATATTCCCTCTGATAAAGTCATAACTGAAGTAAGCTCACCTCCAAAGCATCTCCTTGTGGTGGATGATGACCTGCCACAGCCCCTGAAGACATAAGAGGTAAGATTAGTCAATATTTCTGCCAACCGCTTTAACAGTTTTTTTTATAGCATGTGTTGAAGTTTGTGGTTCTTACTGTAGCATTTCCTGTTTGTCTTTCTCATCAGCAGCAGAAGAGCCATCAGGAGAGTCAGAGAGATGGTGACACCGATAATCAGATATGGTACACTTCCTGAGAGGGTAAAAAAAGACATGGCCTCAGGTTGTCATGGTTAAACCTCAACAAGTCCTCTGTCTTTTAAGAAAGGTTTTTAAACAAACCCGAAACATGTCCTGGAAGACCTGAAACAGCCTGTAACATTTGCTGATTCTGAGTATTAAACAGAAGCATTAAAGAAGAACCAACATGAGACTGTTGAGTCATTAATTATTTAATTATTTATTCTCAAAACATGTTATTTAAAAATAGTTTATTTAAACTAACTAAACTATTATTTAAAGGAACAGTCCCCTGACCCAAGGGGGCACCGACCCGCCTCACCAGCAGCACCAACGACAACACCTGGGAGTCCAGAACAGGGAAAACCCCTCAAACAGCACCTGCCTTCACGAACCACCTGCCCACCCTGCCCAAAGCCACCCCAACCCACCCACGGCAGGCCAGAGGCCCCAAGCCCCCCCGGAAGCCGAGTACCCTGGGACCAGCCCCCACCCCAGGGGAAGGGGGCCCTCGAGCCAATCTTATAAGGCACCGGGTGGCGAGGTGAGGCAGACTGTGGGCGTCTGACGGTGAGGTCGAGGTTAGGCGCTGCCCCCCAGAAGAGTCAAGGCCAAGAGGCAGCGATGGAGACCGCCGCCCCAATGCGGGAGCAGGGGGGGGGGGCAACCCATACAGAGCAGCAACCCAAGGCAGCCACCCGCGTCAAGGTCCCCAAAGAGCCACAGGCTCATTCCTGCTGCAGCCTTATCAGCTTAAGTCACCACACCTGCGCTCCCGCCCACACCTGCTCCTCATCTGCTGCAATCAGGCCACCTACTTAAACCCCAGCTCCACACACAATCGGGGTCAGACTGTCTTCGCCTTCATGCTGACAAGTTTTGTCCCTGACTCTGCCTCTAATGCCTGACCCTCGGCTTGACTGCAAGGTATCGACTACCTTCTGTTCTTCACTCACCCGTCTGCCTGAGTCCAGGCTATCGATCCTGCTTCTGTCTCTGATGCCGAGTTTTCACCTGTCCTGATCTGTGTTGGCCTGCCTGGCATCTGATCTTTCTGCCTGTCCTCGACGTTGAGATTCCGCCTGTGTCCTGATCCGTGTTGGCCTGCCTGGTTTCTGACCTTCCTGCCTGTCATCGACAACATGAGTTCGCCTGAGTTTCCACTCCATGTGTTCCTGAACGCCTCTGCTCGTCAAGTGACAGGGAATTCTGTTCCAGTCGCTCTGAACATCTCTGCTCGTCAAGCAAGTGTGAAGCCACTCCCTGTTTTCCTGAACACCACTGTCAGCCAAGCAAGAGTGTTTCCTGTCAAAGTCTTCCTGAACGCCTCCACATCATCCAGCTTGTGTGAGTCCAGTTCCGGGTTTCCTGTAAGCCTCTGTTTGCCAGGTGTGAGAGACTCAGCCGTTCATTCTGAAAGACTGTGTTCACCCATTGACTGTTCATCTCCTGTGTGATCGAGTGGAGAGAGCACTTGGCGATGGTCTCAGGCTCACGGGTTCGCTCCCCGCTCTGAACTGTGTATATGGTAATCTGTGAATAAAGTCTGTTCACTGTTTGCTTCTATACTACTTCGCTTCTGGGTCCTTCCTGCAACCGAGTCAAGTACTGGTTAAAATGGAAATCTCCTTTACTGGAGATCTGAAATAACAACATTCATATGCAAGTTCATTTAGATAATAGTCAGTCTTCAGCTGTGTTTTCCTGCTTCTGTGCCCTGCTACCTTCATTTGACGGACATCTAAACCTTAAACAGTGTCCTGGAGAGATGAATGACCAGCAATGATCTGGATCCCATCAGTACAGAACAGTCAACAAAGTAACTGTGTGTTCACGTATTAGCTTTAGCTGCGCTAGCCTGTAGCTGCTTTGTGAACATCATTAACCACACAGCACAAAGCCCAGTTTGTTATCCATGCCCCTGTCTGTGACATGTTACGAACACGTTCACATTACGCAGAAACATACAAAGATACTTACTGATCCAGACACAGGTCCAGCTCCATCCCTGTTTGAGCCGCATCCTCACACAGGGAGGTCTCCAATGTGATAAACTCTGTTCAGTCTGTATTTTCTTTGTTATTTCATGTCTGTTTGATATTTTCATTTGTGCTAATTTGTCACCTTGTGCAACAGAAGCTAGCAGCTAACCAGTATGAACAACAAAAAGGTTTCTTGCGTCATGGTGCAGCCCCCACCTCCCCAATCCTGTCAAGACTATGTTTTCACTTCACTGTGTGGAGCACGGACTCAAAGAAAAATTATGATGCCACATACTTCCAAACTGGTATATAAATGTGTGAAATGTCTGGTAATATACCTTTAAAACTCTAAGGGATCTACACCACAAAGTTTCACTTTTACCAAGAGTTGGAACTTAAACTCTTATCAAGTGTGACTGTTAACATTCTGGAGCCAAAACTTTGTAACACTTCCCTGTGTGACTTGTGATCAACACTTCGTTAATAGTCTGTCTGTTTTATTTATTTATTTATTTTATTTTATTTTGTTTTTTATTTTTTTCCCTTGTCTGCATTATCTTTTTAGCTGAGCACCATGTCTGGTGACAGACAAAAGACAAATGCCTTGTTTTTTTTTATTCTAGCAGTGATAGCTATGAAGGCAAAAAAGAAATACACTGCTATCAGTGACCATGACCAGCCCTCCCTGTAGGCTACACCATCAAATCAAACTTTATTTAACCCCTGATGTAAGCTGAGGGGGAGGGCTGTGTTACACCACAGTGTGAAAGAAGGGGAAACAGTGACATAAATAACAAGACAAGACAAAGGGGGTAGAGGACAAACAAAAATATCATTTAAGATTGCAGTCCTGGTGCCGTGCATATCTACGTCTGTACAGGGGGTAGAGGGTGTATGTAGCCAGGGACACCAGAGATGTGGGGTCTTGATAGTCAGGGATGGGCTCACAGGTACAGGAAAAAGAGGGAGCGTGCCTCACAGGGGGTGAGAAAATGTGAGAGAATGCCCAGCTCAGCATGTTCTGCGAAACAAATTACTTCTTTAGAGTAAGTCTCAACAGGAGCTTGGGTATTTGAGCACGTATGCAAGTGGGGTGATCACTGAAACCAAAGTAGTTGCCCATGCCCAGGGAGACCACGGCCAGGGGCATCCTCGGAGCACCAGAGAGCCAGAGACCCATCACCCGGACCCCAGGGGCAGCCCAGGGTCCAAGGGGCTTTCAACACGCTCCCCCAGCGGCACCAAGGGCAACACCAGGAGGTCCAGGGCAGGGGCCCCACACCAGCGCAACCCGCCCCCACCAACCACCTGCCCAGCCAGTGTTCACACTACATTGGAGGAAGACTGGAGGAAAGAATGGAGGAAACTTGCGAGGCAGGCCAACTGACAAGTACTATGTTCTTACCTGGCGCTGTGTGAGAAAGGATGAGAAACTTGTTTTTGAAACCAACCTTTATCACCTGAGATCAAATGTCAAGGGATTGAGTCCATCCAGAAAATAACACTGTAAGGTGTTGCCATTGCTGTATTTATTTACTGTATAAAAGCAAATTAGAGTAGAGTTGAGAGTGGTTCTTGAGAGATGGGTTGAAAGGTTGCTTCTTAATGGGGCAGGATTTATTATTTTTGCACTTGTTTTCAGACCAATTTATTTTCACCTGAAATTAAATATCCAGGGATTTTACTAACACCAAAATGTTGACTCTTTCAATTTGCTGTGCAATGAGAAGGTTGTTGGTACAAATCTTCAGCCCAGAATTGTCTTTATAATCCCTCTAAGTGTATCCAAACGGCCCAGCAGACCCAGTGATGACCCTAGGGATGTTCAACTATGGAAATATTGAATTCTTGATGGATCAGTTTGAACTTTGAATATATTGTCTTTTGGTGAGTTCAGTTGAATAAATGGATTTGCTGAATTATGAAATAAAATAATGATGTTAATTCAAAGTGCGTCTCCTACCTGCCCCTTGTGATGAGAATGCAGCCGGTGTTGTGATACTGAAGGTTTTGTTTGTTACCGACACGACAGTTGAAACATTAAACTCCGTTGAAAAGGTATCAGGATCAGGACTGACAGGACCTCTGACAGTTGTTGGAGTTTTCTCAGGACTGACAGGACCTCTGACTGTTGTTGGAGTTTTCTCAGGACTGGGAGGCACAGCTGGAGAAAGCAGGCAGAGTGTCGTTTAGAGGTGTAGATTCATCCACTGATTGGATAAAATATCAGATGAGGAATATTTTAATTAACTTACCATCCAGAACTTTGATGTTTACTTCTATTAATGGATCAGTAAAATATGCCTCAACTCCACAGTAATACTTTCCAGCATCTGACTTTTGGAGGTCATTGAAGGTTACATATAAATTACCTTCACTGTTGGTTATTTCAATCCTGTTCTTTTTTGCAGTTTTCCTATATTCTGCTTGAACAATGATGTGTTTGTCTTTTGAGCAAGGACTTTTACAGAGGTACTTGGCATTGTCTTTTATACTTGAGTAAACATTCCAGTTTGAGCATGTGAAGCTCAAATTATTCCCAACATGACCATCTTTGCTGAGGACTTTCGTCTTCACAAAGCTCAGACCTGAAAGTGAAAACAAAGAAAAAGAGATCTCTCAGTGACACTTTGTAAATGCATTTTTTTCCTTAAAATATAAGTTAGATTCCTTTCATTAAGAAACATGGTCAATTTTATTTTTGAACCCCAGTGATAAATATAAGACTAGTGACTTAAAGGTACAGTGTGTATTATTAAATGCTAAAATAAATAAAATAGCAGACTTGGTGAAAATGGAATAGATTACTTAAAATTATATGTAAATTAGTTTCTAATCAGCCTTAAAGCTGTGGTCTACGATTTGAAACTGCAGCCTGCCCCCCCTTCCCTCACCTCTCCCCTCCGTGTTCCAAGATCCCGCCCCCAGCTCGTGTCGCCTCGCCTCTGAACAAGCCCCCCCGGACAGAGCTACGAGCGACTAGCATAATATATCAGCAGCAAACTCAATCAAAAACAGCTCAGCTCAACTGAAAGTATCAAACACGACAGACATCCCCCTTGTAACACACAGCAGTAGCCATTTCAATTGGACCGCCAGAGCGGAGCCGATTGTGGGGGAGGATTTATCTTTCTCAGCCTGTCCTCCCCAGCTCAGCTTACAGTGCAAACGATTAGCGGCTAACAGGCTAACCCACTCTGCTACAAGTCATTAGCCAGGACAGGCACAGACTAACCAGAGTTATTCAGCAGACATCTCCCACTGTAGTAAACAAAGCTATTACCTGATCAACCAGGGGCGAAACGGCCAATGCTGAAGGTCTGACGGCCGACTGAGGCCGTTTGTTAGCCGTTAGCCCGCTAACAGGCCTCAACCCGCGGGCAGAGCTCCGTTGGGCCCCGCGGGAGAGGGAAGCGGCTTCCCGATTTCGGCGCTAGGCTTTTCCGGCTAGTTCAGTAGCTAACGCTGCTAGCTGCTCACCGGAAGTAGAGTGAGGAGGCGGGACCATGGGCATGACGCTGCGTAGTGAGGGAGACAGGGGATTGGATGGACTCACGGACCAACTCACGGACCAATTGAACCTTACAGGCTTCTAGGTTTGATTGGTCAGCTAGTATGCAGCTTCGCAGCGGATATACTGAATGGATTTTTTTCGTTCTTTTTGGTCTTTATACTGTGTAGATAGGACCATAGGACCATAACAGCCTTATAAACGGTGTTATTAATATGTACAAAGCTTCCAAATCGTAGACCATAGCTTTAAATAATGGTAAATGGACTTGAGCTTATAAAGCACTTTTCCAGTCATTGACCACACAAAGCTGCTTTACACCACAGGTCACACCCACCCATTCAGTACATTATTATTATTAGTCTTTATATCTTCAAACATGCCACAATTTTAATCGGGGGGAAGAGAAATCATAGAAAATATTGTTACAGTTTTTGTAAATGAGTTTTCTCTATACATTATTTGTGGCACATTTGGGTGCAGTCTTTGTCTCCAATGGTAAATGGACTTGAGCTTATATAGCACTTTTCCAGTCATTGACCACACAAAGCTGCTTTACACCACAGGTCACACCCACCCATTCACACCCATTCACGCTCACATTCACTCACTGATGGTTTCAGAGTTTCTATGTTAGTTATCCATCAGTATCTCTAACACAGTCACGCCCTTTCATGCCCATTTACACACCACTGACGCAGCAGTGGGAGCAACTTGGGGTTAAGTGTCTTGCCCAAGGACACATCGCCGTGTGTCGCCCTGAAGCTGGGCTTGAACCTGTAACCTCCCGATCACTGACCAAGCGCACTATCCAACTGCACCATCGACGCCACGAAAATTAATGTTTTGTTTTCGTTACCTTAGAATAAGTCATCTATATCTACATATTAGCGGGTCGTCTCTTATGGGGGCTTCCATCTTGCATTGCCATCTTTCTACCATAAGTCAGAGCGGACAAACTAAACGCTTTTGCGTTTTTTTTTATTGACGTCTACCGGAAATGCACAGTTGTGAAATAGACGAAGAAGAAGAGAATGATTACCAAGCAGCTGTGCTAATACAAAAAAACATGGAGGACCACACGTACAATTTGCCAGCAGTGGAGCATGAATCTTTGTCAAAGAAACGAAAACGTGACGAAGCCAAACGCAATCGGGACAGACTACGACAAAAAAACAGGGTCAACATCGGCGCTGCCTTTCCCAGATGGAAGTCCCTGAAGGCATAGATAAGTTTGCGGATAGATATCGAAGTTGCCTGTTTTTTGCTGGTCAGGTTAGACTAAGTGTCGAATTGTACTCTTATATGGAGCCAAATTTATTTGTTTACTTTCGGGAAAAGTCGGATTAAGACGCAGAGAATGTATCTGCTATGAGAGGCTTATTTCACGGCCACAAGCAATTTTCTGTGGCAGTAAGACAAAACATAGGCTGATAACTAAGCTATAGAGCGCTGTTGATGAGACAAAGATAAACATTTTCACCGTACTCCTTAGTTTTATTGTGTGCTCCTAATTTGTTATTTAGTAGCATATGTACACATTGGTACGGTGTACATTTTAGGATACTTCAGTCTCAGGAAAGCCTCTGTGTCATTTCTCAGACCAAACGGCCTAAGAAAAACCTCCCCTCAGACCAAACAGCATCAGAAAAAACATCCTCAGACCAAACTGCATCAGAAAAACCTCCCTGAATAAAACCTCCGTCAGATAATACGGCCTCAGGCTTCAAAATGAAAGTCATCAGACAAAATACTGGAAAAATGGACTCAAATAAAAAACAGCGCCAGGCCGTAACAATATCATAATCATCGTAACATCATAAATGTCAAGTCATCTTGAGACGGCATTCAGCTAAAAATCAGCCACGAGCAAACTTCCCGTTTTCAAAATAAAAGCATTCTTCATTATCTTGTATTAGTTCTTTAACGCTTTTGTAAATTAGGCTCTTGTTTTGGAGCTGACCGGAAGTTTCTTCGATAGCATAATGGCGCGCATAACGGAATGTCCGAAATACCGAAATGAAATTTGTATCCGTGCATTTATGGCTCAAATGACCACATTTTGGTATTCTACGTGGTGACTTTCTCGCCTGAAATGCTCTCTGAACTTTCAAATGTGTCGAATCAACAGAGATATTTGATAGCTTGGTGTGCGTTTGGTCTGGCGGAGGTTTTTCTGATGCCATTTGGTCTGAGAAATGACACAGAGGTTTCCCTGAGACTAAGGATGTCCTAAAATGTACACCATACATTGAGGGAGAGAGGGCATATGAGTTTATAGTCATCACTTGAGTTTTGCGATACGCTGGAAGCACTTGTTGTTGACGCCATGTTGAAAGAACACTTATTGTCCTTGGAAGGCCACCGTAGCTCCGGGGTTCTCCGACAGGGAGAGGGGAGCGCCGGAGTGCTGCAATCTCAAACCTCACCTTTAGATGTCGCTAAAAAGTACACACTGTACCTTTAATACATTTTATTCATGAAAAATGTAGCAGTGATTTTATCAGACCTAATTTTTTTTCCACTGAATAAGTGACAGCATCCTGTCAGTCTAAGGACCAATCAGTGAACACAGTTACTTCTCTTGATTTCTTCACTATAACATTCAATTTAAAGGGACTGTGAGGAGAATCTGTTCCCGGTGACATTAAGACTCTGCTACCCATGAGCATGCGCGACGACTGTGGTAATGCTGCGTTCCAGTAACCTTGGAACTGGGAGTGACATCATCTCTGACTTATCGGCGTTCCAGTTGAAGTCGGAAAAAAACATGCCGATCTACCAGGCTATTGTTAGCTGTTGTTAGCACGCCCTGTGTTGTATGAAGAATGTGATTATCACTATGGCAGCATTTTTGTAAATATAAGTCTAACAATAGAGCTGATCTAGAGCGACACACCCCAGTCAGAAGTGCAAATAAATGGATTATTAAAGGAGCTAAATAAATGTTCACACTGGGGGCATCCATCTTCGATTATCAACTCGGGGGTGGTGAGGTTTCACAGAGTTCCCAGTAGGAAATTCAGACTTTGGGGGAAATTTCAGTTGCAGTTTCCTACTCGGAACTCGGATATTCCTACTTCTGCCTACAACTTGAACGCACCACAAGCCAAAGCGTGTGTTTGTTGTTATGCAGCTCGGACCTTCCTCAGAACTTTGCATTTCTTTACAACTTCTTTTTTAACAACTTACAGGATGCAAAGCAACGAGGTAATGTATCTTTTTCTAGTTACGTAGCGGTAATTTTTCATGTGTGACAACAAGCAGTTTTTGGAAAACTTATTATCAGAGTTTTGTAGCCGGCTATAAATCGCTACTTACAGACCGGCGCTCTAAGACGTGACCGAATAATATAAATTTGCTCTAGTTTTAATTGTGATAGGCCTACTGAGTATCCAGGCCAGTCCAGCCCTGTTCGACCTGACTGGAAGGCTAAGAAATGGCATTTTTAGATAACCTATTCTGATGCTATAAAACTCATCTTAAAGTGTGTATTTCGATCAGGCATATGTGTAAAAGTGAGACTTTTTTGTAATTACTTAGAAACTCCTCACAGTCCCTTTAATGCAGGCAAAGCTGAATAAAATGGTTATTAAAATGGGAATGTCAGTAAAACCTTCCTCATTGGGCATTGATGGTGCAGTTGGATAGTGCGCTTGGTCAGTGATCGGAAGGTTGCAGGTTAAAGCCCAGCTCAGGGTGACAAATGGAGATGTGTCCTTGACATGACACTTAACCCCAAGTTGCTCCCACTGCTGCGTCAGTGGTGTGTAAATGGGCATGAAAGGGTGTGAATGTGTTAGAGATAGTGATGGATAACTAACATAGAAACTCTGAACCATCAGTGAGTGAATGTGAGAGTGAGTGGGTGTAAATGGGTAGGTGCAACCTGCGGTGTAAAGCATCTTTGTGTGGTCAATGACTGGAAAAGTGCTATATAAGCTCAAGTCCATTTACCATTGGAGACAAAGACTGCACCCAAATGTGCCACAAATAATGTATAGAGAAAACTCATTTACAAAAACTGTAACAATATTTTCTATGATTTCTCTTCCCCCCGATTAAAACTGTGGCAAGTTTTAAGATATAAAGACTAATAATGTACTCTAGTTTCGAAATAATAGCATAGGCAAATATTTTACATGTATATTTGGCACAATATTTAACTTGTTTGCTTTCAAATAAAATATAAAGATGATCAGAAAGTTAAGAGCAAATGTTTTGTGAAAACAGTGCAGCTCTCAGTGTCAGTATATTCAAGCCAAACTATAAGATGATCCATTTGTACTGGCTGTGCAAACATTTCATTATTTGGGCCACCACATTTCCCACATCCCTCAAAAACATACTAAAGCTGAGAAAAAAATCATGATTAGCCAACTTCACCAATTTTAAAGCACCAATTCTTCTTTTCTAAAGCTCCAGTAACATTTTCAACATGCATTTTTTTCTCTTTTTTTTCTCCTTGTCTGCATTATCTTTACAGCTGAGCACTGTGTCCGGTGGCAGCGTTGGAAAGACTAATGCATTTTTTTTCTAGCAGTGAGAGATATGTGAATATGATTCACTGCTATAGTGACCATCACCAGCCCTCCCTGTAGGCTACTCCATCATATAAAACTTTATTTAACCCCTGATGGGAGCTGAAGGGGAGGGCCGTGCCACACCACAGTGTGAAAGAAGGGGAAATAGTGACAGACAAGACAAGACAAGACAACTGGGAGAAGAACAGACAGGTATTGTAGCTAGTGTAAGATAGTAGTTCAAGTGCTGTGCTGATGCAAGTCATGAAGAGGGTGGCTCATGTGTAGAGTGGGGGGGGGGGGGGGGATGAAGACCCGAATTTTTATTTCGTTACAAAATGTTTTTTCTATGTCTAACCAAGTGTCGCATTGTTGACTATTGTGGATCCATTTTATGATATACTGCAGTTGGTTTGCTAAGAAGTAGTGGAAGAATTGTGGGGCTTCTGAGCCTCCGAGATGTTTGGGTTTCTGTAGTGTGGATAATTTAATCCTTGCTGGTTTATTTTTCCAGTAGTATTTTGAAATGATGGAATCTAGAAATTTAAACCAAGTGAGTGTAGGTTGAATTGGAATCATTGAAAATAAGTAATTTATTTTTGGTAATATTGACATTTTAACAGGAGCTATTCTGCCTGTAAGAGATATTGGTAGATTCATCCATCGTTCAAGGTCATCCGTAATTGTCTTCAACAGTGGTGTAAAATTTAGACTAAACAGCTTTGACAACCTGGAGGAGATGTGAATACCCAAGTACGTCAGGTGACTGGTGCATACAGGAATAGGTGGTGTATGGGCTGCCACATCCCAACTGCTGTTTTTAATGGGAAGAATACTTGATTTAGACCAGTTTATTGAGTAGTCTGATATATGGGAGAATGATCTGATTAAATTAATTGTTTCTTTTAATGACCTAGATTGGGATTTCTGATACAACAATATGTCATCTGCATATAAACTGATTTTGTGATGAGATGTTGGAGTCTCGATACCTATAATGTTATTATTCTGGCAAATGGCTGCTGCTAGGGGTTCAATAAAGATAGTAAATAATGAGGGGGAGAGTGGACACCCTTGCCTAGTCCCCCTGTGCAATGTAAAGTTTTGTGATGTTTGCCCATTAGTGATGATTGTGGCTGAAGGTGAGGTGTAGAGAGTCCTAATCCAATGAATAAATAATGGTCCGAAACCAAACCTCTCCAGTGCGGGAAACAGGAAGTCCCAGCTCACCCTGTCAAAGGCTTTCTCTGCATCTAACGAGACTATGTATGTATCTGCTGACTGTGATAATGAATACTGCATTAAATTAAATAACCTGCGTGTATTATTAGATGAATGTCTTCCTTTTATGAACCCAGTTTGATCGGGGTGAATAATAAAAGGAATAAATAATTCTTCTGTTGTTAATGGTAATTCGAGTTACCATTCAACATGCATTTTTGCCTTTAAAGTCTTACATCAAAACTCAAATGTACCAGTTTGTTTAAGAAGTTATTTGGTCAGTTATTTAAGATGTCATAATTATTCAATTAGACTAAGCTAACAACCTTTGTGTTCCTTTAAAACATCTCCTCATGTATTTTCAATTCAATACAGAGGAGTTACCTTGTGGAACAAATACATTCATTTAAATACTCCCTCTGTGTTGCTACCCACATCCAAAAATAGGCAGAGAAAGTTTTTGATGACCTTAACATGAGCGCCAGCAGTAACCACCTCCTTATAAAATGCAATACATTTGTTGGTCCTGAGCACCATCCCTTTTCTCCTCTGAAAATTTTCTACCTCCACCAATGAGGATATGTTTTGGCCAGTGTAAGTTTGCTTGCTTTTTGGTGGTCTGTTGGTAAGAGCCGTTGGTAATGGCCCAACTTAAACCTGATTAGATTTTGGTGGTGAGTTAACTTCCATTACTGAATGACTGTCTTTGCTTTGATTCTGCTATATGTGGGTTTTCAGGGCCAAGGAACCATATTGTGATGGTAATTTTATCAAAGAGCTATTTCATATAGATATAACAGCGATATGTGAGCTACCTTGGTGGAGGTTTCTTTCTCAGATTGCTTTCAAGTTTAATATGTATTGTTGTGCAGAGTGTTTCAGTAACTGCATAACATGAATAAAACTCTGCAAATATATTTTTCTCACTCTGTCTTACACACTAAACAGAGCACTTAACACTTGTTTAACACTTGACTTTGGTCTGGATTTTCCTGGTAAAGGTCTGAGACCAAATTTTTCAAATAAATAAATTTCCTGTCCAGAAGTCTATCGTGTTCATACTGACAGAAAAATCTCCCAAAAATCAGAAATACTTTCTTCTTTTATTCAGCACCACAAAGAATGTGATTTTGTTCTGTCCACTAAAAGTCTGTACAAGGTAAAAATAATTTTAGTCTTATTAATTATACACTTGACAGGGCTCTCGACTAACTTTTTGAGTTGGTTGCAACGGTGCACCTAAAAATAATTTCAAGGTGCACCAGCACAAAATTTAGGTGCACCCAAATTTTTCAGTGTCACCTTTAACGCCATGAGGTCACCATTTTATTACTCTCCATAAATTTTATATAATGTAAATGCTTTTTAAACAAGACTAAAATGTAAAGAAATACTTGCCTTTATTTGAAGCAAAATAATACATTTAATGTAAAACAGAGCGTTTAAAGTGCTTCACTGAATGAAATTTACAACTTTAAACTAAAACATTAAGCAGAATAAACATCTCCAAATAAAAGTGCTTGTTCTTAACCCTTTAAGGTCCAAGACCGTAGATGATAGCCAGAAAATTCTATTTTTTGGAGACTGAATTTTTATTTCACTTTCTGGTAAAATCCTACAAAAATCAGAATGTCCATAAAATTCAACATATAGATTTTTCGTATCTCATTTGATACATTAGGTGTTTTTGGCAACTGATAATCCATTTGAGGACATTTTTATCATTTATCTGATTTTATTCTGATGTTTTTTTGTCATTTGATGATCAAATTGAGTAAATAGAGGTATTATAAAAGTATGTATCAAATATGATACAATTGGCTTTATAGGATTAAAGTGCTTTACTGAACTGAAATATAATATTTCAAACGCAAACATCTCAAGTTAAATAAAATATTTCAAAATAATTAAACTTATGTTTAAGGTGCTATACTGAGCTGAAAAATGAAATAAATATCCAGATTTTTAACAACCAACAGCATATCATTTAACTGGATGAATTTGAACCTAGAATTAGACTTCACATACTATAGTCAATATTTACAAAACTGAAACTAAAGTCAATAATAAAAAACAATTTTCAAACTAATTTATAAAAACGACTTCAAGGGCAGAACATTTATGACTTCTTTTTAATTATTTTTTTCTCTTTTTTTGGCTTTTTTTTATTTACAGCTTAATGTTCAGTCGGGAGCTGTCAGTCAGGTCATTCGTCCTCAGTGGACGTGAACACTCATCTCTGTGCATTTGTGATTAATTAGTCGCATATGCGACCAAAATGGTCGCACTTGAGAGCCCTGCTTGAAATCTTCTTTACATATTTTATCAGTATTTTCAACTGCAATGTTAATGATCAACAGGAGATAAAAATAAATGATGAGAGAATGCAAAACCAAATCATACAAAGAAGAATTTGTGTGGGCCATTTTTAGTTCCAAGTTCAAACTAGTTTAAAAGGAAATAATAAGCTCTTGGATGATTAGACACAGTTCAGTATTGAATAGATATTTCACTTGTGAAAGAATATGGTGCTTTTTAAAATCTACAGAAAATCAATCACAAAAAAAACTTACTGAGGAGAAGACAAGTGCACACATGAAGTTTCATCCTGAAGACAATGACAGGCATCTGAGTCAAACTTCTTTGACCCTGTCCAGGCTGACAGACCCCTCCCCTTCCTCTGAACCAACACACACTAACTCACAGACACACAAATGTCCCCATGAAGTGGGTACTAATGTATCTGAGCAAATGGAAAGAGAGCAATACACCTAAACAACACTTGCAACATTTTGACACTTAGCTATAACACATGCAGCTGAACCGCATGCTGCTCAGACCACAAACCGTCAGTTTCCATTTTATGATGCTGCCAGGCACAGTGGGTATGCTTATTGTTTGTTTTTTTGTTTGTTTCCATTTTACAAGGCATTCAGGGAAGTAAAGTGTAGTTCAAACAGTACAAAGAAATATGAAAATTTGAAAATACAGGAGATAAGACAAGAAGACACAACTCACAAAACGAGACATCAGCAATAAACTAAAAAACAGGACGAGTAATGAAACACAAATCAAACCAGAGTACAAGATATCGGTCACAAGTGTTCATCTAAAGAAGAATATTGTTGCTTCTCTGTGTGGTTGAATCACATTGATGGTTGGTTTAGGGCCAAAACTTTATACAGAAATAAAAATGTAAAAAATAATTAACAGAAAAACACAACCCTCTTCCCTTCCCGTGTCCATGGAAGACAGACGCCAGAACATTGTGATCCCCTACACGTTGCAGGTTTATCTGAAAAAGTAAAGAGAATATTTGGCAAACACCACAGCCTGGAAACACACTGAGGCAGAAGTTAGTCCATCCCAAGGACAGCACACCCAGAGCGCAACAGAGCAATGTGGTGCATGCAGTCCAGTGCAGTGAGGAATGCTCAGACCTGTAGATTGAGGAAACAAAATCACAACCGTATGGCTCAACACAGGAGAGCCTCCTCCTCAGGTCAGGACTCACTGTCCACCTTCACTTAAAGGACACGGGAAGAGTGAATCGTTTCTGGGTCCTTTCAACAACTGGAACTGAAGTTTCAAGGTTTCAGGGTTTCTCTTTATTGTCACTGCAAATGCACAAGTACATAGCAACGAAATTCACTTGACAGTACGACCCGTCCAAGAACATACAAAGACATTCACAAAACATGGGGGACAGATCCAGGTCGAGCGTTCGTTGTCACCACAAGGCGCCACAATTTTCTCAGATAGGAAAGGAGGACATCAGGGAAAGAGGAGGAGGAAAAGGCCAGTCTCACACAATGCCCCACAAAGCACAGTGAGAGTCCAGGAAAAAAAAAGCTGAAGAAGCTTCTTAGACGAGAAGTGAAGCATCTTCCCAAAACTTCCGTCCAGTTGCCTTGATTTTGAATCTTCAAGATAACCATGGCCTGGATGAATGAGAATCTACACAGACCAGCATAACTTTTAAGCAATGTATAGTAAAAAGGAAATACAAACAAAAGATGATCATCACAAGAATGTAAATGTTTAACGATATCAAATGTAGGGCTCCAAGGGGAAGAGAGGTTCAGGTTACTTCAGAATAATGACTTTGGTCTTGGAGAGCATTGATATATATTCTGTAAAGATATTTATCCAGTGTGATGAGCTCAGTCTGTGTCTCATTGTCCAGTTCAGGTGGTTATGGCTGTAAGTCTGTGTCTGGTATTGTTGGGTTTATTACTGTGAGGTCTCAAAGTGAACAGAGTGGGAGTTCATGGACGGCTGCATCCAAAGAGATCTGATATGTGTTCATGACCCCCTCCCAAAATCTTTGGACTTGGGAGCAAAGCCACATGAAGGGTTTGTTGATTGAAGAAAGCAGTCGTCATTTGTCAAGTCTGAATCCGTTGAAATTCAGGAGTCCACAGCCTCTGTAACAGAGTGAAGCATCCTGGGAAAATGAAATATAAGTTAATGTTAAAGGACATAAACAGGATTCTGAAGTGCAGGTCAGGTATTAACACACATTTCAGCAGAGACAAACATGGTGTTACACAAATAAAGACTAATTAACTCTATATTCATCAGAGACAAATAAAATGAGGACAGATATATGATCTGGGAATTCATCGGTTTATCCATGGGTTTGTCTCTTTTTTTTTTTCAGCTCCATTACCTCTGCCCAGATGGATCATTTTTACTGCAAGTTTATGATATGTTCTATCTTGAGTTCACTGCTGGCTTCTGATTCATAAACACCTGCTTTGCTAAGGTGTCAGAATGATGAGCTTAAACATTATGGGATGCATTTAGGAAAAATTCTTGGTGAAAGTGAGGAAAATAGCAGCCAAAGTCTTTAATACATTAGAAAATTGTTTATGCATGTGTGTTTGAATGGCACAAAAGCTCATGGAGGTAGAGAGGACGTCTAAAGGTGCACATGCACATCAAAAATGACTGTTTTGTTTTTGTGTCTTTCCTCACTCCCAAGCCATAACAAGCAGATAGGCACCATTATTTTGTCTGTTTGTCCATTAACAAGAAATAGATGGGCAAAGCTCGCCTACCACTAATTAGCTTAGCTCTAACACTGGAAGTCAATGGGAAGTGTTGGCATGCCTCTGCCTACAGTCATCATATAAACTCTACAGCAGCTCAGTCACACTTTGCTCAATTGACCAATACTGAAACATGATTATGTTCAATGAAACTGGTCTTCAGCATCAGTCTCATTTTTTATGCCTTGCTTGTGTGTTTGTCTTACCCTCTGTTTGGTGTTAACACTCCATAGACCATTTGTTCATCCATTGTTCTTGGATTGAGGGTTTGATACACTCCATCATGATCTCCAGCCTGCAGAATCACAGCATACACAACAAACACTCAGTGGTCACTCCATTAGGTACACTCACTCAACTGTCCAAGCAAATAGCTAATGAGCCAATCATATTGTAGCAACTCAATGCATTAGGCATGTACACATAGGGCCTGATCTACTAAAGGCTTGCACATGTATAAAAACACGTGCTAACCTGCAACGCTGATTTACTAACAGGGTGCACTGAGGATTGCGTCTGTCAGATGAGCAGACTAGCATGCACAGTCCATTTAACATGTTTGCCCTCATGAATATGCAGAATACATGCAGATCATCAGAACATGTAGAATACTGAGGAGATGCTAATGTGATCATATAGCACCCACAATGTGATTTATCAAACACACAACTGATTGCGCACAGCGTTTTTGCGTCTAACTTTAGTATGTTTGAAAACCCGTGAAAAAAGGCACAGCATTACAAACGGAGGGCTGTGATCATGGTGGCACACAGCAATAGTATTAACTGAATATCCTCCATCACTGACTGAATTTTTTGATGAGAAACAGAAAGACCTGGAGGCTGTCTGTCATTATGAAGGACTGGAAAAGAGGGACAATCCAGTGTGCCATGAAGATGCACGCATCAAGTAAATCCTCTCTTTTTTGCACTCTTAATACATCGTGGTAGAGGTCATTTAACCTGTCCATTTTAATTCCAGATTTAGTTTTGTCTGTTTCATCTGTCTTTCAGCTGCACCTTTAATCACTAATGTAGTGTCCTTCACAGAGTCATTGTTAATGTCCTGAGTTAAGATGATGAAGTTTTACTGTGGTGCTTTTGTGTAAATGCTCTGTAAAAAGTCTCATTGTTAAATATTCCCTCTGATGAATTCATAACTGAAGTAAGCTCACCTCCAAAGCATCTCCTTGTGGTGGATGACGTCCTGCCACAGCCCCTGAAGAAATAAGAGGTAAGATGAGTCAATATTTCTGCTGACAGCTTTAACAGTTTTTTTCAGCATGTGTTGAAGTTTGTGGTTCATACTATGGCATTTCATGTTTATCTTTCTCAGCAGCAGCAGAAGAGCCATCAGGAGAGTCAGAGAGATGGTGACACCAACAATCAGATATGGGACACTTCCTGAGAGGGTAAAAAAAGACATGGTCTGATGTCATGGTTAAACCTCAACAAGTCCTCTGTCTTTGCAAAGAGGTTTAAAACAAACCTGAAACATGACCTGGATGACCTGAAACAGCCTGTAACATTTGCTGATTCTGAGTATTAAATTAAAGCAGAACCAACATGAGACTGTTGAGATATTGAATTATTTTAAAACTCATCATATTTAAACATTGTATTTTAAAGTAGTTTTAAAAAAACGTCCTCCTTTGTCACTTTGCTCTGACTTTAGGTCACAGTTCAATACGGGGATGATATGATGATGTAAGGATCACCTTAAGAGTAAAAAAGGATCCATACCAAAAAGTATTTTATAATTTTGGAGAGTTAGAACTTAAACTCTCATCAAGTGTGCTTGTTGACTTCCTGGAGGTTAAACTGTGTGACACTTCAATGTGTGACTTTTGATCAACACGTCTATGTAGTGTTAGAATCACACACAATGAGGGTTTGGTTAACAACTACAAATAACTACCTATGTTAACTCTTTATTAAAACTGGGAAGCGTAAACATGGCTTTCTTTATTTTACTGCATATTAAAGAGAAAATTATAGGATATTATGGGAGGTGGGTGGGATTATTGACAATTCAAGGGTCACTAACAGGTTTTATTATTTAACACTTGTTTTGTCACAGCAACCTTTTCACCTTAAATTAAATTACATGGACTGGACTCCATCCAGATTAGAATTCAAAATGAACTTGCTGAAATTTTACCAACACCAAAATATTGACTGTTTTCAATTCCATGTGTAATAAGAAAGTATTTGGTCCAAATCTTCAGCCCAGAATTGTCATTTTATTCCCTTGATGTGATTCCAAACTGCCCAGCAGACCTAGTGGATGACCATAGGGATGTTCAGTTATGGAAATATTTACATCACCACTTTTCAGTTTTTACATTGAATATGTTGTCTTTTAGTGTATTCAGTTGAAGTCTGATCGAAAAGGATTTTACTAAATTATGAATCAAAATAATAAAGTCAGTTCAAAGTGTGTCTTCTACCTGCTCCTTGTGTGGAGAATGCAGTTGGTGTTGTGATACTGAAGGTTTTGTTTGTCACTGACACAACAGTTGAAACATTAAACTCCGTTGAAAAGGTATCAGGATCAGGACTGACAGGACCTCTGACTGTTGTTGGAGTTTTCTCAGGACTGGGAGGCACAGCTGGAGAAAACAGGCAGAGTGTGGTTTAGAGGTGTAGATTCATCCTCTGTTTGGATAGAATATCAGATGAGGAAAAGTTTGAATAAACTTACCATCCAGAACGTTGATGTTCACTTCTATTAATGGATCAGTAAAATATACCTCAACTCCACAGTAATACTTTCCAGCATCTGACTTTTGAAGGTCATTGAAGGTCACATATAAATTACCTTCACTGTTGATTATTTCAATCCTGTTCTTTCTTGCTGTTTCCCTATATTCTGCTTGAACAATGATGTGTTTCTTTTCTTTGCAAGGGTTTTTACAGAGGTACTTTGCATACTCTCTTACATCCCAGTAAACATTCCAGTTTGAGCATATGAAGCTCAAATTATTCCCAACATGACCATCTATGTTGAGGACTTTCATCTTCACAAAGCTCAGATCTGAAAGTGAAAACAAAGAAAAATAGATTTTTAGTGTTTCTAGTTTGTTTAAATGAATGCATTTATTGTTTAATAATGATAATAATAATAATAATAATAATAATAATAATAATAATAATAATAATAATAATAATAATAATTATAATAATTATAATTATAATAATAATAATAATTATTATTATTATTATTATTAGGTCAAATTATCTATTTAAACCCCAGTGAGAAGTATGTCATTAGTCATTTTTAAAACACATTTTCTTTAAAAAATAAAGTAGAAATGATTTTATCAGACCTCATGTTTTACAAATAAAGAAGTAACAACTTCCTGTCAGCCTATGGACCAATCAGTGAGCACAGTTACTTCTTCTGTTTCTTTCTTGACTAAAGCATTCAATTTAATGCAGCCAAAGGTGAATAAATGGTTATAAAAAGGGAATGTGTTTAACATCTTGACCATTGGAGACAAAAACTGCATTCAAAACGTGCCACAAATAATGTACAGAGCAAAAACTTATTTACAAAATATCATAACAACATTTTGCATGATTTTCTCTTCCCCCTCTTACAATTTTAACATATCTGGAGATATGAATATTTATAATGTACTCTGTTTTCATAAGTATAGGACCTGCACGTAATTTGCCCTGGCACATTTTTTTACTCGTTTGTTTTCTAATAAAATTAAATGATCATCAGAAAGTTAAGTTTAAATGTTTTGCGATAAAAGTGCAGCCCTGAGTGTCAGTTTAAGCAGGCCGAACTAAGATGATCAAATTGTGCTGACTGTGCAAACATTTCATTGTTTGGATCAGCACATGTCTCACATATCCCCCCAAAATACTAAAGCTACAGAAACAATTTGTTACATTAGACACCTTCTTAAATTTTTAAGCAGTTTTGTATCTTTGTAATTTTATATCTTTTTCCAAAACTCCATTTGTTCACTAATTTTAACATTAACATTCTCAAAACTCAAATATATCAAAAAATAAAACTCTTAACAGCAATTCAAAATTTCAGAATTATTCAGTTAGACTAAGCCAACAACCTTCATGTTCCCTTTAAACATCTCTTTATGTATTTTCAATTGAACACAGGGGAGTTATCTTGTTGAACAAATACATTCATTTGAATACTCCCTTTGTGTCATTGAAATAAATAACACTCTGCAAATATATATTTCTCACTCTGTCTAAAACACTAAACAGATCACTGAACACTTGTTTAACACTTGACTTTGGTCTTGATTTTCCTGATGAAGATCTGAGATAAAAAATATTGCAAATAAATAAATTTCCTGCCCAGAGGTCTATATTTATGTTCATAATGTCACAAACACCTCCCAAAATTCCAAAATACTTCTTTTATTCAGTGTCACAAAGAATGTGATTATGTTCTGTCCACTAAAAGTTTGTAAAAGGTAGAAACTATTTTAGAGCCTTTTGAATTATATACTCTAAATTATCTTAACATATTTTATCAGTGTTTTCAACTGCACTGTTCAACATGAGACAGAAATCCAATAAGAGAGAATGCAAAACAAAATCATGACAAGAAGAAGCTGTTTGTGTCTCATTTTCAGCTCCGATTGGAAACAAGTCTTAAAACAGAAGAGCGGAAAAGCTAAACTCTTGGATGATAAAACACAGATAAGTATTTAATAGATGTTGCACTTGTTAAAGAATATGTTGCTTTTTTAAATATGCAGATAGTCAATCAAATTAAAAACTTACTGAAGAGAAGACAAGTGCATAAACGAAGTTTCATCATGAAGACAATGACAGGCGTCTGAGTCAAACTTCTTTGACCCTGTCCGGGCTGACAGACCCCTCCCCTTCCTCTAACACACAGACACACAAATGTCACCAACAAGTGAGTACAAATGTATCTGAGCAGATGGAGAGAGAGCAATACACAAAAATAACACTTAGGACATTTTGACACTTTAAAGCCACGACACATGCAGCTCAGACCTGTGAGCAGCTCAGACCACAAACCGTCAGTTTCCATTTTATGATGCTGCCAGGCACAGCGGGTATGATTATTGTTTGTTTGTTTTTTTTAACATTTTACAAGACATTCAGGAGAGTAATGTGGAGTTCAAACACTACAAAGAAATAAGAAATTTGAAAATGCAGGAGATAATAAGACAACAAGACACAACTCACAAATCGAGACATCAGCAATAAAAAACTGGGATAGTAATAAAAACTCAACAAGAAACAGAACAAGTACAGAAACACAAATCAAACCAGAGCACAGGATATCAGTCACAAGTGTTCATGTGAATAAGAATACTGTTGTCTCTCTGTGTGGGTGAATCACATTTATGGTTGGTTTAGGGCCAAAACTTTATACAGAAATAAAAAATTTAAAAATAAAAATAAAACATCATAAAAAAAGAACCAAAAAAACAAAACAAAAAAACACCACTCTTCCTTTCCCGTGTCCATGGAAGAGAGATGCAACAACATTGTGATCCCTTACACGTTGCAGGTTTATCAGAAAAACTCAAGAGAATCTTTGGCGAACACCACATTTATGTTTACTTCAAGCCTAGAAAACACACTGAGGCAGAAGAGTGTGCAGAGCCTGGCGTCCCTGTGCAGTTTGAATTTCGTCCGCCGCACCGCCGTGCACAGCCAATTTGACAATTTGGTAGAATGTCCGCACAGAGATTGGTGTGACGGCGCACCAGAGGGAGGTGCCAACAGATTCAGGTTGGCGCAGTGACAATTTTGTGGCATAATACTGCGCAGAAGGTACCCTGAAAGCTCACCAGCTCCAACCTGATCTATTCTTGGCACAGGAAAAGTGCACCCTCCTCAGCTGTAATTTGGTGACAGGTGCACATGTGAAAACATGTCACCAAACCATCAAAGGCAGGTTTCCAGAGTGTCAGGCACATTTTAATGCAATAAACAATCACAGCAATCACTATTTAATGTAACCGTCTGAACCAGCATATACATTTGTATCTATATTAACTGTCCTGTCACATCTGATATCACCTCTGAGCCTGGAGTGCGCTTTTCTGAGACTGCAGGAAAGTGCGCTGGACACACCCTGCACAGAGGCGGCGCAGGGCAGGTGCGTTGCACTTGTGCCTGGTCTACGAAATTAGAGCCCCCAGATTTAGACAGAGCAATGTGGTGTATGCAGTCAAGTGCAGTGAGGAATGCTCAGACCTGTACATTGGGGAAACTAAAGACCCACTTCACAAGCATATGGCTCAACACAGGAGAGCCTCCTCCTCAGGTCAGGACTCTGCTGTCCACCTTCACTAAAAGGACATGGGACACTCTTGAGGACTGCTATGTGCAGGTTTTGGTGAGAGAGGAAAGATGGTTTGAAAGAAGAGTTAAAGAAGCCATCTTCACCGGACTGGAGAAACCTTCTCTGAACAGAGGTGGTGGACTCAGGCACAACCTCTCAGCCACATATAATGCTGTATTAAACTCTTTACCCAGGAAGTTCTCTAAACATTCTCACCTGGGAGCATGTGACCATAAAGGCCCCTACACACCAAATGCGGCAAGCGCAGGTGGTCGGCGTCAAACCCATTCATTGTGTATGTGCTACCGCCGCACAAGCGCGGCCCCGCGGTGCGCAAAGTTCAACGGTGCGCAAGGGGGGCGCCTGCCGCCGTGCCGGGGGGCACACAAATTAGTCACAAATTGAAAAATTTTCAATTTGGACGCAGCGCACTGTGACGACATCTTAGCGCATCCAATAGGAGAGGCTGCATCTGATATCTGTTCATGACCCCCTCCCAAAACATTTGGACTGGGGGGCAGTGCCACATGGAGGGTTTGTTTATAAGAAAGTTGCCTGTATGTTTGTCGAGTCTGAATCAGTTGAAATTCAGGAGTCCGTGGCCTCTTTGACAGAGTGAAGCATCCTGGGAAAATGAAATACAGATTAATGTTAAAGGACATAAACAGGGTTCTGAAGTTCAGGTCAGGTATTAACACACAGTTCAACAGAGACAACCATGGTGCTACACGGATAAAGAATAATTAACTCTAGAATCATCAGAGACAAATGTGATGAGGACAGATTTAATGATCTGGGCATCCATGAGTTTGCCTCACATCATTTTTTACTTTTAGTCCCATTTTCTCTGCCTGGATGGATTATAAACGTAGAAAATTAAGAGTATGGATTCAGCCTGTGCTACTTTGATGGGCCTTTAGCTGCCACCCACAGTCCTTCATTTTAGAGATGTGAGCCATTCTTAAATTTATCAGTGGAGTGAAGCAGACTTGAAAAACAAACAAAGTTGGGCTATACCTTAAAGTGGATAATAGTGGAGGAGGGGGCTCCAGAGGGGTCAACAATGAATCACTACAATTACAAACATGAAAAAAACTGGATTAATGGTCTGAAGAAAGAGAGGACAGCTGAGGAGAAAGGGTTTCATATTTTATCAAGACAGCTCTCTAGCTGACACTGCACTCTCGGTAAAGCAGTTTCTGATCCATAAATAAATCACAGAGCTGATCACCCCCCCTGTTCACCTGATTGAGCACCGTGTGACTTTTTCCTTCTGGTCTAAGATCAAATCTGTGCTCAGAGAAGAAGCACAGGAGTTCTGACTGTCTGCAGAAGAGCTGCTGCTCTGCTCTGATCAGTGAACACCTGAATGCAGAGGTGTGATGATGCAGAGGGAGACTGAAGGAGGACGACACTGAAACATGTTTATGTTCAATGAAACTGATCCTCAGCATTAGTCTCATTTTTAAGCCTTGCTTGTGTGTTTGTCTTACCCTTTGTCTGGTGTTAACACTCCATAGACCATTTGCCCATCCACTGTTCTCGGATTGAGGGTTTGATTCGCTCCATCATGATCTCCAGCCTGCAGAATCACAACATACACAACAAACACTCAGTGGTCACTGCATTAGGTACACTCGCTCATCCGTCCAAGCAAATAGCCAATGAACCAATCATATTATAGCAGCTCGATGTAATGGGCATGCAAACAAACTTGTACCAGTTGTAATCCTACGTCCAATCACAGTTTGCCAAAAATATTGTCAGAGCAACAAAAATAAATCTACTATCATTTCTTCCTCTAGACACAAAATGTTCAAATGTTATACGAAGTTTCTCCACATCTCTCTCTGTCTGGCAGTAGGTTGATCCAAAGTTAGGTTTAGAAGGTTTGTACAGTTTGGGTCTTATTTACTGTCATCAAAACCATGCAAAGGCTTTGTTCATACGCACAGTTGGCACGAGAGACACAGGGGTATGTCCCCCTCAGATTCATAGTTCGATCAAGCCAGAAGCAGAACGGGGTGGACAACTTTGACCAAAACATTTCTTACTATCCCTTCATCCAAAGCTCTCTGAACTGGTCCAAGAAGTTTGTAGCCTGTCTGCTCCAACTATGCATGTTTAACGCGTACGTCCTCTACAGAACCAGAAACTCAGGTGAGTGTAAAACCCTCTTGGAGTTCATACATAGTGAAGTCCTGGATCACACAGAGGAGGAGGGGGAGGAGGGAGAACAGGTGGAGGAGGAGGAAGTTGCAGGTGTGGGGCTGAGGGAGGTGGGGACTTGGAAGATGGCCGGTTTACTCCAAGGTCACCTTATGACGCTGACCCAGGTAGCAGGCTCGATGGAAAGATTGGTCAACATGTACTTGAACACCTGAGTGAGACCAAAATGTAGTGCAAGTCCTGTTGTGTCCCTTTGCACACAACAGAGTGTTTCATAGGTTGCCAGAATAAGTTGAACTGTTTTGTGGAGGGGTGAAAACACACATCCAAACACACACACACACAGTTTGTCAATCCCTTTCTCGACAGCAGCAGTGTCACTGACTGTCATTGACAACAGAGCTGATACCCGAGGCCTCCGCGCTCCGGTTATCATGAACACGACAACTGTAACAGCAATAACAACGACATCAAGCTGCTGTCTCGGTTTTGAACCTGACAAGAACAGGAACTGGAGGCCATACTCACCACCAAGGTGACCACTAGGAGAATGTGAAGGTGATGCTGAGGGGAAAAAAAACGAAGGTATGCATTTGTTTTCTTCTTTAATCAGGTGTTATTATCTGCTACAGAACTTCTTTAAAACCCTGATCTGACTTATTAATTAAGTGGACCATACAGTATATTTGACAAGTCAACTGAGAGGAGTCCAGCTGCAGACCTCCACTCTCAGCTGGCTAAGGGCTCCTATAATGTGAGACGGATGTGACGGAAATAAACAATGACTATATAGCCCCCTTCACACCGCCGAGTAGCAACGCGCCACCGTTCATTTTAATGAGGGACGGGCAACAGACAGGAAGCAGTTTTAACCGCAGCATAGGACAGAAAAGCGGTTGCCGCCCACGTGAACGCGCACAGATTTTGCTATATATATGCTATATATATGTACAGTATATAATGTCTATGAACTTGACCCTTCCGCACTTAAACTTTCTAGCGGTAGCCGCCAATCACACCGAAGGAGCGAGAGAGCAGACTTCACAGGTCAAAGCAAACATTAGATGAGCTCTACCAAACGGCTCTACCTTAATGTAAAGATAATCGGGAGAAGAACTTGGCATGAGGCAGCATTTCACTAATGAGTGTTTGGGGAGGGAGTATTGTGAAGGACTTTTGGGCTCTGCTGTGACATTCACCGAATCGCCTCTCCATCACTACCGCCTTGGACTCTATGCTTGTACCGCAGCAGCATTAGACCCTTTAAAAAATCCTTGGCATTTGGGGGACTTATCCGGCAGGGAAGCTGTTTTTTTGGCAGTTGCAGCGCGGCAGTGTGAAGGGGCCTAAACTAATAAAACCTTGAATTGATGCTGCCGTTATCTCCATTTTACGGTTCAAACAGCAGTGACTGTAAACGCAGAGATAGTGATAGGACTGTCAAGCAAATAAAGCAATTGTGTCCCTCTCTAGGAAATGAAAACGCTCGAGATCATTACACCAAACAGAGGTGCCCACACACTTCTGTTGCTCTACTGATGACCTGCATTTTAAACTTTGTTTTTTTAATGTAACATGACTGAGGAGTCAAGTTAACCAATCAAAAGGCAGAAAACCTGAAGTGTCTGCCAAACATACCTTTGGAGACAGTGATCTCTTTTTTATTTGGTAGTATTTTACTTCGATATCATGGCACCATTTCTTTCTGACATTGGAGGAGTAGAGCCTCTTATTTTGTTGTATCATGACGTCACTTCCTTCTGACGTTGGAGGTGTAGAGTCTCCAAGACAGTCGGCTGAGAGTGGAGGTGTGCAGCTGGAGTATTTTGAGTCAGTTGGGATAACAGCCCATAGAAAATCTGTGGGAATGTGCAGAACGATCAAAAGCTTATCTGGCAGGTGATTGGACTTTATTGCACCATTCATATTCATTACGGTCCAATAAGATAATGTACTACAAAGGTTCCAAAACAACAACCGTGAACCATTTTGTAGAACAAATTTTCACCAAAACCTGTTTAAATGGAGCAAAAATACATTTCTTCTGAAAAGTACTCAGTGTTTGTTATTCATCTACAAAAGGAACGTAACGTACGTTTGTCTAAACTGCTACTCAAGCTGATAGCATCGAAGCTAATCTCTATACGAGCAGTCACTTCCTGTCCATAGCTCCCACCTCTTCCTGCTCTAAAGGACTCTGATTGGGCCGTGCCCTTGGGTATATGAATCTGCCTGATTACAGACATTAAATCAGGTAAATCCTCGGTCCATGAATGCCAGGCTTGTAAACCAGTTAACTAACAATCTGAACCCTGTAGATGGCAGCAGTGCTCTGGATGAGTGATCAGCATGTATGAGAGTGATCAGTATGACGAGATGTGAGATGACAGGAGAAAAGAGAAAAAACGGGGGAAGTTAGACAAGTTTAGGCTGCTCACACTCAAACAGATTGCAGTAGTTCAGAGAGAGTGTCAAGATCACCCCCCCCAGCCAATAAGAAAATATTTTTTTTTCTTGTAAAATGCTAACTTGTGAAATAATTGAGGCCAAGATCCTGACAATTCAGTCCAAAAAATTGTGATAGTTGTTTTAGCCTTAATTTAACCAAGAAAAGAAGCTCATTGAAATAAAAAAAAATCTCTATTAAAGAGTACCTGGAAAGAGAGGCAACAGCACAGCTAAAAGCGTTTCTTTAATAACAGTAATACATACAAATTCCCATCTGTGAGAGAGATGGTGTAATCAACAATCATCTTATGTCCATATTTTTGGAAGGACAAACCCAAGAACTCATCAACATCGGTCCTCCTTATTGCTTTTGCAAAGAAAGACGTTGCAAAAACACTGACTAAACTTAAACATGGTCATGACATACAGATGATGACATTAATAGATACATAAATGTTGACTTTGTAGTGATCATGAGTCTGCTTCACATGATAGCGCACGCTGCTGCTGCTCTGCTGTGCACCGGTGCTCTCCCTCTTTGCTGGGGGAAATGCAGCTTGTATGGACGCTACTGCACTACCTGATCACTAAAGTATCTAAGCTACTGACGAGTTGTTCCACTCAATGATTCTTCCACAAAGCTACTGGAAAACATAATTAAACTTAAAAGGGATGGTTGTTAAGGAGTTCTGTCTTCATCAACAGTCACCAACCTGTAGATCTAGATCTTCCACTCTTTTAGACCATCGCGTATATGGATCCAGTGAATTCAGCTGCCTGAGTTTGAGAAGCATGTGACTTCAAATCCACTGTTTTTCTGTTTTTTTCCTTCTATACGTCACAGAATCAGAATCACTCTATTCTCTTTGTATCTGAATACAACATAATTAATATGACCATCAGTGTGTCTACCTTAAAATTTAGGTTAAAAACAACATGTAGCAAAAACAATGCACAGGACAAAATTGACACTGAAGAAGTTACAAAAAGATAAAGTGACTAAGAGTTTTAAGGTGTCATTGTGGCTGGTATGTTAAAAAATGTCCCTTTTTCAGTGTGCTGGTTGCTGTGGGATAAAAAACTGTCTTGGAGTCTGGATGTGCGTGTTGTAGCTGCCCTGTACCATCTGCCACATCATTGGATTGAAGCGTTTATGTACTGGCTTAAGACTTAACAAATTAAATTTATTGGTGAATTATTGCTATAATCCGAGTTTTCTCTGTAGAATTTGGTGGACAGATGTAGCTGGCTTGTTTTGACCTGTTAAAAATGTGAAGTAGGGAAGTTGTGTGACATTTTTAGTCATAACTCAATAATTTCACAACAGACTTTGAAAATAGTTCTGCAAATGTTTGTCATTGTGCAAGCAAGAAGTAATTTTGGTTTGGTAGTGATCCCAATCTGGATATGGATCTAGAACATTTTTGATTGATTTTTAACATTATGAAGTTTGGCAGTTTTCCTCAATTTTTAGCAATAACTCTATAATTTCACAATATATTTTGAGGAAATTTTTGACATGGATAAAGAAATAATTGATTTGACTTTGGTAGTGGTCCCAATCTGGATGTGGATTTAGAAAACTTTTGACTGATTTGTTGACATTGTGAAGTTTGGCACTTTTCCTTAATTTTGGCAAATCTATAATTTCACAATATATTTTGATATTTCAGGGAATTTTGACTTGGTTAGAGAAAGAAGTGGTTTGATTTTTGGTGGTGTTCCAAATCCCGGTATGGATCTAGGAAATTTGAACAATATGCCAGCACTGCAAGGCTGGGCATTTTTACTACATTTTTGGTGATAACTCAATAAATTACAACTGATTTTGATGATATTTTCAGGTAATGACTGTCCCCTGCTTCCCAGACCATGTCAACTCCTCTGCACTCACAGATTACTTCCACCCCAGCCACGGAGAGGCAAACTACTGCCACTACTTGTAGATGTGCTGCCAGTTTCGTTCTCGCTGGAAGAATGATCATCATCCTCAGAGGGAGGGAGCCACTGCTGCGTCTCCTTGATCTGGTGAGTGTGTTTCAAAATAAATGTACACCAAAATATTGAACAGAAAGACGCCCACAAATGCTGCTCTGATTAAAGTAACACATGTTCACTATTTCCTGGGGGAAAGTGTTAACACTATTCAGAACTACATTTGCAGCTACGGCCTGTTTTATCCAGCAATGTTGCTTGTCACAATTTTGCGACTGGCACCTAAAAAGTTAAATGTACTGTAATAAGTTTAACAGTAAAATATTAAAACCTCATTCAATGTCATTAGTTTGGTTCTCAAACATCTTCTTGATCACAGCCGTGATATTCATGTTGTTTATGGAAGCTGAGCCAGAGAATAAACACAGTCATCCTCATTGCTCTTTGACTGATCGACTTTTGGTTGCCCAACAGCGTTGGGTTGTTTTTTGGGAGACTGAACAACAGAGTAAAAAATGTCTGCATGCTCGTCTGGGACTCTTCTTCCAGTCTTTCCTCTTCTCAGACTGCTTCTGGAGCAGGACGCTGGACTGAACGGCACATCGTTTGAGTAGATACTGTCACCCTGACCAACATGTTCAGGGTCCAGGAGGTCGGTTGTGTTTGCGTAGACACTGTTGTTTGGATCAACAGAGAAGTAGACTGTAGAAAAGACGTTAGCCTGTGATTGATGGTCTTCAGGTCTGATTTCATCGTATTCAACAACCTTAAAAGAGAAGACAGTTGAAGATCTTAATTAGAAACACTGAAGATAAGTTAAGGAAATTACCATTATGCAGATGGTTGAATGATTGATATGTTCAGACTGAATGCTCAGTATAAAAGGTGTGACATCATAGACCAGACCAGAGAGTCTATTCCAGCCACTAACCTGCAGTTCAGTCAGTCAGCTCCTGTTTAATTGTTTAATTGTTGCTACAAATACATGTTTTGGCGTCCAGACTCCAGTCTCATCACTCCTTGTAGAAAAGTTTACATGAAGGCATGGAGGAGTGATGAGCAAAACATATGAACACCCCTGGAGCCTGCAGTGTCTGGCAGCATAGACGTTTGCCGTGCAGAGGGAGAGATGGGTAAACTCCCAGTTTAAATATACCGCCAAATTGAGAGGTGGAGAGTGTGATTGGAGGATGGATGAGAGGAGTGTGACGTGTGACATGTGCATAGCAGAGCAGCTTGAGTTGTCTGCCTGAACTAGCTCGCAGGCTTCGCTTCATTTTCCACAAAGACCATCTGTGTCACTTGCAGTTAATCTGAAACTTTCAGGGTTGTTATTTTTATTTAAAGTTTATTTATTGCCAAATCTCAGATCCTAACAAGGGCATTGAACCAATTTCATGTCAGAAACATCTAAAACTCTTTTTTTTTGTAATCTATTCAATCATTGAATCATTGAATTGCTTGTAAATATATGGAAATATCTGCGACTTAAACAAGGTTTTACTCAGTGAAGGTCTTAAATTCAGGTTTAATATCTTATCTGGAGAGAACATTTCCTCTAAAGACACCCTTAAAGTTAAATTTGACTTTCATTGGCACATTATTTTACTTATTACAACCTACCCAGGCATTATTTTTATTTTTGATATCTTCAAATGAGATCTTCATTCAGGCATGTCAGGAAACTGTGGCTCAGAATAAGTCTCGTGACTGTTTTTACTTGAAATTGGAGAAATACTCTTACCTAGATCTAAGTTTTTGCAGTGAAGGAGAACCTCTGAGGTTATGAAACTCATTTGCAATGTTGTTCAGATCAAGACAAGCATAAACACATTTATAAAGCTACAGTCATGACTGCTCCACAGACACATTTACATTAATATCAACCTATTAAATCAGAGTCACACTGCAGAAAAACACTTTTTTTCCTGCAGCAGATTCCAGTCTGTAGGAGCAGAAGATCTGAAGCTACTTTATAAACAGTCACAGAACAACATCAGAAGCCTCCAGAGCCGTTCACATTTAAACAGATACTCTAGTTTGATGGAAGCAGGCAGATAATAAATCAGGATGTGCCAATGATTTAGTTTTGGATGTATGAGTAGCTCGTTTAATGGAACAAAAAGAAATTAACAAAAACCTTTCAAAGGGCGTCAAGAGCAAAAAAACGGATGAATCTACATTTGTATTCAGGTATTTCAAATCAGATTTAGCATCACCACATTAAATTGAACAAAATGTAGACAAAACATCCCTCCCAGGCAGGGTTGCGTAAAATCTGCACACAGCTAAAAGCTTAACTCACAGTCTGTTCTAGCAGGAAACTGAACTTGTTGACTTCACCAGCAACTTCACCACTGAGCTGAACCACAGCCCAAAAAAACAGAAGTGAAACACCAGCAGCATCAGTCCACAGTGAAGACCACTTTCACTTTGATATTGTTCAAATATTGTTTTTCATCTTGAATTTTTGTCCATTAACACTTTAAAATCATTAAGTATGTAAAAAAAGATGGAGAAATCAACAACAGCAACAGTTTTTTCTTTTCAAAAAGCTGCAGGTTTTTCAGAAAAGTTAAAGCAGAAGCAAAGGTCAGGTTTTTCAAACTTATTTTATTCAATGAATTTTTGCTTCAGGATTTTGCAGGACTTTTTTTTGTAAGTGTTGTGGAAAAATATGCCTGATGTTGTGGCAAGTTTTTTTTAAAGTTGCTGCAAATATTTTTCTTTGTCTTTAGTCAGGGACCTCACAAATATTCATCTGCTTCTTCAGGTAAGCTCCCTTGCAGACTTGTTTCTTTCAGGCAGTTGCAGAGCAGAGAAAGTTTACTAAGGGACTGAGATTGTAGAAATGTAGACAGGGAGTCATTTTGAGATTAGACCTTATGTAACTGATTTCTCTTTCCTGCATCAGCCTTATACACAGAGACGCTGCTGCTGAGAGACACCGTCTGATTTCCTCTGTAAACCACACAAACACACACACACACACACATACACACTTGTGTAGCAATCTTGATTTTCTTGATCGCAATACTTAGCTGCACCTCTTGTGTACACAAACACCCACACACACATGCAGCAGTGATCCAGTTAGCATGTTTATGGTAGAAAGGTGTTGTTGTGAAATGATGATTGTGGCTCATATTGAAGCACATCTGCAAACAGCTGGTCTGACGTTCAAAAGGCAGTTTTTAAGCCCTATGCACATCCACCATGTCCCTCCCCTTGAACTAAACTGTAATCCAAAGCCAGAAATATTGACGTTATAAAACTTTAACTGAAAGCAAAAGCAAGAAAAGGGAGCAAAATAATACTATCTTAATAGTGTATGTTTTTAATACCTTTTCTTCTATAGAGCTTAAAGCAGAATTTCAGGAGCAGGACCAAACTCAACTGTAAGCCTCTTCCTGTGTGCCTTTAAATTCTAACCTGACCATTTCCACTCTTTGTGTAACATTACATCAAACCGTCTCATATTAAATGGCATTGCATCTCATCATATTGTATCATTGTACCACACAGTATTGCATTGTTCTTGTATAACACTAAATTGCATTGAATGAAAAGTATATCGCTCTACGTTATGTCGTTTCAATACTCAATTTAGGTTAAATTGATTTGCATCATTTCTTCTTATTAAATGACATTGCACCTTATCAACCTGTACATGTTACATTGTTTCATCGTATCACTTAGTTCCGTATAACACTACATTATGTCAAATCAAATCATAGCATTCTACTTTATAGGGTATTACTCATCAAATCATTGAAATTGGTTTGCGTCATTTTTTCTTTTTATATGGTATTGCATTTTTTTCAACCAGATTTCTTAAAAAGTTTCACCATATAATGTATGTTTTTAATACCTTTTCTTCTATAGAGCTTCAAGCAGAATTTCAGGAGCAGGACCACACTCAACTATATGCCTCTTCCTGTGTGCCTTTAAATTCTAACCCGACCGTTTCCCCTCTTTGTGTAACATTACATCAAACAGTGTCATATAAAATGGCATCCCATCTTATCAAACTGTATTATATCATAATGTATCATTGCACCACACAGTATTGCATTGTTCCTGTATGACACTAAATTATGTTGAATAAAAAGTATATTGCTCTACGTTATGTCTTATCATTACTCATCAGATCAGGTTAAATTGATTTGCATCATTTCTTCTTATTAAATAACACTGCGCCTTATCAATCTGTACATATTGTTTCATCACATCACAAGGTTCTGTTTAACACAATATTATACTGAATCAAATTTTATCCGGAACATTTTATTGTGGCTTATCAAATCATGTCATATTGCATTCCATCACATCCTTCCTCATAAGTGGCATTTTATTAATCTGCGTATTACATTATTTCATCATATCACATAGTTCCGTACAACGCTACATTATATCAAATCAAATCGTAGCGTCCTACTTTATATGGTATTATTAATCATCAAATTATTGAAATCGTTTTGCATCATTTTTTCTTTTTATTGCATTTTTTTCAACCAGATTTCTTACGTAGTTTCATCATATCGCATGGTTCCGTACAACACTAAATTTTATTAAATCTAACCATATCACCCAGCATTGTATTGTATGTGGCTCATCAAATTCATTCATTGATTTGTATCATAACACCTGCTATGTTCCTTATGCTATCCACAATAAATATTGTCAAACTCATCCTCTTGATGGTGTGGTCCTTATTCGTAAGATGGATCTTAGGGCGTTTGCACATTAGGTCCACTTGTTTCGAACCGTGCTGCGGCGCGGTTCGCCATGGGTTCTCCCACCTCCCCCTCCCCCGTTGGCTTGCATTCACACTTGCAACATCGAACCATGCCCGCACCCACTTGTGTATTTACTCAGTTTGAAACAGCAGGGGGCGATATGCAGGTAACTGGTTACCAAACCTGCTACAGAGGAGAACGAAGAAGAGACTACCATGATAACCACTTCCTACACCAAACAACCGATTTTTATGTTTCGCTCTCTTCTACATTTTCCTTCAAATGTGTTTTTTTATCGTGTTTGAGACGGCATCAGCGACCTTCTGGACCCTCGTAAATCATCGTAATCCTCAACCAGAATAAACAAATTGACAAATTGAGTAAGCAAAAGATTCAACTGCGGGATTAACATGAAGTAATGCTTCAAAAGTCGATCGGTTCGGACCACTTTGTTTCACACCAGTGAAACTGCACCAAATGTCGGGAGATGGAGCAGATCAAGACCACCCCTTCATGGAGGTCTCGGACCGGCTGATTTGGTGCAGTGGTTGCATTCACATTGACACTAACGTGCCAAACCCTGGGCCAAAACTTCTTTGGTGCGCACTTAATGTGGTTGGTGTGAAAACGCCCTTAAAGCAGAATTTCAGGATCAGGACTACACCTCAACCACGCCTCTTCCTGTGTTCCTATAAATTCTAACCAACCATTTCCCCCTTTGTTTCACTCTCTTGACTCCCCCTCCCTCACCCACTTCCTTTAAACTTCTTCCTTCCTTCTTTCCTCAGGGCCTTATTAAGGGGGTTCGTCATGTCCAGGAGCTACGGCTAATCCCCCAAAAAGTTTCCCCTAACTGTTATCCACTTCACATACCTGCTATGTTGTTTATTATCCTGTACGCAATCAATAATTGTTAAATTCATCCTCTTGATGGTGTGGTCCTTACTCGTGAATGCCAAATTGTGTTTTCAGTGCCAATATAAATGTTTCTGTTTCCTTTTTACAGTTCAAACCTTATTTTCAATGCCAAGTGTCACTGTTTTAGCCTTATACTGGAGATGCTGCCACGGCCTCTGAGAACAAACGTATGTAAGAAAGTCCAACTACATCAGCACTAAATAAAGTCTCTACTTCTTTCTACATTTTCAGGGAATGTTGGTCATGGCAGAGGGAAGAATTAATTAAATTTTGTGGATGGTACAAATTTGGATGCAGATCCAGGATTGTTTCTTATGCATTTCCTAAGTGATCAGGCAGTTTTCTTCTTTTTTGTTGATAACTTGTATAACAGTTTTGGCGATGCCAAAGCAGTTCTATTTTTTTCAAGTTTTTGTTTTGCCTGTTAATGTCCTGAGTTAAGATGATGAAGTTTTACTGTGGTGCTTTTGTGTAAATGCTCCATAAAAAGTCTCATTGTTAAATATTCCCTCTGATATTTTCATAACTGAAGTAAGCTCACCTCTAAAGCATCTCCTTCGGCTGGATGATTTCCAGATGCAGCCTCTGAAGAAATAAGAGGTAAGATGAGTCAATATTTCTGCTGACAGCTTCAACAGTTTTTTTAAGCATGTGTTGAAGTTTGTGGTTCTTACTCTGGCGTTTCATGTTTGTCTTTCTCATCAGCAGCAGCAGAGCCATCAGGAGAGTCAGAGAGACTGTGACACCAACAATCAGATATGGCACACTTCCTGAGAGGGTAAAAAAAGACATGGTCTGATGTTGTCATGGTTAAACCTCAACAAGTCCTCTGTTCTTTAAAGAGGTTTAAAACAAACCTGAAACATGACCTGGATGACCTGAAACAGCCTGTAACATTTGCTGATTCTGAGTATTACATTGAAGCAGAACCAACATGAGACTTGAGTTATTGACTCATTTTAAAACTAGTTTTAAAAACTATTTTTAAAAAACGTCTTCCTCTGTTACTTTGCTCTACCTTTACATCACAGTTCAATACGGGGATGATATGATGATGTAAGTATCACCTTCTGATGAGTATAAAAGGATCTACACCACAAAGTTTCGTTTTTACTCTTTTGACGAGAAGGTTCATGTATTGAACTCTCATTCAGTCTGATTGTTGACTTTCTGGAGCTAAAACTTTGCAACACTTCACCGTTTGACTTTTGATCAACACGTGTATGTGGTGTTAGAATTGCAGTCTCCCAGAGTACATTTAACAGTTCCTACATTAACAGTGAAACTGTAAACATTGCTGTCTTTATTTTTACTGTATATTAACAAGGAAAGTGTAGTAAGGATATCATGGCAGATGGCAGAGGTGACGGACTCTACAGGGTCACTAACAGGTTTAATTACTGTTGTACTTGTTTTTGAAACCAACCTTTGTCACCTGAGATTAAATGTCCAGGGATTTGAGTCCATCCAGAGAATTATTAACACTGCAAAGTGTTGCCATTGCTGTGCTTACTGACTGTACAAAGAGCAAAATTAGAATAAGTTAACAATGGGTACTGAGAGATGGGTGGAAAGGTTGACTCTTAGAGGGACAGGTTTTATTACCTCCACCAGGAGGTTATGTTTTTGGGAGAGTTTGTCTGTTTGTGAACAAAATAACTAAAAAAGTTACAGATGGATTTTAATGAAATTTTCAGGAAATCTTCAACATGAGAAAAGAAAGAACTGATTCAATTTTGGTGTTGATCCGGATTACCGTCTGGATCCGCCATGACGTAAAATGTGATTTTCGTGAATAACTAATGAACTAAAATAGATATCATTATGAAACTAATTGCTAATGGTATGTTTTCATGGTCAATGAATCTAAATATGTACATGAAATAAAGGTAGGACTAATATTCATGGTAAAAATCACAATATGGGAGAGGACTGTGGTGCTGGTGAAGGTCTGCGCTCTCTGAATGCTTTTCTAGTTATTTTTGCACTTGTTTTCACACCAACTGTTTTTCACCTGAAACTAAATTTCCAGGGATTTTGCCAACACTAAAATGTTGACCCTTTCAATTTGTTGTGTAATAAGAAGGTTGTCGGATCAAACCATCAATCCAAAACAGTCATTTTTAACTTCTCTTAAGGTTCTGACACACCGAACACTACTTGTACTACCTTGGCGATCACTCTCCATGTAAAGTCAATGTACAGCCGCGATGGGTTGGGGCTAACCCTTCCGCGATGCGTTTGCTGTGTACAAGGCGATCACTTCGCCCGATGTCAATGTTAAAAAAAGTTGATCTTTTCAGGCAATGTCGTGTGTGGCTATGCAGCAATAGCTTATTGGCAGTGTGTGCATGTGTGACGGTATCTGTGACAGACACTTTTTCATCCGGACTACAAGGGAACAATTTAGGTTCGTGTGGGAAACATTAGTCAGTGAGGACATTGGTTCCGCCCAGACGGATTGCAGAAAACTGACAGATAACGCTGCTGCAGGGCATCAGCTGCAGTATTTTGTGTTTCATGAGTGAGTGAAAAGGATACAGCTGGAATAATGTCCGCTGATACATCATATTATAAGATATATGATATGATCGCGGTCAAACTCAAGTAGACGTGATGTCACCAAGCGACGGCCGACGGCAATGATGACCAAAATGAGGTATTTATGGACACGTAACGTTACTTCAGTGGGCGATGCGATTTTAATCGTAGAGTGGCTTGCGGTGTGAACGATGCATAAGTGTATCCAAACCTAGTGGATGACCCAGGGATGTTCAACTATGGAAATATTTATATCACCTCTTATCAGTATGAACTTTGAATATCTGTCTTTTGGTGTGTTCAGCTGAATAAAAGGATTTGCTAAATTGTTAATTAAAATAATGAAGTTAGTCCAAAGTGTGTTTCCTACCTGCCCCTTGTGATGAGAATGCAGCCGGTGTTGTGATACTTAAGGTTTTGTTTGTCACCAACACATCAGTTGAAACATTAAACCACGTTGAAAAGGTAACAGGATCAGGACTGACAGAAACACTGACTGTTGTTGGAGTTTTCTCAGGACTGACAGGACCTCTGACTGTTGTTGGAGTTTTCTCAGGACTGGGAGGCACAGCTGGAGAAAGCAGGCAGAGTGTCGTTTAGAGGTGTAGATTCATCCACTGATTTGATAGAATATCAGATGAGGAAAAGTTTGAAATAAACTTACCATCCAGAACTTTGATGTTCACTTCGATGTATGCATCCCTTCCATATCTCTCAATTCCACAGTAATACTTTCCAGCATCTGACTTTTTAAGGTTACTGAAGGTCACCTTTAATTTATCTCCACTGTTGGTTATTTCAATCCTGCTCTTTGTTGCAGTTTTCCTATATTCTGCTTGAAGGATGATGTGTTTGTCATCTGTACAAGGGCTGTTACAGAGGTACTTGGCATTGCCTTTTATATTCAAGTAAACGTTCCAGTTTGAGCATGTGAAGCTCAAATTATTCCCAACATGACGATCTATGTTCAGGACATCCATCTTTACAAATCTCAGACCTACACGTAAAAACAAGGAAGAATAGATTGTTTAGTGTCACTGTTTAAATAAATGCATTTATTTTAAAAAGTCAGATTCTTTTCATAAACAAACATGGTTTCATTTCATATTTGATACCCAGTGGTAAATATATGACCAGTAATTTAAGCACATTTTGATGATGAAAATCTAGCAGTGATGTTACAAGACTTATTTTTTTTTTAATCATTAAAAAAGTGACAACTTCCTGTCAGTCTATGGACCAATCAGTGAGCACAGTTACTGCTTCACTTCATGTCTTTACAAAGCATTAACTCAAATGAAGTAAAAGGAAAATAAAATACTTTTTGCAATGTTTTTTTTTGACTGTTGTCTGTTTGCTTGGTAGCAAGATTACACAAAATCTGCTGGACAGATTTGGCTGAAATTTTTAGAAGATGTTGGCAATGGCCCAACTTTAAAAAGCTTCATTTTTAATGATGATCCAGCTTGCCCCCATAGAGAATCTGTTGCTTTTAGATGTAACAGCAATATTTTAGCGACCTTGGCAAAGATTTGCATTTCATTCTGCTGTTTCAATCTCTCCCACTTCCTTAACCAGAAACCTTCTTTTCTAATATCAATGAGCTATTAAACAATAAAATGCTAGACTCGGGAGTATTCTGTATCTACCATATGAGAGGGGTGGGCTTCAGCTCCCATATTTTAAATAGTACTATTGGGCCACCCAACTACAATCATCAGAGACTGCATTTCCTGGTTGGGTGAATGTAGAACAAGCTTCATTATCTGGACTTCCTCTCAATCTCTATTAGTACTCTAAAACCTCTAAAAAATTCAGCTCACTGACATGTTGGTGACATGCCTGGACTGTCTTGATTCTCCCCATATGGGACCACAGTCTGTTCTTACCTGGGAGAGCTGATGGTGGATTCAAAATCCAGTTCTCTTCTCTATATATATGCTTCCCCTTGGTGATATCATGAGGAAATACTCTGTTAATTTTCACTGCTACGCTGATGATACACAGCTTTATGTATCACTGAAGCCAGGTGAGACAAACCACTTAGTTAAACTAGATGCCTGTTTAAAGGACATCAGAACCTGGATGGCCAGAAATTTTCTTCTTCTTAACTCAGACAAGACAGAGATTATTGTGCTGGGCCCTCGACACCTTAGAGAATCCTTTTCTAGTGATTTAACTGCCATAGATGGCATTAGTCTGGCACCAAGGACAACTGTTAGAAACCTGGGAGTGCTATTTGATCAGGATTTATCCTTTAACTCCCACATAAAGCAAATTTCAAAAACAGCCTTTTTCATCTTCGCAACATCGCTAAAATCAGGCCTATCCTGTCCCAGAGCGATGCTGAAAAGCTAGTCCATGCTTTTGTTACCTCTAGACTGGACTATTGTAACTCTCTGCTTTCAGGCTGTCCCAGCAAGTCACTTAAGACGCTTGAGCTGGTCCAAAATGCTGCAGCATGTGTACTGACTAGAACTAGGAGAAGAGACCACATTACTCCTGTTTTAGCTTCTCTGCATTGGCTTCCCATTAAATATAGAATAGAATTCAAGATTCTTCTCCTCACCTATAAAGCTCTCAGTGGACAGGCACCAGTCTATCTTAAGGAGCTTGTAGTGCCGTACAAACCCTCTAGAACATTGCCCTCCCAAAATGCTGGCCTACTTGTGGTACCATCAATCGCCAAAAGTAGTATGGGAGGTAGAGCCTTCAGTTATCAGGCTCCTCTTCTCTGGAACAATTTACCAACCACAGTTCGGGACTCTGACACTCTCTCTACCTTTAAGGTAAGACTTAAAACTTTCCTCTTTGATAAAGCTTTCAGTTAGGGACCAGCTCATAGTTTATAAATAAATAAATAAATTAGTTCATAAATTAGACTCATAGTTTACAGTAGATGTAATAGGCCTAGACTGCCGGGGGGCTCTATCACTCTCTCTCTCTCTCTCTCTCCCTCTCTCACTCTCTCTCTCTCTCTCTCTCTCTCTCTCTCCCTCTCTCCACATCTGCCTTTGCCCCTTTTGTTTGCTCCTGTACTCGTCTCTGGCTCTTGTCTTGTAGGTGGCCTGGGATCCTTGGTGGAGACTGCCTGCTGCTGTGGAGTCATGAAGCCTCAAAACTACAATTATAAACATGACACATAGTTGGCCATTTTATTAGGAACACTCCATTCCCATTATCATTATAGCTGTTCATGTAGACATTAGCATGATCTCCATATCCATGATCAATACATCTACAGTATCTATTTTTTATTACCACATAGGCATGAGGTCCCTCTGAAAATGGGATGTCACATCTCAAGAGGCCTTTAACACATTTATACTTAACAGAGACAAATATGGTAGGGATGCACTTGTGGTCTGGGCACTCATGAGTTCATCACTACCATAAATTCTTATTTTCAGTGAGAATATCATTGATTATACTTCTATAAAATGATCACCACAACCATTCAGACATGAGGACCCTCCTGAAAATGAGATGTAGCATCTCAAGAGGCTACCCTCTAATAAATCAGACAACAGGCCTAAGGTTCATGGATCTGTCTCTAACTTTAGTTCTTACTTTAGTCCACTTGTCTCCTCTTACCTCCCTTCCTTTGCCCTCACACCAACACAGCATCGTGTGGATTTGCTGTTCATCATGAGACTGGGATCCACATTCAAGATTTCCTGCTACTTAACAGAAGGTTTTTTCTTGAGCCATGATGGAGGGATTCATGATTGGCTATATGGATTCATGTTGGGTGTTGGATGTATATATTTGTATATATATGTATATGTGTATATGTATATATGTATCTATGCATATATGTGTATCCATAAAATGAAGAGCTTTATGCTCTATTGTAAAGTGTCTTGAGATAACACTTGTTATGAATTGGCGCTATACAAATAAAGATTGATTGATTGATTGAAACTTTGGTTTCACAAAGGTGCAGAAAAACTCAGATTTATGTGAAGAGGACAAATTATTGATTTATCCTGTACTGTGGATTAAATGTAACCTTCCAAAGAAACACTTTTTAAAGCATTTAAGAGCTTAAACACTTTCATAGCCTCACATAAACACCTGTCCTCTGTACCGTTGCTCTTCAGAATAGAAGAGTTGACTCTGTCCCGTATGTATGGTCTATAATTGATTCCTGAATTCCTTTAAAGATTCAACTATTATAAAACTAGAGGCCTGGAAACACGATTTACAGGAAGATATCCAGGAAGCCTGTGATAAAGCCCAAACCCAATCTGTGAACACCAAATATAGACTGTTACAGTACCAGTGGCTTATGCGAACTTATCTCACACCAGGTAGGCTTAGTCAGATGTTCCCCATTTTTGTGTGAAATGCAGGTTGGAAAAAGGTACTCTGATTCACTGTTTTTCTGGATTGTGAAAATTACAACAATTCTGGACATCTGTAGTTGATTGTATAAGACTTGTAGTTGGGAAAAAAGTCCCTTGCTGTGCCAAACTTTTTGTACTGGGCATGTATCCTGAAGATTTGTAACCTTGCAGCAGTCACTGCTCATTGAATTTGGATTTTTTAATAGCCAGTCGGATAATTGAATTTTGAGGAAAAGTCTGGAGTCAGCCTCTGTTGGATTGTGGATAAAAGAACTAGCTGCAAATCTTGGCTTGGAATTATTTGCATATATTATTAGCAAGAAGGACAAGAAATGTGCCTATTTATGGGGTCCATATATGGTCTTCTTGGAAAACCACTGCCTTGCATGACAAGGATGTTATTTTATTATTGATATTACTTATTTGTTTTATTATTATTATTTTTCTAACTTTAAATTAACTTTTTTATTCTGTGCTATGGCTGCACACTGCCAATGTCTTCTTATTATTTTATAAATGTATTGACACCTCACTTTGTTTTATTTTGTCATTATCTATTAGTTAATTTATTTTTTCTCATTATTCAACTTATGGTAATGTTCATGTGTGTGATTTTTGTGTGTTTCTCTATTTCCGTTTTTCTGCAAGGGTTGGGGCAGAAAGAAAATAAAAAAATATTTAAAAAAAGAATTTCCTGCAATACAGACAAAGGAGTCCATCTTTACAATTTAAATGAACCACACATTTTCCAAAATTCTAAAAAAACTTCTTTGTTTCTGTCACAAATAATGTGATTATGTTTTCTCCATTAAACAGGCAGTAAATATTTCATACTACTTAAATTAGATACTCTTGCCTGATTTCTCTGTAACAAAAGGCCCTCAGCTGTAAATATCTGATATGATCCTTAGAATAGAGTAGAAAAAAATACCTTTATTTGTCCCACACGGGGAAATTTACAGTGTTACAGCAGCAAAGTGGACAGCATTAATAGAATAAAAAATAGACTTAAGTATAAAAATATAGCAGCATGTGCATTACTCTACCTATATAAGACATAAAATATAAAATATAAAAATATACAAAGGGCTTGGAAACAAAACCAAAAGCAAATCCAATAACATTATATACACATATACACATTTGTGATCTCATCTATAATATTCCAGCTCCTGAAAGCTCATTAACTTTTTGTATTTCCATACTGTGCATTGTTCGGGTTGGGTTCCAATTGAAACTCTGATCCACTCAAGATAAATTTCAACATATTTTATCAGAGTTTTCAACCCCATTGTTCATGATCAACAGGAGACAGGAATAAAATAAGAGAGCATGCAAAACAAAATCATGAAAATAAGTGGGTCAATTTTAGCTCCAAGTGCAAACAAGTCTTAAATAGAAGACAGAAAATAATAATCTATTGGAAGATAAGACAAATGGATATTTAAAAGATGTTTCATCTGTTAAAAAAGGTGCTGCATTGAAAAAAACTACAGATTAAATAAATTTACTGAGGAGAAGACAAGTGCACATATGAAGTTTCATCATGACGGCGATGACAGCAGCTGAGTCAAACTGCAGTCACTGTGACTTCCACTTCTTTGCCCTGTCCAGGCTGACAAGCCCCTCCCCTTCCTCTTAACACGCACACAGACACGCAAACGTCACCATGAATAGAGTTCAAATGTATTTATTCAGCATTTGAGCAGATGGACAGGAAACAATACACAGACACAGCATTTAGGACATTTTGACAGGTTAAAGCCACAACACTCATCCTGCTGAACCACGTGCAGCTCAGACCTGTGAGCAGCTCCGGCCACAAACAGTCAGTTTCCATTTTATGACGCTGCTAGGCACACAGGGTATGATTTTTTTCTTTTTGCAAACATTTAACAAGACATTCAAAGGAGTAAAGTGCAATTCAAAGTGCATTAAATAAATAAATACATTTGAAAACACAGGAGATAAGACAACAAAGCCCAAAACAAAACAAATAAACAATTAAAAGTGATAGTTGTCAGGAAAATTTCCCAAACTGCCCCTGACTTGGCAGCTTATGTAGAAAGAACAACAGGGGGGAGCTTATCGTCTGATCATTTACTTTGAAGCAGTGGTGCAGTTTACAGCAAAGGCAGCTTACTCACACTGAGCCGTGCATCTAAGCTTCTCATATTTAAACAGTCATGGTGCACTTAGCCACACAAGCATCAACCTATATTGCAGCTCAGAGTTACACAAACGTGTCACAACAGCGGTCATCTTTCCCATTCAGACACTGAGTTCTTCTGCTGATGTGGTGGTGCTGTCCTCTGTTATCAGAGACAAGAAAGTCTGTTTTGATTTCTTGTTTTCTATTTCTGAAATTGAACAAATTAAAAAAGTCAAACATTTCCAAGAATTGGCCAGTCATGTGAAGCTTCAATCTGAGTCAGCCTATGGATTGACTGCAGGGGTATGTCAGTTTAGCCACCATGTGATTTTTGACCAGTGAGGTGCTGGCAGAGGGTGAGGGGAAGTGTCCAAAGGGAGGTATCATCGGCACCATATTGGTGGAGGGCCTGAAGGACAGCTTCCATTGGATGGTGCTGGCACTGGCGGCCATTTTAAGATGTCAGTTGACCAGAGGATCAGTTTAACATTATACATAAAACAGGGAACCATAAAGAAAAACACAGGGATATACAAAAGTTGTTAATTAAACAAATTCATACAAAAACATACATAGATGTATACATACATATATAAGTCTTAAGAACACATAGGAACTCATATGACTAAAAAAAGGTCAGATTGAAGCTTCACATGACTGGCCAATTCTTGGAAATGTTTGACTTTTTTAATTTGTTCAATTTCAGCCCTGCCCTATTTAAATGCTGTTTTTAATGCATTTCTGATGACCCTGATGAAGGCCACAAGCCGAAACGCGTTGGTCAAATAAAGTTGTTTCCTTAACTACAAGTGCTGCTGGAGCTTTTTTGACCTCTTCAAGATTCTTTCTCTCCAAGCACCTTGGAAGTTGGTGAAGTTGTGCCAGAACTTTCTGACTTTTGTTTTCTATTTCTATCAGCATGAAGGCTTTTCACCCAGTCACATAAAAAAATCAAAATATGTGTAGAATGATAATGATAAGATTTTATTTACATTTGTAATAATTAAAAGGAAAACATCAAGAAATAATACACAAATGGAATAGGAGTAAGTGGTATCTAGCCTTGCAGAGCAGAGCAGACAGACCTGCCTGATTCTTAAATCCTGCAGCTCTGTCTTTCCAGCCTCCGTTGTCCAATGAATTCACTCGGCTGAATTCTTAACGGCCCAATCAGGGAAGAGAGGCGGGAGCAGCAGAATGCGGATGTGACGACAACCGGAAGTTGAGAACCGGAAGTTGAGAACGGACATGCCGAATAACCTATTGTCCTCATGGCTACTCAGTAAAACTTGGTGAAATCTGCCCTCCTCAGAAGTTTACTTGTAGGAATTGTCTTTGACGAGGTTCATGTCACATATAAGTGTTAAATAAATCATCTGTGTGCTACAATTTAGTGTAAGACGATTGTTTAAGGCCGTTCGCTGTTAGCAGCTAAGTTAGCGGCTAACGGTCATTAACTGTGGTTAGCTGTTAGCAGCTAAGTTAGCTGCTATGGCTAACGTCCATGAACTGTTTTTAGTGGTGCATTCCAGTTGTAGTCGGGAGTTAGAATTTCTGAATTCTGAGTAGGAAACAGCAACTGGAACATTCCCTGAGGTTAGAATTTCCTACTGGGAACTCGGTGAAACTCGGTGAGTTGACAATGGAAGATGGATGCCCCCAGTGTGAACAGTTATTTAGCTCCTGTAATAATCAATTTATTTGCACTTCTGACCAGTGTGTGTTGCACTGAATCAGCTGTATACACAGTATTATATATTATATTTATATGTATATATATATATATATATATATATATATATATATATGTATATATATATATATATATATATATATATATATATATATATATATATATTTACAAAAATGCTGCCATAGTGATACTCACATTGTTCATGTGGTATTTGTGAACAACAACGCAGGGCATGCTAACAACAGCTAACAATAGCCTGGTAGATTGGCTTGTTTTTTTCCGACTTGTAACTAATGCTGACAAGTCGGAGGTGATGTCACTCCCAGTTCCCTCTTCCCAGTTCCGAGGTTAATGGAACGCAGCATATCTGTTGTTAGCCATTAGCCGCTACATTAGCTGCTATGTATGCTACATTAGCCGCTATGTATGCTACATTTTAGGAGGCAACGCTGCTTGATGTGGATTGGTCTGTGATGAATGTGATGAGCCAAACAACTGTCCAATCACAAGCCTGTGTTTTTTTTTTTTTTTGAACATTCTGCCACTGAAAAAAAATTTAAAGGGCTCCTAGTGAAACATTTCTGTGGCAGATATATGGAGCTGTCCATCTGGCTTGTCAGGTTAGGGGGTATCTGTCACAAGTGTTCATGACGTGGAATATGTTAGAGTTTCCAATCAGAGAAAACCAGCAAAAACAAAGAGCCAACCCAAATGCAGATATAACAAAAATGATTAAGTAACACAAAAGGGATCAAAAGTTGAAAGTACAAAAAAAAAAACATTAAATCAGGCAAACAAAGTACAAATTTAAGTCTCTAGAAAGGAAACCACAAGCAGGCAAAATACCTAAATGCACAAGGAAAGACCGAGGATGCTGAAAACAAGCTCATGGAGTGGCAGTGGGAAGACGAGGAAAAAGAGAATGAATCCACACAGACAAAGGGGAACACACAGACTTAATTCACTAGACACTACTCAGACACAGGTGAGCCAATCATACAGGTGGAAGGAAACAAAATCAGAGGGACACGAGGAACAAGGGACCAAAGCAAAAAAAAAAAAGGAATAAATCATACAACATAAACAGGAAAAGGAGTAAATAATAGAACAAAAGTTTCGTGCAGTGCAGTTTTATGTCAGTATTAAGGCCCAACTGATATATTGGCCAGAGTTTTGACGATGTAACGCTGATAAATTCTTAATTACTCATAATACAGTAAGACCCTGTTCAGTGTCCAAGTTGCGCAGAACGATGACGCCATGAAAGATGGAAGTGGCTCTGAGCTCTGTACTGATGCTGTGTGTATGGATTATTTGCCTACACTCACATAGATTTGCTGTTTTTTAGGGTGAAGGTCAGACATAATAGGCAACTTTCAGCGGTTGCACAATGCACCGCTGCTGCTGGACATAGCAAGACCACCAGGCTCTCTGCTAAGTTCAGCTACAGAAGCAGCCTCAAAGACTAGAACCACCGAATGTTTTCCCTGACCAACACCACATCAGTTGTTCAAAAATTGACGAATTGGACATTCTGGTGGGACGGGATTGTTTTATTACCTCTGCCAAGGAGGTTATGTTTTCGGGAGAGTTTGTCTGTCTGTCTGTGAACAAAATCACCCAAAAAGTTTTGGATGGATTTTGATGCAATTTTCAGGAAATGTTCAGCATGGGAAAAGGAAGAACTGATTTGATTTTGGTGTTGATACAGCGTCTGGATCCGCCATGACGAAAAATGTGATTTTATGGAATAACTACTGAACTAAAATAGATATCAATCAATCAAACAAACTTTATTTACAAAGGGCTCTTCATACAATGAATGCATCTCAAAGTGCTTTACATAGAGAAAATTAAAAACATTCCCTTAAACCCACCTTCCACCTCTGTTTTACATAAATTACCCACACCCATGGTCATAAGACTTCACTCATGCACGCACTCACTAACAGACACACACACAGACTAAAATAGTGCAAGAAACTAAGAACAAGAACAAAGGTTCATTATGAATCCAGTTGCTAATGGTATGATTTCATGGTCAAGGAATCTAAATATTTACATGAAGTAAAGGTAGGACTAATATTTATGGTGAAAATCAAAATATGGGTGAGGACTGTGGCACTGGCAGAGGTCTGCACTCTCCGAGTGCTTTTCTAGTTTGTGACTGTTCTGTGTTGATTGTTACAGAAACCTGGCTTCACCCACTTGTCCTTGACATTGCAGCTAAGCTAACTAGAAAAGCACTCGGAGAGCCCAGACCTCCGCCAAGCAGCACAGTTCCCTATCTCCCAATGATAAAGAATCCTTTGAACAATTCCTGGATCCAGACGGTGATTCAGATCAACACCAAAATTGAATCAGTTCTTCCTTTTCCCTTGCTGAACATTTCCTGAAAATTTCATCAAAATCCACCCATAACTTTTTGAGTTATTTTGTTCACAGACAGACAGACAAACAAACAAACTCTCGAAAACATAACATCCTTGGCGGAGGTAACTAGCTAGAAAGCTACCTATGCTAGCGTTAGCGTGGTTTCTCGAAACTCTTCAACATCATCAGCAGACTCATCCAGAGGACATCTTATCGTAGTTGGGGACTTCAGCCAGTTTAAAGAAGTGTGTGCAATATGTGCAGTGTTCAACAAATATTTTCATTTCCGCACACATATTACCTCGTTTACAATAATAAAAAGTGTTTTTACTTGTACTAAAAACTACTTTATATGCACTCATGAGGGATCTGGGACTGAAAGGCAGATGTGAGAAAGAGTTAAAAAATAATACATTTATTTACATGTTATTAATTTTATTTTTCAGGAATTTACTGCAGTTTTGCACTTTTTATTTTGTACTTGAAAGATGCAGTGAAGAAAAATAAATTCCTATGAAAAAAATGTTACCTAAGTGTTTAGTTGCTTTCCTTCTTACAGTTACCTGTTTACAAGTTTACAAAAAGTCGTTCTACCTCTACTATAACTTGCCTCTAATTTTCAACAACAAGAAGTGCAATAAATAGAGTGACTCTTTTTTTAAAGTTATATAATTAACTTCCTAGAGGTTAAATGCTTGTTTGCTTGTTATTGTAGATTAAATTGAGTCTCTGTTGGAAAGTTAAACAAATACAGAAGGAAAAAGTATTATAAAACCATATAATGTTCTGTCTGTAATTCATATATTCACTGTTGTGTTTTGGGACCACATTGTTTTTCAAATTCATCGTGTATGTTCATCATGTAATTGGTATTTTTTTGGCATTGGCTGCAAATCCATATCGGTCGAGCCCTAGACAGAATGCTGTTATTTGGGTGTTTGGGTTACATGTGGATGCATAAAAGTCATGTGGTTTAATGGCAAAACTTTATTTAGAATAACAAAAAATACATATAACAGGGCTCCAGATTGCAACCATTTTGGGCGCACATACAACCAAAATTTGTGAGAGCACACCCAACATTTTTTCTTGGGCCCACTGGTGCAATAAGAAAAAATGTTAGGTGCACTCTTAACTTACAATAGTAACTGCAGTAGCGGAAAAATCCGCCAACAATGGACAAGACACAGCACCTTCTTCCTCTCTCTTCTCTGTCCCTGCGTTTCATCTGCACAGGCAGACCCACCCAAACACATGCACACACGCACACACACACACACACACACACACACAGCCCTCAGTAATCATCCAATCAGCTGTTAGTATGCAAATGAGCTCAGATGGAGCCTGACTGTGGTGTCAAGTTTCAACACGGAGAGGTAACTGAAGAAGCAGCGAAGCTCTGCCAAATTTGTCTAAGTGACTGTCAGATAATTAGTAAACACCAACAAAAACAAGTAAAACCAAGTAAATACATGCAAGTATTTCTTTACTCATTTACATTAGAAACGTTATAGAGAGTGATGAAATGGTGACACTATGAAAAGTTAGGGTGCACCTAATTTTTGTGCTGGTGCACACAAAAAAATTTTAGGTGCACCATTGCAACCAATGCAAAAAATTAGCCTGGAGCCCTGTATAACTAGAAAAACAGTGGGGGGAAAATACTATATAATAATAATAAAGACAAAGGCAAGAATGTTAATGTTTTAAGAAATCAAATGTATGGCTCTGAGAAGCAAAGGGGGTACCAGGTTGCTTCAAAACAGTAAGTTTGGTCTTGCAGGGCGGCGGAGAAAACCTGTGGAGATATTTAAACAGTGTGAGGAGCTCAGTTTGTGTCCTGTTTTCCAGTTCCAGTGGTTAAAGCTGTATATCTGTGTCTGGTATTATTGGGTGAATTACTGTGAGCTCTACAAGTGAACAGAGTGAGGGGGTCATGGAAGGCTGCATCCCAGGAGATCTGATATCTTTTCATGACCCCCTCCCAATACGTTTGGCCTGGGGGGCAGAGCATGAATCAGCTTAAATTCAGGAGTCCATGGCCTCTTTAACAGAGTGAAGCATCCTGGGAAAATGAAATATAGATTAATGTTAAAGGACATGAACAGGGTTCTGACATGCAGGTCAGGTATTAAAGGTGCAGTCAGCGTGAGAAAACGAGTGAAGAGGTCGTTGATAAACAAATTAAAACCTGCCTCTCCTTTTATAGCTCATCCCTGGCTCCAGCCCCGAAAGCTGATGGACGGGCATCGTCATGGAAACGGCTGTAGAAACTGCGCAGCTGACCAACATAGCTAAGGTAAACCCGACTCGTCAGACAACTCGACTTCCATTATTGATAACAAAACAATAAAAGTACATTCTGGCAGATTAGACAATCAGATGAATGCCCGACGGCTGTTACTGTTATGTGAAGCACCACAAAGCTAATGTTGCTTACCTATCCAGCAGAAAGACGGCAACATCCGCATCCGTTTTTAGGTATTTCAATTTGCTGAGTTCCCTCCACCGTCGGAAAGCAACACCAATGTTGGCCCGGGTCTTCGCTCTTTCATGGTCATAGCCCTTCTTTTTCACTTTTCACTCCTCTTACCTTTTTCTTTTAGGCTGTTTTTCAGCCATTGCTACTGCACATATTGTATGTCGCTCTTAGGCTGACTCGCACACTACGCAACCTACTACTCCCCCTCCCTCCCACCCCCCTTAGTCTGATCTGCGCATGAGTATGATTGCCACCTGCATGTGGGGGTGTGTACCCTGTTTTGGTGGCTTGGCCCGAGCCACAGTATTTACCTGCTGAAATTCAGAGCCAAGGCTGTGTATTGAAACCAGAGTTTTTTTTCCAACATGCTGTCACTGGTGACATCTTGTGGATGGAGAGGAGAAAAAGCCATGATTTTGACAAGTAGTGTATTAGATTAGAAGATTACAAGATCGCTGTTTACACCTTTAACACACAGTTAAACACAGACAAATATGGTGCTACACAAAGACTGATTAATAGCTGAGAGGGCGGAAGTGGGGGGCGGAGTGATTTAGCGGAGGGACACATGACGTGAGTTGGCTTAGGTCCAGATAAACTTTATATTTCTGAAATGTTAATGCACTTAGAAATAATCATAAAACAGTTTTAAACAGTTGTATTATTTTTTGATTAGAGTTTTTGTAGATGGAGAAAATACCCTTTGTATCTGGTACGATACTTTCCACTTAGCGTCTTTTTCTCGTCTCCGGCGGTTACAGTCTGTGTCTTCCTGAGGGAGAGGAGAGAACTTTCTACTGTATCTAATCTACTTAGTGGCCATATGGAGCTCATACAACCCCACTTCAAAAAAACTGAACTATCGCTTTAAATGTTAAGTGATGCATACAGAAAAGAACATTTAAAAAGTTCTGAAGAAATGGCAGAAAAAGTGTTTATGTAGGTGTGTTTAATTACGTTAAAAAAAGTATGCAGGCATCCAAGGGTGCATGTGCACATAAAAAACTTATGTGAACATTCGGGAAACGGAACAACCAATTCACAGTTCTGAATTAGATGTTTGTTTGTGAGCCATTCTTAAATGCAAGTTTTCTGAAAAATTCCAACTGGAGTGAGGAAAAACATGAAAAAGAAAAATAAACCAAGATTATTAAAGAGGGTTATGTTATAGAAGGTGGCTCAGAAGGATCAACAGTGAATCAATACTATTACAAACAGGTATTAGAGAAACTGATGGAAAAGTCGGAAGGAAGAGAGCACAGCTGACGAGAAATGGTTTCAATCTTTATCAAGACAACCCTCCAGCTCACACTGCACTTTCGGTAAAGCAGTTTCTGATCCATAAATAAATCACAGAGCCGATCACCCTCCCTGTTCACCTGATCGAGCACCGTGTGACTTTTTTTATTTTTGTCTAAGATCAAATTTGTGGTCAGAGGAACATGACTGGAGTCTGTGTCTAACATTAAGTGAAGAAGCACAGAGGTTCTGAGACAACTGTCTACAGAAGAGCTGCTGCTCTGCTCTGATTAGTGAAGACCTAAATGCGGAGGTTTGATGATGCTCAAGAGGCTGAAGTTTTGTTAGATCTTAGTGCTGCTTTCGACACCATTGACCTTATACAGAGATTAGAGATGTTACTTGGGATTATAGGGACTGCCATAAATTGGCTTAAGTACTACTTATCTAATAGATATCAGTTTGTACACGTGAACAAGTCCTCTGTGTACACTAAAGTAAGTTACGGGGTTCCTCAAGGTTCAGTGCTAGGTCCAATTCTCTTCTCTATATATGCTTCCCCTTGGTGATATTATGAGGAAATACTCTGTTAATTTTCACTGCTACGCTGATGATGCACAGCTTTATGTATCACTGAAGCCAGGTGAGACAAACCAATTATCTAAACTGGATGCATGTTTAAAAGACATCAGATCCTGGATGGCCAGAAATTTTCTTCTTCTTAACTCAGACAAGACAGAGGTTATTGTGCTGGGCCCTTGACACCTAAGAGAATCCTTTTCTAGTGATTTAACTGCCATAGATGGCATTAGCCTGGCACCAAGCACAACTGTTAGAAACCTGGGAGTGCTATTTGATCAGGATTTATCCTTTAACTCTCACATAAAGCAAATTTCAAAAACAGCCTTTTTTCATCTTCGTAGCATCGCTAAAATCAGGCCTATCCTGTCCCCGAGCGATGCTGAAAAGCTAGTCCATGCTTTTGTTACCTCTAGACTGGACTATTGTAATTCTCTGCTTTCAGGCTGTCCCAGCAAGTCGCTTAAGACACTTCAGCTGGTCCAAAATGCTGCAGCACGTGTACTGACTAGAACTAGGAGAAGAGACCACATTACTCCTGTTTCAGCTTCTCTGCATTGGCTTCCCATTAAATATAGACTAGAATTCAAAATTCTTCTTCTCACATATAAAGCTCTCAGTGGACAGGCACCAGTCTATCTTAAGGAGCATGTAGTGCCGTACAACCCCTCTAGAACATTGCCCTCCCAAAATGCTGGACAAAATGTCCAGTGGTCACACAAGGTTAACAGAAGGTTTTTATTTTTTATTTTTTTTGTTTATGATGGAGGGATTCATGATTGGCTATATGAATTCATGTTGGGTTTTGGATGTATGTATTTGTATATACAGTATATGTATATGTGTATTTTTATGTATATATGTATCTATGCATATATGTGTATCCACAAAATGAAGAGCTTTATGCTCTATTGTAAAGTGTCTTGAGATAACAATTGTTATGAATTGGCGCTATACAAATAAGGATTGATTGATTGATTGATTGATTGATTGATTGAAGGAGGATGACACTGAAACATGTTTATGTTCAATGCAACTGGTCTTCAGCATTAGTGTATTTTTTTAAGCCTTGCTTGTGTGTTTGTCTTACCCTTTGTCTGGTGGTAATGCTCCATATACCATTTGTCCATCCATTGTTCTTGGATTGAGGGTTTGATACACTCCATCATGATCTCCAGCCTACAGAATCACAGCACAAAAACACTCAGTGGTCACTCCATTAAGTACACTCACAGTCAAAGCAAATAGCTAATGAGCCAATCATATTGTAGCAACCCAATGCATTAGGCTTGTACACATTAGTTGGGATGGTCTGCTGAAGTTCAAGTCTAGTATCAGAATAGATGTGTTATGAAACAAAGAACAAATTTGGCCATTGCAGCACCAATTAGAATTTTATCTTTTGTGTGTCTTTAAATCGACACTTGAAATCTTCAGCAAGTTTTTATTGATGCTTGATTTATTTAGTTTTGTCTACATACACCGGGTACTTTTGTAAGTTTTTGTTGCCAATGTTCATCCATTAGACCATCTTCCTCTGAACAGGATGGCTCAGAAAGCTCTTCACAGACTTTGGAACAGTTTTCAGCAAAGAATGGCCATGGCACAAGGTAGAAAAAGTTTGAATTTGGTGACAATTGAATCACCATTTGGTTCCAGAATTTTTTGTTTTGTTTTGTTTTTGCTTTGTGAGAAATAGCAGTTTCCATATTTAATCTGACAACTCATCCAACGATGGCAAGAAAGCTTTGGCAGATGACCACTACAGAGATGGTGACTGAAACAGATATAAACACTCGGAGACTTAGGCTGAATCCAAATCTCTGGACTTCATCGCACTTGCGAACTCGCGGACTTTGTGGGCGCGTTCACAGGAAGTCCGGGAGTGCCGTCCAAATCCACAATTCATCCAGTCCACAAGGGGCCTCAAGCGGACTTTCTGCAGACTTCCAGAGAGTCTGCTTGGGGTGCAGACTTCTGCAGACTTCACTAGTTTGATTACCCACAATTCATTGCAATATGGACGTGACGTTTTAATTTTTCGATTTTTTGCAGTCTGAAGCCGAAATCATTTATGAGCATTTATACTTATTTAATTGAGCTGAGAAAAATAATGGCAGAAAAAGGACGAAAGCAAGTCTTCCAATGTAAGTAATACCCAAATTAATTAATATTATTCTGGTTCTGTAAATAAAATTTCTGTTTTTGGATGTGTATAGCCTATGTGTATAAGTGTTGATTTGTTCACTCTCAAAAAAAAGCCTATAATTGGGATTTATATCTTATTTGCACGATAGTTTTCATACAGTTTCGCGGAAACGACTGAAACGGACTCCAAGTCTGTCTATTAGCTCCATTCATAATGCAGTAGACTCCCGCTCTTGCAGACTTTACGATGACGGTAAAGACGTCACATTACGTATGACTGAAGTCTGCGAGGGCTCAGTCTGCAAGTCCAGAGGGTGGAGATATGGATGCAGCCTTAGACTTGAGTTGCACTTCAGCAGCACCCAAAGATGACATCAGCCCTGACTCAGATTCAGTTCAGACTCCAGGCTTGAGACTTAAGCCCAATTAGTGTTTCTGTGTTTCTGGCTTACTCTGAACCTTAGTGCAGACAAGCACTGCACCTGCAACTTCCACAAGTTGGTTACAATAATATTACTCACGCACTGGCTGGAATGACATGTTCTAGTAGAGCTGCCTAAGGCCTCGACTTTTCTAACCTTCTGTACAGATGGGTCAGTCTGATCCAGTGTCTGTTATCAGGCTGCTCCATCTGGCCAAACCACAGTCTACACTGATCGTGAGAGGTCCAAAGTGGCACTGCCTACCCAGCATCCTTTGAAACAGGAGGAGCCACCTCTTCCTGTTTCAAAGGAGCTATGAGTGAGACCAGCAGGAACTGAGTGTTTGGACAAGAGTTAGCATAGATGCTAACAGCTTCAGCGGCAGTTTTGTTAGATCTTTGTAAGTTGACGTGGGACAAGAGTTGAGAAGTACCAGTGCACATCATTAAAAGCAATCGAATAAAACTAAGCAAAAATAATAAAACTCTATTGTTATAGTTGTTAACCTAAATCCAAACACAGTCTTGACACAAAATGTATTATGACCTCTCCATCTACCAGTAGGTTGATCCAAAGTCAGGTTTAGATGGTGTGTACAGTAAGGCTCTACCTATATACTGGTTTTGAAAGTGTGCAAAGACTTTGTTGATAATCAAAAGCTGACGTCACATGGCTTTTTCCAATTTACAAGGTAAAGGGCTGTCTGACAGCACTAATTCAGAATGCAGTCATTTTGCTGGTGGTGGCTAGCAGACACAACATGAGAGGGAGTGCTGCCATGTATATCCACAAAAATGATGCTCCCCCACATTGGAAATTATATGAAACACATCCTTAGAAATTATTCAAAAAGGTGGGCTTACCTTTCCTGCAGGTTCTTGTTGTGCAGTATCAGCTGCTAGATAAAACAACAAATGGCATTGTTATAAAAACAATTATTCAATTATTTTAATAAATAAAATAAAACTATAATAATAATAATAATAATAATAATATCAGCACTAGTATCATGCATTACTTTAAAGAATATACACAATAATCTATATGATTGACAGGTACAGTTCTTGTGTTTTGGGGATTGTGACAAAGTAAACACCCAGGAAATAGTCACAATCTTGAATGTGTCATGGTCCACAAACTCTTTAAAAACTTGGTATGTCAGACTTACCCAGCTTCTTTATCACCAGCCTGGTGAGCAATAATGTGACAACCATCAGGGCAATGACTACAGCAAAACTCAAAATCCAATAGAGAGCATGTCCTTAAAAAAAACAAACAAAAGAACAAAATGTTATAAGTTCAAACATACATATAAAATCAGTTAATCCATCCATCCATTCTCTAGACTTATATGATCCTGGAGTGTGTGGAGGAAACCCAAATATGCACCGGAAGAACACGCAAACTCCATACAGAAAATACAATTACTTTTTGGCCTGTTCAGGTTTATTCACAAATAGTTTGTAATACAATCAGGTAGAGAGGTGTTAAAAATTTGAATCTTTTTCTCAAATGGATATGAAAAAATGTTGTGAAAGTTCAAAAACACAATAAAACTTTACAAGCCACACTTTATGATAATAGTAAAAACTTTAAACTTGCTGTAGTATGAAATTAAATGTATGTTAGCTGATAATTAATGCATCTATAGAGAATTATTTGTGATCATAATGTTTGTTGGCCATATTTCCATAGGCTGCCCAGTGTGCACTGATACGCCATTTGAGAACTACACCAAAGATAAGACCTGAGAATAACGTTAAACTGTGAAAATCAGGTCCTCAACCCAGCGTACAGTGAACTTTTCCAATCACAAGAATGCACCATGACTCCAGCATGTTTGTCAAGATTTACCATGACTTTGAACATGTTTCTGTTACTTGAAAATTGTGCAGCTTAAGGGTTAAATCATCTATTTAATCAGAGTGTGTACCCTGAATATTTCTTTGTCTTCATACACATCAAGAAGTTGATTAATAAACAGACTGTTTGTTGGCTACAATGGATTTCTTTGAAATCTTGAGACCTATTTGTGTTTTACTTCTGTTATTATCATATTTTACACCTTTAACAGACTGATGAGTGCACTTCATACCAGCTCCTCCTGTCGATGATGCTGTGACTGTGGTGCAGGACGTTGACATGTTCTTCGTTACACCTGACAGATCAGCTGTGCTGCTGATTTCAGTCACAGAGACTGTTTCTGGAGTTTTCTCAGGTCTGGATGTTCCTGCTGAAATTACAGTTCATCAACTGTTAGGTTTTAATTATTTTAATAAAGCAGTGATGTTATCTCAACTGTTATGAATCCTTTGAACTTACCGTCCAGAACTTTGACATTTACTTCCATTAATGTATCCCATCCAAACAACTCAATTCCACAGTAATATTTTCCAGCATCTGACTTTTGGAGGTTAATAAAGGTCACATGTAAGTGATATCCACTGTTGTCTATTATAATCTGGTTCTTTGTTCTGATCCTGTTATATACTGCTCTATTGATGATGTGTTTGTCTTCTTTGCAAGGGCTTTTACAGATGTACTTTGCATACTCTTTTACATCCCAGTCAACATTCCAGTTTGAGCATGTGAAGCTCAAATTAATCCCAACAGGACCAGCTATGTTGAGGACTTTCATCTTCACAAAGCTCACACCTAAAAATGAAAACAAAGAAAAATAGATCTTTCAGTGACATTGTGTAAATAAATGCATTTAATTTTATAAAAGTTGAATTCCTTTCAAAAACAGAACATGGTCAAACTTTGTTTTTGATCCCCAGTGATTAATATGCTGGTCGTGGATTTTTTATTTACATTCTCTTCTTGAATAAAGTAGCAGTGATGTTATTAGACCTCATTTTTTCCATTAAAGAAGTGATAACTTCCTGTCAATCTACAGACTATTTATTGAGCCCAGTTACTTATTCCTTTATTTCTATACCAAACCATTGGCTCCATTGCAGACAAGCTTTAAAAAAAATCATGATAAAAAGGGACTGCGAGCAATGCTTAGACCATTGAAGAAAGAAACTGCATTGAAATGACAAAAACATTATATAGAGAGCAAACCTGATTTACTCAAAAATAATGGTGGTTTGTGCTCTTATGCTACGGCCACACCGGACGCGAATTGGTGAATTTTAACTCGCGTAAAGCCTGTAACTCGCCGCGATTAATGCCCGAAGCTGGACGCTGGACATTTTGGCAAGCTGTGGGACGACGCGCATCCGGGCGCAGGCGCAGTAGAGAGCCGGAGCCGGTCGGACTCAGTGATGACCCGTGCAGGCAAATCCAGCTGGAAACGAATATTTACAGAACTTACCTTCAAAACCTGTCTCCTCAGCGACTTTAACCCAAGCCTGCTCCTTTTGTTCCAGTCTCTGTAGAGGACACACGCCGAGTAGTTTAGCTCCGGATGATAGCAAACAGCACAGATAAACCTCTCCTCCATCTTTGAGAGGGGGTTTGAGCAGGAGCAGGAGGCCGGGGCGTCACACATCATTAAATCAAACCTGTCTCCTCAGCGACTTTCACCCAAGCCTGCTTCCTTTTGTTCCGGTCTCTGTAGAGTATACACGCCGAATAGTATAGCTCTGAATGATAGCAAACAATGCCGATAAACCTCTCCTCCATCTTTTTTTTTTTTTTTTTTTTTCCCTTGTCTGCATTATCTTTACAGCTGAGCACTGTGTCTGGTGGCAGCGTTGGAAAGACTAATGCATTTTTTTTTTCTAGCAGTGAGAGATATGTGAATATGATTCACTGCTATAGTGACCATCACCAGCCCTTCCTGCAGGCTACTCCATCATATAAAACTTTATTTAACCCCTGATGGGAGCTGAAGGGGAGGGCCGTGCCACACCACAGTGTGAAAGAAGGGGAAATAGTGACAGACAAGACAGGACAAGACAAGACAAGACAACTGGGAGAAGAACAAACAGGTATTGTAGCTAATTTAAGATAGTAGTTCAAGTGCTGTGCTGATGCAAGTCCATACTAGAAGTATGTGGTGCGTATGAAGAGGGTGGCTCATGTGTAGAGTGGGGGGGGGGGATGAAGACCCTGGTTCGGGTAGTGGAGGTGGAGGGGAGGTTAGGAGAGGGATGAAGACCCTGGTTCGGGTAGTGGGTGTGAGAGGGGGGTAGGGAAGGGATAAAGACCCTGGTTCGGGTAGTGTGTTAGGAGAGGGAGGGTTGGAACTCTCCTCCATCTTTGAGAGGGGCTTGAGTGGGAGCTGGGGGCTGCGGAGCGTCACACGTCATGAAATCAATGACGTCGGGGGGGAATGTCATCACTGATTGGCTGCCGCGCCGCAAACTGGCGTCGAAAGTTCAATATTTTCAACTCGAGCGTCGAGGCGTTTGGGGCGTCAAAACGCGCCGAGCCAAACGCGTCCAACGCGCCGCCCGGGGCGAATTTGTGTCAAGACCCGTGTTTGCATTGACTTTGTATGTAATCTCGACGCGCGTCCAGGCAAATTCACGTCCGGTGTGGCCGTAGCATTATAGTGCTTTGAACTATGTTACTTTTGTAACATATTACAAAGCATATAAAATTTATGAATAAATAAATTAAAAAATACAATTCTGAAAGACACATTTCTCATTCTGTCTAAAATACTAAACAAAGCACTTTCTTAAAGGGGACATATGGAAAAAACACTTTTTTCAGGTTTCTGAACATATTTTTTGGTATATGGTCTTCGTCCCAGCCCACAACACTAGCATGAATGTAAACTGGTATTTGGTGAGCTGTTGAGTCTGTGAATATGCAATATGATAACAAGCATTTTAATTTCATTGGCCCACCACCCTCTGAGTTTCCACAGACTTGAGAAATACCCGTTCCAAAGTATTGTTGTCATCTATTACAAGGCATCAGCATACACCATGTCTAGACCCAAAACCTGTCACTGCTCAGTTATTGGCTGTAAAAAGCCCCATATATAGTTTCTATACATATAGGCTACCAGCCTCAGAGGACCAAAGGGACCAGTGAATTAATTTTATTTTCAAGGGACTGAACTGCTTCAGTCGGCTAAAACCTGTATGTGTGTGGAATGACTTCATGTCAGACTGCTTTTTCAGTTTCAGTCAGTTGAACACAGAACTGGGAACTAAACTTATCCTGAATCCGGACTCAGTACCAACAATCTGTCACCAAACCTGATGATGTAAATGTGAGTATTTTAATGCTGTGTAGTATTTATTTTGCTCATGACTACTAGCTCTGGGTCATTAGCACATAACGGCGACCTTCCTAAAAAACATTCTGAACAGAGGGGTTATGGACCTTGGAAAGAACACAGTTGTCCTTGATCTGTGGGTTTTTGGACCAAAGCATGTTACTAATGTTTCCTGAAGACATCAAGGATCCATGTTAAACTGCAAAAAGGAGCAAAATATGGAAATAAAAGGCTTTATGGGTCATTTTTAGCTCTAAGTACAAACAAGTCTTAAAACAGAAAAGAGGACATATAAGCTCTAGGACGATAACAAATAAGTAACAAATAAGTATTTAATAGATGTTGCACCTGCTAAAAACATGTACAGAAAAAAACCCTACAGAAAGTCAATTAAAAAAAACTTACTGAGGAGAAGACAAACGCACAGATGAAGTTTCATCATGAAGACAATGAGCCGGCTGAGTCAAACTGGAGTCATTGTAATTTCCACTTCTTTGCTCTGTCCAGGCTGAAAACCCCTCCCCTTCCTCTTAACACACACATACACACTTGCCCATACACACAGACACACAAATGTCACCATGAAGTGGGTACAAATGTATTTGAGCAGGTGGAGAGGAAGCAATACACATAAACAACACTTAGGACTTTATAACGCAACCGAAAGTGACAACACGTGTTGCTGAACCACAAGCAGCTCAGACCTGTGAACAGCTCAGACCTGTGAGCAGCTCCTGTTACATGAAGTCAGTTTCCATTTTATGACACTGCAGGACACAGAGGGTACGATTTGTTTTGTTTATTTGAATATACAAAGTAAATAAGTTCAGTGAGAACAATACAATAAAATAACAAGGAATATGAAATGCAACAAGACAATATGAAGATTCAAGAAAAAAAACTAAAAACAAGACAGCGATGGTAATAAGAGTTAATAAACAACTAACTGCACAAATTATAAAACAAATGAGATAGGAGCAGGGGGAGTCAGTCACGAGTGATGTTAGGCAAAGAGAATTCTTGCTTTTAACATTAAACGGGACATTTGATACAAAAAAAAAAAAAAAAACACCTTTTCAGTCTTTTAACACATTTTTGGGTATTTGGCATTCCTCCCCACCCACAACATGTGATATTAGATATCAGAAAACAAAATCTGTATTTAGCAGGCTACATGAATGTAAACACATCATATTTGGAGAGCTGTTAAGTCTGAGGATATTTTATTACATAAGAGTATATTTTTGATTTGCATGCCTAACCTGATTGGTCTACCTGAGAATCTCCCCTCCCCCGTCTGCTGAAGAGACTCTGTGAAGAGCAGCAATGTTGTTTTCAGTCTTAGCAAGAGATCAGTGTGAAGCATGTCTAAGCTCACAACATATCACTTCTCTGCTGTTGGCTGTAAACAGCCACATATATACAGATAAAGGCTACCAGCCTTGGAGGACCAAAGGGACCAATGGATTGATTTTTTTTTTGAAGGGGATGAGCAGCTACAGTCGGCTAAAACCTGCATGTGTGTGCCAGTCACTTCACGCCTGACTGCTTCTTCAGTTTCAGTCAGTTCAACACAGGACTGGGAACTAGACTTTTCCTGAATCCAGGTTAAGTGCCAACAATCTGCCGCCAAACCTGGTGATGAAAATGTGAGTAGTTTAATGCTGTGTAGCATTTATTTAGCTCAATGCTATGAGCTAATGCTAATGGCAGAGTGAAGTGAACCAGAGGTAACTGCACAACATGTTCGTCAATCTTCATGTGACTTGTTGACAATCTGAAGGATAAACTTCATTGTGTGAGCATTTATACCTTAGTCAAGAGAAGTTCAACAGTTGGCTCGATATAATAAGTCCCACTGCAGTGACTAGGCGGAGGTTAGCATGTTGTGTGTTAGCCTGCGGCGGATAATGAGATCACTGTTATGATGAATGGCTTGAATTTTTGGTTTGAGTGTGTTCATGTGAGAAGCTTAACAGCTGGCTGAATATAATCAGTTCTTTACCCGACCCAAGGGCCCTCCATTTGTGCTAATATTAGGAGGTAGGCTATGTTGTGGCTATGCCACTAGCATTTGCTAGCTTGTGATGTTTGGAGGAGAAGAGCTCTACTGTTGTAACTGTGTGTGGTAACCAGCATGCATTAAGGGTTTGTATGTGTTCAGGACTGTAAGCAGCACATGGCTGGAGTGTCTGCCTTGCTCAAGTCACACTGAAGGACGCTTATGAATTCCCGTGTACACACTGCTTTGCTGACTGCCCTCAAAAATGCCATTTTAAACAGAGGAGTTTTGTGAGCGTAGAAAAAAAAGGAAGCTGTGCTTTCTTCATAGCCTTTTGGGACCAAAGCATGTTACTAAGTTTTCATGAAGGCATCGAGGATCCATATTAAACTACAGAAAAGGAGTAAAATATTAGATCTTTAAGGGCCTGATCTGCTAATGGTTTACATGATTACATCTGTGCAAACATGATAGTGTGCACAAAGCATATCTACTTACCAGGTGCACTGAGTACTGCGTCCATGAGAAGAGCAAAATAGCAAATGCAATCCATTTAGTGTTTGCCTTCATGAATATGCTTTCAATGCAAATGACCAAAATGTGCAAATTACTGGAAGGACGGGATGCAAATGTGATCATTTAACACCCTCAATATGATTTATCAAACTTTTTGCATCTAATTTTGGCATGTTTGAAAGGCAGGTGCAAACTGGCACAGCGTTGTGCACAAATAACTGTGGTCACTGTGGCTAGCAGGAGGCATCGGTGTAATGACAAACTACAGAGATAGAGAATCTTCTGTGAGCATGTTGGCATATTCGGACAGTAGAAACATATCACTATCCAGCAATAACATTTTGTGGCAGGGATTTTTGGACATCTGATGAAGATTCTCAGTTTAACAAAAAAAAAAAAGAGATAAATATGGTTGTTACAGTAATGACATATTACTTACAAAGCACTTCTGAAATAATGAAATTGTGTTGTTGTTTTTTTTTTTCATTCTATAATCAATAAAACACAAAGCACATTCATTTTGAATGAATTAAATATTTCCAGAAAAGAAATGTGTGTCTGTGTTACTGTATTTTGGGTCTACCTCAGCTTGCAATGTTTGAGTCATAGGAATCCAATTCCTCGATTCCAACAATCTGCACATTGTAGAATTTTACCTGAATCTGCTGTTCAATTGGAAAGAGAGGTTCCTTCTAGTGGTCCCCCACCTGTTTTGTTATCTGAGGTGTTTTTATGGGTTTTTCTTCTGTTCTTTTGTAGATATCTTGCCATTCTCTTTTTATTTCATTAGCAGATCTTCTAGATTTGTTCACAGCATTTACCTTTTCACAGATGGCCCCCTAAATTGCATCACCATTGTGTTTATTTGCCTCAGACTCTATGACTTAAAACGTCATGTTATTATATACAGTCCTAATCAAAATCTTAAGACCAGTTGAAAAATTTCTAGAATATGTATTTTGCACATCTGGACCATAATGACGTTTTAAATAGAGCTACAATATGCAAAAGCAAGAAGGGGGAGTGTGACAAAAAGCACTTTGAAAAAGAAATTCATTGAAAACAAAAAGAAAACTGAAACAGTTTATCAGCTGATCAAAAGTTTAAGACCACAGGCTGTTAAAGCCAAAATCTGCTCAAAATGTTCATTTTCTGTCTCGAGCTGCATAAGCAAGGCCTCTCGCAGCGTGTCATTACTGCTGAGGTTGGACACAGTAAGACAGTCATTCTACATTTTTTGAAAGATCCAGAGCATTATGGAACAAAAAAGTCAAGTGGTAGACCCAAAAAAATTACACCAGCGCTGAGCTGGAGGATCCAACTGGCTGTCCGTCAAGACACAGGGCGGTCCTCGACCCAAATTAAGACCCTTACTGGTGCCGACTGCAGCGCAATAGCCATCAGACGGCATCTGCGGGAAAAGGGTTTCAAAAACAAAAAACTAATTCAAAGAACTCGTCTCCTTCAACGCCACAAAACTGCCCATTTAGACTTTGCCAGGGAGCATCAAACATGGGACACTGAAAGGTGGAAAAAGTTTTATCCTCTGATGATAAAAAATGTAACCTTGACGGTCCAGATGGCTTCAACGTTACTGTCATGACAAGGAGATCCCACCTGAGATGTTTTCTACCTGGCACAGTGGAGGGGGGTCCATCATGATCTGGGTGATTTTTCATTCAGTGAACACTGGAGCTTCAGGTGGTGCAGGGTCGTCAAACGGTGGCTGGTTACGTGCAGATGTTGCAGCGGGCATCCCTCATGACTGAGGGCCCTCGTCTGTGTGGTAACAGCTGGGTTTTTCAACAGGACAACGCTGCAGTTCACAATGCTCGCTTGACCAAGGACTTCTTCAGGGAGAATAACATCACTCTTTGGACCATCCCGCATGTTCCCCTGATTTAAATCCCATAGAGAACATTTGAGGATGGATGGCAAGGGAAGTTTATAAAAATGGCCATCAGTTCCAGACAGTTGATGCCCTTCATGAAGCCATCTTCACTTCTTGGAGCAATGTGTCCAAAAGCTTCCTGGAAACACTTGCATCAAGCATACACAAACAAATTTTTGAAGTGATTAACAAGAACGGTGGAGCTGCTCATTACTGAGTCCTACTGAGAAAAGTTTTTGTTCTGGTTTGGAGAGTTTTTTGTAATTTTTTGAGTGATGGTCTTAAACTTTTGATCAGCTGATAAAGAGCCTATTTCAGTTTACTTGTTGTATTCAATAAATTACTTATTCAAAGGGCTTTTTGTCACACTCTCCCTTCTTGCTTTTGCATATTGTAGCTCTATTTAAAACTTCATTAAGATCCAAATGTGCAAAATGCATATTCGAGCAATTTTTCAACAGGTCTTAAGATTTTGATCAGGACTGTATGCCACTCTGCTCACCCAAACTCTCTATGGTGGTATGGTAGCACACGCAAAATCCTCATTAAAGAGGGCAGTCCACACTACTTTTGTTCCTGCTATCAATTGCAAATGCAGTCTTAGCAGAGCACCCGCAACACACCCACTAATTGCACCCGCAACTTTTGCTTGTACACACAATTTGGTGCTCTTTATTTGGAACTTAGATCAGGTTCTAAATGCAGGGCTCTGAAAAGAAGACATAAAGAATTTGATCTTGGAGAGCATTGATATACAGTTTATTCTGTGTAGATATTTAACCGGTGTGATGAGCTCTGTTTGTGTCCTGTTTTCCAGTTCCGGTGGTTATGGCTGTAAGTGTGTGTCTGGTATTTCCGGGGTAATTACTGTGAGGGATCCAAGTGAACAGAATGGGGGGATAATGGAAGGCAGCATCCTAGGAGATGTTATATGTTCAGTGACCCTCTCTCATGCAGTTGGCAGAGCCACACGGTGTGTTTTTAAGAAAGGAACCCACACGTTTGTTGAGTCTGAATCAGTTGAAATTCAGGAGTAATAGTGCGAGTCCGCAGCCTCATAAACAGAGTGAATCATCCTGTGAAAATGAAATATAGATTAATGTAAAAGGTCATAAACAGGATTCTAAAGTGCACAGCTCAACACAAACATGGTTCTATACAAATGAAGCTTGTTTGACTGGATATGCAACAGAGACAAATGTGATGAGGACAGATTTAAGATCTGGGCATCCAGATCATGTCTCTGTTATTTGTCTCTGTCATAAATTCTTCAGGCGCAGTTGGATAGTGCGCTTGGTCAGTGATCGGGAGGTTGCAGGTTCAAGCCCAGCTCCGGGTGTCACATGGTGATGTGTCCTTGGGCAAGACACTTAACCCCAAGTTGTTCCCACTGCTGCGTCAGTGGTGTGTAAATGGGCATGAAAGAGCGTGAATCTGTTAGAAATACTGATGGATAACTAACACAGAAACTCATATCCATCAGTGAGTGAATGTGAGAGCGAATGGGTGTGAATGGGTAGGAGTGATCTGCAGTATAAAGCAGCTTTGAGTAGTCCAAGACTAGAAAAGTGTTGTATAAGCTCAAGTCCATTTACCATTTAATCTTTTAATATTTTCTTTATATTTGTGATTTCAAGTGTAATGTTACTTATGATGTTATCTGTTTCATAATATACTGCCCTTCAGTCATTTTATATTGTATTTGTTTTACTGAGTGTATTTATTTTTTTTAGTTGTATTTTATCTCCAAATTACTGCACTTTGCTTCATAAACTGCTATCAGTTCTGAATTTAAGATTTGTCTATATCTACATAGACAAATGTATGGACAAATCAGTGTTGCAAGGATGATGAAATGTTTTCATAAATTATTTCAGTTGGTTAACATGGGAACAGAGACTATCACAAATTGAAGCATATACATTTATTTTTGGAAGTTTCACATATCACAAAGAATTTTTGAAAACAGAAAGGACATCCAAGGTGGACATGCACCTCTAAAACTTCTGAGAACATTCAGCAGACTGAAAAATAGTTTGTAAATGATCACTGACTCAATGGCCTGTAAGAAGGAAGCAGGAATGTTCACCACTGATTAAAAAAACAGTTTGAAAAGTGCAGCATGAAAGTGTTAGCATTACAAAGAGTGTTTGCCAAAGTTCTCCCAAGCATCTGACTCTTGCTCAAAAGGAAAAACAAATTTATTGAGACATTTTGGAATGAATTATAGGAAAGCCACATTTTACTGGGGGGAGTGATTACTCACCGTGACACTTTCATGTCCAAAAATGATTTTGAGGACAAAATCAAAAGTCAGTGCAGTGGAGAAACAAATCTTCGACTGTTTGTCTATTAACAAGAAAGAGACAGCATAGGTCGCCAACTGCTAATTAACTTAGCTCAAGCTTTGGAAGTCGATGGAAAGTGTTAGCCTGCCTCTGCCAACAGTCATTACAACCTCAGCAAATCTACATGGTCATGTGTGCTTTTTTTCTGAGATCAAATCTATGCTCGGAGTCTGTGTAAGAAGTGAAGTGAAGCACAGAGGATCTGAGACAGCTGTCTGCAGAAGAGCTGCTGCTCTGCTCTGATCAGTGAAGACCTGAATGTAGAGGTGTGATGATGTAGAAGGAGACTGAAGGGGGACGACACTGAAACATGTTTATGTTCAATAAAACTGGTCCTCAGTATTACTGCATTTTTTAAGCCTTGCTTGTGTGTTTGTCTTACCCTTTGTCTGATGTCAGCACCTCATTGACCATTTGTCCATCCATTGTTCTCAGATTGAGGTTTTGATACACTCCATCCTGATCTCCAGTCTGCAGAATCACAACATACACAACAAACACTCAGTGGTCACTCCATTAGGTACACTTGCTGAACTGTCCAAGCAAACAGGCAATGAGCCAACTATATTGTAGCAACTCAATGCATTAGGCATGTACACATAGTTGGTATGGTCTGTTGAAGTTCATATTCATCATCAGAAAGAGAATAAAAATTATTTGAGGGACTTTTAATTTGGTACTGTTGCTATCTTATGAATTCTGCATAGCTAATGAGACAAAAGAGGTGCATGAAAAGGTTTTAAACAACTTATATCCTAATAGGAGTGGGTGGTATGGAGATATAAGCTATTATTTAAATCTGAACAAGTCTTTTGTAAGGATGTGTTGGTCATTACATAGAGTTGGAGTAAACTTTTTATTTTCTTGTGTTGTGTTAAAAAGTAACTTTTTTAACCTTTTCAACACCAGTTAGAATGTTCTCTTTTGAGTGTTTTTAAGTGAAGCTTAAAGCAGAGTTTCAGGAGGGGACCACACCTCAACCACGCCTCTTCCCGTGTTCCTATAAATTCTAACCGTTCACTTCCCTCTTGTTTCGCACACTCAACGCAAGCACGGCACGGCACGGCGCCGGAAAAGACGCTTAAAAACTTCAGATGTCTATTTCAAGGCATTTCTCCATCATACTCATCAACAACTCGTGAATCGGCATCACTCACCTACCAAGCAGACCCACACCCGATGTTCAACCAGCCTTGAGGCACTCTTCAGCCGAAATGCGCCTCGCCGCTTCAGAGCCGAATCCACGCCGCCCATCATCTGAGCCGAGCCGAAACCACGCCGTCCATCATCTGAGCCGAGCCGAATCCACGCCGTCCATCATCTGAGCTGAGCCGAATCCACGCCGTCCATCATCTGAGCCGAGCCGAATCCACGCCGTCCACCATCTGCACCATCTGAGCCGAGCCGAATCCACGCCGTCCACCATCTGCACCATCTGAGCCGAGCCGAATCCACGCTGTCCGTCATCTGAGCCGAGCCGAATCCACGCCGTCCACCATCTGAGCCGAGCCGAATCCACGCCGTCCATCATCTGAGCCGAGCCGAATCCACGCCGTCCACCAACCGAGCCGACCAGACTGAGTGACTCCGAAACAAAAGCCGCCATCAAAAAGTGAGTCCAGCACAGCAAGTTTCCTCCATGGTCTTCATTCAGGCTCTCTTCATCAAACCAAATCCATCCGACTAATCCTCGTATGTCCATGAAGTTCCGAAGCCACAGAACCAGCTTTGATGAAGTCCAATCAGCCCATCGTAGTCACCGGGATTCCCCCCACCTCCTCCTCCCCCATCGCCACCAGCCACGAGTTCATTCACCGGACACGCTCCGGCTCCGGAGAGCCCCGCCGCCGTCAACACACCGATCATCATCACTCCCATCCTTCACTAGCTCTCAGGCTATCCCCCAATCTCACGACCAACAGAAACGCCGTTTTCTTGAACTGCTTAGCACAAAAACAAACTTTTCTTTCGTTAGCCTTAGCCCCGTCAATAACCCGCTTCCGGATGACGTCATCACGCATCAACAGCGCGTCAACGATCCCCGTTAAAGGTAAAGTAAGTTGTCTAAGAAACTAAATATGAAAAGCTGTAAACAATTATTTAAATATAAAAATGTTGATGAGTAAATAAGCAAATACTACTAAATCAATAAAACTACTCATAAAGGTGAAACTAAATAAATATAAAATATAATAATAATAAACATCAAGCTTCTTAAGCACAATTCAAGCCTCCACACAACTCTGGACAGAAGCAATAGACAACCAATGACAGCCTTCCAAAGTCTGCTTAATTGTCGTATCTAATCATGTCTAATCTAATCATATCGCTCTCTATATATCGTATCATACATCATCAGATCTAATCCGATATCATTCAACTATACCGTATCTCCGTTTCAATGTAACATGATGTCATATCTTAGATCTCATATAAACTGGCATCGCATCTAATCAACTCATATCGTATCGTATTGTACCATCATACTATAAAGTGTTGCTTCGTTCTCGCATAACATAAAATCATATATTGATTATTAATCAATACTAATCAGCATGTTACATTGTTTCATTGTTCACGATGTTCTACATAATGCTAGATCATGTTGAATCAAATCTTACCGCTCTACATTTTATCGTGCCTCATCAATAAATTCAAACCATGTTGCATTATATGCTTCCTCAAAAATGGCATTGTTTCGTATCAGTCAGCGTCTCCATTGTTTCATCGTAATACATCGTTCCGTATAAAATTAAACATTATTCAATCAAACCATATTGCCCCACTTATATTTATCATTAATCAGCAAATTATTTTAATCGATTCGTCTCTTTTATCCTTATTAAATGAAACTGCATCTTTCAACCGTACTCTTGGTTTCATCATACCGCATGGTTCTGTTTTACATTGATTGGCATCATATCTCTTCAGTAATGACTTACTATATTATACATTAGGGCTGCCACAATTAGTCGACTAGTCGTGACTAAGTCGACTATCAAAATAGTCGACTACTAAATAGTCGACTCGTCGTTTTGTTTTTTAGGTGTGTTTTCTCAACTGCCGCTGTACCTCTGCTGTCTTGTCTGACTATCTGTCCTGTTTTCTGGTTATCACGCCTGCGGGAATCGAACCAACACACCCCGAAACACACTCATGCATGTGGCGCATGCACAACTATGCAGGCACCAAAGTTGCCAGGTCTGCTCATAATAAGCGATCTGGGCCACCAGCTGCATGCTGGTGCAGTACGCTGCAGTTCATGCATGAAGTGACTGGTCAACTAATCGCAAAAGTAGTCGTTGACTGGTCGACTATCAAAATAGTCATTTGTGGCAGCCCTATTATACATCCTTACATTGTTCTCCTTATCACACGTTGCTATACAACACTAAGGGGCCATTTACACAGGGTTTGAATACAGTCAGTCTGAAAAGTTTTCATTGCGTTTTGGCCTTGTGTTTAACATGGAAACTCTTGCGGTTTGTCCGAAACAAAATTTGGAATCTTTTGAAAACAGGCTCCAGTGTGGAGAGTTTTCAAAACGCTCCTCCCTGCAGCTTCGTGTAAACCTGAATCAGAGCTCTTCAGGTTGAAACGCGTTGTTACCGAATGTGCAGTACTCTTTCACATGAAGGTTGCGTGCGCTTAACAGGAACAATACCTTCGTGCTCGGTTCGATCTCCAGACAAAACTGTCCAGATTTGTTGTCAGAGCTGAATTGTTGTCCATAAAAGAATCTCCAGCGTCCTCATGCATCCACTCGCCTTGTTGTTCGTGAACATTTTCTTCTTTATACGTGTATTGTGACAGTGCTGCCTCTTTGCAAACCTACACCGCCATTTACTAAACGGACATGTTTACTGCAGCGTTCTTCAGCGTCTCCATCTGAATGCGGATCGACTCGAATACAGAAAAAAAAAAAAAAAAAGTTTGCGTTTTTAAGTCAGAACGTACCTGTTAAATCAAGGTGCATCATTTCTTTTACTTTATGGCCTTATGCAATTGTACTTACAACATTATTTCATCGTATCACAGTTTCTGTGTAACACTAAATTACATCAATTCAGATTGCTCTGTTTTATCGTAATGTAACTCCAAATCACGTCAAATCGGGGTGCATAAATGCTTGTATTAAATGGCATTATATCTTATGCAACCTTGCATATCCTGCATATGCCATATCCTGGCACCGAGATGTCAGTGCACATGCCAACTTCAAACAACATTATCGAGGCATTAAATGGCATTGTATCTTATGCAACCTTGCATATTACATCATTTCGTCGTATCACATGGCTCCATTTAACACTAAAGTTTATTGATTCCAATATTCTATATTCAATCCTATAGAGGCTCATCAAATCACGTCAAATTATCGTGCATAATATCGTTTCGTACCTCACCTCGGTGTATATTTACCTCCGCCAAGGAGGTCATGTTTTCGGAAAGTTCGTCCGTCCGTCTGTCCGTCCGTCCGTGAACAAAATAACTCAAAAAGAAATGGATGCATTTGGATTAAATTTTCAGGAAATGTTCAGCATGGGAAAAGTAAGAATTGATTCGATTTGGTCTCGATCCGGATCAGCCTCTGGCCGCCATGGCACAAAATGGGATTTTTGTGAATTACTACTGAACAAAAATAGATATCATTCTTAATCCAGTTGCTTATGGTATGTTTTCATGGTCAAGGAATCTAAATATTTTGTTGAAATAAAGGTAGGAGTAATATTTATGGTCAAAATGACAATATGGCTGAGGAATGTGGCGCTCTCCGAGTGCTTTCTAGTTGTTAAGTAAATCACGTCGCTTCACATATTATTCAATTATACCGCTTCACCGAGATGTCAGTGCACGCGCCAACTACAAACAACATTATCGAGGGCCACCTAGCAGGGGCTCCAGGCACTGGGACGTTATCATCGCACATCAAACAGCATATCCAATTGTTTTGTTTCACTCGTTACACTTCGTATCAAATCTTTGGCATGTTAGTGCCGTGCTGTATACAATCAACATTCATTGTCCGCTATCCAGTGGGGCACAAGGAAGCCGGCATCTGTCTTAATATTTAATCATACCGCTTCCCTCGTTTTACTTTGGTTCATATCCTGGCACCGAGATGTCAGTACCTTTGCCAGCCTCTTTCATCAACAACACAGGGTAATACAAGTATGCGTACCCGGCACCAGAGCGTCAGTGCCAGTGCTGGCTACAACAAACAACATAAAGGATCAACCAGCAGAGGCTCCAGGAACTAGAACGTCATCATCGGCCATCAAAGGTCATATCAGTTGGGGCACCTGGCGCCGGGATGCCAGTGCCTTTTCCATCCATCATCATCACCCACAAAGGGTAATGCAAGTATGAGCACTTGGCACCGGGTGGTTGGTGCCAGTGCTGGCTACATCAACAAATATAAAGGATCAACCGTCGGAAGATCCAGGAACCAGAACATCATCATCGGCCATCAAAGGTCATTCCAGTTGGGGCACCTGGCACCGGGATGCCAGCGCCTTTGCCAGCCACCACCATCATCCATACAGGGTTATACAAGTGAGCACCTGGCACCAGAGCGTCAGTGCCAGTGCTGGCTACATCAACAAATATAAAGGATCAACCAGCGGAGGCTTCAGGAACCAGAGCGTTATCATCGGCCATCAAAGGTGATATCAGTCGAGGCACCTGGCACTGGGATGCCAGCGCCTTTGTCATCCACCATCCATCACACAGGGTAATGCAAGTACGAGCACCTGGCACCGGGATGCCAGCACCTTTTCCAGCCACTTTTATCAACTATTCAGCCCCCGTTAGATTTCGACACCAGTTCAAGTCATGCCGAAGTCCTCGTTGTTCAGATAAGTTTCACCTTCCCCATGAATGATAAATACATGCACAGGTTTTTCGTTTCTAAAACTCATCCTGTCTTTTCAGCATTTTTGGGGGTTCTAAAACAATCAGCATCTCGGTTTAGAAAACCAAATCGAATTCGTCAGATTGTCACACCGGTTTTCAAAAGTGCTATCGTCTTAGCTGAAAAATTCCTCAATTTTGGCACTTCACGGACATTTATCCGAATCAATCAATCTTGATTGTGTACAAATATTTTACTGTATTCTACTAGTCAGTTAACAAGGTTAATCAATTTTCACTGCAAGCCCTTGGCTGCCTCTCAGCCATTCATGTTGTTTTCATAACAACATTAGCCTCTAGAACTCTGTTAAAATTGTCATTCGGTTCAGGTTTACTTTATGCTACATCAGGCTATTATCCCACTCAGCCGCCTTTAATCACAAGTAATGTTGCATTCACACCGCAAGCGACTCTGCAATCAAAATCGCATCGCCCACTGAACTGAGGCTGCATATCCATAAATACCTCATTGTGGTCACTGTTGCCGTCAGCTGTTGCTCTGACATCATGTACACTCAAGTATCACCACGTTCGTATCATATATCATATTATAGGTTGTATAAGGTAACTTTTCCAACTGTATCCTTTTCACTCAATTACCAAACACAGAACACTGCAGCTGATGCCCTGCAGCAGCATCATCTGAGTTTCTGCGGTCTGTTATGCGGAACTGTTCTCACCGACTAATGTTCCCACACGGACACAAATTGTTCCTCTGTAGTCCAAATAAAAACTGTTCATCACGGGTACCGTCACACGTGCTTTTACTGCTCATTGGCTGTTAACACACAGCCAAACACGACATCGCCTGAAAAGATCAACTTTTCTTTTAACTTTGACATCGCACTACATGTGAAGGGATCGTCTTGTACGCAGCAAAGGCATCGCAGGAGGGTTAGCCCCGCCTCATCGCAGTTGTAAGTTGACTTGCATGGGGAGTTACTGCGAGGTGCAACAAGTAGCGTCCGGTGTGTAAGCACCTCAAGAATACTTAAATTGAGCTCAGACTGCGCGCTTGTTACAATTTCATCTATCCAATTCGGTCGCTCTCGTCATCTCAGTATCTTTTTAAACTGGGAGCTTTTTGGGGGTTCGTTGTGCCCGGGAGCTACGACGAATTCCCCGTGAAGTTTCCCCAAACCGTCATACGCTTCACATAACCACTATGTTGTTTGTTATCCACTGTACGCAATAAATAATTGTCAAATTCATCCTGTTGATGGTGTGGTCCTTACTAGTGAAATCTAATATTGGGATTTTCAGAAGGTTTTACTGATGCTTGATTTTAGCTTTGTCTTTGCCAATGTTCATCTATTAGACCATTTTTCTCTAAATTGGATGACTTAAAAAGTTGTCAACAGATTTAATACAATTTTCAGCAAAGCAAGGTCATGGCATACGAACCAAAACATGAGGTTTTTGTGTGATTGAATCCAAATAAGGATCCAGAAGTTTTAAACAGATTTGTTTACTTTATGAGAAAAGACAGTTTTCCATATTTACTCTCATAACTCTGCAAACAATGACAGGAAAGCTTTGGCAGATATCATCTTCAGAGAAGGCGATATGAGATGGAGCCTCAGACTTGATTTGCACTTCAGCAGCACCCAAAGACAGTGGACATTCAGGCTTGACTTAAGGCTTGAGACCAATTGTTGTTTTTTGTTGAGTCTGGCTCACTTTGAAGCAGAGAACCTCGGTAACAACGAACACGACACCTGCAACTTCAACAAGCCAAGATATTTTAGAAGAACGGATCATGCACTTTCATGAGGACAGTGAAACTACAAAAGAGGACTTTGCTATTTTTTCTTTACATGTTCAAGAGAAGAGTGACTTTTCTAACCTCGCATGTATATGGATCAGTCTGACTCAGGTCTGTTTTCAGGTTGAATCACACCTGCTGTACAAGAGTTAGCATAGATGGTAACAGCTTCAGCAGCAGTTTTATCAGGTCTTGACATGTATTTTGTGTTTCTTGATGAATTACAGATATCGACGGTTTGTAAAGTTGGTATTTGTCAACTGTGTCAACTCAATTTGTCAACTCTACATTTATTTAGCAAGCGTCTGTTTTTTCTCTCTCTTTACTTTTCAGTTTCATGAGATGAGAAAAGCTGCATATACAGTGGGAGGAAAAAGTAAGCACACTCTTTGTAATTTTGTACATTTCTGCCGAAATTGGTCTTAAAATGTGGTCTGATCTGAACTCAAATCACAAGAATGAGTAAACAGTGTCTGCTTAAACTAATGCCACCCAAACAATTACATGTTATCGTATTTTTATTGGCCATAAGATGTAAACATTCACAAGACAGGGGGGAATAAGTAAGTACACCCCCCTGGCGAAGGCTCCTCCAAGAGCTAGTTAGTCAAATTTATGAGTCAGGTGTGAGCCAACCTGAAGTTCAATTACTGAGGTGTGGCTTAAAGCTGCCCTGCCCACTGGAAAACACACACCAGTTAAGAGTTGTCTCTTGATGAGGGGCACTGTCTGATGTGCACCATGTCCTCGCTCAAGAGAACTCTCTGAAGGCCTAAGATCAAGAATTGTTGATTTGTGTAAAGCTGGAAAAGGTTACAAAACCATCTCTAAAAGTCTTGATGTTCACAAATCCACGGTGAGAAAAATTGTCTACAAATGGAGACAGTTGGGCACTGTTGCTTCTCTTCCAAGGAGTGGTCGCCCTGTGAAGATGACTCCAAGGGCACAGCGCAGGATCCTCAATGAGGTAAAAAAGAACCCTAGAGTGTCAGAGAAAGACTTACAGAAATCACTGGAACATGCCAACATCTCTGTTGACACATCTACAATACGTAAAACATGAAACAAAAATGGGTTTCATGGGAGAACACCACGCAGGAAGTCATTGCTGTCTAAACAGAACATTGCTGCACGTTTGAAGTTTGCAAAAAAGCATTTAGGTTCTTCACAGCGCAACTGGGAAAATATTTTGTGGAGTGATGAAACTACAGTTGAACTGTTTGGTGGGAACACACAACGTCATGTGTGGAAGAAAAATTGAACAGCACACCATCATCAAAACCTTATTCCCACTGTTAAGTATGGTGGGGGGAGCATCATGGTGTGGGGCTGCTTTGCTGCCTCAGGGCCTGGACAGCTCGCCATCATCAATGGAAAAATGAACTCACAAGTTTACCAAGATGTTTTGCAGAAAAACCTGAGACAATTACAAATAAATGTTCTGGAGTGGCCCAGTCAAAGTCCTGACCTAAACCCAATTGAAATGCTGTGGCATGACCTCAAGAAAGCTGTTCACACCCGACATCCCAAGAATCTTGCATAACTGCAGCAGTTTTGTGAAGAGGAATGGTGCAAGATTCATCCTGATCGTTGTGCGCGCAGCTACAGGAACGTCTAGTTGAAGTTATTGCTGCCAAAGGAGGGTCAACCAGCTATTGAATCCAAGGGTGTTCTTACCTTTTCCCCCGTCTTGTGAATGTTTACATCTTATGGCCAATAAAAAAAGAACGATAACATGTAATTGTTTGGGTGGCATTAGTTTAAGCAGACACTGTTTACTCATTCTTGTAATTTGAGTTAAGATCAGACCACATTTTATCATCAATTTTGGCAGAAATGTACAAAATTACAAAGGGTGTGCTTACTTCTTCCTCCCACTGTATGTATACTCTATATCGGATGATGAGGTTGTATGTGGTATGTTTAAGGGATGTGAACTCATAAGTTTGCATCAAACTTCCAGCTGCCGTCAGGTTCAGTTTCCATTATGACCAACGTCTTTGATCCGATGTAACAGGACTGTTAATATAGATACAAATGTATATGCTGGTTCAGACGGTTACATTAAATTGTGGTTGCTGTGATTGTTTATTGCATTGAAATGTGCCTGACACTCTGGAGTCCTGCCTCTGAGGTTTTGGTGATGTGCTCGCACTGTGTGCCTGTCAGCCAAATTACCACTGCACCAGGGGCTTTGGCTGCGGCCTGAATAGATAAGCTGGTGAGCTTTTAGAGCACCTATCAAGCATTTTTTTGGCACAAAATTGTCACTGCACCAAGGTGAATCTGTCAACGCCTCCCCCGAGAGCACAGCCACACCAATCTTGGCAAAGCCGGTGTACCGAATTGGCTGTGGACTGTGGTGGACAGGATGAAATTACCACTACGTGGGGTGCATCCTGGCTGTGCCAGGGAATCAGGGCCCAAAATGTCATATGACCTCTCCATCTACCAGTCCGTTGTCCAAAGTTGGGTTTAGAAGAGGTGTACAGTATGGCTGTGCCTACATACTGGCTTCAAAAGTGTGCTAAGACTTTGTTGATGACCAAATGCTGACATCATATGACTTTTTCCAATTTAAAAGGCCAAGGGTGTTTTGACAGAATTAATTCAGAATGCAGTAATTGAACTTGTGATGGCTAGCAGGCACAATGTTAATATGCCAAGTGTTGCCATTTATATCCACAAAAAATAGGGTCCCAAACATCAGGAAATGAACAAACAAAAAAATCCATTGAACTTACAACAAACATGGACTTCACCTCTCCTGCAGGGTCCTGCTGTGAAGTACCAGCTGCTATCAAACACACATGACAATACTATTAGTAATGGTAGTATTAGTATTAGTATTATTATTTTGTATTACTGTATAGACCATGTACAGTTATCTGTTTGTTTTACAGCTACAGCATGCAGGTTTAGGGTTTGTGACAAATGAAACACTCGTCCATGACATTATCCCCATTTCATTCATCGTCTACAAACTCTCTCTCTATAAAAACTTGGTGTGTCAGACTTACTCAGGTTCTTCTTCATCACTATCCTGGTAAGCAAAAATGTGGTAACCATGAGGGTAATGACTACAGCAAAACCCAAAATCCAATAGAGAGCATGTCCTTAAAAAAACATACAAAAAAATGTAATGAGTTCAAACAGACACACAGACACGAATATATATATATATATATATATATATATATATATATATATATATATATATATATATATGTATATATATATATATATATATATATATATATATATATATATATATATATATATATATATATATATATATATATATATATACACTCAACAAAAATATAAACACAACACTTTTGTTTTTGCTCCCATTTTTCATGAGATGGACTCAAAGATCTAAAATTCATTCCAGATAAACAATATTACCATTTCTCTCAAATGTTGTTCACAAATCTATCTAAATGTGTGATAGTGAGCACTTCTGCTTTGCTGAGATAATCCATCCCACCTCACAGGTGTGCCACATCAAGATGCTGATCTGACATCACGATTAGTGCACAGGTGTACCTTAGACTGTCCACAATAAAAGGCCACCATGAAATGTGCAGTTTTGTCTCACAGCAAAATGCCACAGATGTCACAAGCATTTAGGGAGCGTGCAATTGGCATGCTGACAGCAGGAATGTCAACCAGATCTGTTGCTCGTGCATTGAATGTTCATTTCTCCACCATAAGCCGTCTCCAAAGGCGTTTCAGAGAATATGGCAGTACATCCAACCGGCCTCACAACCGCAGACCACGTGTAACCACACCAGCCCAGGACCTCCACCTACAGCAGGTTCACCTCCAAGATCGTCTGAGACCAGCCACTCAGACAGCTGCTGAAACAATTGGTTAGCATAACCAAAGACTTTCTGCACAAACTGTCAGAAACCGTCTCAGGGAAGCTCAACTGCATGCTCGTCGTCCTCATCGGGGTCTTAACCTGACTCCAGATCGTCGCCATAACAGACTTGAGTGGGCAAATGCTCACATTCGATGGCGTCTGGCACGTTGGAGAGGTGTTCTCTTCACGGATGAATCTCGGTTTACATTGTTCAGGGCAGATGGCAGACAGCGTGTGTGGCGTCGTGTGGGTGAGCGCTTTGCTGATGTCAATGTTGTGGATGGAGTGGCCCATGGTGGTGGTGGGGTTATGGTATGGGCAGGCATCTGTTATGGATGAAGAACACAGGTGCATTTTATTGATGGCATTTTGAATGCACACAGATACCGTGATGAGATCCTGAGGCCCATTGTTGTGCCATACATCCATGAATATCACCTCATGTTTCAGCAAGATAATGCACGGCCCCATGTTGCAAGGATCTATACACAATTCTTGGAAGCTGAAAATGTCCCAGTTCTTGCATGGCCAGCATACTCACGGGACATGTCACCCATTGAGCATGTTTGGGATGTGCTTGACCAGCATATACCACAGTGTGTACCAGTTCCCACTAATATCCATCAACTTCGCACAGCCATTGAAGAGGAGTGGACCAACATTCCACAGGCCACAACTGACAATCTGATAAACTCTATGCAAAGAAGATGTGTTGCACTGCATGAGGCAAATGGTGGTCACACCAGATACTGACTGGTTCTGAGTCCCCAGACCCCCAATAAAGCAAAAAAAATGCACATTTCAGAGTAGCCTTTAATTGTGAGCAGTCTAAGGTACACCTGTGCACTAATCATGGTGTCTGATGAGCATCTTGATGTGGCACACCTGTGAGGTGGGATGGATTATCTCAGCAAAGCAGAAGTGCTCACTATCACACATTTAGACAGATTTGTGAACAATGTTTGAGAGAAATGGTAATATTGTGTATCTGGAATGAATTTTAGATCTTTAAGTCCATCTCATGAAAAATGGGAGCAAAAACAAAAGTGTTGCGTTTATATTTTTGTTGAGTATATATATATATATATATATATATATATATATATATATATATATATATATATATATATATATACAGTCATGGAAAAAATTATTAGACCACCCTTGTTTTCTTCAATTTCTTGTTCATTCTAATATCTGGTACCACTAAACGTATAATACAATGAACACAACAAAAAATGCAGCTGGTCACATAATACTTTATGTCCTATTTGACATTCTTAAGCTTAATTGATTCCCAGGGTATATAAGAGGCCATTTCATGTCACAAGCAGCACTGCACATGCAAAGGCCTAGAGTGGTTTCCTGCTTACATTCAAGCCATAGCACAACTCAGAAGTTGTCAGCTCTCACATAATGCCTAAAACAAACGAATTATGTGAAGCCACAAAGGCAGCCATCTTGGCACTGCTGGAAATTGGCATGAGTGAGAGACAGGTAGCGAAAAAACTGAAGATCTCCAAGACAGCCGTTCATTACAACAAAAAAAACCAAGCTGAACATGGCACTACCAAATTGCTACCTGGCCGTGGCAGGAAACGTCTTTCTACCCCGAGATGACCGTGCACTCATCCGTTCCTGTGTCAGGAATGCCGTCAGACCTCCAGGGACCTTAAAAATGAGTGGGCACTGTCGAGAAATGTGACTTGTTCAGCAAGGACAGTTCGAAACCGACTTGTTGAAGCTGGTTTGAAGTCACACAGAGCACGCAAGAAGCCCTTCATCAATGAAAGGCAGAGGAAGGCCCGGTTACTCTTTGCTCGAGACCACAAGGATTGGACTGTTGATGATTGGGCTAAGGTTCTCTTCAGTGATGAATCCAATTTTGAATTGATGCCCACTCCAGCCAACTTACTGGTTAGGAGGAAGCCTGGAGAAGCTTACAACCCAGACTGTCTTGCCCCTTCAGTAAAACATGGGGGTGGATCAGTCATGATCTGGGGTTGTTTCAGTCTGAGTGGAACAGGGCAAATGCAATTGTGTGAAGGCCGAATGAACCAGGTCATGTACAGGACTACCCTTGAAAACAGTCTTCTTCCATCAGCTGGAAAACTCTTTCCTGCCTCGAATGACTGGATTTTCCAACAAGACAATGCCCCTTGCGAGAACCACAAGCCCAAAAACAAAGAAAATTTGTTTGAATTTGTCCAACAGGAATGGGCTGCTGTGACAGCAGAACAATGTCAGAAGCTGGTGGAGAGCATGCCAAGACGCATGGCTGCAGTCATCAAAAACAATGGTTATGCAATCAAGTATTAACTCTTGTGTGTATCATGTGTTTAAAGCAAACAGAAAAGAAAACATGGAATGCTTAAAAGTAATGTTTTTGGCGGTACAATGCCATAGCTATTGATGTAAGAATTTAAGTAATTTTGGTTATTATCAAGAAAACCATGGAAAATGAATAGTTCTTAGTTCTTAAATTAAACTCTCATGAGCTATTTTTGTTGTTATCATTATAATTGTCCAAACAAATGTACCTTTAGTTGAGCCAGGCATTAAAATTAACAAGAAATTGAAGAAAACAAGGGTGGTCTAATAATTTTTTCCATGACTGTATATATATATATATATATATATATATATATATACATAAATAACAACTTACCAGTTTGAACTCTGAATAGTTGCCTATTAGTGTATTGAGCTGACTACTTGGTGAAAAGGATTTGTAAAACTATAAATTAGAACAGTAACATTAGTTCTGAGTGTTACTCCCACCTGCCCCCTGTGGCATGTTTCCAGAAACACTGACTGTTGGAGTTTTCCCAGGACTGATAGGAACACTGACTGCTGTTGGAGTTTTCCCAGGACTGACAGGACCTCTGACTGTTGTTGGAGTTTTCCCAGAACTGATAGGCACAGCTGTAGAAAGCAGGCAGAGTGTGGTTTAGAGGTGAAGATTCATCCTCTGTTTGGATAAAACATCAGATGAGGAAAAGTTCGAAAAAAACTTGCCATCCAGAACTTTGATGTTGACTTGTATTAATGGATCAGTTCCATATGTTTCAACTCCACAGTAATACTTTCCACCATCTGACTTTTGAAGATTAATGAAGGTCACATATAAATTACTTCTGCTGTTGATTATTTCAATCCTGTTCTTTTTTGCATCTCTCTTATATTCTGCTTTGACAATGATGTGCTTGTCTTCTGAGCAAGGGTTTTTACAGAGGTACTTTGCATACTCTCTTACATCCCAGTCAACATTCCAGTTTGAGCATGTGAAGCCCAAATTATTCCCAACATGACCACTTTTGTTGAGGACTTCCATCATCGCAAAGCTCAGACCTGAAAGTGAAAACAAAGAAAAATAGATTTTCAGTGTCATTTTTTAAATAAATGCATGTGTTTTCTAAAAAGTTTGTTTTATAAACAAACATGGTAAAATTCTGTATTTAATTGACAGTGATGAATATGTTCCTCATGATTTTTTTTTTTTAAATCACATTTTCTTAATGAAAAAGCAGCAGTGACATTATAAGACTTATTTTTTTTTTTTTACCATCAAAGAAGTGACAGCTTCCCATCAGCCTACAGACTAATCAGTGAGCACAGATACTACTTCTCTTTATTTCTTTACCAGCATTCAAGCAGCCAAGGGTAAATAAAATGATTATAAAGAGGGAATGTGAGTAATGTTTGGATCATGCGAGACAAAAACTGCATTCAAAAGTGGCACAAAAAAGAGCAAAAATACATTTATTGAAGAAAAAACAAAACTTAATATCATTACAATATTTTTCCATGACTTTCTCTTACCTTGCTTACATCTTTAACATGTTTGAAAATATGAATACTAATAATGTATACTTTTTAAGTCTTGACCATATTTTGCACTGGCAAATTTTTTGAGTCATCTGTTTTCTAATAAAATTAGATGACAATAATAACATTCAGTGTAAATGCTTGTACAGCCCTCAGTGTGGGTATAGACAAGCCAAACTTTAAAATGATTCACTTGTACTGCCATGTATTGTTTGGGCCACCACATTTCCGAAATCTCTCAAAAATCCGACTAAAGCTTAAGTAACAATAAGAGATACAAGAAGATACATCACATTCTCCAAATTTTTAAGCACCATTTGCTTCATTTTTTTTGTTTAAAACTCCATTTGTTGATTATTTTTAACATTAACATTTTCAACATGCATTTTTGCCTTTAAAGTATTTTACAATATTCAGATTTACCAGTTTGTTTAAGAAGTTATTTTGTCAGTAATTCAACATTTCATGACGATTAAATTACACTAAGCTAAGAACCTTCATGTTCCCACATATAAAACATCTTTTCATGTATTTTCAATTAAATACTGGGGAGTTATCTTGTGGAACAAATACATTCATTTGAACACTCTGGGTCTTTATTTCGTGGCACAGTGTGGGGGGCGCAAGCCTGGCGCACCCCACGCGTTGCAAATTTGACAATTCGGTAGACTGTCTGCGCAGAGACGGCACACCAGGGGGAGTCGATGGCGCACCAGGGGGAGGTGCCAACAGATTCAGGTTGGCACAGTGACAATTTCGTGTTCAATTTCGTATTCTTGGCGCAAGCGGAGCGCACCCTCCACAGCTGTAATTTGGTTACAGGCGCACATGTGCGCACATGTCAACAAAGCCTCAGAGGCAGGTTTCCAGAGTGTCAGGCACATGTTTATCCCATAAACAATCACAGCAATCACTATTTAATGTAACCGTCTGAACCACCATATACAATGTATCTATATACTATATTGCTGTGTAGCTGTCTCCTAATTTTGGACTCCTATTAATGACAAAGGAACGGATTACATCTGTCCCGGGAGCTGGCCCACATGGTGACGGGCTTTGTGGCCTCCGATGCGCGCCCCGCTGTCCATTGTCCTGCTGAAGGGACAGTGTCTCTGACCGTCTCCACTACCAGGTCTTTCCAGCACACTTTTTCCACGGTGGCGGGGATCATTCAGAACAATCAGACGCTGGGCATTGGCCGCAGCACATTTAAAGGCAAGGAGAGGCATTCATTTGATTGGTGAAGACAGCACTCGGCTGTGTTAAACCCACTCACGCCTTTTCCCTCTCTGGCACTTGCGCTGAGGGGCAGGGACAGAGGCGTGGATGCGCCTCTCTTGGCACTGCAGGAAACTTGCAAAGTGCGCTGGTCACACCCTGTTTGCGAGGCGAAGGCTGGCGCAGGGCAGTCGCGCCTGCGCCTGAGCCTGCGCTTGCGCCTGGTCTACGAAATTAGAGCCCTCTGTGTCATTGCCCGTATACGAAAAATAGACAAAGGCATTTATCTGATGACCTCAACATGAACAGCATCAGCTACCATTTCCCGGTAAAAATGTTATTCATTTATTGGTTCTATGCACCTATCTTTTTCTAATCTGTTACTTTTTGTTCTTTGTTACCTCCACCAAGGAGGTCATGTTTGCATGTTTTTTTATGTTTTGGTGGTTTCTTTGTTAGCAAGAATACACAAAAACTACTGGACAGATTTTGCAGATTTTTTCAGGAGATGTTGGTAATGGCCTAACTTCAGAAATGGTCAGATTTTGATGGTGATCCAGATTACCCCTAAAAGGGAAATAATAATTTTTGCCCAGTAGCTGTCCAACTAAATGAAATCAACATGATTATGCACGTTAAATGTGGGTTTCAGGGTCATGAATCATATTCTGATGGTAATTTAATCATGGAACTTTTGTATATTGACGTAACAGCAATATGAGAGCTACTTTGGTGGAGGTTTACTTTCTGAGAGTGTTTTTTGTTACTTTAATTTTACATTGTGTTTCTGGAGCTGTGTAAATTAAAAATTAAACACTCTGCAAATATATATTCCTCACTCTGTCTAAAACACTTAACAGATCACTTAACACTTGTTTAACACTTCACTTGGTCTTGATTTTTCTGATGAAGGTCTGAGACTGAAATATTGCAAATAAATAAATGTCTTGCAAGTTAGACAATGTGTTGAAGGCTATCATTATGTTATTATGGTACAAACATCCCCCAAAATACTTTTTTTAAATTCAGCATCACAAAGAATGTGGTTATGTCCTCTCCAATTAAAGTTTTTAGAAGTTTTATACTCTTTTGTATTGTATACACTTAACTCTCTATATTTTATTTTCTCTGATCCAAAGTGCTCAAGATAAATCTTCACAACATATTTTAGTATTGTTTTCAACCACTGTTACATGCCAGGCATGAAGCCAATAGCTGTAGAGGGGTTTTTTTTTGGTTTCTTTCTGTTCCTGCCTTTCTCCCCCTCCTTTCTTGTTGCTGCAGGTAGAGTCTGATTGAGCTACACCTGTGACCTGATTGCTCTGTGAGGCCAAAATGGAGGAGCTGACCACTGATAGGCTGACAAGGCTATAAAAAGGAGAGGTTTTCCTGCAGCTCTTCCTCTTTTTGTCTGAGACTGAGGCTGAGACAGGTCATGTTGCTCTGCTCCATGCTGCATGCAGATTGTGGTGGTGGGAGGTAGAGGCCATTAGGTAAGTTGGGGTACCCTCTACATGCTGCACTTAGAAAATCCATTGTTAGACACACCAGGTTAGTTTGGTTGGTGCCTTCCCCTGTATTTATATTGATTTAAGCTTGTTTTATTAGTTTAGTCCTAGGCTTTTTGTTTGTTGTTTTGAGATAAAGATTAAATTAAAATAGGTTGAGTTTTATTGTATTTTTGGGTTTTATTTGGCACAACCTTCCTGCCCTATCCTCCCCCCCCACATTTTGAAAACCTATGTTGTTAATTTGTGTTCAAATAAAAAAGAATCTTTGAGTTTTTGCACTTTCACTCTGACCTCTGTCAATTTATTTTTGGTTGTCGTGTTATTCTTCTTTTGGTTACAAAAGGGTCGTAACAACCACATTTTAATGAGCAACAGGGGACAGAAATAAAATTAAAGACTATGCAAAACAAAAGCATACAAATAAGACTTTGTGTGGGTCAATTTTAAAACCAAGTGCAAACAAGTCTTAAAACAGAAGAGACGAAGTAATAAGCTATTTAATGATAAGACACAGATAAGTATTTGATAGATGTTGCACTTTTTAAAGAATATTCTGCTTTTAAAATCTACAGAAAAACAATCAAATAAAAACTTACTGAGGAGAAGACAAGTGCACATTTGAAGTTTCATCATGAAGACAATGACAGGCGTTGGGAGTCAAACTGCAGTCTTTATAATTTACACTTCTTTGACCCTGTCCAGAGTGATCCCTCCCCTTCCTCTGAAGAAACACACAACACACCCATGCACACTCACACATTAATGTAACATTGAAGTTGGTACAAATGTATTTATTCAGCATTTGATGAGGCAGGCAGGAAACAAAACACGGAAACGACACTTGGGACATGTGACAGTCACAACACTTGTTATCAGTGTTGGCAACTCCTCAGCATCGGAAGTCGCCATAGGCCCACCCAAAAGTATCTAGAAGTTGCCAGATTTTTTTTTTTCCTTTCCAGCAAATCAAACACACACCCCCAGTCATTCTCCTCTGTTATACTGAACTTCAAGCAACTCAGACCTGTGAGAACTCTGACCACAGTCAGTTTCCATTTAACAAGACATTCAAAGGAGTAAAGTGCAATTCAAACAGTACAATAACAAGAAATTTGAAAATACAGGAGATAATAAGAAAATAAAAGGGACAAAACCAAACAAATCAATCAGCAAACGATGTAAACACAGTGATAGTGAAACCAAATTAAAAGACAAACAGTACAGGTAATTAGACACAAATGAGATAGGAGTAAGGGGTATCAGTCACAAGTGTTCATATGTCATATAATACTTTTACTTGGATGTGTGGGTGAAAACAATCAATTTGATTTAAGGGAACAAGCTTATATAAATGTCTAAGCCAAGAAAAAAAAAGCATATTTCTAATAAGCAAAACAAAAAAAAGTAGAAAATAGCAAAGAGAACATTTTTTAATGTTTTTAAGACATTAATTGTAGGACTCTGAGGGGATGAGGAGTCCAGGATGCGTCAACGTAGTGACTTCAGTCTTGGAGAGTGAATCAGTTGAAATTCAGGAGTGAGAGTGTGAGTCCGTGGCCTCTTTATCAGAGTGAAGCATCCTGGGAAAGTTAATATAGATTCATGTTAAAGGTCAAAAATAGGATTCTGACATGCAGGTCAGGTCTTAACGCACAGTTCAACACAGACAAACATGGTGCTACACAAATAAAGACTGATTGATTCTGTATTCAGCAGAGACAAATGTGATGAGGACAGATTTATGATCTGGACGTCCATGGGTTTGCCCATGGGTCTGTCCATGGGTTTGTCCATAGGTTTTGGTGTTTTCTCGTACATTCAACGGATACACCGTCATTTCCTTTGTTTTTATGTCTTCCTTACTCTGGAGTCCATGACAAGCAGATAGACACCATTCTTTTGCCTGTTCATCCGTAAACAAGAAAGAGACGGCCAAAGCTCTCCTACTGCTAATTAGCTTAGATCAAACACAGGGAGTCAATGGAAAGTGTTAGCCTGCCTCTGCCTAAAGTCATCAGATATATTTGTTTTTTAGCATAATGTGCTACATCATTATCTTCTATCATTGTTTTATCTTCTTCTCCTAAACAGAGGCTATGTTCTTGTTGACCAACCACCCATGTTGCTTTGTGCTAGAGATGTGATTTTGGAGAATGAGTCGAGTCCTTTAACAGCTCTTTAAGTCGATGATGAGAAAAGATTTTGCTGTGATGAGTGAGCCGTTCATTAAAGAGCAATTCATAAATGCAAGTTGCCTGCAAATTAAAGAATGGATTGAAGCACTACATGAAGAAAAAGTTTGGGTATACCTTAAAGGGGGTCATCTAGGAGGAGGGGGCGCCAGAAGGATCAAAAGTGAATCAATACTATCACAAACAGGTTCTAGAAAAACTGATGGAAAAGTCTGAAGCAAGAGAGCACAGCTGACGAGAGATGGTTTCAGTCTTTATCAAGACAACCCTCCAGCTCACACTGCGCTCACGGTAAAGCAGTTTCTGATCCATAAATAAATCACAGAGCTGATCAACCTTCCTGTTTAGCTGATCGAGCACCGTGTGACTTTTTCCTTTTTGTCTAAGACCAAATCTGTGCTCAGAGGAATATGACTGGAGTCTGTCTCTACTATTAAGAGAAGAAGCACAGAGGTTCTGAGACAACTGTCTGCAGAAGAGCTGCTGCTCTGCTCTGATCAGTGAAGACCTGAATGCAGAGGTGTGATGATGCAGAAGAAGACTGAAGGAGGACAACACTGAAACATGTTTATGTTCAACGAAACTGGTCCTCGGCTTTAGCTTCATTTTTTAAGCCTTGCTTGTGTGTTTGTCTTACCCTTTGTCTGGTGTTAACACTCCATAGACCATTTGCCCATCCATTGTTTTCGGATTGAGGTTTTGATACACTCCATCCTGATCTCCAGTCTGCAGAATCACAGCATAAAAACACTCAGTGGTCACTCCATTAGGTACACTCGCTCAACCGTCCAAGCAAATAGCTAATGAGCCAATCATATTGTAGCAACTCAATGAAATAGGCATGTAAACATAGTTGGTATGGTCTGTTGAAGTTCATATCCAATATCAGAATAAGATTTTTTCACTACATAATAGAAAAAAAATAATTAATTCAAAGCTTTACATGTTGGTGAAAACTGTGTTGATCATTACATAGTGCAGGAATTAACTTTTTATTTCCCTGTGTTATGTAAAAAAAAAAAAAACACATTTGGGCATATTCAGTGTCAATTAAAATGTTTTCTAATCCATTTTTGGGATTTTCAACAGGTTTTTGCTGATGCTTGGTTTGGAGAGAGAGTGCTGCCATTTACTGTACATCCACAAAAATGAGGCTCCCCTACATCAGGAAATTATAAGAAACACATCCTTAGAAAATGTTCCCAAATTCTAGCTTACCTCTCCTGCAGGTCCTTGTTGTTCAGTACCAGCTGCCATCGAAACACACATGACATTATTATTGCTTACATTAAATTATTATTAATAATGCTGTTATGTTTTTCTGTCAAGATTATGTACAATAAACTGTATGCTTGACAGGTACAGAACTTATGTTTGGGAATTGTGACAAAGTAACCATCCGTCCATGACACTGTCACTTTCTTGTATGTGTCATGGTCCACAAACTCTGTAAAAACTAGGTGTGTCAGACTTACTCAGCTTCTTTATCACCATCCTGGTGAGCAATAATGTGACAACCATCAGGGCAATGATTACAGCAAAACCCAAAATCCAATAGAGAGCATGTCCTTAAAAAAAACAAAGAAGGACAAAATGTTATAAGTTCAAACATACATATAAAATCAGTTAATCCATCCGTCCATTATCTAGACTTATATGATCCTGGAGTGTGTGGAGGAAACCCAAATATGCACCACGAGAACATGCAAACTTACTTTTTGGCCTGTTCAGGTTTATTCACAAATAGTTTGTAATACAACCAGGTAGAGAGTTGTTTAAAATTTGAATCTTTTTCTCAAATGAATATGAAAAAATGTTGTGAAAGTTCCAAAACACAATAAAACTTTACAGACCACACTTTATAAAAACAGGAAATACTTTGAACTTGCTGTTGTGTAAAATTAAATGTATGTAAACTGATAATTATTGCATCTAAAGATAATTATTTGTGATCATAATGTTTTGTTGGTCATATTTCCAAAGGTTGATGGTTGCCCAGTGTGAACTGTTACACCGTCTGAGAACTACACCAAGGCTAAGACCTGAGAATAACGTTAAACTGTGAAAATCAGGTCTTCAGCCTAGCGTACAGTGAACTTTTCCAGTCATAAGAATGCACACCAGGACTGTGATCATGACTTAGAACATGTCTCTGCCACTTTAAAATTGGGCAGTTTAAGGGTTAAAATCATCTATTTAATCAGAGTGTGTACTGCTGAGTATTTTTGTGTCTTCATACACATCAATAAGTTGATTAATGGTCAGACTGTTTGTTTGCTACAATGGGTTTCTTTGAAATCTTGAGACCTATTTGTGTTTTATTTCTGTTATTATCATATTTTACACCTGTAACAGAGTGATGAGCGCACTTCATACCAGCTCCTCCTGTCGATGATGCTGTGACTGTGGTGCAGGACGTTGACATGTTCTTCGTTACACCTGACAGATCAGCTGTGCTGCTGATTTCAGTCACAGAGACTGTTTCTGGAGTTTTCTCAGGTCTGGATGTTCCTGCTGAAATTACAGTTCATCAACTGTGAGGTTTAATTATTTTAATAAAGCAGTGATGTTATCTCAACTGTTATGAATCCTTTGAACTTACCGTCCAGAACTTTGACATTTACTTCTATTAATGTATCCCATCCAAACAGCTCAATTCCACAGTAATATTTTCCAGCATCTGACTTTTGGAGGTTAACAAAGGTCACATGTAAATGATTTCCACGGTTAGTTAATATAATCTGGTTCTTTATTCTGATCCTCTTATACACTGCTCTATTGATGATGTGTTTGTCTTCTTTGCAAGGGCTTTTACAGATGTACTTTGCATACTCTGTTACATCCCAGTCAACATTCCAGTTTGAGCATGTGAAGCTCAAATTAATCCCAACACGACCAGTTATGTTGAGGACTTTCATCTTCACAAAGCTCACACCTAAAAGTGAAAACAAAAAGAAATAGATTTTTCATTGACATTTTGTAATAAATGCATTTATTTTTAAAAAAAGTTGAATCCCTTTCAAAAACAAAACATGGTCAAATGTTTTTACTTGATCCTCAGTGATTAATATGCTAGTAGTGTTTTTTTAATTTACATTGTCTTTCTGAATAAAGTAGCAGTGATGTTATTAGACCTCATTTTTTCCATTAAAGAAGTGATAACTTCCTGTCAGTCTGCAGACTATTTATTGAGCACAGTTACTTCTTGTTTCATTTCTTTACCAAACCATTGACTCAAATGCAGACAAGGTTAAAAAACAATATACAGGGAATGTGACCATTAGACCATTGTAGAAAGAAACTGAATCAAAAGTGACAAAAATATAAATATGTATATATATAGGCCTAGAGGGCAAACCTTCATTTACTCATAAATAAATACATACATTGTGTAATGTTATTACAATATTTTCCATGACTTTCTCTAACTGTGGAATGTTAACGTGTTTGAAGATAGAAATAATAATACCATGCACTGATTTCATAATGGAAGGACTTGCACATACCTTGCACCGGCACATTGTTTGGCTTGTTTGTTTATTTAATGATCGGAGTGTTAAGTGTGCATTTTTTGTGAGAAAAGTGCAGCTTTCAGTATCAGTATAGGCAAACTCTAAAATGATCCACTTGTTCTGGCTGTGCAAACATTCTCTTTTTTTTTTTTTGTTTTAATGTATTTTTTGGGCATTTTGTGCCTTTATTGACAGGAGAGAGACAGTGGATAGGCCCGTGAAAGGGGGTGAGAGAGTAGCTGAGAGGGAGGCCAAGCGATTCAGCGACTTGCAACAGGGCTGCGCGGAGGAATACCAGACATAAGTCATTTAGTTCCAGACAAACTCAGGATCATCATCCTGATAATGGAAATGTCAGTAATATAATGCCGTGTCGTATTAATTTTTCTCATGGTCAAGAGCTAATGCTAACAGCAAGGTGAAGTGAACCAGGGGCCTGTACTACGAAGCTGGATTAAGTCATCCAGGACAACTCGCTAAACTTCACCAGATCTACGCCATCCAGATCTGCTGTACTACGAGGCTCGTTATCAACTCAATAAGTGAATCCGGCTGGGATCTGTGCACGCACACATAAAATGGGCATGGTTAGCTGCCCCGGACCATTTACCAAAATGGAGAAGAGAGCGGCCTACTTCACGGCGGAGGAGCAGCAAATAATCCTGCAAAAGTATGAGGAGTACCGCAGTATTATCCAGGCCAGGAGCAACACAGCGAGAAGACTTTTGTTAATAAAAATAATAAATAGACAGTGTTGATAACACTGGGATAAATCTATGAATGAAATTAAACGTAAATTAGATATTTAAAAATATTTGTTCAAACAAAATTCTGTCCCTCGGTGTCATGGTGTTACTACCAAAATTTGGAGATCATATTACATTAGACAACATTTAAGATATGATGATTAAACCAAAATTATTTTTACTTGACTTTATCCATAACAAAATTCAGTACAATTATCAACATGAGTTGTCTTTTATCAGAAGTAAACATCCTCAGATCAAACGTTATCATTGACATTGAGAAATAATGTCAATCAAGCGGATTACTTCGGTCACGATAAAAACGCTCCTGACGAAGCGCTCCTCTTACGATTCGCGCACGGACATTAACAGGTTCTGGCAGAAATTGGCAAGCCATTTTCCAAGACAGCAAATTGGTGACTGTGCGGTCTTTTATGCCCGCCTGAGAGAACCGATTGGTCAGCGGGTGGTCTGTCACACCCCGTGAGCTCTTATCCTGGAACTTAACCTGCTCCGGACCAGGTTTGGCGTTCAGCATCAGTCACCGGGGCAACATGTCTGGATAAAAAGAGATCCACATTTGTAGTGCGGAAAACCCGAAACGTATCCAGTTATCTCTCTGAGAGCTAATCCAGCCTCATAGTACAGGCCCCAGAGGTAACTGCACAACATGTTTCAGTGTTCACATTACTTGTTGACAGTCCGAAGGATAAACTTCAATGTTTGAACATTTTTACATTAGTTGAGAGAAGTTCATTGTTGTCAAAACATAATCAGTCCTAACTCCTCCCATTTTCCCTCTGTTTCATTCAGCCCAATCCAATCCAATCCACTTTATTTATATAGCACATTTTAAAAACAGTAAAGTTTAGCAAAGTGCTGCACAGTTAAAAATAACACTTAAGAACATCAAAAAAATAAATAAAATCAAATAGAATAACACATAGAAAACAAAAAAGAGTCATAAAAAACAAAGGGGTTAAGACCATAAAAGACATAAAAGGACGCGGATCACACAACTCTCATGCTGAATTAAAGGTCAAAGAATAAAAATGAGTTTTAAGACGCGAAGGTAGGCTAATTTGTGGCTGTGTCCCACTGAGGTGCCTAAACTGAGGTTGGCATGTTGTTGTTTAGCTGTGATGTTTGAGGGAAATGAGCTTTGCTGTAATCTGGTAAGCAGCATGAATATTCGGTGACTTTAGGATTGAAACATTAAGTCCATGTATGTTACTGTATGTTACTTTGTTGGCTGCTGTTAAAATGAAAAGGATCTTATTATGAGGCAAACAGAGATGCTCTGGGTCATTAGCACATAACAGCAACCACCCTAAAAACCAGCCATTCTGAACAGTGGGGTTATGAACTGTGGAAAGAACGCAGTTGTCCTTGATCCATGGACTTTTTGGACCAAAGCATGTTATTAACGCATCTTTAGGACGTCAAGGATCCATTTTTAGCTGCAGCAAAGGAGCAAAATATGGAACCTTTAAAGGGATAGTTCAGTATTTTTGAAGTGGGGTTGTATGAGAAAAAGGTATTTTCTCCGCCTACAAGAACTCAAATCAAAAAGTAATACCACAGTTTAAGAGTACGCTACATATTAATTTTTTTAAGAGCATTAACATTTTGGAAATATAAAGTTTATCTGGACCTAAGTCAACTCATGTCATGTATCTCTATGTACAGCACAGCCGCAAACTGCTGAATCACTCCGCCCCACTCAGCTGTTTTAAACAAAGCATAGAGGCTTCTGATGCCGGTTGTAGCTTCGTGTAACTTTTTATCAAGTATCGTAACTCTTTTGTTTTCACTCGAAGCGGTGTGAGGAAGAGACAATGCAGGAAATTAAAAAAGTAATGATTATGACAGCGCCGATGAAGTTCTATTCACTTTCAAGTCAAGAGGATACCTGTATGAACCAGAGTTTACAGAAGACGAGCTGCTGAAGATGGAGACTGAACAGACCGAGAGGAATACAGAGGAAACATCCACAGACACTGAACATCAAGAAAGAGTCAAAAATAGTGCAGCAAATATTTGAACTGCAAGTTGCCAGAGGAAACAGGTGATCCGAACAGCTGTATTACTCATCAAACCGACTTTCCTGCTCTTCTGAATCCTGGAGTTTTGTGGACATATTTCAATTTCCTGAAGATAAACTGGAAAAACGTCCCAAACCTGAAGGACCTAATGACAGTTTCTGCTCAAAGTAAGTAATAATGATCTGTCACAGAAAAATAAGCAGAGTAGAGGAGGCTGTTTGTTTATCTTGTCTATATTGTGTTTAACACTGCAGACTACTTGTGTGTGTGTCTCTCTCTCACACACACGTACACAGACGCAACAATTTCTGTGTATTAGCCTCTAATATATATAGAGATGTATAGATATGTACACACAACCTGTCAGGTAACAAGAGATGCATTCACTATACGGTGAAAGTTGAGTTCTCCATGATGCACATCTGTTTCTGCATCAAGGGAAGCATCACAAAAACCCATCTCAGAAATATTTGTCATATAATGTGCTTTCAATCAGTCTACAACAGGCGTCTGAAGCTGCTAGCTTGTTCTGTTTACAAGAGCTGAGAGTGAGGCGGAATGATTTAGCGAAGTGATACATGACATGAGTTAGCTTAGGTCCAGATAAACTTTAGACTTCCGAAATGTTAATGCAGTTGAAAACAGTCATATGTAGAGTACTCTTAAACAGTGGTATTACTTTTTGATTCGAGTTTTTTGGGGGTGGAGAAAATAGCCTTTGTTCTTGGTACGTTACTTTCCTGTTAGCGGGTATTTCTTTGTCACAGACTCTTACAGTCTGTGTCTTACTGAGGGAGAGGAGAGAATTTTCTACTTTATCTAATGTACTTACTTGCCATATGGAGCTCATACAACCCCACTTCAAAAACACTGACCTATCGCTTTAACACAAATTGGTCTGTCTGTTTGATGAAGGTCTAAGACCGAAAAGTTTAAAAAATACATTTATTGCAAGTCAGACAATGTGCAGGAGTCTATCTTCATTTTTATTATAATGATATAGATAATGTGCAAAATTCTGAAACACTAAGTTCTTTTATTTGGTGTCACAAAGAATGTGATTATATTCTCTCCAGCAATAGTTTGTGCAAGGTAGGAATTATTTTATACTCATTGAGACACATACTCTTAACTTTATGTTTTTTCATGCTGTAGGCCTACAATATCCTGTTTGGGTATTAGTTGTTTAAATCTCTGACCTTAAGTGCTCAAAATACATCTTCACTACATATTTTTTTCAGTGTTTTAAACCGCATTGTTCATGAGCAACTGGAGACAGAAACAAAATAAAGAATTTGCAAAACAAAATCCTACAAGAACAAACAAGTCTTAATACAGAAGAGAGGAAATACTAAGCTCTTGGACAATGAGACACAAATAAGAATTTAGTAGATGTTGCATCTGCTAAAAAGTACAGAACTGAAACAGAAAATCAATCCAAAACTTACTGAGGAGAAGACAAATGCACATATGAAGTTTCATCATGAAGACAATGATGAGTTCCAGTCAAACTGCAGTCTTTAAAATTTCCACTTCTTTGCCCTGTCCGGGCTGACAGACCCCTTCACTTCCTCTTAACACACACATACACACTCACCCATGCACACAGACACACAAATGTCAAAATGAGGTGGGTACAAATGTATTTGAGCAGATGAAGAGGAAGCAATGCACAGAAACAACACTTGGTACTTTTTGATACTTTAAAACCACAACACTTGCTGCTGAACCACATGCAGCTCAGACCTGTGAGAACTTGGACCACAGTTAGTTTACATTTTATGATGCTGCCAGGCACAGAGGGTACGATTTTTTTTTTTAAATTTCTATATTACTTTTTCATTTGCAAACAAAAGAATAAAGTGCAGTATGAACAATACAATAAAATTAGGAATTTGAAAATACAGAAGGCAAGATAAAAATAGAAGATTCAGTAACAAGAAAAAAAGCTAAAAAAAAAAAAAGTTATTGCAATAACAAAAAAAAAAAATCTAATAGGACAAATTCTAAAAAAAAAAAAAAAAAAAAAAAAAAAAAAAAAAAAAAAAAAAAAAAAAAAAAAAAAATAAAAAAAAAATATAAATAAAAAAAAAAAAAAAATAAAAATAAAAATTAAAAAAAAATTAAATAAAAAAAAAAAAAAAAAAAAAAAAAAAAAAAAAAGATGGTAGGCAAAAAATGTTGCTTTTAAGACATTAAAGGGGACATGTGCAAAAAAAAAAAACTTTCAAGACTTTTGAACACATTTGTGGGTACTTGGCCCTTCTTCCCACCCACAACACGTGATATTAGAAATCAGAAAAACAAAATCTGTGTTAAGCAGGCTACATGAATGTAAACACATGGTATTTGGAGAGCTGTTAAGTTTGTGGATATTTTGTTACATAAGAGTATATTTTTGATTTGCATGCCTAACCTGATTGGTCTACCTGAGAATCTCCCCTAAAGGCTTCATCCCAGGAGATCTGTTGTCTGTTCAATGACCCTCTCTCATGTAGTTAGTAGAGCCACACGGTGTGTTTTTAAGAAAAGAACCCACACGTTTGTTGAGTCTGAATCAGTTGAAATTCAGGAGTAGTAGTGCGAGTTCACAACCTCGTAAACAGAGTGAATCATCCTGGGAAAATGAAATATAGATACATGTTAAAGGACATAAACAGGATTCTGAAGTTCACAGCTCAACATAGACAAACATGGTGCGGTACAAATGAAGATTGTTTGACTCTTGACAAATGTGATGAGGACAGATTTATGATCTGGGCATCCAGATCATGTCTCTTGTCATAAATTCTTACTTTTAGTAACTTTTTCTTGGCCTGGATGTATGTATGTACATGTATCTACAAATATATTTATTTTGTGTATTTGTAAATATGCATATATGTCTATCTTAGTGCTGTCAGACAATTAAAACAATTAATCTAATTAATCACATTTTAATCTCATATCTGCTTAAAGTACACAAATAAAGAATTTGAATTCTAGGATATTATAAAATTTTAGTGTATGACTAATCAAATGAATACACTAAGAAGTGAAGATTTGTAAATCTACATTTTTATTGGTGACTAAATAAAACCAAAGTCAGGGCAACTTGTCCAGAAAATTCTAAGCTCAATCAGGCAACTCAAATTACACTTTAAGTGTGTTTCATAAATCAAATTCAAAATAAGAAAAAGGTCGAGGACATCCAGCAAAACAATTAGGCCTGATGCATTATTAAAGAATGTAGTAAATATAGATAAATTCAAAAATAAAATCAGACTAAGTCTTAAATAGGCCGTTCCTGTTGTCACCTGGGCTTTGTTTGGTTTGACTAGAGACGCATGTGTGAAGTGATGTGCCACTGCCATGTACGGGTCCTTCAGCTGGACAATATCAAAATGTTTGTGTGCTATGATTAATCTTGCAATTAATTTTTATAATGCATTCATTTGCGGTGTAATTAATTAATCTAGTTAATGCAGTAAAGTGACAGCTTTAGTCTATCTATAAAAAATGAAGAGTATGGTCTCACTCTGCTGTTGTAAAGTACTCGAAGATAACACTTGCCATGAACTTGCACTATACCAACAAAGATTTACTGATTGATTGAATGATTGACTGCTGTAAGTTAACAATATATGAGGTTTTTAATTCACTGCTAACAGCTGATTCAAGTGTGTGTGTAATTGCTAAGGCTTTAGAATGCTGAGCTTGAAAGTTGTGACGGATCAATTAAAGAAATTTAGGGAAATTGAACAAAACAGCCCTAAGTCCTTTTCTACATTAGGCAAGTGTATGCAAACACTGAGCATGATAAGATTTTGACAAAACACAATGCAGCAAAGAAAGAAATCAACACTGAAAAACATTATTTAAAAAATGTTCTAATAACAATACAAAACCAAAAATTATTGATTTTATCACTCACTCTAAAGATTTTCATCAATATTTTAACCATTTTTATTATTACATGCAATAATTCCCCCATCATTGTTCCTTTTTATTATTTTCCTCAATAATATTATAATTAGTTTCAAAACAAAACAACAATAATGAACGAATTATTATTTAAATCATATGTTACCCTAAGCTTGGTTGTTTTGTCCCAATTCACTTCAACAAAACACTACAGTTTTTCATATTACCCTTTGATTGATTCATGTTCCAGCCAGAAGGACTTCATGTTGTTCCGTCACAGCCAGCGTTTCGGAGTTTATAGTAGCGCTGTGCATTATGGGAACAGAGCCTGCAGGGTAAACCTCCCACAAACTATGATGTAATAACAATAATATTGGTTTTACATGTTCTGTGTTAGATCATGCATACATCTATCCATTATCTATATTTCTTAAAACTTTTGGGGTTGTGGCGGCTGGAGCCTATCTCAGCTGACTTTGGATGGGAAGCATAAGCATGGTGACCAGCCAATCACAGAGCCACACAGAGACAGACAAACAGTCACACTAACAATCAAACATAAGTCCAATTAAGAGTCACCAGTTTACCTAATGGACATGTCTTTGGTCTGTTGGACCCTGCATGAAGAAAACAGTCTTTTAGGGGACACCAGATAACATGGAAACTTATTACGTCATAACACAGACAGAGGTGTGTGTAAGTAAATGTAGGAAAGTAGAGAGCAGGATAAACACAGTTAATAAGTAAATAATCCAGCTTAATAGAGCTGGTCTACTACAGTGCGTGAATCTTAATGAGGTTTTAATTAAATCACACAGATGACAACAAAGAGTGTCTCTGTGGGATTAAAACATTATTAATGGTTATGTCTCTAAACTCACTGCTGTCTGTCTGCTTAATATGTTATTTTTTATTTTTCTTTATATTTGTGATTTCAAGAGTAATGTTATTTATGATGTTATCTGTTTCACAATATACTGCCATTTGGTCCTTTATATTCTGTTATAATATACAATTCAAGAATGTATTTATTTATTTTTTTTGTACTTTATCTCTTAAGTACTGCACTTTCATCCATTAATTGCTATTAGTTTTGAATTTAGGATATTTCTATATCTACTAATAGACAAATCAGTGCCGCAAGCATGATGAAATGTTTTAGTAAATTATTTCAGTTGGTAAAAATGAATCCCAAATTAAAGATGCTATGAGGAGAATCTATTACCGGCGACATTAAGACTCCGCTACCCATGAGCACGCGCGGTGACTGTCGTAATGCTGCGTTCCAGTAACCTCGGAACTGGGAGTGACATCATCTCTGACTTATCGGCGTTCCAGTTGAAGTCGGAAAAAAACATGCCGATCTACCAGGCTATTGTTAGCTGTTGTTAGCACGCCCTGTGTTGTTGTTCACAAATATCACATGAAGAATGTGATTATCACTATGGCAGCATTTTTGTAAATATATGTCTAACAATACTATGTATACAGCTGATCTAGAGCGACACACCCCAGTCAGAAGTGCAAATAAATTGATTATTACAGGAGCTAAATAACTGTTCACACTGGGGACATCCATCTTCCATTGTCAACTCGGGGGTGGTGAGGTTTCACCAAGTTCCCAGTAGGAAATTCAGACTTCGGGGTACGTTCCAGTCGCAGTTTCCTACTCAGAACCCGGAAATTCCTACTTCTGACTACAACTGGAACGCACCAAAGACGTGACCCAAGCCAAAGCGTGTGTTTGTTGTGATGCTAATGAATGCAGTGATTTATAGATAACCTATATTGATGCTATAAAACTCATCTTAAAGTGTGTATTTCCATCAGGCATATATCTAAAAGTGAGACTTTTTTGTAATTACTTAGAAACTCCTCACAGTCCCTTTAAGGCATATAAATTTATTTTTGGAAGTTTTTGGGGACATAAGGACTGGAAACGGGATGGCACTGGCTAACTCGGCACTTTTGGTTACACTATGAACATCCCAAGACAAGTGTGTTCTAATAGCACAAAGAATTCCTGAAAGCAGAAAAGACATCCAAGGGCACACATGCACCTCTAAAACTTCTGAGACCTTTCAGCAAAGTGAAAAATAGTTTGTAAATGATCACTGACTCAGTAGCCTATAAGAAAGAAGCAGAAATGGTCTCCATTGATAAAAAAAAAACAGTTTGGAAAGTACAGTATGAAAATGTTAGCATTGAGTGTTTGCCAAAGTTCTTCATTAGCATCTGACTCTTCCTCAAATGGAAAAACAAATTTATTGAGAAACCCACATTTTACTGGGGGGAGTGATTACTCACCATGATACTTTGATGTCCCAAAATGATTTTGAGACAAATCAAAAGTCAGTGCAGTGGAGTAACCATTCTTTGACTGTTTGTCTATTATGAAGAAAGAGACGGCAGAGGTCGCCAACTGCTAATGAACATAGCTCAAGCTTTGGAAGTCAACGAAAACTGTTAGCCTGCCTCTGCCTACAGTCATTACATAGGCAACCTCAGCAAATCTACATGGTCCTGTGTGCTTTTTTTCTGAGATCATATCTGTGCTCAGAGTCTGTGTAAGAAGTGAAGTGAAGCACAGAGGATCTGAGACAGCTGTCTGCAGAAGAACTGCTGCTCTCCTCTGATCAGTGAAGTTTGTGTGTTTGTCTTACCCTTTGTCTGATGTTAACTCTCCATTGACCATTTGTCCATCTATTGTTCTCAGATTGAGGTTTTGATACACTCCATCCTGATCTCCAGCCTGCAGAATCACAACATACACAACAAACACTCAGTGGTCACTCCATTAGGTACACTTGCTGAACTGTCCAAGCAAACAGCCAATGAGCCAACTATATTGTAGCAACTCAATGCATTAGGCATGTACACATAGTTGGTATGGTCTGTTGAAGTTCATATTCATCATCAGAAAGAGAATAAAAATTATTTAAGGGACTTTTAATTTGGTACTGTTGCTATTTTATGAATTCTGCATAGCTAATGAGACAACAGAGCTGCATGACAAGGTTTTGGACAACTTATATCCTAATAGGAGTGGGTGGTATGGAGATATAAGCTATTTATTTAAATCTTAACATGTCTTTAGTAATGATGTGTTGGTCATTATATAGAGTTGGAGTGAACTTTTTATTTTCTTGCGTTGTGTTAAACCTGTGTTTTTTAACCTTTTCGGCACCAGTTAGAATGTTCTCTTTTGAGTGTTTTTAAATCTAATATTGGGATTTTCAGAAGGTTTTACTGATGCTTGATTTTAGCTTTGTCTTTGCCAATGTTCATCTACTAGACCATTTTTCTCTAAATTGGATGACTTAAAAAGTTGTCAACAGATTTTCATACAATGTTCAACAAAGCAAGGTCATGGCATACGGACCAAAACATGAGATTTTTGTGTGATTGAATCCAAATATGGATCCAGAAGTTTTAAACAGATTTGTTTACTTTATGAGAAAAGACAGTTTTCCATATTTACTCTCATAACTCTGCAAACAATGACAGGAAAGCTTTGGCAGATATCATCTTCAGAGAGGGTGACATGAGATGGAGCCTCAGACTTGATTTGCACTTCAGCAGCACCCAAAGACAGTGGACATTCAGGCTTGATTTAAGGCTTGAGACCAGTTGTTGTTTTGTGTTGAGTCTGGCTCACTTTGAAGCAGAGAACCTCGGTAACAACGAACACGACACCTGCAACTTCAACAAGCCAAGATATTTTAGAAGAACGGATCATGTACATTCATGATGACAGTGAAACTACAAAAGAGGAGAGTTTGCTTTTTTCCTTTACATGTTCAAGAGAAGAGTGACTTTTCTAACCTTGCATGTATATGGATCAGTCTGACTCAGGTCTGTTTTCAGGTTGAATCACACCTACACTGACCATGAGCGGTCAAACTGGCTTCCTTTGTAACAGGAAGAGTCACCTCTTCCTGTTACAAAGGAGCTATGACTGAGACCACAGCAGGAAGTGACTGCTCGTACAAGAGTTAGCATAGATGTTAACAGCTTCAGTAGCAGTTTTATCAGATCTCGACATGCATTCTGTGTTTCTTGATGAATTACAGATATCAACGGTTTGTAAAGTTGGTATTTGTCAACTGTGTCAACTCAATTTGTCAACTCTACATTTATTTAGCAAGCGTCTCTGTTTTTTCTCTCTTTACTTTTGATTTTAATGAGATGAAAGAAGCTGGATATATACTCTGTGTCGGATGATGTGGTTGTATGTGGTTGGTTTAAGGGATGTGAACTTATTTGTTTGCATCAAACTTCCAGCTGCTGTCAGACTAAGTTTCCATTAAGACAAACGGCTTTAATCCGACATCAGATGTAACAGGACTGTTAATATAGATACAAATGTATATGCTGGTTCAGACAGTTACATTAAATCGTGGTTGCTGTGATTGATTATTGCATTGAAATGTGCCTGACACTCTGGAGTCCTGCCTCTGAGGTTTTGGTGATGTGCTCGCACTGTGTGCCTGTCAGCCAAATTACCACTGCACCAGGGGCTTTGGCTGCGCCCTGAATAGACAAGCTGGTGAGCTTTTAGAGCACCTATCAAGCATTTTTTTGGCACAAAATTGTCACTGCACCAAGGTGAATCTGTCAACGCCTCCCCCTAGAGCACAGCCACACCAATCTCAGCAAAGCTGGTGTACCGAATTGGCTGTGGACTGTGGTGGACAGGATGAAATTACCACTATGTGGGGTGCACCCTGGCTGTGCCAGGAAATCAGGGCCCAAAATGTCAATTGACCTCTCCATCTACCAGTCTGTTATCCAAAGTTTGGTTTAGAAGATGTGTACAGTTTGGCTTTGCCTACATACTGGCTTCAAAAGTGTGCTAAGACTTTGTTGAAAATCAATTCCGACGTCATATGGCTTTTTCCAATTTAAAAGGCCAAGGGTTTTTTGACAAAATTAATTCAGAATGCAGTAATTTAACTTGTGATGGCTAGCAGGCACAATGTTAATATGCAAAGTGTTGCCATTTATATCCACAAAAAATAGGGTCCCAAACATCAGGAAATGAACAAACAAAAAAAAAAAAAATTGAACTGACTACAAATGTGGACTTTACCTCTCCTCCAGGGTCCTGCTGTGAAGTTTCAGCTGCTTTCAAACACACATGACAATACTATTAGTAGAAGTAGTAGTAGTAGTATTGTTATTTTGTATTATTGTATAGATCACATGCAATTATCTGTTTGTTTTACAGCTACAGCATGCAGGTTTAGTGACAAATGAAACACTCGTCCATGACATTATCCCCATTTCATTCATCGTCTACAAACTCTCTCTCCATAAAAACTTGGTGTGTCAGACTTACTCAGGTTCTTCTTCATCACCATCCTGGTAAGCAAAAACGTGGTAACCATGAGGGTAATGACTACAGCAAAACCCAAAATCCAATAGAGAGCATGTCCTTAAAAAAACAAACAAAAAAAATGTAATGAGTTCAAACAGACACACAGACAGGAATTTATATATATATATATATATATATATATATATATATATATATATATATATAGATACAGACATATATATATATATATATATATATATATATATATATATATATATATATATATATATATATATATATATATATATATATATATATATATATATATATATATATATATATATATATATATATATATATATATATATATATATATATATATATTTATATATATGTGTGTATATATATATATATATATATATATATGTATATATATATATATATATATACACACTTTATTCCCAAAAGTATTGGCTCACCTGCTGTGACTCACATATGACCTTAAAGGATAAGTTCTGTTTCTACAGCTTTCACATTGTTTATAGAATGAAGTAGAACAATATACTCACCCAGAAGGCTTTCCTGATCCAAACAGTGCTTCGGGAGATATTTAGATCCAAAATCGAGCAGCGGACATCCGTATAATGGTAGCACATAGGGCATACAGCGCCACTCCTAAAACTGCATTAATTGTCCAAAAACCCATTAGTTTCACCAATATTCCATCATGGTCCACTCGCCCTACTCCTCCACGACAGTCTGTGTTGCAGACATGTTTTTGTGACTGTGCTGACCTCTGAACTGAAGAAGAAGAGCGCTTGCTCCGCACATGCGCAGTGCAGCTCATTGTTTCAGGGAAGACAGCCGGCTACGCAACGACTTTCTTCTTCCAGTTTTGTGCAAAATGGACGAATATCTATCGGATGAAGATGTTGTGGAGGAGAACTTTGAATATGATGGGTGTCCTTACAGTTTCGAGCCAGAGTATACTGATGAGGAGCTCATCGAAAGGAGGACGTGGAGGCAGCTCTCCAGAGAGTACTGCTCAGGTGTGGAGGCAAGCGTTCTTCTTCTTCAGTTCAGAGGTCGGCACAGTTACAAAAACATGTCTGGGGTGACACAGACTGTAGCGGATCATGATGAAATATTGGTGAAACTAATGAGCTTTTGGACGATTAAAGCAGTTTTAGGAGTGGCGCTGTATGCCCTATGTGCTACCATTATACGGATGTCCACCGCTCGATTTTGGATCTAAATATCTCTTGAAGCACTGTTTGGATCAGGAAAGCCTTCTGGGTGAGTATATTGTTCTATTTCATTCTACAAACACTGTGAAAGCTGCAGAAACCGAACTTTTCCTTTAAGTTCATATGTGGGTCAGGGCAGGTGACCAAATACTTTTGGTAAATATAATGTATATATATCTATATATCTACGATCCCAAAACCAGTGAAGTTGGCACGTTGTGTAAATCTTAAATAAAAAAAGAATATAATGATTTGCAAATCCTTTTCAACTTATATTCAATTGAATACACTGCAGAGACAAGATATTTAATGTTCGAACTGAGAAACTTTATGGCTCGGCGTTGTCTTGCTGAAATAAGCAGGGGCGTCCATGAAAAAGACGTTGCTTGGATGGCAACATATGTTGCTCCAAAACCTGTATGTACCTTTCAACATTAATGGTGCCTTCACAGATGTGTAAGTTACCCATACCTTGAGCACTAATACACCCTCATACCATCACAGATGCTGGCTTTTGAACTTTGCGCCTATAACAGTCCGGATGGTTCTTTTCCTCTTTGGTCCGGAGGACACGACGACCACAGTTTCCAAAAACAATTTGAAATGTGGACTGGTCAGACCACAGAACACTTTTCCACTTTGCATCAGTCCATCTTAGATGAGCTCGGGCCCAGCGAAGCCGGTGGTGTTTCTGGGTGTTGTTGATAAATGGCTTTGGCTTTGCATAGTAGAGTTTTAACTTGCACTTACAGATGTAGACGAACTGTAGCTACTGACAGTGGTTTTCTGAAGTGTTCCTGAGCCCATGTGGTGATATCCTTTACACAGTGATGCCGGTTTTTGATGCAATACCGCCTGAGGGATCGAAGGTCACCGGCAGTCAGTGCTGGTTTTCGGCCTTGCCGCTCACGTGCAGTAATTTCTCCAGATTCTCTGAACCTTTTGATGATATTACGGACCGTAGATGGTGAAATCTCTAAATTCCTTGCAATAGCTCGTTGAGAAATGTGTTTCTTAAACTGTTGGACAATTTGCTCATGCATTTGTTCACAAAGTGGTGACCCTCGCCTCATCCTTGTTTGTGAATGACTGAGCATTTCAGGGAAGCTGCTTTTATACCCAATCATGGCACCCACCTGTTCCCAATTAGCCTGTTCACCTGTGGGATGTTTCAAATAAGTGTTTGATGAGCATTCCTCAACTTTCTCAGTCTTTTTTGACACTTGTGCCAGCTTTTTTGAAACATGTTGTATGCATTAAATTCCAAATGAGCTAATATTTGCAAAAAATAACAAAGTTTACCAGTTCGAACGTTAAGTATCTTGTCTTTGCAGTGTATTCAATTGAATATAGGTTGAAAGGGATTTGCAAATCATTGTATTCTGTTTTTATTTACAATTGACACAACGTGCCAACTTCACTGGTTTTGGGGTTGTATATATATACGTATATACATATATATATATATATATATATATATACATATATATATATATATATATATATATATATATATATATATATATATATATATATAGATATATACACACATATATATATATATATATATATACACACATATATATATATAGATATATAGATATATATATAGATATATATAGATATAGATATATATCTGTATATAGACTCTGCAGCTGCAATTATCTATTAAATAAGAGCATTTCTTCCCAGCATTTCTAGCCAAGATCATTGCTGTGGACACTAAGCATTAAGATGTTACCGTGAGTTTCTACATCCCCATGGTCCAACAGCAAAAGTTCACCCATGCTTGGCAGTAAGGATGTCGGTTTCTACCCAGTTAAAGACAACAGATAGGAAATGCATTGCAGCACAGTCAGATCAAGAAGACAGAGATCTACAGCAAAGCCCCCGATGTGAAAGACTTTGTTGACAACATGCATAACCAAGACCAGATACTCAACAAAGGTGTGAGTGGTGAGACAAAAATGAAATCTTACGTGAGCTAATTGAGTCTGTTTCTAAGCTACATATTCTGTGTTGTATTGCTGATAGGGAATATAAATTTAAACACGATTAGAAGGAGGCAGACAGTGCAGGGCAATCACACCCTTATACACAACCAACCACACACAACACACAAACATGCACAAATGCTACTTCACAAAAGAAAATCATGATGAAATCAAGCAAAGGAACAACTGACACAGTTAAAATATTCATCTCATTAATATGTTTCATTCTTGTCCAGTGAGTCAAAGGGCTCACACCAGAAAGGCGCCAGATGACCTCAGGATTAGAGGTGGAGAACGAAGAAGTGTAGGAGAGGAAAGCAGACACAGGAGGAGAGAAAAAAAGAGGTTGATGAAAAAGAGGAGACCATTATTGTTTTGTTGATTGTTGGAAACAGTGTATGTACAGTGTTTATTTTAAATTAATTTTAAGTATTTTCAATTTAAAGGTGCAATGAGGAGAATCTATTTCCGAAGACATTAAAGGTGTAGTCAGCGATGTGGGAGAAAAAGAGTGGAGAGGTTGTCTATAAACAAATTTAGACCCGCCTCTCCCTTCATACCTCAACCATGGCTCCATCCCCGAAAGCTGATGGACGTGCATCGTCATGGAAACGGCCGTAGAAACTGCGTAGCTGACCAACTCGTCAGACAACTCAACTGACAATATTGATAACATCACGACAACAGTACATTCTGGCAGATTAGACAATAAGATGAATGCCTGATGGCTGTTACTGTTATGTGAAGCACCACAAAGCTAATGTTGCTTACCTGTCCAGCAGGAAGACGGCAACATCTACGTCCGTTTTCAGGTCTTTCAATTGGCGGATTTCCCTCCACCGTTGGAAAGCAACACAAACGTTGACCCGGGTCTTCGCTCTTTCATGGTCATAGCCCTTCTTTTTCACTTTACACTTCTCTGACCATTTTCTTTTGGGCTGTTTTCCAGCCATTGCTACTGCACCTATTGTATCTCCCTCTTCCAATAACTGCGCACGCTACGCAACCTACTACTCCCCCTCCCCCCTCTGTCTGATCTGCACATGAGTGTGATCACCCCCTGGATGTGTGTGTGTGTGTGTGTGTGTGTGTGTGTGTGTGTGTGTGGGGTTGAACGGAGAGGAGAAATACAGAGATTTTGACAAATACTGCATTAGATTAGAAGATAAGAGGAACGCTGACTACACCTTTAAGACTCCGCTACCGGTGACCTCACGCGGCGACTGTCGTAATGCTGCATTACAGTAACCTCGGAACTGAGAGTAACATCATCTCCGACTTATCGGCATTCCAGTTGAAGTCAGAAAAAACATGCCGACCTACCGGGCTATGTTGTTAGCCAACCTGCGTTGTTGTTCACAAATATCACATGAAGAATGTGATTATCACTATGGCAGCATTTTTGTAGATATAAGTCTAACAATACTATGTATACAGCTGATCTAGAGCAACACACCTCAGTCAGAAGTGCAAATAAATTGATTATTACAGGAGCTAAATAACTGTTCACACTGGGGCCATCCATCTTCGATTATCAACTCGTGGGTGGCGAGGTTTCACCGAGTTCCAAGTAGGAAAGTCCGACTCTGTGGAATGTTCCAGTCGCAGTTTCGTTCTCGGAATTTGGAAATTTCTACTTCTGACTTCAACTGGAATGCACCAAAGACGTGACCCAAACTAAAGCATGTATTTGTTTTGATGCTAATGAATGCAGCTCAGACCTTTCTTCAGAACACTGCATTGCTTTACAACTCCTTTTTTTCAATAACTTACAGGATGCAAAGCGACAAAGTCATGTATCTCTGTCTAGTTACGTAGCGGTCATTTTTGATGTGTGACAACAAGCAATATTATGAAAATTTATTATCGTAGTTGTAGCCGGCTATATATTGCTACTTACAGCCCGGTGCTCTAAGACGTGTAATATGAATAATGAAATAATATAAATTTTCTCTAGTTTTATTTGTCTTGTTCCTGAAGTTGAGTATCCAGGCCAGTCCAGTCCTGTCCGACCGGAATTCTAAGGAATAGCATTTATAGATAACTTATATTGATGCTATAAAACTCATCAATAAGTGTGTATTTCAATCAGGCATATATCTAAAAGTGAGACTTTTTTCTAATTACTGAGAAAATCCTCACAGTCCCTTTACATATAGGTCTCAAATTTCCTGGCACAGCACAGGGTGGGCCAGGGTGGCACACCCCGGGGAGTAGGATGCACCACCTTGCGCAGCCAACTTGACAATTTGGTAAAGCGGCCGAGATGGGTGTGGCGACAGTTTGGTGTCAAAACACTGCGCAAAAGGTTAATGCAATTCTTTGTCGCATGTTTTCTGCTTCACACAATAGCCTTACCCCATGGATGCCACTTTGTTTTCGGTCAACATCGTCAGACCTTCGTCAACACCGACAGATGGACTTTTGTGAATTTTTTCAGAGAAGAATATTTTTTTTTTCCAGAATATGATAGTTATGCAATAAAGCACCAACTGAGCTACATCCCGTAAGTGTTATTACCTCCACCAAGGAGGTTATGTTTTTGGGAGAGTTTGTCTGTCTTTCCGTCCATCTGTGAACAAAATAACTCACAAAGTTATGGATGGATTTTAATTAAATTTTCAGGAAATCTTCGGCTTGGGAAAAGGAAGAACTGATTCGATTTTGGTGTTGATATGGATCACCGTCTGGCTGCCATGGTGAAAAATGTGATTTTGGTGAATAACTACTGAACTAAAATAGATATCATTATGAATCCAATTGGCAATGGTATGTTTTCATGGTCAAGGAATCTAAATATTTACATGAAATAAAGGGAGGACTAATATTTATTTTTAAAAATCACAATATGGGTGAGGACTGTGGCGCTGGCGGAGGTCTGCGCTCTCCAAGTGCTTTTCTAGTTCATATAAAGATTTTTTTATGATATCAAAATGAAAATCAAAGTTTGAAAATTCTGGTATTTTGAAATTCGTGTTTTCCGAATAGTCTGAAATCACAATGTAAGTCTACATTTTAAATGTTACTACACACCAAATTATCTAAACACATGTATTTTTTTTATCACTTTTTTAAATGTGTTTTGCCCTAGCTCTCAAGAATCAGTGAATTAATTAGAGTACTAAAAAAAACAATATTGGCATGAGTAACACTGTTATACTGTATTCAACGTTGTTGTTTTTAACACTGGTAATAAGAAGGTTGTCTGTACAACTCATGAGCCCAATCATTTTAAAACTTTTAACCAACAAAATGCATAACAGACTGTGTGGATGCCCCTATGCTCAGTCACAGAAAACTTAAATCACAACTTATCAGTTTGAACTCTGAATACTTGCTTTTTCGTGTATTTGGTTGAATTCTTGGTGAAAAGGATTTGAAAAACTATAAATTAAAACAGTAACATTAGTTTTGAGTGTTACACCTACCTGCCCCTTGTGGCAAGTTTGCAGAAACACTGACGGTTGTATTTTTCCCAGGACTGACAGGACCTCTGGCTGTTGTTGGAGTTTTCTCAGGACTGACAGGACCTCTGACTGTTGTTGGAGTTTTCTCAGGACTGGGAGGCACAGCTGGAGAAAGCAGGCAGAGTGTGGTTTAGAGGTGAAGATTCATCCACTTGGATATAATATCAGATGAGGAATAGCTTAGATAAACTTACCATCCAGAACTTTGATGTTGACTTGTATTAATGGATCAGTTCCAAATACCTCAACTCCACAGTAATACTTTCCACCATCTGACATTTGAAGGTTAATGAAGGTCACATATAAATAACGTCCACTGTTGATTATTTCAATCCTGTTCTTTTTTGCATCTCTCTTATATTCTGCTTTGACAATGATGTGCTTGTCTTCTGAGCAAGGGCTTTTACAGAGGTACTTTGCAAACATTCCAGTTTGAGCATGTGAAACTCAAATTATTCCCAACATGACCACTTTTGTTGAGGGCTTCATTCTTTGCAAAGCTCAGACCTGAAAGTGAAAACAAAGAAAAACAGATTTTCAGTATCATTTTCTAAATAAATGCATGTGTTTTCTAAAAAAGTTTGATTGTTTTATAAACAAACATGGTAAAAATCTATATTTAAAGGTGTAGTCGGCGATCTTCTAATCTGATGCACTATTTGACAAATTCACCGTATTTCTCCTCTCCATCCACAAGATGTCACCACTGACAGCATGCTGAAAAAAAAGTGCGGTTTCAATACACAGCCTTGGCTCTGAATTTCAGCAGGTAAATACTTTGGCTCGGGCCGAGTTACCAAAACAGGGTGCACCCCCCCACGTCCAGGGGGCGATCATACTCATGTGCAGATCAGACAGAGGGGGGAGGGAGAGTCATTGGTTGCATAGCGTGCGCAGTTAGCGTAACAGAGAGATGCAATATGTGCAGTAGCAATGGCTGAAAAACAGCCCAAAAGAAAAAGGTCAGATGAGCAGAAATTGAAAAAGACCCTGGTCAACATTGGTGTTGCTTTGCAACAGTGGAGACAACTCCGCCAATTGAAAGATCTGAAAATGGACGCGGATGTCGCAGTCTGTCTGCTGGATAGGTAAGCAACATTAGCTTTGTGGTGCTTCACATAACAGTAACAGCAGTCGGGCATTCATCTGATTGTCTAATCTGCCAAAATATACTGTTGTTGTGATGTTATCAATAATAACAGTCGAGTTGTCTGTCACGTCGGGGTTACTTTAGCTACGTTGGTCAGCTACGCAGTTTCTACGGCCGTTTCCATGACGATGCACGTCCATCAGCTTTTGGGGGTGGAGCCAGGGGTGAGGTATGGAGGGAGAGGCGGGTCTAAATTCGTTAACAACTTCTCCTCTCGTTTTCTCCCACATTGCTGACTACACCTTTAATTCAAAGTAATGAATATGTTCCTCATGATTTTTTTGAAATCACATTTTCTTAATGAAAAAGCAGCAGTGACATTATAAGACTTAATTGTTTTACCATTTAAGAAGTGGCAACTTCCTGTCAACTTACAGACTAATCAGTGAGCAAAGTTATTTTTTCTCTTTATTTCTTTACCAGCATTCAAAAGCATCCAAATGCAGCCAAGATTAATAAAATGGTTATAAAAAGGGAATGTGAGTAATGTTTGGATCATCAGTGATCGAGACTGCATTCAAAAGTGGCACAAAAAAGAGCAAAAATGCATTTACTGAAGAAAAAACAAAATTTAACATCATTACAATATTTTACCATGACTTTCTCTTACCCTGCTTTCATTTCAAACATGTTTGAAAATATGAATACTAATAATGCATACTGTTTTTGTAATGGTAAGTCTTGCACATATTTTGCACTGGCACATTTTTTGATTTATCTATTTTTTAATAAAATTAAACAAAAATCAAGTGTCAGTATAGACAAGCCAAACTCTAAAATGATCCACTTGTACTGGCTGTGCAAACACTTCATTGTTTGGGCCACCACATTTCCCAAATCTCTCAAAAGTCATACTAAAGGTAAAGTAACAATTTGTTGGATTAGTCACCTCCTCCAATATTTAAGCATCAATTGCTTCACTTTTTATAAAACTCCATTTGTTGACGATTTTCAAAGTTAACATTTTCAACATGCGTTCTTGCCTTAAGTTTTTTTATTTTTTTTTTTTACAAAACTCAGATTTACCACATTATTTAAGAAGTTATTTTGTCAGTAATTCGAAATGTTATAACTATTCAATTAGAGGAAGCTAAGAACCTTCATGTTCCCACATACAATACCCAAAACCAGTGAAGTTGGCACGTTGTGTAAATCGTAAATAAAAACAGAATACAATGATTTGCAAATCCTTTTCAACCTATATTCAATTGAATACACTGCAAAGACAAGATACTTAATGTTCAAACTAAGAAACTTTATTTTCTTTTGCAAATAATCATCAACTTAGAATTTAATGGCAGCAACATACTGCAAAAAAGTTGGCATAGTGGCATTTTTACCACTGTGTTACATCGCCTTTCCTTTTAACAACACTCAGTAAACATTTGGGAACTGAGGAGACCAATTTTTGAAGCTTTTCAGGTGGAATTCTTTCCCATTCTTGCTTGATGTACAGCTTAAGTTGTTCAACAGTCCGGGGTCTCCGTTGTTGTATTTTACGCTTCATAATGCGCCACACATTTTCAATGGGGGACAGGTCTGGACTACAGGCAGGCCAGTCTAGTACCTGCACTCTTTTACTACGAAGCCACGCTGTTGTAACACGTGCAGAATGTGGCTTGGCATTGTCTTGCTGAAATAAGCAGGGGCGTCCATGAAAAAGACGTTGCTTGGATGGCAACATATGTTGCTCTAAAACCTGTATGTACCTTTCAGCATTAATGGTGCCTTCACAGATGTGTAAGTTACCCATGCCTTGGGCACTAATACACCCCCATACCATCACAGATGCTGGCTTTTGAACTTTGCACCTATAACAGTCCGGCTGGTTCTTTTCCTCTTTGGTCCGGAGGACACGACGACCACAGTTTCCAAAAACAATTTGAAATGTGGACTGGTCAGACCACAGAACACTTTTCCACTTTGCATCAGTCCATCTCAGATGAGCTCGGGCCCAGCGAAGCCGGTGGCGTTTCTGGGTGTTGTTGATAAACGGCTTTGGCTTTGCATAGTAGACTTTAATTTGCACTTACAGATGTAGACGAACTGTAGTTACTGACAGTGGTTTTCTGAAGTGTTCCTGAGCCCATGTGGTGACATCCTTTACTTGGTGATGCCGGTTTTTGATGCAGTACCGCCTGAGAGATCAAAGGTCACGGGCATTCAATGTTGGTTTTGGGCCTTGCTGCTTACGTGCAGTAATTTCTTCAGATTCTCTGAACCTTTGATGATATTACGGACCGTAGATGATGAAATCCCTAAATTCCTTGCAATAGCTGGTTGAGAAATGTTGTTCTTGAACTGTTGGACAATTTGCTCATGCATTTGTTCACAAAGTGGTGACCCTCGCCTCATCCTTGTTTGTGAATGACTGAGCATTTCAGGGAAGCTGCTTTTATACCCAATCATGGCACCCACCTGTTCCAAATTAGCCTGTTCATCTGTGGGATGTTTCAAATAAGTGTTTCATGAGCATTCCTCAACTTTCTCAGTCTTTTTTGCCACTTGTGCCAGCTTTTTTGAAACATGTTGTATGCATTAAATTCCAAATGAGCTAATATTTGCAAAAAATATCAAAGTTTACCAGTTCGAACGTTAAGTATCTTGTCTTTGCTGTGTATTCAATTGAATATAAGTTGAAAGGGATTTGCAAATCATTGTATTCTGTTTTTATTTACAATTGACACAACGTGCCAACTTCACTGGTTTTGGGTATTGTATAAAACATCTCTTCATGTATTTTCAATTAAATACTGGGGAGTTATCTTGTGGAACAAATACATTCATTTGAATACTCTGTGCCATTGCCCGTATACAAAAAAATAGATAAAGGAATTTTCTGATGACCTCATCGTGAACAGCAGCAGTTACCAGTTCCGGATAACAATGTCATTCATTTATTGGTCCTATGCACCGTCCTTTTTCTATTTTGTTACTTTTTTTTTGCTAACTCCACCAAGGAGGTTATGTTTTTGGATGTTTGTTTATTTTTTGGTGGTTTCTTTGTGAGCACGATTAAAAAAAATTACTGGACAGATTTTGCTAATTTTTCAGGAGATGTTGGTAAGGGCCCAACATCAAAAATGATCTGATTTTGATGGTGATCCAGATTATCCACAAAAGGGAAATTATAATTTTTGCACAGTAACTGTCCAACCAAATGAAATCAACATGATTATGCATGCTAAATGCAGGGTTTCAGTGTCATGAATTATATTATGATTGTAATTTAATCGTAACAGCAATATGAGAGCTACTTTGGTGGAGTTTTGCTTTCTGAGAGTGTTTTTCCTTTAATTTATATTGTTGTGCATTGTGTTTCTGGAGCTGTGTAAAATAAATAACACTCTGCATATTGCATTCACTTGTAAATAAAAAAACAACCTGTTCTTATAAGATACTATCTCGTGAAATAAAGGAATTTATTTATTTTTGATTTTCCTGTTTTTACAAGATACTATCTTGTAAAAACAGGATTCCCCCCTGATGCTTTGCTTCGAGACTGGCTGCTACATTTATCAACCAAAAAAACGTAATGTCGAGCAGACTCAGGTGGGCTTTGTGTCGGAACAATCGCAAATTCCTCAGGTGTCTGCGCAATGTGGACAAACTAATAACGATATCATCTACACTGCTCAAAGACACAAGTATCTCCCAATGTTTCAAACCGAGCGAGAAAAAAAACTGAATAAGGTTTAACATACGATACATGTTCGTGATTTTAAGATTCCTTTGTGTCTCATAAAAACAGGAACCTCGAAAATAAATCATTTTCTTTTTTTAAAAGAAAGTATCTCGTAAAATACTGGAAACTCAAAAATAATTTTTTTTTTTGTTTTTACGAGATAATATCTTGTAAAAACAGCATATTCAAAGATAAATAAATTCCTGTTTTTATGAGATAGTATCTCATAAAAACAGGCCGATTTTATTTACTTTCAAGTGAATACAATACAGCACCATATTTCTCACTCTCTCTAAAACATTAAACAGATCACAACACTTGTTTAACACTTCACTTGGTCTTGATTTTACTGATGAAGGTCTGAGACTGAAATATTGTAAAGAAATGTCTTGCAAGTTAGACAATGTGCAGAAAGCTATCATTATGTTATTATGATACAAACATCCCCCAAAACACTTAATTTTTTTATTCAACATCACAAAGAATGTGATTAGGTTTTCTCCAATAAAAGTTTTTGAAGTTTTATACTCTTTTGTATTATATACACTTAACTCTGTATTTTTATATTCTCTGATCCAAAGTGCTCAAGATAAATCTTCACAACATATTTTAGTATTGTTTTTAACCACATTTTAATGAGCAACAGGGGACAGAAATACAATTTAAAAAGTATGCAAAACAAAGTCATACAAATGAGACTTTGGGTCATTTTTAGACCCAAGTGCAAACCAGTCTTAAAACAGAAGAGAGGAAATAATAAGCTCTTAGATGATAAGACACACATGCGAATTTACGAGATGTTTCACAAAAAAGTGCTGCATTGAAAAACTACAAATCATCAATCAAATAAAAACTTACTGAGGAGAAGACAAGTGCACATTTGAAGTTCCATCATGAAGACAATGACAGGCATTGGAGTCAAACTGCAGTCTTTATAATTTACACTTCTTTGACCCTGTCCAGAGTGATCCCTCCCCTTCCTCTGAAGAAACACACAACACACCCATGCACACTCACACATTAATGTAACATTGAAGTTGGTACAAATGTATTTATTCAGCATTTGATGAAGTGGGCAGGAAACAAAACACGGAAACAACACAGGACATTTTGACACTTTAAAGCCACAACACTCGTTCTACTGAACCTCGTGCACCTTAGACCTGTGAGAACTTCGACCACAGTCAGTTTCCATTTTATGATGCTGCCAGGCACAGATAGTATGTATTTCTTTCTTGCAAACATTTAAGAGGATGCCCAAAGGAGTAAATTGCAATTCAAACAGTTCAAAGAAATAACAAGAAATTTGAAAATACAGGAGATAAGAAGATATAAGAGACAATACTAAACAAATTAATCAACGAACAATGAAAAGACAGTCAAGTAAAACCACATTGAAAGACAAACAGTACAGGTAATTAAACACAAATGAGATAGGAGAAGGGGGTATCAGTCACAAGTGTTCCTATGTCATCGAATACTGTCAAAGGTGCTATGAGGAGGATCTATTTCCGAAGACATAAAGACTCTGCTACCCATGAGCACAGGCGGCGACCTTTGTAATGCTGCATTCCAGTTACCTCAGAACTGGGAGTGACATCATCTCCGACTTACCGGCATTCCAGTTGTAGTCGGGAAAAAACATGCCAATCTACCAGGCTATCGTTAGCTGTTGTTAGCACGCTCTGCGTTGTTGTTCACAAATATCACATGAAGAATGTGATTATCACTATGGCAGCATTTTTGTAAATATAAGTCTAACAATACTATGTATACAGCTGATCTAGAGCGACACACCCCAGTCAGAAGTGCAAATAAATTATTATTACAGGAGCTAAATAACTGTTCACACTGGGGGCATCCATCTTCAATTGTCAACTCGTGGGGTGGTGAGGTTTCACCGAGTTCCCAGTGGGAATTCTGATTTCAGGGGGGACTTCCAGTTGCAGTTTCCTACTCAGAACCCGGAAATTCCTACTTCTGACTACAACTGGAACGCACCAAAAGATGTGACCCAAGCCAAAGCGTGTTTGTTGTGATTCTAATGAATGCAACTCGGACCTTCCTCAGAACTCTGCATTACTTTACAACTTCTTTTTTCAACAACTTACAGGATGCAAAGCGACGAAGTAATGTATCTCTTTCTGGTTATGTAGCGGTAGTTTTTGATGTGTGACAACAAGCAATTTTTGGAAAACTTATCGTAGTTTTGTAGCCGACTATCCGACCCAACCACTTAGCTAAGGAATAGCATTTATAGATAACCCATTCTGACACTTTAAAACTCATCTTAAAGTGTGTATTTCAATCAGGCATATATCTAAAAATGAGACTTTTTTGTATTTACTTAGAAACTCCTCACAGCCTCTTTAATTGGATGTGTGGGTGAATACAATTAATGTGGTTTAAGGGCAAAACCTTACATAAAATTATATAAAAAAAAAAATAAACAAGGCAAGAAAAATGTGTCTAATAAGCAAAAAAGGGAGAAAATAGCAGAGAGATTTTTTTTCATGTTTTTGAGATATCAATTGTAATTTGGGCTCAAAGGGGATGAGGGGTCCAGGATGCGTCAACGTAGTGACTTCGGTCTTGGAGAGTGAATCAGTTGAAATTCAGGAATGAGAATGTGAATCTGTGGCCTCTTCATCAGTGTGAAGCATGCTGGGAAAGTTCATATAAATTCATGTTAAAGGTCATAAATAGGATTCTGACATGCAGGTCGGGTCTTAACACACAGTTCAACACAGACAAACATGGTGCTACACAAATAAAGACTGATTCTGTATTCAGCAGAGACAAATGTGATGAGGACAGATTTATGATCTGGACGTCCATGGGTTTGTCCATGGGTCTGTCCATGGGTTTGTCCATAGGTTTTGGTGTTTTCTCGTACATTCAACGGATACACCGTCATTTCCTTTGTTTTTGTGTCTTGCCTGACTCCTGAGTCCATAACAAGCAGATAGACACCATTCTTTTGCCTGTTCGTCCATTAGCAAGAAAGAGACGGCCAAAGCTCATCTACTGCAAATTAGCGTAGCTCAAACACAGGAAATCAATGGGAAGTGTTAGCCTGCCTCTGCCGAAAGTCATCAGATGTATTTGTTTTTTTAGCATAAGGTGCTACATCATCTTCCTTTTCTTTTCACTTAAATTTTTATTAAATTTTACTTTTTTTACAATCAAGAAAATGATAACAATTTTGCTTCCAATGGAATACACATTGGTACAATTGTTGAGAATAGTATCAATAAAAGAAATGCTCGAGAAAAAGGAAAAATATACAAACAATTCATGTTGAAAACAATGAAGAAAACAAAGGGTACCCTTCTGTACAAATAAATGCATTCTTTCCCTGCTCTCATATGAAGTCCTCTAGTCAATGGTGTCATCAACTTTTCTTTTATATTTAATTCATTTCTCCCGTTTGGATTGGAATTTCCCCTCCTGCAACCTCAATAAGTGTGTGAATCTTTCCATGTCAAATATTTCTGCTCTTAACTGTTGCTCCTTTGCTACATCATCTTCTATCATTGTATTATCATCTTCTCCTAAACAGAGGCTATGTTCTTATTGACCAACCACCCATGTTGCTTTGTGCTAGAGATGTGATTTTTGAGAATGACTCGAGTCTCTTTTATTTTCTTTAATGAGAAAAGATTTGCTGTGATGAGTGAGCCGTTCATTAAAGAGCAATTCTTAAATGCAAGTTGCCTGCAAATTAAAGAATGGATTGAAGCACTACATGAAGAAAAAGTTTGGGTACACCTTAAAGGGGGTCATCTAGGAGGAGGGGGCGCCAGAAGGATCAAAAGTGAATCAATACTATCACAAACAGGTTCTAGAAAAACTGATAAAAAAGTCTGAAGCAAGAGAGCACAGCTGTCAAGAGATGGTTTCAATCTTTATCAAGACAACCCTCCAGCTCACACTGCGCTCACGGTACAGCAGTTTCTGATCCATAAATAAATCACAGAGCTGATCACCCTTCCTGTTTAGCTGATCGAGCACCGTGTAACTTTTTTATTTTTGTCTAAGACCAAATCTGTGCTCAGAGGAATATGACTGGAGTCTGTCTACCATTAAGAGAAGAAGCACAGAGGTTCTGAGACAACTGTCTGCAGAAGAGCTGCTGCTCTGCTCTGATCAGTGAAGACCTGAATGCAGAAGTGTGATGATGCAGAAGAAGACTGAAGGAGGACAACACTGAAACATGTTTATGTTCAACGAAACTGGTCCTCGGCTTTAGCTTCATTTTTTAAGCCTTGCTTGTGTGTTTGTCTTACCCTTTGTCTGGTGTTAACACTCCATAGACCATTTGTCCATCCATTGTTATCGGATTGAGGTTTTGATACACTCCATCCTGATCTCCAGTCTGCAGAATCACAGCATAAAAACACTCAGTGGTCACTCCATTAGGTACACTCGCTCATCCGTCCAAGCAAATAGCTAATGAGCCAATCATATTGTAGCAACTCAATGAAATAGGCATGTAAAATTAGTTGGTATGGTCTATTGAAGTTCATATCCAATATCAGAATAAGATTTTTCACTACATAAATCCCAATGGGGTGGGTGGTATAGAAAAAAAAAAAAAAAATTCAAAGCTTTACATGTTGGTGAAAACTGTGTTGGTCATTACATAGTGCAGGAATTAACTTTTTATTTCCCTGTGTTATGTAAAAAAAAAAAAAACACATTTGGGCATATTCAGTGTCAATTAAAATGTTTTCTTTTGTCTCCTTTAAAATCCATTGTTGGGATTTTCAACAGGTTTTTGCTGATGCTTGGTTTGGAGAGAGAGTGCTGCCATTTACTGTACATCCACAAAAATGAGGCTCCCCTACATCAGGAAATTATAAGAAACACATCCTTAGAAAATGTTCCCAAATTCTAGCTTACCTCTCCTGCAGGTCCTTGTTGTTCAGTACCAGCTGCCATCGAAACACACATGACATTATTATTGCTTACATTAAATTATTATTAATAATGCTGTTATGCATTTCTGTCAAGATTATGTACAATAATCTGTATGCTTGACAGGTACAGAACTTATATTTGGGAATTGTGTCAAAGTAACCATCCGTCCATGACACTGTCACCTTCTTGTATGTGTCATGGTCCACAAACTCTGTAAAAACTAGGTGTGTCAGACTTACTCAGCTTCTTTATCACCATCCTGGTGAGCAATAATGTGGAAACCATCAGGGCAATGACTACAGCAAAACCCAAAATCCAATAGAGAGCATGTCCTTAAAAAACAAAAGAACAAAATGTTGTAAGTTCAAACATAGATATAAAACTTGTTAATCCATTCTTCCATTATCTAGACTTATACTATTCTGGAGTGTGTGGAGGGAACCCAAATATGCACCTGGAGAACACGCAAACTCCACACTGAAAGGCCCTGAACAATCATCTACCAACCTTTTGCTGTGAGGCATGTGCACTACCTGCTGCACCACTGTGCCACCCTATAATTGATTAATGTGGAACAACAAAATAAGAAAAAATGTTTATAACTGTTTTATTTTACTTATTCTATGTTAAATCATATGAGGATGTGTTTTTGAAAAAAAAAAAAAAACATACAAGAACTCCACTGAAACTCCCAAACTGACTGAACCACCTCACTCTGAGGAATTCTTACCAACATCCCGCCCCTCTTTTATAATGTTTTCCAATTACTTTTGGGCCTGTTCAGGTTTATTCACAATTAGTTTGTAATACAATCAGGTAGAGAGTTGTTTAAAATTTGAATCTTTTTCCCAAATGAATATGAAAAAATGTTGTGAAAGTTCCAAAACACAATAAAACTTTACAGACCACACTTTATAAAAACAGGAAACGCTTTGAACTTGCTATTGTATGAAATTAAATGTGTCCAAACTGATAATTAATGCATCTTAAGATAATTATTTGTGATCATAATGTTTTGTTGGTCATAATTCCAAAGGTTGATGGCTGCCCAGTGTGCACTGGTACACCGTCTGAGAACTACACCAAGGCTAAGACCTGAGAATAACGTTAAACTGTGAAAATCAGGTCTTCAGCCCAGCGTACAGTGAACTTTTCCAGTCACAAGAATGCACACAGGACTGTGATCATGACTTAGAACATCTCTCTGCCACTTTAAAATTGGGCAGTTTAAGGGTTAAAATCATCTATTTAATCAGAGTGTGTACTGCTGAGTATTTTTGTGTCTTCACACACATTAAGAAGTTGATTAATAAACAGACTCTTTGTTGGCTACAATGGGTTTCTTTGAAATCTTGAGACCTATTTGTGTTTTACTTCTGTTACTATGATATTTTACACCTGTAACAGACTGATAAGTGCACTTCATACCAGCTCCTCCTGTTGATGATGCTGTGACTGTGGTGCAGGACGTTGACATGTTCTTGGTTACACCTGACAGATCAGCTGTGCTGCTGATTTCAGTCACAGAGACTGTTTCTGCAGTTGTCCCAGGTCTGGATGTTACTGCTGAAATTACAGAGGATGTATCAACTATTAAATCTGATCCTTTAAATAAAGCAATGATACTGTTTCGATTGTTACGAATCCATTGAACTTACCATCCCAAACTTGGACATTTACCCCTATGACTGCATCCCATCCAAGTCTCTCAATTCCACAGTAATACTTTCCAGCATCTGACTTTTGAAGGTTAATGAACGTCACTTGTAAATCATCTCCATTGTTGGTTAATACAATATGGTTCTGTATTGCAGTCTTCTTATATTCTGCTTTACTGATGGTGTGTTTGTCTTTCATGCAAGGGCTGTAGCAGAGGTACTTCACATTCTCTTTTACACTCAGGTAAACGTTCCAGTTTGAGCATGTGAAACTCAAATTATTCCCAACATGACCAGTTATGTTGAGGACTTCCATCTCCACAAAGCTCAGACCTACAAGTGAAAGAAAATGTAGTGTAAATGAATTATTTTGAAAGCACTTACTTCACTTCCTTAGAAACAAAATGCTAACTTTTTCTTTTATAAATCTGTAGAAAAAATACCCACATATATATGCCATGAAACATTGTCAGGATGGTCAAACTTAGAATCAAAAAGGGTAAAGTCAAACAAGGTGGACATTTGTGTTTCTTCAAATTTTTACATAACTCAGGCTTTTATATTCAGTGACTGTCTGAGGATGCTCACAGTCACCACTGTTTTCTTAGAGGCCTTGGTTCTTCATGTGGGCTCAGTCCACTGCAGATGTGTGGCCTGTCTGGTCTGCAGTGCTTTGTCCATTCCAGTCGACTGGGAGCCAGAACCAATGGGTTGAAACAGCCGATTAATAAATGGAAGGACGTCATGCTGGCAGGTACAAGCTGTTTCAGGCAGCTACTGCCACTGTAATCACTGAAATGGAGAAGTCTTGGACTTTGTTTTGTGCATAGAAGTGTTCTTTCACACAGAGGAAACATACTGAACACACTTGAGGGAATATATACTGTATGTACAAAAGGTGTATCTATGAAATGAAAGTAATTGTCTGCTTAATTGAAAAGTGTCTTGAGATATCACTTGTTTTAATTAGAAGCTAAACAATAAAAACTGATGTGTAAATACAATGATACTATTTAAAAAAGAATAATAAAAGCAACATCATACTAGTTCCTATAGATTTTAAATTATTTCTAAGACTGCAAGTTAAGTGTCATAAACTTTTTCAAATAACAAAACAAGGGAGGAGTTATACTTTAACAATTTTGACTGTATTCGGGACTTTTCTGATTTTTTTATATTTTCCCCTGCAATCCTGACCTTTAAGCTCCCATAAAACATCTACAACCTTTAGGGTATGTCATGAAAAATCTGTAAAGTCAGACCCACTTCTCACTTGAGGTATTGATTGATTTGCAAATCACTTTCAACCTATATTCAATTGAATACACAGCAAAGAACTGGTATGTTTGAACTGGTAAACTTTGTTATTTTTTGCAAATATTAGCTCATTTGGAATTTGATGCCTGCAACATGTTTCAAAAAAGCTGGCACTAGTGGCAAAAAAGACTGAGAAAGTTGAGGAATGCTCATCAAACACTTATTTGGAACATCCCACAGGTGAACAGGCTAATTGGGAACAGGTGGGTGCCATGATTGGGTATAAAAGCAGCTTCCCTGAAATGCTCAGTCATTCACAAACAAGGATGGGGAGAGGGTCACCACTTTGTGAACAAATGTGTGAGCAAATTGTCCAACAGTTTAAGAACAACATTTCTCAACCAGCTATTGCAAGGAATTTAGGGATTTCAACATCTACGGTCCGTAATATCATCAAAAGATTCAGAGGATCTGGAGAAATTACTGCACGTAAGCGACAAGGCCAAAAACCAACATTGAATGCCTGTGACCTTCGATCCCTCAGGTGGCACTGCATCAAAAACCGGCATCACTGTGTAAAGGATATCACCACATGGGCTCAGGAACACTTCAGAAAACCACTGTCAGTAACTACAGTTCGTCGCTTCATCTGTAAGTGCAAGTTAAAACTCTACTATGCAAAGCCAAAGCCATTTATCAACAACACCCAGAAACACCGCCGGCTTCGCTGGGCCCGAGCTCATCTAAGATGGACTGATGCAAAGTGGAAAAGTGTTCTGTGGTCTGACCAGTCCACATTTCTAATTGTTTTTGGAAACTGTGGTCGTCGTGTCCTCCAGACCAAAGAGGAAAAGAACCATCCGGACTGTTATAGGCGCAAAGTTCAAAAGCCAGCATCTGTGATGGTATGGGGGTGTATTAGTGCCCAAGGCATGGGTAACTTACACATCTGTGAAGGCACCATTAATGCTAAAAGGTACATACAGGTTTTGGAGCAACGTATGTTGCCATCCAAGCAACATCTTTTCATGGACGCCCCTGCTTATTTCAGCAAGACAATGCCAAGCCACATTCTGCACGTGTTACAACAGCGTGGCTTCATAGTAAAAGAGTGCGGGTACTAGACTGGCCTGCCTGTAGTCCAGACCTGTCCCCCATTGAAAATGTGTGGCGCATTATGAAGCTTAAAATACAACAACGGAGACCCCGGACTGTTGAACAACTTAAGCTGTACATCAAACAAGAACGGGAAAGAATTCCACCAGAAAAGCTTCAAAAGTTGGTCTCCTCAGTTCCCAAACGTTTACTGAGTGTTGTTAAAAGGAAAGGCGATGTAACACAGTGGTAAAAATGACCCTGTGACAACTTTTTTTGCAATATGTTGCTGCCATTTCAACATATGAAACATATTTGCTGCCAAATTCAAAGTTGAAGATTATTTGCAAAAGAAAATAAAGTTTCTCAGTTGGAACATTAAATATCTTGTCTTTGCTGTGTATTCAATTGAATATAAGTTGAAAAGGATTTGCAAATCATTGTATTCTGTTTTTATTTACGATTTACACCACGTGCCAACTTCACTGGTTTTGGGTTTTGTAATATGTTTCTCTCCCTCCTGCTGTTCCTTTGATTTTTATTTTTACCTTTTGGTCCACTGCATTGTTATTAACATAATGTTGGCTGAAGACAGTCTGTAACACCCAGAATTATATTTATGTAATTACTCACTGTGCATCAACTGTGTGCTTGTGTGTGTTGAGCTGTATGGGGAGGAAGTAGCAGAGCTGGTGAACAGCTTCTACAAACAGAAGAACTATGGGGTTATCTTGACGGCTTTCTTTAACAGAGTTGAGACAAAATCTGGACTGATTCATACTGAGATCAGAGCAAGTCTAAATGAACGATAACACTGTTTGACAAGCACATAAAAAAGAAAACACAACCCCTTACTGCTGCTATGAACAAGCCCCTTTCCAAAAACAAAGCCCTTTTACTAAGTCGCCCAGCTGTGTCCTGCCTTAAGAGAAGGCCACAAGCACATGCTGGCCACTGCTTGTTAACATGATTTGGCTTTTATTCCTGGTTTTCTTAAACTTTGCTAAAATAAGGATGTGTTTTCTTATGTGTGAGGGCTGTATGAGAAATACTGAACACAGTCTCTTTTACACTCCAGTAAATATCCCAGTTTAAACAGTCAAACTTCACATTATCCTCAATGGGAACTTCTAGAATCAGAGTTGCACCAGTTCCTAACATCATCTCTGCAGAACTTCAAGTGTTCTCCGTCCAACTGCTTATGAATTACATATTTTCACTCATTTCAGTGTTGATGCTCATCATTTTTGTACAAGCGGAACTGTACATAACAGCATTACATGATGAAAAAATAATTTAGAATGAAGTCATAAGAGGTGCATCAGTTCACACATCAAGAATTCATATAAAAGCTTTTTCAATGTAAAAAGAAATCAAACAAGTTCAGACTCACCAAGAATAAGAATGCACCCAGAGATACGCATCATGTGAAGGGACAAGAGCAGAAAAAACAGAGAACTTCCTTTTGTTTCAGGGTTTCACAGACCAAAGCTCCTCCTTGTCTCTTGATCAAACTGATCACACACACTGACACCAATCATGAAGGCCAAACACAAGAAATGAAGGCACAACTGTGGTCTGTGTTTTCATGTGCGACAGCGCTGCGGTCTGCCGCCATGTTCGCTTCTTGAGAAGTCTGATTTGTGTAAAGAGCAAGGTTGTCCAAAAACACCTCCCAAAAATGTATGATGTATTAATTTTAAACAGAACTAAGTTAGTAAAACTATGATTTGGTAAAGGCAACGTGTCAGTCAGAAACAGTATGATCAGGTGGTTCTGTTTTGACATCTTTGTAATGAGATCTGGTGACTGGAGGCCACTGAGCAGGTCAGGTGTAAGAGCTCGTGTCAGCAGTTATTCATCCTGATAACTTGTGTGCACCACCAAAAACAGGTGAATAGTATATAAAGCACACTCTTGAGGATTACTTGGACTAACTGTTCGTTGTGGCAAGCCCTCCCAGTTCTTGAGAGAGAGAAGTTGGGGCAAAAATCTGTCATAAAATTGTCTGGTGTCTGTGGCCAGATAGAGAAATTAAAGAGTGGCAGTCAGTTTTTGATTCTCTTCTCTCTTATTCTATCTAGAAACTGTTATAAAAATCTAAGCTTCAACAGAGCTGGTGGTCTTACTTTCAAATGAATCATTATAACTCTGTCATCCACCTGGCTAACTAAGAAATTAGCCAGCATGTTTGCTAACCCACAGGGGGGTTTGAGTCTCATTTGTCTAAGCCAATGTGACAGATGAGCCCTTGGAGGATTTTACAAGATATTACAAATAGACACTGAGCTTCTTATCCAATTTGCCAAATCATTGGTTTCAAAATTTACACAATTGAATGTGCAAATTAGAGAGTCCTTAAATACAATTCTCTGTGCTCTGTGAGGTTGAAGGATGCGCTCTGGGTTTTTTCTCTTTTGGCCCGTCAGTGGAACCGGCTGACTTCTTGTAAAGAATAATTACTTCAACAGAAGAAAAGACACAATTCCTAAAGCTCGTAAAGCTGAAGAAGCCCTCTGTTTAGTCTCATGTCAGTTTGATGATTCTCCGTCCTAAGATGAACTGGAAGTACTTTTTTTACCTGCCCCCCAGCTTAATTAACCTTAGTTCTAAAAGTTTATTGACATGGTGACATTTTGTTTACGTCAGATTACCTTTTTCATCATCCTGCAGACTTCAGCACAGACTTAAAGTTTTAACCGACGGAACTGAATAAAAAGTCTGGAAGTGTTTTTCATTTGAAGATGAGGAAAGCCTTCCTTGCTGCTGTAGCAGGAGTGTGCTTTGGAGTTACCAGAGTTCAAATATGTTCTGATAAATTAAATGCATAGTGCTGATGTGCTTGGAGTTCATGTTCCTCCTTCAAAACCTGATGACAACGCTACAATAAGGGAACCATTTGGCTTGAATTATGAGCTCAAAGTGTTATTGATTCTCAGGTTTGATAGATGACTATCTTCACCATTACTCCTACCACAGATTAGAAGTTCAAGGGTCTCTAGTATTGCGTGTGTGGATGCATATTTGCTGCCTTTTTTTGTAGTAACTGTTGCATAATATCTTGATAGAACTTAACTGACGGCTACTTGCGGCACGAGTTTCCTCACTCCTGGGTGATTGCTTACAGGAAAAAATGCAGCACAGAAAATATGAACACAGAGGGACAACTATTAATGACAGCTGGGTGTATTTAAAGCTGGAAATTATGCACATGTATGCCTGTGCTGGATATATCAAATGTTTCAGTACTTTATTGAGAATTACTACATACCTGATGTAAACAATTATGCTTTGTGACTGATCACTCCCCACCTTCAAGGATATTTATTTTTTAACTTGACACCTGACACTAGCTTGAAATAAACAAGAGTTGTTCATAAACCGATAAAATGATGTCACAACACTGAAGACTCCAGGGATTTTCTTTAAAAACAATATTATTTTATTTTGTATTTCATAGGTACTGTTATATACATGGCATAATTTGTGCTTTTTTATTATCAAGAATAAAACCATAAGGGAACACATCAGAAAATTAAACTTTAAAACCAGGATTGAGTTGTTCTTTTCCAGCTGGGTATTACTGAGAGTTTTACAAAACCAGGAGAGGAAGAGGAAGAGGAGAAAAGACAGAACAGATAGGTAGGTAGACTGATAAATAGATTTTTCCAGAGAGACACTTGCAGATGGTCCACTGAGGGTAGTGTGAGCGTTCAGACTGTGATGTGCTTTTACCAACAGCAGCAAAGGCACCTGTGTTTCACTTAGTTTAAAAAAAGAAAGTATGCCGTGGGGCCTTAATCCAGTTGAGTCCATACAAATTAAACCAAATCCATCTGTAAATTCCTCCAGGGACGGTTTTCTGTCACAAAAAATTTGCTGATTTCCCGTGATTTCCAGCCATAGTAGGGTTGGGCATTGGTGTGCCAGCTTGAGGCCCTTCAGATGATCCCCTACGAACAGTGTGATTGAATGTAGAAAACGTGAATGGGGAATTTTATTTTAGGTTGTATGTTTTTTTCCTGCTCTCCTTACATTTCATTGATAAAAGGGGGCAAAGTGTTATGTGAAAGGGACATTTGACCTGAATCATTAATGAAGAGGTAAATCATAAGATGTGGCATGAGGAGACTTTCCTATGTGGACTTTGATTAACACTAGAAAGTTATGGTAATCAAAGCCTGTCCAAGCATGATTACAAAACAGATATACCCAGCTAGTAATGAGTTGATAAAGCACAAAGACAACAGTCAGAATCAAGCAGCATATCACATGAATCTTCAGCAGATGATGGTGTGGTGATGAAGTGTGGATAATCCTAATTATTGTTCCATTTGTACCCATTTTTATTCGACGGAACCCCCCTCGTTTCCTGCTCTTCAGAAATCACCCCAAATAAGGTTTCATCGTATGCAAAACGCCTGGCCAGAGCCACAGCGCCTTGTAGCCAACTGTGGCTCTGCAGCGGAGGCCGTTTTAAGCCTTGATGAGAAATACAGCCTTATTTAGCGGTGTTTTTGTGTGAAAGTAACGTGCTGAAAATTCTCTAAATAAAGCGTGAATGCAGACTGATATCAGATTTTTTCGGTGGGAGTCCGTTTATTTGTGTTTTTGGTCAAGTAAAATATGGCCCCGTCTGACTGCAGAGGAACTCGGCATACAAGCAGGGAGGGGGGGTTTGGTGCGGACGCCCTGGGCTTCTGCTGCACAGAAACACTGCTGTAGGGGTAATTTCTGCCCTAAACCTTGTGATAGGACCTAACTTGTTCCATCCCGGAATATCACTTTAAGCTCAATGTCCAGGTCAACTGTGCATTTGGTCTATGCAAGAATGTCAAGACACAAGAGAGCCCATATTCTAGATGGCATCAGCTTAGCACCCAGGACCACTATTAAAGACCTCAGAGTTCTGTTTGATCAAGATTTCCACATCTTCACATCCCAAATTAAACAAATGCACATAATAATAATAATGATGATAATAATCATCTAACTTTATCAACAGGCTACGTGCTGCAGTCCTTCAACATAGCTGTAATGAAAGCTCTTCTTAAAAACATTCCCCTCAATTCAGGCACGTTAGCTAACTAGAGGCTTTTAACAAACCTTCCATTTGCTTCAAACATCCTGGAGAAAGTAGTGGCTAATCAACTATGTGACTTCCTCCAAGACAACAGCCTGTTTGACTTTCAGTCAGGATTAAGAGCTAATCACAGCACAGGGACTGCCCTAGTTAAAGTAATAAACAACTTACTCTCAGTTTAAGATGATGGATTTCTCTCTGACAGCTTGCCAGGTCTCAGTGCAGCCTTTGACACCATAGATCATAATGTTCTTCCACAGAGATTAGAGGAGTTGTTTGGATTACAGGGACCACTTTAAATTGTTTAAGTCTTACTAACTAATGGATACGAGAAGACAGTGGTGGACTTCCTCAAGATTCTGTGGTCCAATTCTCTTCTGTCTATTTATGCTTTCCCTGATGATACTCAACGGCACCTGTCAATAAAGCCAAACAAATCAGTTATCTAAACTAGAAACATGTGTAAAGGACATTAGGACCTGGTTGGCAAAACACAAATCATTCTTCTCAACTCAGACAAGACAGAGGTCAATGTGCTGGGCCTCCGTCACCTTAGAGAAACCTTTTCTAATGATTTAACTGTCCTAGATGGCATTATCCTGGCACCGGGCAAAACTGTTATCAATCTTGTGGTTGTATTTGATCGGGATTCATCCTTCAACTCTCACATAACACAAATTTCGAGGACAGCCTTTTGTCATCTTTGTAACATTGCAAAAAGCAGGCTAAGCACACTAAACTGCATTTCATAATGTATGTATGTATGTATTTTACCAGAATGTCCAATCAACCTCTTTTAACTCTTCAGATGGTTCAAAAAGCTGCAGCATGTGCACTGACTGGAGCCTGGAAAAGAGACCTAGCTTCTCTGCATTAGCTCCCCATTAAGAATTCTCACCTGTAAAGCCCTCATTGGTCAACTATCTTGGTATGGTGCACAGGTGTTTCCACTGTCAAATGATCAACTTGTGGGATAGCACCCCTCTTAAAGGATGCAAAGGGCGCCAAAGTGACCATAAAGGGTGGAGCTAAAAGTGCCACAGTCCTTTTATTGTGTCTAAAAATCCTCAATAGCCTTGCAACAGCAGCTAAAACAATAAATATATATGCCTGATTTGGGCTGGCCTGCCTGGATCAGCCAATAGTTGAGCTGCAGGAGCCTTAAGGTGCGTTCACACCGGCACTACTTGTACTACCTCTGCGATCACTCTCCATGCAAAGTCAAAGTACAGTCGCAATGGAGCGGGGCTAACCCTCCTGCAATGCAACTGCTGCGTTCAAGGTGATCGCTTCACACGTTGTGCAATGTCAAAGTTAAAATAAAGTTGATCTTTTCAGGTGATGTCATGTGTGGCTGTGCGGTAACAGCCAATCAGCAGTGTGTGCATGTATGATGGTGCCCATGACAGACAGGCTGTGTCTGAAATGGCATACTAACGTACTACATACTACATACTACATGTGTATATACTGTACGCTACATACTATAAGCATAATTAGAATGCGAACCATTCACAGTGGATTCAAAATCCGAAGACAAAAATCGGAAGCACACCAGTCTATCAAATATCTCTGTTGATTCGCCATATTTGAAAGTTCAGAGAGCATTTCAGGCGAGAAAGTCGCCACGTACAATACCAAAATGTGGTCATTTGAGCCATAAAACGCACGGATACAAATTTCATTTCGGCATTTCGGACATCCCGTTATGCATGCCATTATGCTACCAAAGAAAATTCCGGTCGGCTCCAAAACAAGAGCCTAATTAACAAAAGCGTGAAAGAACTAAAAGGAGATAATAAAAGATGCTTTTATTTTGAAAACAGGAAGTTTTCTAGTGGCTGATTTTCAGCTTGAATGCGGGTCTCAAGACGATTTAACATTTATGCTATTAATAATATAATCAGTCACTTCCCAAATACAAGAAAATGTTGACTGCCTGCAGACACCGAAGACGATCCGTCCCTCTCTTCCGGTACTTGATTAATATGTACCTTCATATCCCAATGCATTATGGGGCTCGCAATGCATTATGGGGCGTTTGAGAGTGATAGTCTGCCCACCTCATATACTTAAAATTTTTCTGGTATAGTATTCATCCGGGTATTTCTTGCACACTCACTCTTTTCATTCTATCTAATGTGAACGCACTACATACTTATTTTGACGTCACACTTAGTATGAGTAGTACGTAAGTATGCCATTTCGGACACAGCCACTGTTTTTATTCCAGACCACAGAGGAACAATTTATGTCCCTGTGGAAACATAAGTCAGTAAGTGCATTAGTTCCGCGTCGACAGACTGCAGAGAACTCACAGATGATGCTGCTGCAGGGCATCAGCTGCAGTGTTTTGTGTTTGATAAGTGAATGAAAAAGGATACAGTCGGAATAATGTCAACATATGCATCCTATTATATGATATATGACATGATCGTGGTGAAATTAGAAATCTGTGACGTCACCGAGCGACAGCCGATGGCAACGTTAACCAAAGTGAGGTATTTATGAACAAGTGATGCGACTTCAGTGGGGCGACGCAATTTTGATCGCGGAGTCGCTTTTGGTGTGAGCGCAGCTTTAGACTGTCAAGGGATTGGCACACTGAGCTCCTCCCTCCTCCTCTCTTTTTCTTGCTTTAATAACTACAATTACAAATGTCTGGCTTTCCTTTATCCTATTCCATCATCATTATAGTTACTGATATTGAGAGAGATCAACAAATGAAATACACTATGGTTCCTCCAAATATCTCATATATCAATGTGGCCTTGACTTCCAACACAATGACATGCAGCTGTGGACCTGCTCTACTCCAAGTTCTTTATCCCATATCAAGTAAGATGTAAACCAATTTTGCAGTTAAACTAGATGATACTGTATCAATCAACATCAGTCCTCTCTACTTCAACAATATAGATGTTAAAGTTTGTAATGGAACAATCTTCATAGTTGTAATCAGTTATACCACCATCATAAATACCTTTACAACCATATGGAGAGGAGGCCGTCTTGAAAACGAGATGCCTCATCTCAAGAGGCTAACCCCTACAGAATATTAATTCAGTCGAGATACTTGTGATGAGGATAAATTTACGGTCTGGACATCCATTTGTATGTCACCGTCATCAATTCTTATCAAGTTCCTTTGTCCCTCTTCCCCTTTCCACCTTCACCCTCTCAGACCACCAGCACAGCATATTACTGTGGGTGTGAGATAGCGTAGTTAGGCTTCAGTCTGCTCTATGTTTGTACCTTGGGATTAAGATGGTTTGGCACTATATAAACAAAGAAACTGATTTGAATCCATCACCAAGATGGCTGCAAATGGCCCTTTCATGGGAGGTAAGGGAATCTGGCCTTTCTAGACTTGACCACTGGCTCACATCAAGTGCCCCGAGTGATGGTTAATTAATGGGAAACATTGATGGGAAACCAATGATAAAATTGTATCTTAATGACACTCTCCATGTGCATGTTGGTGTTTGTCATTGTATTTTGCTAATTTCTGACAAAATGGATCAACTTTGGAGGAAACTTAACCAACACGTGGACAAGGATACCCAGAAAACATACTTCACATTACAGGCTTCATGATGAAGCTAGTAAGGGAACCATTTTGCGGACAAGTCTGGGATTAATATGAGAAAACAGCGACACTACATGAGGATGAGCTCTTGGAAACCACTGGAAGAAAAACTTAAGTGTTGAGAATCTGTTAAAGAAACCTGCTGATGAAGGAATATGGGCATGATGTGAGTCTGATTGTTATTTCCACTTGTTTAAATGAAGTCCATGGATCCACAAATACAAGGATAATAAGAGTATTATTAAAGAAGAAAGAAACTACCTGTATCCACTGGAGGGATTCTAACTGTGCCTCTTTTCAACATTTAGTTTGTAATGTGTGTTTTCGAAAAACTAAGGCTGAACAGTTCTGCATGACAAACTGGTGTCGATAAGTGCCTGTAAGAGATATGTTTACAGAACTGAAGAACTCAGAATGAGTGAGCCAAGGCCTTCAGTCTTTTCTGCAGTCCTTTCATTTCCCAAATAATGCTTGACTTATAATGAAAGAGGATTAGAGCCACAGAAAACATTTCCTTAAGGTAATCATCTTTTTCTAGGTCAGTTAAAAGAAGTTTGACTATGAGATTAAAGGCCAAATCCTGTATTAATTAAAGATTCTGGATTTAAAGTCAGAATGATAAAACTAAGTCAAAGTCGTGAGATAAAAAAAATCACAATTTTGAGATTTCTGAGATTTAGTTCAAAGATGAAAGTCAGAATTTTGATATAAAGGTCTGAAGAATAACATTTAATCAACATTCTGAGATTTAATTCAGGGCTAAAGTCCATTTCATGACAGTGAAGTTAGAATAATGATATTTGAGTCAGAAAGTTAGATTAAGTCAGAATTCTGATATTAAAATCTGAATTATGGGACTGAAGTTATATACATTTCATCAAAGGCAGAATATAAGATTTAGAGAAGATCTGCAATGTTGAGGTCAAAATTATGAAATTAAGTCAGAAATTTCAGGTTTATGACAGGATTATGATATTGAAGTCAGAAAACAGAGTCAGAGTTTTGATATTGAGGTCAAAATATGAAATTACATCAAAATAATGATATAAAAGGTATATGATATTGAAGTCAAAATATGAGTTTAGGTCAGAATTGATCATATTAAAGGTGCTATGAGGAGAATTTATTTCCATCGACATAAAGACTCTGCTACCCATGAGCACGCGCAGCGACTGTCGTAAAGACGTGACCCAAGCCAAAGCGTGTTTGTTGTGATGCTAATGAATGCAGCTCGGACCTTCCTCAGAACTCTGCATTGCTTTACAACAGCTTACAGGATACAAAGTGACAAGGTAATGTATCTCTTTCTAATTGCGTAGCGGTAGTTTTTGATGTGTGACAACAAGCAATTTTTGGAAATCTTAGGCCCCATCCACACGAAGACAAAACACTTAACAGTTTCCAAAACGATCGTCATAAAGATGAAGGCGTCTCAGAAAATGTGTGCGTCTATATGGATGCACTCCATACGCATTAAAAAGCTGTAAAACACATGCCAGACTCCTTGGGGCGCTGTAATGATATGACGGAAACAAACAGAAACAGACAAAAAAACAGTGGGCATGCGCACTTGCGGCAAAAGTTGTAAACAGAGATTGTGATAAAGTGATCATAAAGTGCCGTAATGTGTCCCTGATAATTGTTTGTTCAACTCGGTGGTGATTGAGAAGAAGGAGATTTTGTTGCAACAGGGATAGTAGGGTCACTAGCTTCGTCAGCACTTATGCTTCACGTACGCCGCCATTCTCGATGCTGCGTGTGGCGCATGCGTGTCAATGAAGATATGAAACTATGACGTAAGCGTATCTGAAAACTTGCAGAGAGCCAGTAATCACGGAGCTGCGTATACGGCATTTCAAAATCTTTCAACTCTGGAACCTGGTTTCAAAAATGATTGTTTACAGACACCCAAAACGCCATCTTCGTATGGATGATATGCAGATTCGGCAAAAAAACTTGTGCATTTAGACCTCGGTTTGGCTTCGTGTGGATGGGGCCTTAGTATGGTAGTTTTGTAGCCGGCTGTATATGGCTACTTACAACCCGGTGCTCTAAGACGTGTCCGAATAATATAAATTTGCTCTAGTTTTAACTGTCTTGTTCCCGAAGTTGAGTATCCAGGCCAGTCCAGCCCTGTCCGACTCGACCACTTAGCTAAAGAATAGCATTTATAGATAACCTATTTTGATGCTATGAAAACTCATCTTAAAGTGTGTATTTCAATCAGGCATATATCTAAAAGTGAGAGTTTTTTGTAATTACTTAGAACTCCTCATAGCATCTTTAAAGTCAAAATATGATTTTAGGTCAGAACTATGATATCTTAGTCACATTTATAAAATAAAGTCAAGATTTAAGTCAAGAGTATGACATTAAAGTCGGAATATGGGATAACGAAATTATTATAATATTGAGGTCACAATTATAATATTAATTCAGAATTATGAAATTTAAGTCAGGGTTATGATATCCAGTTCTGAGTTATGAGAACATGTCAGTATTATGGTGCTCAATAGGCATATAAGATAGAGTCAGAATTATGTTCCTAAAGTCCGAATGATGCAACTCATATCATATTACTTATTTTATTCATAATACTAAATAATACATAATAAATAATACTAAAAGTCAAATGTAATTTAAAGCAGTCGGGGTTTGAGATGAAATATAAAAATTTACAAGATGATTATTTCACCTCTTTTTTTTCCAAATTCGGACATCTTCCAAAGAATTCATATTTATCTTTTAGTCTGAGTTGGGTCTCAGAATTGTGTCATTCATCTCATTATTTGGAGATCTTTCTTATAATTCTGCATTTACAATATCAGAATTCCGACTTTAGTCTTTGATTCCAATGTCAATTATATTTTTAAGAAATGTAAGATGCCAGTCAGGATCTTATAATTCTGACTTTATGCACACAATCCCGACTTACATCTCAGAAACCCTTTTCATTGTTTTTCCCCAGAATTCTTCCTTTAATCAAACAGCATGTGGAATCAGGTTCAAGGGGCTAAAAATTGCATGTGGTGCATGTGTGATGGCTCATAAAAACTTCTGTCCATGTAGTATACCTCCATTGATCCCCGGGTAATTTGAGTTTGCGACCCCTGGTGTAGTGGAATCGAGAGATCAGTTTTGTTCTTTTGGCCCTAAAGAAAATGACTGATATTTCACTTTTTCCTTCAACACTCTTACACTTGCATCTTCTCAGACAGACAATGATAACCAGAACACAGAGAAAATACAAATAAAACAGCAGTAAAATAGGAAAAGATAAAAAGAAAAGATAACGGCAATGATTAGGGTACAAAAATATAAGCAGTGAGAAGTTAGATCTGATCTGGAAGGAGAAAAAAAAGGTAAAAAGAAAATGAAACCAAACCAGAGGAAAGTTTAAGGAGATCTGGGGCAGTGATTGGAGGTTGAAACGTCATTATTTGCATTTTTCATCTGATGAAAAAAAGGTGTTTAGGATCATCTTCAGGATCTGGATCTGTAATGTGGGAGGGTCACATACCAATGTCTAGGTTAAAAGACTAGAGGGGAGGGTGGGGGAAGGCCTTTCTGGTATAGATTGGTCCGTTAGCTAGCCTTAGCATCCCACTACTCTAAACCGTTGTCTGATTTTCTTGTAAGCTACCCATAGGGCTAAACCAAGGTCCATTCTGATCTCCGTTTGCCAACTTCCTCTTTTCCTTGTCCCTGCTGGCATGTATGCAGTCCATTGCCACATCTCAAAAGCAAATGTCGGGCCATTTTGGTTTTACAGTTAGCAAACAACTCATTATTTTTGTGAGTGGGTTCGCTGCTGGCCCCTAGTTGTATTCCTTGTGACTTTCAGAAACCATCACGGCAGCAATTCAACAATAAAAAAAGAGTCCAAGAGAACCCCAGAGAAAGAGTTTCAATCCATGTCCATGAAATACAGGGTCGTAGTATCAAATATCCTGCCAACTTTGCTTTAGCTTCTGCTGTTTTCCATCCTTGACTAGCATTAGCTACCAACCAATCCATTTTATTTGGTCTGTGAGCTAGCAATGCTTCCCATTGAGCTCCCGTCCATGTCCAGTCAATCTAGGAACTGGGACTAGCTTCACATCAAGCCACAGTCCACGTTCATTAGTCTGTGAGCAAAGTTAGCTTCCAGCTAACCTCTATTGATTGAATTTGACAGACCAACCAACATGAACATCTCCTCATGCTGCAGTCCTTGTTGATTGGGTCTGTTGGCTTGCATTAGCGTTCCACCAGGCTTTAATCCACGTTGGTTCCGGATCATCTCGTTGTCAAGCATTAGCTTCAAACTCCAATGGTCCATACGTCTAAAGTGTGTCGGTCTCCCACTCTCAGCTCCAGAGACAAAAGTTACTGGTTGTTTGGCAGGTCGAGCCTTTCTCAGCCGGAGACAGGTAAAGCTTGCCATTGGCGCAGGAACAAAGCTCGTACACAGTCTGTTTGGTGTAGGTAGTGCCTGGTGGCGCCCCCTCCAGGGGGTCGACAGCGCTGCCCAGGGGGATGTTGCCCAGTTTGATGGTGTTGGCATCTAAAGTGATCTGTGGAGGCAAAAGGAGAGACACATAAGGAACTTTTCATCAAAACTCTGTAAAGAGAAATTGTTGTGACACTCCCAGTAGATTATCCACCCTGGACTGGACCCTGTATTAGGCGAGAGGTGGGGTACACCCTTAACCACTCTCCAGCTGGTCACACCCATCACATGTATGCTTGTCATGAAGTAACTATGTATCATTTTAGATAAAATTTGTTATTTTAAGTTAAAATTATATTTCAATAGTATTACATTGGTTGTACCACCTGACATGGAAATGTATCAGCCTACCGATGAACTAAAAATATTAATTTTTATCAGTATTTGAGAGAGATCTACAAAACTTTTCACTTGGTCTCAGGTGTCAGTTGGAGTCCTCTAGATGATGCAGTATCCTTTTTACTGTTATCTTGTTTTCACTTCAAAATAAAGGTCCAATGTTACAGTTGCGCCACCCTGATATTTAGCAAACTGCAAATTGCGGGACCAAAGTTTTTGAGCTACCTCAACAGATTAAAAACAGTTTTATTTGCAAGAAGTATTGTATTTTAAATGTTTCAAAGATGAAATAATGCCACAGTATACATTTTTTAAATTTAGTATCACTGACATACTGATTTTATATTTTTAATTAGTGGGTTCATTTGCTCAGACAGTTGTACCACCTGACATTTTGGGGATTTGAGGTGCCCAAAAAGAAAAAAAAAAGTATTGTATGAGTGTGCTGGAGATATATTAACATGAAATAGATTTTGTACTCTAAAGTAATACATGTGATGAATTGCTTTATTTATTCTGTAAGGAAATGTTGTGCTCGGACACAAAAATATGCATGTCATGTCATTGACCCGCTTACATTGAAGTGCAATTTAGTTCTTCCAGTCAACCTCATGAGCATGTGGGGAAGAAAACCAACACAGTCACGGAGAGAACAATCTCCACATAGAAACACCCTGACTGACACAGGAGTCAAACCTGCAACCTTCTTGCTGTGCACTACCCTGCTGCACCACCATATCCCCCTCCAGTAGATCAGCAGTTTCTAAAAAACTTAATCAACAACAATGCACTGTTTAAAGTCAGCTCTGATGCTAGGATTGAGTTTCATCAGGCTGTATGGAGCATGTTCAGATGCCTAAGTTAATTGGTTGCTGCCATGCGATTTGCTGATAATCTTTTTATCTATATGTTTAACGTTTATTTTACCACAGTAATCCCACTGACGTTAAAGATCTCCTTTTCAAGAGAGGCCTGGCCAAGAATGGCAGCAATGCAGTCACAAAACCAAACACACTCAGACTCACACAGCTCAACATACTCAACAGGTAAAATAATAAAGCATCCGCAAAAGCAGTGGCATACAGACAGTTTCGTTTCAAGAGTTTTCATTAAAGATTTAAAAACACTCTGAGATATGAGATTCTGCTGTTTAGACTCAGTCTGCAGATTGTTCCATGCAAAAGGAGCAGAAAACCTAAAGGCCTTCTTCCCCAGTTCAGTTCGAACTTTGGGAACAGCAAACTGCACAAAGACAGATGAACGCAAATTAGTTACCTAGAATGGCTTTATGGTAAATGGACTTGAGCTTATAGCACTTTTCTAGTCTTCTTGTCTTTCTGGTCTAATTTGTGTATAATGTAAACAACAGGAGGCTGAGCACAGACCCTTGTGGAACCCCCTTTTCAATTTTTTGTACCTTGGAGGTAACATCATGTAATTAAACAGCCTGGGCTCTATCAGTCAGATAGTTGGACAACCAGCTGTGCTCCCATTGATTCATAATCATTGTGTTTCCAACCTGACAGCTGGCATCATCAAATCAAATGTGCTTCCTTCACATAAGAAAATAAAATTTTCTCCAAATTAACGAGACAATTATCTCAGAATGGTTTTATGAATGAATAAATAATAACTAGTTTTGCAAAAGTTAATAATCAACTTTATATTCAGAATGTATTCAAGCTGTCAATGAAGCAGACCAGCTGTTAAATCTTATTCTGTTTTTTACGGTTGGCACATTGGGGGCTGTTCAGATGCAAACTTCCTGAACTTTGGTAAAGTTTGACCAAAAAGAACAAAAAAATAAAGGAATAAAACAAAGCTACTAGAATGAAAAGACTGTACTCTGAAACATGACCAAGAGTTGTTGTTATAGCTGCAGAGAACAGAGCTCACATGGATTGTCTAAGTTCCCAAAATAACTCAGAGAGGAAAGAAAGTGATGCTTAGAAAAAGAGTGAAGACACCGGGGTTGTGGATACAGAGAAGAAGAAAGCACACCGCCGGAGGGGGTGATAACTCTTTGTGGTCCACTGGGGTTGTCATCAGGAAAGATCTACAGAGACAGAGACTGAATTTCTATTTAGGCGGGGTCCTCTTTGATGTGGAGGATGAGTGGGAGTGAACGAGATGGAGGGCAGGACAGGTGGAGAGAGGAGAGACAATCAGAGGGAGAGGAGTGAGGGGGAGGTGGAGATACAGGGAGCAGGAGGCACAGGGGAGAGTCAGCAGGAGATGAAACACCCACTGCAGACAGAGATGACATCTACAACACTATTAAAGCACTACAGAGCATGATGATGTGTGTAGTGGGCGGAGTTAACCAGTCTCAGAAAATAAGCTAGATGTTACCATGTGATGTCAGCCATTTGAAATCATAGGAGCCTTTGGAAAACAGTTGATGCCGTCTGATGGACGCTGCCATACTGAATATCATCTCACCCAAACTTTAGCTCCATCTACTCACAGACAGAAAGGCTGTGTTGAGGCAGGACATAAGGCCATCTGACCAATGATGAAAACAGAAATCCTCAATATAAGAGAAACAGGCACAGTATAGAATAATTCACCCTCCTCACAGTGAGCGCACATAGTTCACAGTTTTATGAATGAGGCTGTAAAGATTTCTACTAAAGCCTTAAAAAACATATTTTGATTTATATAATCATTAGGTGTCAGGTTTCTGCAGACAGCCTCAAGTGGACACATGGGGTATAACAGGTTTTAGCTCTTTCACATGGGCCTCTATTTTCAGTGTCAGAAGTTATAACATGGCAATGCCTTTTTCTGTCAGTGAATATAGTTCTTGAATGGATTAACATGTTTTCCAGTGACTTCAATAGCTACAAACCACAACCCCAAAGAAGTTGGAACATGATGTAAAACTTAAATGACACCATGAACTGCAAATCCTTTTCAATCTATATTCCATCAAATACACTACAAAGACTGTGGGCCCTGTTTTGACAGCATGGAGGGCATTATCTTAATGCACATGCCATACTGGGGCATTGGTCTGTATTTTGATATTTTGTGATGAATATTGTCAGTATAAAGACAGGCACAGGTTGCATATAAGATGGAATATGTGCCTTGGGTGGGTTTTGAGTGTAACATTGATCAAACCAATCAGAGGGTCTGCTCTCACCCCTTTAGATCAGTCTGCAAGGCAGCTGGCCTTTTACTATTTACATGATGGATTCACAATTCAGTTTGAATTTTGGATGGATTATTTAATTCTTCTCCTTCTATTGTGCCACTTAACTCTTAAACACATACCAAACACTGTATTAAATGTATCGGCTCAGATTAAAGTGTAACTTTCATTAAAGCATCCAGAGCATAAAAAACAACCGAAAGGACAAACCAGGCTCTTCAGCATGAAGGATGCACTGGATAACCTGTTTTATTGTAATTTATTGTTTTATTTTAATGTTTTATCTGTGAACATAATAATCTAGGGACATATTAGTATGAATACAAATGTAGCCCTGTGTAGTTCTTTGACAGAATCTTTATTCCTGTGTTTTTTGTTCTTTGATGGACATTACACACACTATTACACTTGGCAGGGAGCAATGGGAAAGACAATTCAATTCAACCACTTTATTTACAGCCTTGCAGACAAACCTGCCTGATTCTGAAATCATGCATCTCCATATTGCCAGCCTCCATTGTCCAACGGCTTCACTCAGCTAAATGCTAACGGCCCAATCAGGAAAGAGAGGTGGGAGCAGCGGGCGTGATGAAAACAGGAAGTGACTTGACAGGAAGTGAAGTCACTTTCGTGTTGTACAAATGATGGCGGCTAATGTTGGTTAGCTTGTAGTCATTATGTTTGCTCAGTTATACTTAGCAAAATATGCTCTCCTCATCAGTTTACTTTGAAGTGATTGTCTTTGATGAGGTTCATGTCACATATAAGTGTTAAATGATACATCTGTGTGCAATAATTTAATGTGAAATGACAGTCTTAAGGTAGTTAAGCTCTCGCCTAACAGCCAGTAGCTGCTAACGGCTAACAGCTAACAAGGGTAAACAACAGTCAACTGCTATTAGCCGTTAGACATTAGCTGTTAGCCATGGCAGCTAACAACAGTTAGACGATATGGCTAATGGCCATTAACTGTTGTTTGCCCTTGTAAGCCTTTAGCCACTACAGCTAATGGTTAGCAGTTAGCTGCTACTTTTAGCCACTACATATGCTATGTCATAGCCGTGCTGCTTGATATGGACTGGTCTGTTGTCACGGGTTTGTTTGTGAGGATTGTAAAAGATGATGGCGCAGTCGAAAAAACTTTTGTTGGTGAAATTTATTAACACCAAAGTCCCAAAAACATAGTGAAAAAGTGCAAAAATATTTACAGTGCCGGATCAGCAAAGGCAAAAAAACCAAAGTAATTACACAGCAGTTTTAAAGGACTTACTAAAGGACTTACTCAGGCAGTTATATCCACAATGCCACTAGGCCAAGCACACCTCCTGAATGAGCAGAGCTCCCCTTATATACCCCCTTAGCCCCTCCCCTGGGCAAACCAAAATAATAATTTATAGGGTTTTAAGGCATAACTTAATATGTTACAAGTGAATATGAATAAATCAGGAAACAAATTTATCATGACAAAATAAGACACAAAATGCCCTCCATACGGCTGTTAATTCACTTGTATAATCTGACTAAATCAGAAAAGAACACAAAACGTCTCATAATGGTGCAGTCTGTGGTCACATGAGTCTGTCCAGCGCGCCACCCTTACTGCGTGACCAGGAAGTGCCCCGGTTTGGCTCTGAACAGAATGGAACACATTCGCAGCAGCAGGTGAGCGTTTGTGTGTGCGTGCATTCGGTCTGTGCCACGTAGGAGCCGAGTGTGCACCCTCGGCAGCCTACTGCAGGGTGCCCGTGTGTAAAAGGACCGCGGGACATAAATGCAGACCTGCTAAGGGAAAGTTGTGGGGCTCAGTTTTTAACGGAGCTTGGCTCCACAGGGACCACGAAAATGCTCAGCTCTGCACGCTCCCGGTCCCCACGCTCTCCAGGAGAGAGAGAGAGAGACGCACGCTGAGCGGGGAAGAGGAGCGGTTAGAAACGCTCCTTCACATCTGTGATGAGTGTGTTGAGCCAAACGATCATCCAATCACAAGCTGCTGTTGTTTTGAAGGTTCTGCCCCTGAAAACATTTTTGTAGGGCTCCTTCCCAGATGGATTAGTGAAATATTTCCAATATGGAACTGTCCATCTGGCATGTCAGGTTACTTTACTTATCAAAGGGGACAATTTAAAAGGCACTGGGGTAGCATACTGGCATTCTCTTTCTCAGCTGTCCATTACAGTATGATATCAAAACTATTTTTTTTTAACGTATGCTCTGATGTTTACAATGGAGGTGTGCTGCTGTGTGTCCCAAGTGAGTGAACAAGCTCAGTCAAGAGTTATCTTGCAGATGTGTGCCAATCTCTAGCAGAAACACTCAGACTTTGGGCTTAAGATCAGTTCGAAGACGGTTCCAGGATGCCAACTTTGCATCTGACCACTCCTCATTTTCAGTCAAACCCATCCCTCAGTGCAAACAGGAGCACATTATTGTTTGCTATTCAAACAGCACAAGAACAAAGTGTTCAAATGACAGCCCTGCTGGGGAAATTAAAGACACCCTGATTCAGACCAGAACACTGTGCTAGGCATACAATAAGGCACCAGATACTGTATCTCATTTAAACTGCTAAACTTCATTCAGGAGGTTATGGACACCATCTTATCCTAGAGAAAGATGATGCAGTCTGTTCAAGAGGTTGATGATCAAATCAGAGAGGAAGAAGAAATGCTGGCAGGCAGGTGTGTTTTTGCCCCGTTCCTCTCATATCCCTGCCTTTCATCATTATTCCACGATTTCACCAGTTCCTCCTATCTCTACCTAAACAGTTCACATGCCCCCGACCCTCACTCCCATCTGCTCACTGGCTTGTTTGCCCTTGATTTACTTTACAACCATCAGTGCTCTCTGTCCGGTTTTCTTATGCACACACTCATTTGTGTTCCAGACTTTAGAATCAAGAAGACAGAAAGTTCAGAAAAGAAATTTGGGTGCAAAAGATGAGAACTAAAGGAAAAGAAGGGCAGGATGAAAGGATGAGAAAGGGATGATGGATGGATAAGGCAGCTCAGAAGAAGCTGGAAGAGGATAAAGAGTGGGAGATGAGATGGAGAGAAGAAAGAAGTGGAGAGAGTTGAAGGAAGCTCATACTCAAACAGCATGGAGCCAATTAGTATAACTAATGATTTCACTTTGGCTGACGGGGCACAACTCGATCTGTTTAAACAACATTCACACTCTCTTTCTGCATGATGGAGCGCAGCAAAGGTACACTCGTGTTCCTTTAAATATCTGTGGGGCTAAAAGCTGCATATCTATTAGCCATTAGGCTGAAGACAGATAGGCTGGAGTCAGAGCAGAATGGACTGAGGTAAATATAAAAGGGGTGCCATCCCCAGGAGTCTGGAGCCAAGAATGCTCCCCCTATAGAGAGATGCTAGGGCTGGAAATCCCCTGGTAGCCCACAATACCGTATGTGATTCGTGGTCCATGACAGTGTTGAAAAAGAAATTGAGTCTCAGGTAAGATTACAACTGTAGCTTCATGCGATCATGAAACAGTGGGACCTATTATGAAAAGGTCAAGTGGGTTTTCTTACATGTATGATGCAACCTGATTTGGGGCATGTTGGTCTATATCCTGCTCTTTATGATGGAACTTGTCAGTGCAAAGCCAATTACAGGGAGCAAAGATGATGGATGGATGCCTTTATTACACATTGGTCTGATTTAAACATAGATCAAACGAATAAGCTCTCATTTTCTTGAAACCAGGGTGTACAAGGGTGCTGACATCCAGAGCATAAGAAACAACCCAAATAATCACTTCAGCATGACAGTGACATTAAAACCCTTATAAATTATTTTAATATCTGGTTAGAACCTACAGGATCAGTCTTCTTTATATTTATGATAGACCTGTTTACTGAACATTAAATATCTGTTTGCTTGAAAACTATCATTTTCACATCTCCTGCAGGAATTCTTGTTCTCTCCTTCGTACATGATGACAATGGAAAGCCTGTTATATTTTCTGCGAGCACAATAATCCTACAGTTGGAGCTTTGAGTGCTTTTGAGTCTTTTTTGAACCTATCTTGGCAGCTTCTCTCAGGTCTGTCATGTTGTCCATCATTGAGTTTGTCTGTTTTCTGGTTGAATGTTGGCTAGTATTGGCTGATAGCCGTATTTCTGTAAAACTGACCCAATAGTACCAGGGTTTGCATTTACAGCTATAGGGAATAATAAAGTCAATGTACTTTAAAACTATGTAAATATCTGAGTAATTCTCCTTCATATTTTTTATTTGATAATGTCCTGGAGGCTGGTTAGGAAGCTGTGGAGGGCCTGATGTGGCCTCAAGGCCAGTGGATGATTACTGATGTCCAGTGTGATGTCTAATTTGTCAACCAGGGTAATTCTGGGGGTGACTGGCCTTTTGCTGAATGTGTTTTAAAGGTTTTAGCATTAGTTGATTTGAGAAGTGGAAAGAAACATTGATATTTTGGCACGTTTTAGAAAAAACATAGTGAAGGGATGTCTCTTGCAGCTCAATTCTGAGAAACAATCACCACCTCAACAGTCATCATGACCCAAATCTCAAAAAGGTCAACCACTTTAATATGTTTAATGAAAAAATGAGGCCATTTGGAACTCAGATGGAAGAAAACATAGTTTTTGTGCAAAGAGAGTGAAGAAAAATACGTTATAAACATCATATAATAGTCAGAGCTGCAGGAATACATCCACCAATTAATCTTTTTCACTATGGTTCTCATCACAACATATAAATGTTAGTTTTTTTAATATATTTCAGGTCAAAGGTTTATCATTGGAAACCCCAATTTCTATGCTAAGATGACAGGATATGGCAAGATCCTGGCCCTGCTAAAATTTACTTGTTACAGCCCTACAGATTAAATTTACACGTATGAATGTTTGTCCGCTTAGAAACTTCGTACACTGAAGACATATTTGCCACTTTTTTACCTGATTTATTCACCGTCCACTGTAAACTGCTCTGAGACTCTTTTTGGCCTTGACCCACAGGTTGAGAACCGCTTCACTAACAGACTGCAGAGCCTTAACAGATATCTCTAATATCATGGAGAATAAGTGATGCAGGAAACTTAAGGACAAGTTTATAATTTAGAAAAAGTGAAAACAAGAGCTGGACTGATCAGGAATGTTGAGTTTTACTGAAACAAAAGGTTGTTTTATACCTACTTTAATCACTGTGTTCAATAACTGCAGCAAAAAACTGCTTTGAATCTTTTATTTTCACTTTTCCTTGCTTCTACTCCGTACATGAAATGCACAGGACAGCCTGTTTTATCATCTGTGAGCATAATAATCAATTGATAGATTGATCCCTCTTTTTTCTGCTACTGTGCTCCAAGAACACACACAGAACACTGTATATGCAAATGCTCTGGTTAAATGATTATTTTCTTTGAAGCATTGAGATCATAAGAAACTGTCAAAATGACAAGTCAAAAACTTTCACATAAAGAAACAGCAATTATTATTACAATTACTGGATAAAACTTACAGGATATGGCTGCTTTATGTTCATAACAGACTTGCTACTAAGCCTGGCAAGCAATGTGATTTGAAATGCAGCAATCTCAGCTGTTATTTCTGGATATCTAGAGCAGGTTCTGTTCTGATCACAGTTTGTTTGCTTAATTTCATCTTCTTTTTGACTGTTGGTACAGTCTGCCTCTAACAAAAACATGGTGTATGAGAACTGTTTCAATCTCTGCTGCAACTGAAAATCTTAATTGGATATAGTCTTCAATCGTTACTCTTCTCCATTCTGATGTCTGATCAGAATAATGTGCCCCAATCTTGAGCTGCTGTTTCCATCTGTTTTTCTTTCAGTGTGATAAAAAGGAGTTGTTGGTTACTCATAAAACATATTACTCTTATCCAAACAAAAGCACATATAAGCAGGCATGTCTTTGAATACAAACATGCTTACACTCCACCCACACTCATGCCCATTTAAAGCCCTGTTATATTCACAGACACACACCTTCACACACTCTAACTCACTCCTGAACACACTTACACATGTACAGACCCTCACACAACAGGCTGACCTAATACTTACAGACACTTTCATTTGGGATGAATGTCAGCACTAATCCCACCTTAAGCTAAAACAAATGACTCCCCTTCCTTCTCCCTGTCTCCACCCGCCAATCTTCCCATCCATCCGCCATCTCCTGCATCGTCCCTCAAAGCTTCCCAATCCCACCTCCCCTCCATCCCTGTTTCTTTTTCCTTTAATTTGTTGCCAGGATGTTTCCAGAGCTTCAGAACAGAAACCAGACATTTTATTGGCACTCCCTCACATAAACACCAAACCAAACTCTCTCTTTGCGCTCCCATCTCGCCGTCATGCTCAACTAAGTTTTAAGGTTTTCCTCGCTGTGTCGGGCAGGCTGTTGGAATTAGATTTGGGTTATGTTGCCGAGCGTGACTGAGTCCTTTCCTGTGTGAGGCTATAACCGAGGCCCAGCAGCTTTAAGTGTGCAGCCGGAGGAGGGATGACAGGTGTGCACCAGGGACCTGTTAAAGGCATACCTTGACTTTCAGAGATGTAGTGTGATAGTTTCTTTTGCCCAGCACATAGCGAGAGATTTGCACGTGTTGGCTTTCTCTTTCTCTTTTTTTCCAAAGTGTGGTGTTGTCAGTGTTGCTGTGTCTTATAAAAGCAGCGGGCAGTGCAGGCTAATGAGAAAGACGCTCCCAGTGGTTTTAAAACGCTAAGCTGCACCTTCTCTAATCATATTTTTGTTTAATCACTGAAGACCTAAAAAACAAAATATTGTGTATAAACAGGACTCTTTTTGAGGATAACAAACAAACACTCCCCAGCTAATTTATTAGGCACATCTGTTAAATTACTACATAAGGGAATCAGCCAATCATATTGCAGGAACTTGTTGCCATCAGTAGGTAACCTGATCAAAATGACCAGCTGAGGTTCAAACCGAGCGTCAGAACTGAGAAAAAGGTGATGAAAAGCCGGACAGGGCTGTCCCTATTCCCAAAAATCAAACTCGATTGTTTTTTTGAGGATACAGGTTAGTAAGTAAAGATATTTGGTTACGGACGTCGATGACCCCCCAGTGTTAATATTTACCTCTCACAAGGCCGCGTGTCTATGCATATGAAGTGCAATCCCTGATCCATTAAAAATTAAAGTTGCTACAGGCATAACACAGGAGCCAAAATGATGACATGCACTCCACTTAGCCTACTACTATATCGCACCAAAGCTATATTTAACACTAAAAAAGCACTCGGAGAGCGCAGACCTCCGCCAGCGCCACAGTCCTTAGCCATATTGTGATATTGACCATAAATATTAGTCCTACCTTTATTTCATTGAAATATTTAGATTCCTTGACCATGAAAACATACCATTAGCAACTGGATTCATAGTGATATCTATTTTAGTTCAGTAGTTGTTCACAGAAATCACATTTTTCGCCATGGCAGCCAGACGCTGATCCGGATCAACACCAAAATCGAATCAGTTCTTCCTTTTCCCATGCTGAACATTTCCTGAAAATTTCATCAAAATCCATCCATTACGTTTTGAGTTATTTTGTTCACAGACGGACACACAGACGGACAGACAAACTCTCCCGAAAACATAACCTCCTTGGCGGAGGTAATAATGTTGCATATACATAAAATTGTTGACATTAAATAATATTACTCAACAAAACATCATAACATGTTAATTTTTATCCAAAAACATTTAGTCAACAGTCTAAACTCCAAATTCTAGTAAAGCCACACTAAAGGTGCACAGGTGAAATACATTAATTGATCATTGCTGTGCCACCTAAACCTACACCCACTAATCAGTTTGCCAGCCAAAACCTAACTACACCCAAAGGCATCTCCAAACCGTATAAGATTTGGCTCCTACATGACACAACCATTCTTAGCTGGGATGACCTGCTCCCCTGATTGCTCACAGTGAATCAGTTGTTTTGCACATAATCAACACACAGAGGATCTCAAAGTGCTTCCAAGTGTCACTCCTCATACGCTTTGGTCTTGATACTGTTGGCTGAGTGGCTTTGCCTGTCCTTCATCTCCTCTAAGAGTCTTCTGTTTGTTTCCAACAGAATAGATGCTGCTGCTGTTCAGGTCCAGAGAACTCTGGCCTATCTAGCTGTGCTGGGATAAGGTGGTTCACTACTCCAGGTACCGTAATGTGCTGTTGAGCTGTTCATTTTATCTTTGAATGTATATTTACAATCACTGTATGAGTATATCATGACAGCCCTTGTACCAGATGGGCTGGTCTATTGCAGACTGAGGTTTTAACACACAAACATCATTAGACTTTACATAGAATGGTCTGGAAAACATCTTGAGAAAGCAGCAGTTCTCTGGATAAGAAAGCCATGTTGATGCCAGGGGCCAGAGAAGAATAGCTAGAGTGCTTTATCATAGAAATATTTGTTACTATTTTCAGCAATGGTACGAAGAAGACCATTTCTTAATACACAACATGTCATATCTTGAAGCATATTGGAAACAGTTGCAGAAGACCACAAAGGCACCACTCTTGTCAGCTAAGAATGAGAAACTAAAGCTACTACTTACAAGGCTCACCAAAAAAATGGCATGGTTTGTTAGTCTTGGTTTATTTAGAAACAGAAAATATAGCTGGTGCTGGGCATCTTTGTACTAGAGATCTCCATTAGCAACTGGATTCATAGTGATACGAATCCGGGGCGTCGGTGGCACAGTTGGATAGTGCGCTTGGTCAGTGATCGGGAGGTTGCAGGTTCAAGCCCAGCTCCGGGCGACACATGGCGATGTGTCCTTGGGCAAGACACTTAACCCCAAGTTGCTCCCACTGCTGCGTGTAAATGGGCCTGAAAGTGCATGAATGTGTTAGAGATACTGATGGATAACTAACAGAGAAACTCAGAACCATCAGTGAGTGAATGTGAGAGCGAATGGTTGTGAATGGGTAGGTGTGACCTGCGGTGTGAAGCAGCTTTGAGTAGTCAAAGACTAGAAATGCGCTATATAAGCTCAAGTCCATCTCAATCCAATAGAGCACCTTTATAACCAGGGTTTTTTGAAGGTGTACCTCAAATAGGGGCCAGTAGAGCATGACACGGGAGTGGATTTTCACTCCTGTCCCATCCCCGGCCGGAGTAAAAAAATAATCCCGTAGAATTACGCTACTACTCAAAATTACTCCCACTCCTGTCCCGTTCCCATTTGAATAAAACCAAACATGTTGAAAAAATGTAGCATTTTTAGGTAAAAGTGCAGTGCATATAAAAGGCCTTGCCTTTAAGGCATTGCCGTCCCGATCACGGGATTAATTAAAAACTGACTCCCATCTCGTCGGATTGGGAATCACGTGACCCACTGGAATTTCCGAAAAATGTCATCCTCTAGTGGCAGTGAGTGTATACCGACACATGACTAGATGTTCCTGCAGATACAAAGTACTGGCATCAATTACATAGAAAAAAACTGCACATCAGCGTCACAGAAGCCAAAAAGAACATCTAGAAAAAGAGCCTTTGACCTCACAGATGACTGTGCTCTTGCACTTAACTTCATGGCCAACCTGATGATTGTATTTTTTTGTCCTCTACCTCTACTCGCAAAACATGCAATGAAATGGCTGCATTTGTCTGCTTGTTTCTCATAATTCTACTTCAGTATGTGTCCCTCATGGCTTCTGTAAGGGTGCACAGGAGAGGTCCATGTGTGTGTCTGAGTGCATCTCTGACATTAATACTGCAGGCATGTGGCTCTGCAGCTGAGATGACAGGGAAACATGGGGGAAGCAGCAATTATGGAGGGTCAAACATTTTTCATGGATGATTTCCTTCATCCAGCAGAAGAACAGTCGAGAAAGGTTACAGGGCGAGAGGCATGCTGAGAGGAAGTGGAATGAACAGGGGGGGCAGTGGAGGAGAGGAGAGGGTTATTGAGGGTCTTGGGGGGAAGATCCAGGGAAAACAAGTGTTGTGAGAGAGGGTTGATGGGTTGTTAAGGGGGATGAGCAGAAGACAGCAAGGGAGGAAGAGTTAGAAGGACATAGTGAAGGAGAGGATGAACAAGGGTCAGGTTGGTACAAGATTTCCAATGAAGTGACCCTCTATAACTAATGGGTAATATCACATCAATGATTCATACAGTCAGCGATTTGTTTAATTAAACAAAATACAAGGCTGTGCTAATTAGGATTAGCTTATCTTGCATTGATTGTGGCCCATGGTCCATTTTTCTTGGCCTTTGGCTAATTCTTGAAATAAATAATTGCCCATATTAGATAATTAAGCTTGTGCTCGACTTTTTAACTTCTTAGTCACATCATAAGACTAAAACTGATGGATGGTGTGAATGGTAAGCAAAATCAGGTGAACTGTGCTTATTGCCTGCTATCTGTTCTGTCTGTACGCCCAATCAATGATCATACAGTCCACTTATTTTTTTAAGTACCAACTTTGACAGTTTCGTGCAGTATGTTCTTGTTTCATAGACTTTGGCAAGATGAGAGTCGTCCGCCTGGGCAACCGTCAACCCCTACATACTGGAAGTGGATGAATGTATTTGGCGTGTTCGCCAACAGAAGGGTAGTTATCAGCCCATGTGATTACGACATTCAGTTGCTCTTAGTGCATGGACATTTATTGCATGTATTTCTCAATAATTAATTTTCTGTTTTCGTTTTCATAAGTAGCCCTGTTGTCAATTTCATAGCAAGCAATGGAGGAACAATTAATAGTAGGGTCATTTTGTTTTTGTTTATTTTTTTGTTTTCCCAACTGTAATTTGATTCACTTCCCATCCTTGGTCTTAATGTGTTCATACATGCACGTACCGGCGAATATACGGCAAAAATATGGCAAATATATGGCAAAAACTGCAAATATACGGCAAAAATATGGCAAAAGAACAACAAAGAAACACTCCAGAATAATACTAATGCTATTATTTACAATACTTGTACACTATTTACTCCTAAAATACTGATAGACCACCGATAAATCACTTACGTTAACTTTGAATCATCTCTCTTGCATGCGTGCTGTGCGTCTCGTCCGAACAGGCATAAGTTCATATGACGTAATCACGCTGGGACAAGCCCTCCCTGAGCCCATAGAAATGCATTGTAAGGTCCAAAATTCGAAAAAATGAATCTCTCCATGTAAGTCTATGAGAGCACCCGGGGCGATTTTTAGTCTGACTGAGTTGGCCCCGAAGGGGCGGGGCCGCTGGTTGGACAGTGACATTGCGGCGATATTCGGGCCGCTGATTAAACAATAATATGAAGACTTAGACAGGAACAATCAGGGCACAATAAACTCTTTTCTCTGTCTTTTTTTCCACATGGTTTAAGGAGGGCGATGCACTATCGCCCACTATGGACCAGCCGAAATTTTGTACCATGAAATTTCGTGAAATAAAAAATGACGAAATAAAATTTAAAGATGCACGAAATAAAAAACTGAGACTGATTTTTTACCCTTCTCGCCTACTGTAGCAAAACACTCGCTTCAGAATAGAGGGAGACAAGGTCGAGGAATTATAAATCGGTTGTGTGAACCTATTTTGGCTTCCCATGTAAAAGACGACAGAACAGTGAAAAGATTACAGACAAAACAACAACTGTGTGCAAAATATGACGCTATAGTTCGCCGTATACTGCGGCGAGTACAACTACCAACTACTTTGAACTGGAGACAAACTGTATTTTTGTGTAAGTCTGCATAAAAAAAAAATATTTGATTTTTACATCTACTGTTGAGTTGACAGAATTTGATCAGACTTGAAGATCAGAAGTATATGCTCTGTTATAGGCTAAATATTATAGTTCACAGTTCAGACATTTATAGGTCTAAACTGTAGCTCTGAGGACTGCTGTTTGTTTTCCTTTTCATTCAAGAATGTACTTATCCTGATTGTTACAACAACAAAGCACTTTTTATTGAGATTTTATGTTTGTATTTGCACTGTAGTCTAAATAAGGGGACAAAACTACAATTTTTTTTTTCAAAGAGCATTTATTTTGTACTGATGCAGCAATATTTTTGTATGTCTGCATTTGGAAGAAAATAATGAGATTTTTTCACAACTTTCTACTGTTGGGGATTTTCTATAATCTTTATTTTGTCTTGTGAGCCCTGTTTTGTATTTCGTATCGTTTCGTGAGTTAACCATTTTGTTACACCCTTATCAAAAACACAATAAAAGTATGGTAAAAAGTACATAAACTTAGAGGTAAAACATGGGTTTTATCACAGTTTATACCAATCTAGGGTAACAGCAACTTCTCACCCGGTAAAGCAGATATGGGCTTAAAATGTGGGCGGATAAAGGCCTGTGTAAAATCATAGACCTGTTCAACAATTGTATCCTCTTGTCTGTAACTAGAGCAAATCTAGCTTGCAGGATTGTCACTCTCCTGACCTTGAAAAACTTAAATTTACGATCAAGGGTAAATATTCCACCTTTGATAAAATATGGAGACGTTTCATGGCACTTCCTAGAGGGGGAGAAAGTTTCAGTTTGTTTTGACTTTGACTCCAGGATTATATGGGTAGCTATTTCAGAACACATATTTTGGCCTTGACGAGACACTTCATGTTAAGTCCTGTTTGTTTCATAAATTTAGACTTGTATCTTAAGATGATATCTTGCTATGATTGTTCTTGCCTTTTGCTGCTGTTCTATTGTTATAATTGAAATACATGAAAATGCATGCATGTTTTTTTTTAAATATGAGAATGGGGAAAATACATTAAAATATGTAGACTGAGAGTACTTCTCTATCCAAAAGATATGTATGATCCACCTCCGACATGTTTCAACCAAAGTTTGTTCTGTATTTTAATTCATGGCAGTAGCAAACACCTACATTATCTGATTGGCCTGAAATGAATCTTACTGTTGTAATGATCATCCAATTACCTGCTGGATATGGTCTTGAAATGATCTGCCTGTTCCTAAAAACTTTGAATAGGATCTTTCCAAATGGACTGCTGAAATACATCGAACTGTTCATCTGGTATCAGGTTATATTTGCTTTACCTAGCCTGCAATAAAAGTGGCGATGTTAGCTGATTTTACATGACATTGACTTTAACCACTTCATTTGTGAATAAGTTTGGGCAACCCTGGATTAAAATATCTCTTTCATATGTCTTTAAATATCTCCTGATGGATTCTTCTCATGTTGACTCTTTGTTTGCTCAGGCTTTCATAAACCAGGGTAACCCTGACCTTGAGTTGAAATGTTGTTGAAAGTCTGCGGTCTTTGTCAGAGAGGACAGAGAAGCAGGAAAGTAAGGGGAGAGGTGTGCAAGAGGCAGAAAGAACAGAAACAGAAAGATTTCACCTCCTCCACAGAGAATTCAGAAACCTCCACACGCGAACAGAGGAACAACTCAAGCTCGTCTCAGCTGTTTCTTCTTTTCTTCACTCCCCCTGCGCACACACTCGCACACACAGGCCCACACACCGCAATAAAGCAAATAGGTGGGAGGTTGTGAAGCTATCTGAGTGTATTACACACACCATTAGGCATGTTGACAGGACAGCGAGTGGAATGGGAGCTGACAATGGACTAAATGACGGCGGCTGGAGAGACAGCAAGGGCGTAGTAACCCAGATGTAGCAGGGACATAAAGCCATATCAGTCTACTCTACTGTACCAAACACACGCCACAAATGAAGTCACAAACACGGAGAGATAACCTCGGAGACGCTGGCAGCTCGTGCAGAACAACAAGATCAGAGTCATGCAGTGACAGACAGTAGGAATCAAACACAGAGAGAAACAGACTTTACTCCCACACACATCCTGAGAGGCTGTCAGAGTTTCAGCTGTGTCAGAATCCCACACTCGCATCTTTAATGATCGCCTCGGGCCGTATGAAGATTAGGCTAATGAATTTTCCATCATTAATCACATCTTTTTAAAAGTATCAGCTCCCAATAATCGCAAATCTGTTCATCTCCAGTCTCTTGTGTACTTTAATCCACTTGTGTACATGGGTGGGAGGGGTTGACTGTGAAACTCAAGTAAACAGAGAAGCTTTACAGACCAAATAAAAACGGGACGGCTCTGCAGTTGTGTGTAAACCAGGCACCAACCTCCGGCAGCAGCATCTCTGTTAGAAGGAACTACGCAACATGCAAACGCCATTATAACACCCCTACAAGAAGCTCTCACACTCGTCTCTGTTTTTTGTCTTGGGGTTTCACAACAGTGCAGTTACAGTCAACGACCACAGAGGGCACTTGAGCGCAGAAAGCCACAATCTTACACATTAGGGCTTCACAAATCCAAAGAAGAAGACGTTGCCACTGCTGCTGCATGTTATTTGCCCTTAACATCAGGAGGCTGGACATGTCAGTTAGCGGTACATTGCTGCTTATTTGCATGGCCCCGGTGCAGCAACAAAACAGTAAGACCTAACTTAACTACTTACTACTGGTTAGGTATTTCCTTACCAGTTTTAAGAGTGTTTAGAGAGTGCTGAGTTGAAAAAGAAGACAAGAGTATAACTACAGTACTGTAATGTTGCTGTAAGGGTGATATTCATACTGGTGTAAATAAATAATTTGATTACATTTGCCATATTTTTTCGTTTTTTTCTGAGCAAGATTTTTGTGGGAAAGGAATTAAACGCCTGTTCCAAATAGTCGCCTGGTCCCAAATAAACGCCTGATCCGCTCAGTGATTGAAACAAATAAACGCTCCGGCCATTATCTGGTATTTACAGTATACATAAGTATGTATTTGAGCATTAAAATACCATGTCCTTTGTGTGTTCCTCTAGTATAATATATATATATATATATATATAATAATATATATAAAAAAAATAAATAAACTCTGCATCTCCACTAATATCTTGTTTTAATTCAATTACAATAATTAAAGCTGTGGTCTACGATTTGAAACCGCAGCCTGCCTCCCCCTTCCCTCACCTCTCCCCTCCATGTTCCAAGATCCCGCCCCCAGCTCGTGTCGCCTCATATCAACAAGCCCCCTCGGACAGAGCTACGAGCGACCAGCATAATATATCAGCAGCAAACTCAATCAAAAACAGCTCAGCTCAACTGAAAGTATCAAACACGACAGACATCCCCCTTGTAACACACAGCAGTAGCCATTTCAATTGGACCGGCAGCAATGCGGGTCTGGCACCGCCAGAGCGGAGCCGATTGTGGGGGAGGATTTATCTTTCTCGGCCTGTCCTTCCCAGCTCAGCTTACAATGCTAACGATTAGCGGCTAACAGGCTAACCCGCTCCGCTACAAGTCATTAGCCAGGACAGGCACAGACTAACCAGAGTTATTCAGCAGACATCTCCCACTGTAGTAAACAAAGCCATTACCTGATCAACCAGGGGCGAAACGGCCGATGCTGAAGGTCTGACGGCCGACTGAGGCCATTCGTTAGCCGTTAGCCCGCTAACAGGCCTCAACCCGCGGGCAGAGCTCCGTTGGGCCCCGCGGGAGAGGGAAGCGGCTTCCCGGTTTCGGCGCTAGGCTTTTCCGGCTAGTTCAGTAGCTAACGCTGCTAGCTGCTCACCGGAGGTAGAGGGGAGGAGGCGGGACCATGGGCATGACGCTGCGTAGTGAGGGAGACAGGGGATTGGATGGACTCACGGACCAACTCACGGACCAATTGAACCTTACAGCCTTCAACGCTTGATTGGTCAGCTAGTATGCAGCTTTTCAGCGGATATACTGAATGGATTTTTTTTGTTCTTTTTGGTCTTTATACTGTGTAGATAGGACCATAGGACCATAACAGCCTTATAAACGGTGTTAAGATGTACAAAGCTTCCAAATCGTAGACCATAGCTTTAAGTAAAAATGTGATGCATTCCAGTACAGAATCGATCCTTGATTACTGCACAAGGTTATTTTTAGATGAAAAATACAGACAAGTATGAACTGCTTGTATTAATCAGAACTGACTTCCTAGATGAACTGCTTCAAAACTGTCTTTTAATTATAAATCAAAATATTTAAATTTCAAAGGTGTCATCATCATACATTTTTCTTTTCTTTCTTTAGTGCAGCAGCAGTCTCTGCAAGATTGAACAATTTTTGACTGTCTCTGCACAATTAATACATCATTGTTGATGCCCGTACAGCCCAACTAAACCATTGGGTCAATAGCAAGACTCCAGTCACCTGATGGGCTCTGATGTAAAGAGAATGAGTGCTGACACTCCGAGTGGTTTGACCTTAGTTACACTAAAACACCCTTCTTGAAGCACTTAGCAATGTGAATCTGCTTTGCCAAAATAGCATAACAATGACCGACCGCTCCAATCCAACAAGGGCTTTGGACAAAGTGCTTCATGTCGTAAAAATAGGGGCCTGAGGCTTTAGTTTAGTCAGCCAGCAAACAAAACTTGCGCAAGTCCTGGATAAGAAAGACTCCATTACTGCTTTCTTTGAGCCATGAAAACCCTGCATTTGTGTTAGAGAAGACAAACCAGGGCATCATGTGATATTTGTGTATTTGTTCTTTTCATTTTGTGGATTTTACATATTTTCAAGGCCTCTGTATTATCTTCTGGTACAACAGGGAGTCCCCCCCCACCAGCATTCTAATTCACTCGCCAGTCTGCGTTACCCGCAGGTAAAACAACGAGCCTTGGTAGCAGAAAAAAGAGAAAACCCAGTCCCACTGTAGCAGCCCAATAACACCTCCAGGCTACAGCGTCTTAATAAACCTCAGCATTGTGCCAAATAACAATAAAACTCCACGGTAATCCAACTTTGTTCAAAGTTGTTCATAGTTAACCCGGTTTCACCTCGCAGCTCAGCCAGCAGAACTCATTTTTAATGTTGGATATTTTAGGAACGCTGCAGAGGCTGTTATTTGTTCAGAAAAGAAGACTCATCACAAGTGTGGAAGCAGAGAAATTTATCATGACCCTCCACCAAACAAGTGATGAAGAACATAAAAGGTCCTTTAGTCGTAGTAAGTGCACTCCAGAAGATCATTTTTGTTATGACTGAGTTGAGAGCAGACAGAATTCTTCAAAAAATTGGCAGACACTACAGCATAAGTCAAAAGAGAAGTAGCCTACACGTCATAGTGATGGGAGTTTCAGATCTTTAAAATGATCTGGACCATTTGGCTAAGCGTGGTCATCACATTCTGATCCTTTGGCTCCCAGACCACCTGGCACAACAGGTGGCCTGTTCAATATATTTAACTACTCTCGGCAACAGCTGATAGAGAGCTTCAAAAGTGGAGCGAAAATATCCTTTCCATGGAAGAGAGCTTTCAATGCTGTTTGTTTTTCATTTAATGTAGAACATCTACGCTAGTCTCTGTAAGAGCAGTCTGGTGGATGCACCCACTGTTCAAGGTCACCCAAATTTCTCTTCATCTGTTATTACTTTTACCCTTTTATCTGCAAAATATAGTAATTTTTTGTTTATTTTCTATCTGCTTAACTAATTATTGTCAAGGGAAACTGGTGACTAAGGGGTCATATACATGCCCCTAATTCATCAGTGTGGCCCAACTAACAATTTTAAACATACAAATAACTGTTTTTATTGGGAAAGATGACAACATTGGCTAAGATCAAGTAAACAGCAATATTTCCAAGATAGTTGAGCTGTAATTGTGTTGCAAGTTTAAATGCATTGCAAAATGTACAATATTGTTCAATAACTTATAAAAATCTGATACTGCATTCAAAAAGTACAGTAGATGAATCTGGAGTTTAGCTCCTTAAATTAAGTGGCAATTACCTGCATTTGAGTCAAAAGACATCTGAATTAATACCTTCTCCTTGTGAAAAAGGTTCCAAATTGCCATAAACTTTGAAAACTTTCAATGGCAATACTCAAAGACAAACTTGAAATTTTCAAAACTGAAGTCTGATCTTTAAAAGGATTTCAAATATAAAATAATCATAATCATAAACCAGATTTCACACAGGTTTATCACATGCACATGGCACACTGCTCACTGCAGTAGTGTTGAGGCCATGCCCCCTACATGCACTGTGCATTCCTCCATAACCTGCACAGATGATCTCTAGAAAACTTGACTATTGAGGAAACACATTTGAGCCTGTGGATATAAAGTGAAGTTGAAATTGATTGTTCAGTAAAATAATTAAAACTTTAACAACTTACAATGAAATTTGCTGAAATGTCTGTATTATATTTCATGGATGTTTGCCTGTGATAAAACACTGTTTTCATTTATGTTTTTATTTGTTTAAACTTCTCCCAGTTTTCATAAATTCGCTTAATTACCCTGGAAAGTTAACAATTTGGAATATTACCAAAAATCCCCAGTCATGGGAAGTTTATGGAAATTCACTGGAATTTTCTTCCCCCTTCCAATCTTTTATTGCTTGTGCTGGATTATCAGTTACAGTAACAGTGACAGAGAGCATTATATGATGACTGCAGTTCCACTCTAAAGCAACAAGGACAAAATAAATGTGGCCCCTATGGTGTCCAACTCTTATTTACTGTGACTCAACTAAACCGTATCATTCCTATAATATCACATATTTTTACTGACAAGTGCAGCTTTCAGGTTCATTACTTTAGACCAGATTTGTTCAAATGAGGCCTCACATTAAAGACTAAATTTGCAGCCATCAACATGCCTTGACCAGGCAGCAGGAGGTTTTAAGAGCAGCATCTTCTGCCCCTTCAAGTCAGAAACACACCAGCTTTGAGTTTGACCACTCCTCATTTTCAGACAAACACACCTCTGGGTGCAAACTGGAGCGAATGATCCCTGATTCAAGCCTAGTGAAAGCCAGGTGTATAAAGGACACCTGCGTCAGGTGGAAAAAGGAAAGACACCTGCGCTTCACACCAAAACACGTCAAGCCTGGCATCAGTTTCTTATGACGCCTCATTTAATGGAAAGAGAGGATACACTCAAAGTGGACCTTACTTAAGCACATCATATCCTGTGATTCTAGCATCTCCTTACTGAGCATCATCTGATGTATAAAAGAACAAGAGCACTGCTGGCTGTTTGGCTCCTACACATGCAGCTTTCCAGTGAAGCAGCAAACTACTGTTGTTTAAACCTGCATGTTTCACTCTGGGGCATTTATTTACTGATACCATTAGAGCCGTTCTCCTCAGGGAGCGATTCTCTGCTGTCTGCTTCTCTACATACAACAAATAAACAGCCTCATATTTCCATTTATGATGTATAAACTCACTAATTGGTGCTCTGCACCGGACCTTCTCCGCTTGACTGCTAATGTTTCCTCCCTGATGCTGCAACTGTTCTGAGGAAGAGGATGTGTGATCTTCAGTGTTATTACAAGAAAACTTTTCAATATGAATCTCAGTCTGCAGAAGATTCTCTGTGCAATCACAAGTGAGTTCAGCCAGCAAGCTAAAGAATCATTTACATTTCTTTTGTCACGACTGTTAATGAAAGACATCTGCTCTCAGCAGATTCTGTTTCTCTGTGAGGACGACAATATAAAGCAAATTTTGGGCCAGATCCTCAAAGGGATTGCACTGCCTGTGCGACCGCTAAACCTGTGCAAATGAGAGAAGAAAATAGCATGCTATCCTCAAAGCATACGCAAAGGGTGAAATGCATGCAAACTGAACACAAACTGCTCTGCTGCCCCCTTTCTGTGCCAGTCCAATTTGTATGCATATAAATTAAGGAATATTCATAAATTCCCCGCAAAATATGCCAGTATGCCTTCCCATGCCAAATAAGCCTCATTGTGAATACCACCTAATCCACAAATTCCAGCACTAATTGCCACAGGCAGTAAAGAGGTGCTATTTAACGCCAGTGAGACCCGTGTAATAAATCTGCACAATTTCTCTTTTCCCCTCTCTCACTGTCTCACTCAAGATGATTGCAAATTGCACTGAGTTGGTGATAACTGTGGAGCAGAGCCCATATAAGGGCTGTCATGCCTGGACTCCCCGGTAATCATGGCAGCAGTGACTGTAGCCAGGCGAATGCACCGTGCATGCAAGATGGCAGGCGTGCACAAGAAAGGATTTATCGGAGGAGAGTATCACGTTTTGATTTAAGTGACAATGAAATCATTTGCAGAAAGTGGTTGCCAGACCACATGATCCTTGTGCCATGAGATTACATCAAGGATGATAGTAATATAGCCGACTGTGTTCCTCTCTGCAACCATTATACCATTTTTATGTAAACATGAATTATTTGTCTAAATACAGTCTGTTAAAAACCTCTATGACCCGTTGACCACTTTTTGGTCATTTGAGTTGTATTTTCTGCATTTGTTTTGGCTGTTTCAATAACAAAGGCCAAAAAACATATAAAAGTAAAAATGTAATGTCCTTCAGTGTTAATGCATATTGTTCTTGTGCTGTTGTTTGTTTTTGCTGCTCGGTGTAAAGGAGACGGTTAATCTCCTTCAAGTTTAAAGGAACAAAATCACCAGAGACACAAAGTGCACTCAGCTACCAAACTGTGTGGGTGTGTTAGCACCGGCATATGATTAGAACAAATTCTTTTGAGGATAAGGCGCTAAAACAGGGCAGATTGCGTGAGCTAATTCTCTGCAAATGACGGCTGTATTAGCAGCAGCAATCCATTCTTTGTGGATCTGGCCTTTAGTGTTGCAAAGATAGCAGTTTGTTGCAACCCTGTTCATCCCTTTATGACCATCTGATCACTCCTTGAAACTGGTTTCTTGAAATTGAGTTCCCTATACCCGGCAGTCAGCAGACCTCAGAACAACAGAGTAACTGTAACATCCTCCTGATGTGGAGGAAAAGGAGGTTTGTATGCAGATATGAAGTCTCTTTGGACCAAAATTGCTGAGGAATTTTTCCTGCAACTTGTGGAACCTCTACTAAACCTACCTAATAAAATGGCCATCGAGTTGATGTTTTCAGGGAGGGTCTTTTAGGTAAGGTGAAGGTGGTGTTTGTCCATTTGAACAGCAAATGTAGGGAAGTAACCTCTCCAATGAAAGACAGAAAGAACGAGTGTTGCTTTAAACTCACTGCAAACAGCTGCAGGTGCAAAAAGTGCCCATGATGAGTCGCGTGGATGGATTGATGAAAATTGAGAGTTCAAATAATCACTACAGAGGTGAGAGCAGAGGCAGCAAAAGAGTGAACAAACTGGAGGTGTGGAGAGGATTGATGAAGACCGAAAGAGGGAGTCAATGAATGAAAGAGAGGGGGAGAGAGAGAGGGGGAGAGTTGATGAAAAAAAATCCAGGAGGACGGCAGCAGTCCTGAGAGGATCTGTCAGCTCTCGTTGGCTTTGATTTTAATGGAAGCCAGCGCTCTTCTACCTCTAACCCATTTGGCCCTAATTCCACCGCTGCTTTCCAAACTTTTTAAACTTTAATGGCCCCTTCTTAAGTGCCAGCTGCTGACAACATTGATTTGGCTTTAAGCCTGGCTGTCCCGCACGCCTTTATTTTCCTCTGCAAAATCGACAGAAACATCTATTTTCTGCCATCCTCCTCCGCCTCCGACTCGTCCCATCCTCCCGCTGTCCTCCCTTCATCCGCTCTGTGCTGTTCATTTGATGGTGTCAGCGGTCGGTGTATGAGAATCGATGAAAAGGAATGCTATTTGGATAAGCTGGTCTTCTTAGGGACATGTGAAGGTATTTTTGGTCTCTGGGCTGGCAGAGGGAGAGGTGATACTAACACTGCAGTCTGCAGCGGAGAGGTTTTTCAGCAGCGTGAGGGGAAGTGATGTGGTGTGACAGCGCTGTGCTGAGTGTCAACATGTTGCTCTTAGATATAAAGCAGCCGTTTGACCATTGTATCTTCAAGCCAAGCCTTGTTCTTCTATTTTTGGTCAGCCTTGTACAGTGCATGTGAAACCTCAACCATTTCTACAACCACAGTTAAAACCACAGTTACAGTCCTCTTTTTAAAAGTACTTAAAATATTTCTGTCATAGACATGTCAAGTAAATGTTTTTATAGTTCTTCTTCTGGAGAGATAAAATAAAAAACACAAAACTTTTACCAAATCACATCGGGGTCAATGATGAAAAAGACATCTTAGGTCTTAGTATGGCTTCTTCAAGCCTATATTATTAAAAGATGAAATAACAAAAGAGCAAAAGAGCTCAGAGGAGGAGTGGACACGAGAGGGGTCCATCTGCAGACCTCCACTCTCAGCCGGCTAACGGCTCCTGAAATGTGAGTCTGAAGCCACCTCCAACGATAGACGGACGTGATGTAAATATAAACAATAACTATAGAGCCCCCTTCACACCGCCGCGCCAACACACCACCTCCAGTCCTTTTAATGAGGGACGGGTGGCAGACAGGAAGCGGTATTAACAGCTGGGTAGGACAGAGATGCGGTTGCTGCCCACGTGAACACGCACAGATTTTGCCATAGACATTATATATGTATATAATGTCTGTGGATTTTGCCCTGCCACATTGAAACTTTCTAGCGGCTTGCTAGCTACGTGGCAGCAGCTAATCACATCTGAGTAGGGAGGGAACCCGTAAATAGCAGACTTCACAGGTCAAAGCAAACTTTGGATGAGGTCTACCAAACAGCTCTACCTTCATATAAAGATAATCAGGAGAAAAACTTGGCATGAGACAGAAATTCACTTCAGAGTGTCTGAGGAGGGAGTGTTGTGAAGGACTTTTGGGTGGCTCTGCTGTGACGTTCACCGATCACCTCGCCGTCACTGCCGCCTCGGACTCTATGCTCGTACCGCTGTGGCAGCAAACGCTTTGCAAACCAGCAGGGAAGCTGTTTTTGGGGCAGTTGCCGCACGGCAGTGTGAAGAGGGCTTAACTAATGAAACCTTGAATTGATGCTGCCTTTACCTCCGTTTTACGCTTAAAACAGCAGTGACTGTAAACACAGAGGCTGTGATAGGACTGTCAAGCAAATAAAGCAACTGTGTCCCTCGCTAGGAAATGAAAATGCTCAAGATCATTACACCAGAGGTACCCACACACTTATGCTGCTCTACTGATGACCTACATTTTTAATTTTGTTTTTTAATGTTACACAACTGAGGAGTCAAGTTAACCAAGGTAATCAAAATGCAGAAAAAACTGAAGTGTCCACCCAGTGTAGCTGTGGAGACAAGTATCTGCATTTTATTTTGTAGTATTTTACTTTGATATCATGACACCATCCTTCTGACATTGGAGGAGTGGAGCCCTTATTTTGTAGTATCATGACGTCGCTTCCTTCTGATGTTGGAGGTGAGAGTCTCCAAGACAGTCGGCTGAGAGTGGAGGTCTGCTGCTGGACTGTCTTGGTGGACACTGATGAGCTGGACAGCAATGTGGACAACTGTGCGGAGACCACTGAGTGTTTTTGATCAAAGAAGAAATTATTCCCCAACGGAGAAATGACCGACCCCCGCCAACTTTAAAGATGTTCGTTGAGCAGATTTCGGAGTTTCTACCTTTAGAGAGATTGACTTTAGAAAAGAATAACAGAGGCTACATTGGTTAAAACTTTTGGCTCCCTATAGCAACATGCTTGGAAAATTTACCAACACATCTCCAAGGGGCATACTAAAGGGAAAAACAAAACAAAACCGGGAGCCTGTCGCAAAAGTAAAGCCTAAAACAATCAGAAATAGTCGTTACACTCCTTCATGAATTTGTCCCTGGCTTAGCAATGGTTGTTAGTTAATAACAAACCTGTTTTACAAAGATCACTGTAAGCACAAGTGTGTTTTATGAATTTATATGCATGTTTTTGTTCAAAATGTTGTCTCTAAACTTTCACATTTTTATTTTATTTATTGTTTTAAGCCTTTGTTTTGTCATAAAGACGTGACTGAAGCCAAAGCGTGTTTGTTGTGATGCTAATGAATGCAGCTCAGACCTTCCTCAGAACTCTACATTGCTTTACAACTTCTTTTTTCAACTTCTAACAGGATGCAAAGCGACGAGGTAATGTATCTCTTTGTAGTTAGCGGTAGTTTTTGATGTGTGACAACAAGCAATTTTTGAAAACCTAGTATCATAGTTTTGTAGCCGACTATATATGGCTACTTACAGCCCGGTGCTCTAAGACGTGTCTGAATAATATAAATTTGCTCTAGTTTTAATTGTCTTGTTCCTGAAGTTGAGTATCCAGGCCAGTCTAGCCCTGTCCGACCCCACCACTTAGCTAAGGAATAGCATTTATATATAACCTGTTTTGATGCCATAAAACTCATCTTAAAGTGTGCATTTCGATCAGGCATATATCTAAAAGTGAGACTTTTTTGTAATTACTTAGAAACTCCTCATAGCATCTTTAAATTAATTGTTGCATTATGAATTTTTATTATTTATTCATCATGTGGGCATGATTTTTGGTGGGAGTCTGGTCGTGTACTGCGTATTTATATTTCTGTACTATATACTGATTGATGTACACACTGTGAAAATGCTGATAAAATATATAATTAAAAAAAGAAGATTAAATAACAACATTTAGACAAAAACTACTTACATATTTGCCCTTCTTTCTTTAGGTGTTTTTCTCATGTATATTCATTTTGTGCCTTTCCTGCAGTCAGTTTGTAATGCAGGAGGCAGTGGGCCACTTTGCATTGTCCTCCCCTCCAAGGGCTCGACTTGTTTGTGTAGCCTCCTCTGCCCAGCTGTGGCTTTGGACCGTGAGGCACTAGTGTTAAAAATCCCCCTTTTTATCTCCTCCTGGTGCTAAAAGAAGTGCCCCCGCCTCCTCTAAGGTGTAAAACTTCTATGAAAGCATGTTTAACACCAGTAAAATATTTCACAGAGAATAAATGTTTTACAAAGAATTAAACTTCCATAAATCAAACTCAAGAATAAATCTAGAATAAAATAGTGAACATTATCTTACATTTACAAGGTCTTTTTGTATTTTTGCTTTTATTTACGCATTTATTTTTTTTTAAAAACATTTTTACCAAATGCCTTCAAGTTAATCTGAATTGACCCTGGAGAAAATAAGAGGACGAGCCCGGCTTTATTTAGTCGGCTCTGAAAGGAAACACATTTAGTTTGTTCTTCTACAGTAATGTCAGGGTCACCTTCATGCTGAGAGAGCTGCTCATAATGGACACGGATCGGACGCTGCTGGAAGAAAAGATGTGGAAATAAATGTCCAACATCTCCGAGTAATGGACTTGTGGGAGAATTTCAGCTCAGTGCTTCTGAACAGATTTTTATTTTTAATGGCGGCTGCCTCAGAACATCAGACAGTGGAGACTTTATTTCAAAATAGTAGTTTTCTGTTGGGGTAGAGGATAGGCCTATTGTAGGGCTGGGTGATATTACCTAATCTCAATATCACGGTTTATCGAAGATTTTACATTGATTATGACAAATGAATGATTATTTTATGCTATGATGGACCATTTGGTGGTGTTACTGATGGTCGAAAAATGGTCTTCCTGTAATATTTACACTTAACTTCTTTCTGCTTGATATCCTCTTTACTCAATCCAAAATGTGCCCAAACAACAGAGACAGCATTATTTTGGAAACAAGGTCCTCTGATAGATTGGTGCTTGTCTCCTCCATGTTGGAAATAATCAAAACAGTTGACATGAGTAACATCACCTTGATTTGAGGTTCTACATGTTAGTTTCGGTTATTTTTTGATTAATTGCCCACCACAAGTTTATCGTCACTTTGACCTCGAGCAAGATTCCACTCATCTGGAAATCTGCATTTGATTTTAGAATCTCTTGTGGCTGATCAAGTTAAAGAGTTTTTAATATCTAAAAAGATTTTAGCAGAGTATCAGTCAGGTTTCAGGAAAAATCACAGCAAAACCACAGCTGCTCTTAAAGTAGTCAGAAATTTTATATATTTTTTTTATCTTAAGGAAGATTGTGCAGCTCTTTTATTGATTTGTCCAAGGCCTTCGACACCATTGACCATGTCATTTTAAAAAACAGACTCAAGGGTATTGGTCAGTCAGAGCATTCAGTCTCCTGGTTTGGCAATTATTTGTCCAACAGACCTCAGTGTGTGAAAGCTGATGGCTTAACCTCTGGTCATCTTCAGGTCCGAACTGGTGTTCCACAGGGTTCAGTCTTGGGACCACTTTTATTTATCCTGTATATGAAAAGTATCTGTCATAATGTCCATAATGCTAATTTTCATTTATATGCAGACGATACTGTTATTTATTGCTCGGCTCCCACACAGAAACAAGCCCTTTGCTTTCTGCAGCAGGCCTTTGACATTGTGCAGGAAAATCTGAGGGACCTAAAGTTGGTTTTGAATTCTGAAAAAAAACAAAGCTGATGACTTTTACAAACTTGAAACAGAAGTCACAGAACCTGCCGTCTACTGCTACAGCTGAGGCTGATGTGATTAAGTCTATATCTCCTTACAAATACCTTGGGTTTGTGATTAGTGATTAATGATTGATCGTTTAAGCTTCATATTGAGCAGCTTGTAAAGAAGCTAAGGCTGCGACTGGGCTTTTAATTCAGAAATAAGTCTTGTTTTTCTTTTGCTGCAAAAAAGCATCTTGTTTCTGCTACTTTTATGCCCCTGGTTGATTATGGTGATGTTTTATACCTGCATGCTTCTTCTCAATGCCTAAAATCATCAGATCATTGTTCTCTGTATGAGCGAGTTGGGTGGCCCTCTCTGACCATTTGTAGACTGAATCATTGGCACATTCTGATTTACAAGGCTATTCTTTGCCTGCTTCCATCTTACTTGAGTAACTATATTAATGTAAAAAGTTCTGGAAGCTACAGTCTTCATTCTGTGACTCAGTCAGAAAATGTACTCTTGCTATCGGTCCCCAAAGTTCGTCTTGAAATGGGTAAAAGAAGCTTCAGATATGCTGCTCCTGCAGACATTTTCTTCCACTGCAGCTTTGTGTTTCAGACAGGGTGACCATCTTCTTTCAGTTTCCCCTCGACATCCTTGTAGAATCTAATATTCGACCAGACTTCAGAGTGAGTTTGGAGCCGAAAAATCTCTGCTGTATTATCTGTGTGGAATAACTTCACTCTCTGTTTAAAGGATAAGTTCAGTTTCTACAGCTTTCACATTGTTTATAGAATGAAGTAGAACAATATACTCACCCAGAAGGCTTTCCTGATCCAAACAGTGCTTCAGGAGGTATTTAGATCCAAAATTGAGCGGCGGACATCCGTATAATGGTAGCATGTATAACGCTGCTCCTAAAACTGCATGTCGTCCAAAAACTCATTAGTTTCACCTCACTCCTCCAAGACAGTCCAGTGTCGCTCCAGACATGTTTTTGTGACTGTGCTGACCTCTGAACTGAAGACTGCTCTCTGGTCAACTGTTCTTCTCTATACCTCCTCCCCCAAAGTCCTCCTCCACAACATCTTCATCCGAATAGATATTAGTCCATTTTGCACAAAACTGGAAGAAGAAAGTTGTTGAGTAGCTGCCGGTCGCCCCTGAAACAATGAGCCGTACTGCACATGCGCGTCAGCCGTAAAGAAAGTCTTCAGTTCAGAGGTCAGCACAGTCACAAAAACATGGGTGGAGCGACCCCGGACTGTCTTGGAGGAGTAGCGCAAGCGGACCATGATGAAATATTGGTGAAACTTATGAGTTTTTGGACGATTAATGCAGTTTTAGGAGCGGCGCTATACATGCCCCATGTGCTACCATTATACGGATGTCTGCCGCTTGATTTTGGATCTAAATATCTCCCGAAGCACTGTTTGGATCAGGAAAGCCTTCTGGGTGAGTATATTGTTCTATTTCATTCTATAAACAATGTGAAAGCTGGAGAAACCCAACTTATCTTTTAAGAGGCCAAACAATGCAAAATGTGCGTGTGTGCCTCCGCCCATGAGGGACTGCTGCTGCTTCACCGAGAAGCAGACACATAGTTCCTGCATTTCCAGACAATGAACAGCATCACCGTGAATTACTGACACACCATTTTACCGGTCACCTTTACATCCTTAGTCTGGACCCAGGCTGATTTTACTGATGTTTCTGAAATGAGCAGCCCAACCTGCAATGCCATTTAACTCAGTGTGTCTCTGGTATTTATGGAGGCTTTACTTTCTGCCAAGAGGCTTAATCAAATAATTTGCCCGAAAGCGCCATACAGTTTACTATCTCATTTTATTATTAATTTATTTTTATTTATTTTATTTAATCTCTTGCTGATGCAATTTGCAAGAATGAGACAACAAAACAACCCACCCTATTTGATTGTCTGGCTTTTGCACACCTTCTAGGGGCATAAAAATGTCAGGCTGTAGCTCTACTTGTATATTTTTAGAGTGTCTTAAAGAAATAGATAAAGACAAATGAGAAAAGGAAATGTGATTCCCTCTTTTTCCCCCAAAATGTGATAATAAGTGGAGGTTATAAATGAGCGTTCTGCCTCAGGTTCTCCACCAGAGAAAATATATATAAATGGATCTCTTTCTTTATCGTCCCCTCTTCATAATGTTTGTGGGAAAAGCTCCCAAGTTTATCACTTCAAGCTCACGCTCACATTTCCTTTAGGCCGAGGTAATGATTTGGAGAATCGGAGTGCTTATCAACACATTTATAGGCGTTGATGAGATTTCCTGTGTCACATATAAAGTGTCTCCTCTTGTGTAAAGAGTCTAGTGAATGGATGTCATAACAAAAGGTGACAACCTTCGTTTTCTCAATCTTTTTACAGGATCAAACTCTGCCAAAGGCTCTCATTATGATCCCTGTTTCACTTCACTTTGTGCTTTTGTTCACCGTCAATGGAGGAATGTCTTTATGAGAGAATGACAGAGAGAAGAGGAGGTGAATGGACGAGCACTGGGTGGACGGAGACAGAACAAAACACAAAAACAGTGACACAGAGAGAAGCAGGAGATGACAGTGAAGAGGTAAAATTATAATCCGCCCTCCCCTCCCATTTTCCCTGAAAAGTGACAGCGTCCGTGATGAATGATCCCGGCTGAGGAAAGTTAATTAGATAGGCCATGTTACTTTGAGCTGAAGGACTGAGAGGCTGAGAATGAGCCGAGGAAGGAGGGGAGGAGGGAAGGGAGGAACAAACAAAACAAAAATGGGAAAAGAAAAGGATGGAGGACAGAGATGAGGACTCATGTCTCTGAAGCGTGTGGCACATGTTGGCCTAAATTTTGCTATTTTGGTGATGCTGATTCTTGGTGCAAAGAGGACAGATTATGGGCCTTGATTATACATGGCTGTGCTTTGGGCATAGCAGATCAAATCAATCAGAGTGCCAGCTCTCTTCACTTCAAATCAAATCAGTGAGCACCGGGAAGCAGGTGTTTTACTGTTTACATGGTGAATTCAGCTTTTAGTTCTGAATCTCAGCGGGATTATTTGATTTCTTGTCATTCAGCCATGCCACGAGACAAAAGAAAACAGTCCAAAAGAAGAGTTGGATATACCCCCATGAGTGTAAAAGCAAATCCATATCAATACCTATTGACTTTAGATGATGTATTTTCCTTTTTTGTTCCCACGGGAAAGTTTGGCTCTGTTTTTCTTTTGCACCACAAAATGCACTGGACAGCCTGTTTTCTTATCTATGAGTATAATTAACTGTAACATTCATTATTATATTTCAAAATAGAAATAATGTTTGTTATCTATCTATCTATCTATCTATCTATCTATCTATCTATCTATCTATCTATCTATCTATCTATCTGTCCATTCCTGTATCTGGGAGTACGGTAAACTCAAAGAAATGGCTTTCCCCCTGAATGGACTGGTAAATGGGCCCAACATTTAAAATTATTTGATAATTTCAATGTGAAGGACAATCCAAGGGGCTTAATTGCAATACTCCATGCACAAGCTGTATTCCTATAATGGCAGGCCTTGTTTAGATCTTTCCTGTCACTACATCAAAGCACCACAAAAACCTAAACTACAGTATATGCACAAAAAGAGGCTGTAATATTGCAGAGAATTTTAAAAAAGCATGAAATGATTGCATTTGTTCTGTTTCAGCAATGTTGTTTATACATTTACACACTATAGTCATTTACTGTATTTTGCATCAGTGTCATTTATGCTCTATTCATCTATCTTTTATCAGTACCTCAGATGTGACCTTTGATTTACTTTAAACAGGGTGAATATGTTGTGGTTTTATTTCTCATTTTGTGGAAAATGTGCAGACAACTTGTACAGTCAGCTGACCGTGCACAAAGGGGTTGTGGTTTTCGCATGTATTAAGAATGCTTAGAAAAGTGTGAACAGACTTTAGCAGGTCTTGCAGTTGTTTCCGGTTAAAGAGAGGCATCATCTTAAACTTTTGAACCCGGCTGGTGTATAAATTGCACAACAAATGCAGCCTGAAAAGCTTCTTGTACGTTTAAGAATCTAGCAAAGGCTTTTAAGGTTTTAGCCTCTCTCTACTGAAACTTGTAATATGTGTTTGAGACTTAGTCAGAGTTGTGGTTATTGTGGGTTTTTACTTTTTATAGCTTTCATTTTTATTTTTTACTTGATATTTATTTCAGTTTGGAGTTTGTTTCGTTTTTGATTTTACACTGATTTAGTTCATTTTTCTCTAAATGCCACTCCCTCCATACAACTTCATATGCCTCTCCAGACAATGCAGTGCAGCCCCCAAACAGGTAAGATCACCATCCACATCACAGCTCACATTACTGATTGACCCATTAGGGCACATTTCACATCTCACTCCACTTGTTAGCATCAAAGTGAGGAAGGTTTGCAGTTAGTTATTCCCCTTGAGACAGACTTTGATTTTCCTGAATCCAGGGTTCAGTCTTTAAAGACCCAGTAAAGCAAAAATAAATTTGTGTTTTAAGTTTTTCATACCATAGAAACATGTGTCATTGACCTCTGAGCCAAATTTGAAAGATTAAAAATATTGCTAAGTACATAAAATAAGGTCTCAAAATCATGCAAAAACAAGCGCTTCTCTCTGCTGTAGAACGCTGGGGGCGTGTCAGTTAGAGGCACTGGAACCACGCCCACATGAGGGAGGGGAGGGGGGGGGCTCCATTCACTGTACAGGGACATAACCTGCTGTAACAATGGAAGCTCTTGAGTATGATGCATTATTGATTTAAAGATACAAAAGCATGAGCAGATTCATGCAGCAATGACAGTAATAAAAAAAAAAAACATAATTTTGAAAAGCTGACATTTTACAGCAATGGTTACTCTTAACTTATACTTTCTTCATCCAGTTACTTTTCTTTTCTCTATTACCAGCTGTGGAGGAGCTTTAGTTTTTAAATAACTGCATGAAACCTGTGCTGCATGCTCACAGAAAATGATAACAGCCTCTTTCTGTATATAAACAACTAATGTCTGTGGGCTAATTTTACACACAAATGTAAACCCCAGTCATGTATTTCCTTGTCACAGCTATGTTGGTGATATAAAAAAATACCTGTGGTTATTCATTGTGTTCTCATATGGACTCCACTCAGTGAATGAAGCCAAATAATGTCATAATTACATGCATAACATTTATTGACATTACACGAGCAAGGCTGGATGCACGATGTGAAATATAAGCACACACTTTTCCTCTATGGCGGGCACATTATGCCAGTGGCTGGAATGACAGCACCTGCTGTCGGCGGGATGGAGAGGATCCGCGGTGTGTACATGACGCCGGGGCCGTGATGGCGCACATGGTCGGCGGAATGGAGAGGGTCCACGGTGTGTACATGACGCCGGGGCCGTGATGGTGCGCGCGGTCGGCGGGATGGAGAGGGTGGACGGTGTGTACATAACGCCGGGACTGTGATGGCGCACACGGTTGGCGGTGTGTACATGACGCCGGGGCCGTGATGGCACACACGGTTGGCGGTGTGTACATGACGCCAGGGCCATGATGGCTTCACACGGTCGGCGATTGTGATGGCGTTAACCGTCGGCTGGACGGGGAGGTTCGGTTCATCCTGGTTAATGGACTCTTCATAAATCCAGACTTTAATATGTGATAGTTTTTCTAACTGTTGGGGGTAAAGGGGGCACTGCAAGGATGCAGGAGCGAATTGGAGGACAAATGACTGGTTAGCTAACTGGTTGACTGCTATCTAGCTAGCTACAAACTTCATAAAAGAGGTTTTCATAAAAGAGGCCGCGTTATGTAACGCGACCCCCTGATTTCTGACACGCCCATTCAATCCTGAAGACAGAAAGGCAAAAAGCAGTTTGTGAAGCCTAGCTCCAAAATTAAGTTCTGAATAGTTAAATGGCTTTCACATGATTTAAAGAAGTACATTTACAACCTATTTAATGTGTTTAGAAGAAAATGGCTGAATTTGCTTTACTGGGTCTTTAATAAAATAAGCCAATATTTAAATCACAGAGACTATAAAAGTCATATATATTCCCTTGGTTTTGATAATCTGAATAATTATAATAATTTTTAAAACTTGAATTTCATTGTTATTATTCAACTTGTAGATAGTATCCATTGCCTAATTTAGAGCACAAATGTGACAAGGGTTGGCTCCAGTAACCTGACATGCCAGATGGATAGTTTCATATGTCCGCCACGGAAATATTTCACAAGTCCATCTGGGTAGCTGCTCTTCTGATTAGCTTTCAGAGGCGGGACCTTCAAAACAATCAGTCGCTGGCGATTGGACGACCGTTTGAACCAAAGAAGAAGATTGGGCGACCGTTCTGATTTTTACACACTCACCACAGGCCAATCCACATCAAGCCCCGGTATGACGTAGCTTATGTGCGTAGCGGCTAAAGTTAGCCGTTAGCCGCTAACTTAGCTGCTAACAGCTAACAGCCTTATACTATCCTCTTACACTAAAAATAAACTTCTGAGGAGGGCAGATTTCGCCAAGTTTTACTAAGTATCAATGACAGGAGTCACTACCCGATCCGTACGTATTTCTATGTCTGAATCGATCGCGTATATATCTCTATCTTTTTTTTATACACATCACAGTTCTAGAGGAAGCGACGCAGTTTTCGAGCATGCGCAGTACAAATTGGGTAGCTGTCTGCTGACGTCACGCCTTCTCGTCACTTCCGCTCTTCCCGCAGCTCCCGCCTCTTTTCCCTGATTGGGCCGTTAAAATTTTAGCCGAGTGAATCCATTGGTCTACGGTGCGCTACAAGATGGGGATCTGCAGGATTTCAGGAACTGAATCAGGCAGGCCCATCTGCTATGCAAGGTTATGGCTCCAGGAGACAGGATTAAAATGTAAATGTTGGATAAGCAGCCTCGATGCTGACAAAGTTCATCCTCCAGGCAGCACTGAAGTAGACTAAAAACAGGTTAAGGTCTTAGAATGGTTAAAAACACCTTGATAATGCCATTACTATTCACTAATATTAAATCCAGTGACTCCATTTATATCCCAATAACAAGGATTTCACCATTTCATGAAGAGCACGTAAGCTAATATAAAATCATAAAATCATTTGTTTGCAGCTTATTAAGAAACCCTAAGGATCAAGGTTTAAGATATAGAAAATCATCATCTAAACTCAGAAAGGACCATGCCTTTAGGGGCCCTCATCTTATGGGCAGCCTTGTATGGGAGTATTAAGCTCATTAGTGCGCACAGGGATAGCACTAGACCAGGGGTCGGAAACCCGTGGCTCCAGAGCCACATGCGGCTCTCTTGCCCCTTGCCAGTGGCTCTCTGGACTCAGAGGATAGAAGAGCAAAAACTTGTTCTTTGACTTGCGTTAAACTCTAATTAATTGATGTTATTTCTGCGTGTTTTAGCACCATCTGCCTTTTTTCTTTTCATGACAATTTCTTGGTTTTTACATTGTTAACTTTGCGTCATGTGTGCACCTCCCATGACCTCTGCGTGACCTGCAGCAGGTTGGAGCCAGAGCAGGATGCTGCTGCATCTTTAGCTGTGAGCTCACTTGATGTTCATTTTTAAGTTCTGATGAAGTTTTGATAAACTCTCAGACTTTCAACTGCTGCTGCGAAGGGATTCAAACTTTTTAAACAGAGGCATGTCGGCGATAAAGCTTTGGAAAATACGACAGACACGGGGAGGCGATAGTTCAGCGTGACTGAGGCGATAATTCAGCGCGACTGTGACGGCGTTGTTGAAGCGGAGGATTTTTACACAAAGATATCAGGTGGATGTTTTTTATTACCATTTCTGTGTTATGATTGTTGTCAGTCTCTCCCCCTCACATGATCTCTCATTCACTAACTACAAACTCAGGTGTGTTAGTAACTGTGTTATATGTATATCTGACATTTTTTTTGACACATCAAAATTGGCATGAAACTAAATATTGAGTAATTATGTGGGATAAGCTTCTAAAACACTGATGAGATGTCGAAAAGCACCTCAAAAATCACAAGACTACTTCAGGATTATGATCAAATTGTGCATAATAATGATCAGAATGCAGGAAAGAAATGATATTAATTTAAAATGTGAGGGGAAGACCTACTGACCCCGATCTCACCTGATGATGTCAAATAAATATTTATGATTCCTCCACTGCAAGTAAAACCTGATCCTGTGGGGAAAAAAAACGGAGTAACAACAACAGCAAACTAAAAAAAATGAAAATAACAGTGTATTAATTGATGGCTATTTTTTGTTGACAAACCTGAAAATCAAAGTAAACACACCGTTGTTGTCATTTTAGTTCTAAATTAATAACTGCAAAATCATATGGTCTAATATGGCCCATTATAGAGCAGTCATGTCAGGTGGTAAAGCAGTTTGCTTATAGATCTAATGTCATTATAATGTAGAGTCAGCAGGTGCTGCTGTCATTTTAAGGTTTAAATGTGTTTTGTGGCTCCAGGCAGATTTTTTTGGTGGACGTGGCATGGCTCTTTTGATTGGGAAGGTTGCAGACCCCTGCACTAGACGAATCACTTTGACAGTGTTAGGCTGTTCCTCAGTTACACTGAATTTTTCAACAAATCCCCCTTTATTTAGAATTACAGGTGCTGAGCTTCTGATGGGGGTGAAACAAGTTCAGGAAAGTGTGTTTTGATCTCAGAGATGTGTGTCAGTCTCTTCCTGAACGAGTAGAATCTCTCTTGCCACAGGCTTCAGGCTTTAGACAAGAGATAAGGGAGCAAACCCTCAGAGATGCTTTGCACACTGCAAAAAAGAGAAGTCCAAATAATAAGATAAAAATATGAAAATTAAGAAGAAAATTAATTCAAACTACTGAAATTATGTGTCCATGCAGCAAAATAAGCTGAAAATGTAGATTTTCAGGTCAAAATAGTTGAAATCAAACTTGACAACCAAAGGAGACATGAAATAAATCCAGAACCGGACAACCAAAGCTGAAGCTCCTGAAAATGTGTAATTGTATCATGAGTTGTGGAGAAGGTTGTATACCTGTAGTTTTCTTTGTTGAATTTTGGCCATGTTTGAAGTCTGATCCATCTTAATAAATTATATTTTGAACAGATGCCTTTTGTATAATTCTTTATTCAGGCAACTTGACTTCTTACTGAATCCTGAAACATGTTTGTTGAAGGATAAGTTTTGGTGGAAAAACTAATTTAGCTTATTTTAACAGTAATTCACTCAGTTTTAAGATTTCCAGACTAAAAGAGGTAATAAAGATGTATTCATGCTCAACTTCAGATTGTACCATAAACTTAAGGACTAAAAATGAGTAAATAACTTTTAAAACAAGCTAAATTATCTATCATGTCTAAAAATAAGGTTTGAAATCTTGGCAAGTACCAAATAATTTGCAGTGCATAAGCTGAAGCTGTCCCAAAAATGCCCTTTATATGTATATACACACACAAACACACACACACACACACACACACACACACACACAAAGACACTATATATATATATATATATATATATATATATATATACATATAACATTTGGGATACAATTATTGGATCCTGGACGAGGTCAATACTTAATCAACACTGATTTTGATGCATTAATCTTTTTAGAACAATGAAAGTTTATTTCAAAGACTGCACACTTTTAACCTTAGGTCCTCAAACAGCTCCTCTCATAAAAATGAAATATAGATATATATATTTTTTTCACTTTCTCCACATTAAATCTTGTCAACATCTTTTGACAAAGCCATGGATAAGATTTTTTTTTTTTTTAAGGGATAACAGACGCTGATTGAGCCATGTTACTTTGAGCGTGTCCCATTTGTCGTTGATTGGAGCTTGGCAAGATCAACCAGCTTACAGGCATGGAATGAGGAGGATCCAGCTGCTATGCAAGGATAACATCCTACAGAGCCACAGGGAGTATTGAAAAATCCCATATTTGAGCCAGACAGACTTGAAAGTTCAATCAGTGTTTGTAAAAAGCTTGAACTAAAATATGGACTTCATGACCCCTGAGGTGTCCTCTATTATCTCTGGTTTGGATGTCTCTGCAGAGTCAAGGACTGGCTCCATGGAAACCAATCCTGTTTCAAAGGTTTGACAATTGAAATGGGCTCTGAAATGAAAACTGAATTGCTGGGTTGATTCCATACCTCAGAAGGAAAAGCACCTTTACAGATAAAATAGCAGCAGCAGTCTGATGAGGCCGCCCATGCTGACAGACATGGACCTCGGCAGATTAAGAGTCGGAGTGACCCCCTAATGCGAGCTCAAATAGTCGTTCTGCCCTCTGATCTTGTAAACAGTCATCTTGAATCTCAAACAGGGTTATTCCCTTTGTGATTCTCCCTGACAGCCTCTGATGGCTGCTCAGAGTGAAGTTTTATTTTGAAGCAGAACTGAGACATGATGACACCCTCCAGGATTCGTTTGATGTGACATCTCTCAAAAATATTTCATGTGCTGATTTAATGTTTGATGTGAAAACCTCGATGCTTCTAATATCACCGTGTTCTTAAAAAAACAGCTCCAAGGTTGTTGTTTTTTTTTCAGTCATGTTTTTAGAACCATAGAAATGTTTGATGCTGTGACACTTTTGGACTTTAGATTTGGTTTAGGTGTTTGCAGGTTTCACTCCAGATGATTCTGCTATGTTTTGATTTAATGTGAAATAAAGTGTTTTGAATTAGATATCCTAATATTACTAAAATCCCAACAAACATAACTGATTTTTTGCGTATAGTTAAAGGTGCAGTGTGTAGAATGTGGCAGCATTTCTCCAAACATAAACGGGGAATATAGGTTATAATGTTTCTATTTGTTTGTAAAGTCCATCAAAATAGGAGTACGATCATCCCCATTAAACATTTCTTTTATTTTGATTTAGTTAGAAAAAGCTCTAAAAAATTACATTACCACAGGCTGCTTTCATGTAGGCTGACATTACGATCCGCCATGTTGTCTCTGGGTGCATTTTAGGGACAAAAAGAACGAAACGCGAATCAATCCGCCGGTTCTGAAATCTACCTGGAATGCAGGCGAAGAAGAGGAGAGAGGGCGGCAGTGGATGTATAGACAGTTGTTACTTTGCACAAGGGATTAAAACTGTGTGTATTATACAGTTAAAGCTTTGGGAATGGAGGACCACATTTATTCAAAATCACTCGAGAGCCAAGACTGATCAACTTCTTTCGAAAAAAGAAAGCACGACGAAATGAAGCGGAATCGTGACAGAAAACGTCAGAAAACAAGGATAAAAATTGGTGTTGCTTTTACAAGGTGGAGAGCCTTGTTCACAAAGTTATGTCTGAAGACTGACGCTGAAGTTGCTTGTTTTCTGCTGGACAGGTAAGGGTGCAAAATGCAGTTTTATTACGTTTTGTAACAGTGATTATTATGTTTAAATTGCATTGTTTATTGGATCAACACGGACTGTTAACCACTGAGCTGCTACACAACTCCAGTATTGTGTTGGTATTGTAAATAACGCCCATAAGCGGTGGAAAATAAATACTACACTAATCACATTATAATACTCTCATTCGTTCGGCCCAGCTTTCCGCCACATTAAACTCTCCCTCTCTCTTTTTCACCTTATTTCACCGAATCCGCATCAGGCTTGATCTGATTAGCTTTAATGCGCTAATGTTTGTTTGTGTTACTACAAGTTTACAAAACCTACAATCGGCAGCTAACAACTGACCTATAATCTATAAAAATAAAGGTTACAAACCTTGTCACTTTAGTAAATGATGCAGGATCCTTTTTGGTCTTCACAGGATTCCGTTGCTCAGCGACGTGACGTCTTGGCTACGGTTAGGTTCATTCTAAAATTTGAACGCTAGATGTCGCTAAAATGCCAAATTCTACACACTGCACCTTTAAGTTAGTAAAAGTCAGACCCTGCAGACAGAAGGATAAATGCATTTAAATCAGTATTATGTAAATAACTGACATGTCCTCAAATGCAAAATGGAGAAAAGTCCTACCTTGGTCATCTGTTCTATTTTTTTCTTTATTTCCCATTACAAATATGAGGGGCTTCATTTATTAAAAGAGGTAGAGAAAGGATTAAAGTTTAAGAAAGTTTAATAACGTTGGAAAACTCTGGAGTTAATAATGAATTAAACACTCTTTGATTAATACTGATAATATAAGTATGATTGTACCAGAAAGACAATTTATTTCAGACTCAAAGATCCATATCATCATATATACAAGTATAAATATCGATAATAAAATCAAATGGATAAATACAAAGTGACATTTAATTCCACTTTTCCAGTAACAAAAGAAATCTCTATTATCACTAAACCTGTTCAGCTCCAGCCCCTTTCTAAGCCTTCTGCTCAAAAATGACATACTCATAAAACCACAAGTTCTATTTGAATGATTTGGTGTCATTATAAAAGAAACACTTGAGCTATTTGTCCGGTTTTGTAATAATCAGTATATTTGTACTGTGACAGAGTAAATTAAGATAGAAGTCAGAATAATTTGAAAATTTGATCCCTGCCTTAAAGGTGCTATGAGGAGAATCTATTACCGGCGACATAAAGACTCTGCTACCCATGAGCACGCGCAGCGACTGTCATAATGCTGCGTTCCAGTAACCTCGGAACTGGGAGTGACATCATCTCCGACTTATCGGTGTTCCAGTTGAGGTCTGAAAAAAACATGCCGAGCTACCAGGCTATTGTTAGCTGTTATTAGCGTTGCTGTATGAAGAATGTGATTATCACTATGGCAGCATTTTTGTAAATATAAGTCTAACTATTCTATGTATACAGCTGATCTAGAGCGACACACCCCAGTCAGAAGTGCAAATAAATTGATTATTACAGGAGCTAAATAACTGTTCACACTGGGGGCATCCATCTTCGATTGTCAACTCGAGGTGGCGAGGTTTCCCCGAATTCCCAGTAGGAAATTCAGACTTCAGGGACCGTTCCAACTGCAGTTTCCTACTCAGAACCCGGAAATTCCTACTTCTGACTACAACTGGAACGCACCAAAAGACGTGACCCAAGCCAAAGCGTGTGTTTGTTGTGATGCTAATGAATGCAGCTTGGACCTTCCTCAGAACTCTACATTGCTTAACAACTTCTTTTTCAACATCTTATAGCATGCAAAGCGACGAGGTAATGAATCTCTTTTTAGTTACGTAGCGGTAGTTTTTGATGTGTGACAACAAGCAATTTTTGGAAAACTTCCTATTGTAGTAATGTAGCCGGCTGTCCGACCCAACCACTTAGCTAAGGAATAGCAGTTATAGTTAACCTATTTTGATGCTATAAAACTCATCTTAAAGTGAGTATTTCAATCAGGCATATATCTAAAAGTGAGACTTTTCTGTAATTACTTAGAAACTCCTCATAGCATCTTTATAAAAAAGAGTACAAATATAAAATTATTGTGAATATCTCTTGGAAATGATGCTGGAGTGGCTGCAAAACTCCAGCCTCATTTTGTTTTTCACAATAAGGTCAGGCGAGGGTTTGACAAACAATTCACTTTTTGTTACTTTTTTGTTGGAAAGCACTCAAGCATTCCCAAAATTGCATACTTTGGGGCTGTAGAGGTTAATGAGGGTTGAGTCAGTAACATCAAAATTTCATTTTCTGAGGCAGGTAATCAGCAAATAAATCATTACATTATTTTCCAAGCACAGCATGAAAAGTGTGGACATTATAAGTAACAAACAATGCACATGAACATCTTGGTAAACTGAGATCTATTCTGAGAGCATCATTGTTTGCCACCTGCAGGTGGTATTATATATATATAAAAAAAAAAGTCTAATTACTTGATTACTTCGACAGCCAATATTTGGAAACTGGGTTTGATAAATTTGGCAAGCTTGATTCAGTGGGTACTGAAAGGTTTAAATGTTGAAGAATTAATGCAGCCTCAGCCTTCTGTGCCATAAAATAAAATTACGGCTGCAGCTGGGCTGCATCTGGTGGCACTTGCATATTGCCTTGAGCAACATACAAACAAAAACAGATTTTTGGAGGTGAACCTTTGAAGACGGCTAGAGCTGGAAGGCCAAGTAATCCCAACCAGAGCATGTGAGCTGAGTGGAGCCATGAGATTCTCGCTCACTGCTCACTCTATTGAAATACGGAAGCTCATTTCATTCACTGGTTAAAAATATTAACGGATTGCAGGTCTGAGAGCTAATGCACTGTCCGTGGAGCTGATCTGGTTGTCAACAACTGAATTCTGACAAAAAACAGAGTGAGTTGCTGAGCAATTAATAATATACAGATATTGTCTCAGCTCGTTCATACGCTGTGGCAGGTTGCCATGAAAGAGTTTGACAGTGAGATACGGGCTAACAATGACGCATACACACATTTAAAACACACAGAGCAGCAGCGCCTGACAGGGAAGCTCTCATCAAACTGCCTTTAATGAAGTCACTACTCCTAAACGGGAAGAGAGGAAGAAAGGAGGGATGAAAGGAGGAGGAAAGGAAAGGAGGACAAGGTCGCTTGGATTTCGATGACGCCTATTAGCCTAATAAGGTACTTTAATGAAGCTGCCCAACACTATAGAGAGTGCCATGAGAGTCTATAGGACACACCAACACGACACACACACCTTCAATTTACAGCTTTGAACTTCTGTTGTCTCTCATAGCTGAATAAAACCGATACGACCATTTTTTCTTCTCACAAACACCTGTGCAGACTCTCTGCACTGTCTATTGTTTTTTTTTTAAACAAATAATGGAGCTGCAAGAGGAGCAGTACCAGGAGTTAAACATAAAAAGTGACAGTAAGTTTCTGTACTTGTGGAGTGTTCTATCTTCCCATGTTCAGTGTGTACGCAGTTCTAATTCTGACAGCTTCTTTTATTGAGTTTTAGATTGAGTTTTTTAAATATATCTCAGTTTCAAGCAGAATGAACAAATCGACAAATTGAGTAAGCAAAAGATTCAACCGCGGGATTAACAGGAAGTGATGCATCAAAAGTCGATCGGTTCGGACCACTTTGTTTCACACCAGTGAAACCGCACCAAATGTCGGGAGATGGAGTGGATCGAGACCACCCCTTCATGGAGGTCTCGGACCGGCTGATTTGGTGCGCCCCAAAGTGCGGTGGTTGCATTCACATTGATACTAACGTACCAAACCCTGGGCCAAAACTTCTTTGGTGCGCACTAAATATGGTTGGTATGAAAACACCCTTAGACAAGGGAACAGGAAGTGCTAAAATACTAATTCACTTCTGTTTTAAGACTCATTACTGCACCTTTCTACCTACCTTTGGATATGTGTGTGTGCACCTCTGATGGGAGACAGTGTGTGTGTGTATGTGTGTGTGTAGGTGTTTGTTTGTGTGAGTGACAAAGAGACGAGGCTGTTCTTCTGTTAATTACTGAGTTAATGACACACTCTGCTCCAGCGAACATGCGACATGGCAGGCTGACACACACACACACAGATAATGTCTCAGCCTGCTCACGCTGTGGCAGGCTGCCATGAAAGAGTTTGACAGTGAGATAGCGGGCTAACAATGACGCACACACACATTTAAAAACACACAGAGCAGCAGCGTCTGACAGGGAAGCTCATCAAACTGCCTTTAATGAAGTCACTACTCCCAAACGGAAGAGAGGAAGAAAGGAGGGATGAAAGGAGGAGGAAAGGAAAGGAGGACAAGGTCGCCTGGATTGATGACGCTCATTAGCCTAATAAGGTACTTTAATGAAGCGGCCCAACACTATAGAGTGTCACAGAGTCTATAGACACACCAAACCTGACACACACACCTTCAATTTACAGCTTTGAAACTTTCTGTTGTCTCTTATAGTTGAATAAAACTGGATAATGTGACCATTTTTCTCTCACAAACACCTGTGCAGACTCTCAGCACTGTCTATTGTTTTTTTTTTCACAATAATGGAGCGTGAAAGAGGGGAGCAGCACCAGGAGTTAAATATAAAAAGTGACAGTAAGTTTCTGTGCTTGTGAGTGTTCACATTCTCTCCATGTTCAGTATAATGCAGTTTTAATTTGACAGCTTTTTTAATTTAGTCTTAGATTAAGTTTTTTGCCTAAAATATATCTCAGTTTCAGTCATAATTAAATCATCTTTATTATTTTAAAGGTGCTATGAGGAGAATCTATTACCGGCGAAATTAAGACTTTACTACCCATGAGCACACGCGGTGACTGTCATGATGCTGCGTTCCAGTAACCTCGGAAATGGGAGTGACATCATCCCTGACTTATCGGCGTTTCAGTTGAAGTCGTAAAAAAACATGCCAGGCTATTGTTAGCTGTTGTTAGCACGCCCTGTGTTGTTGTATGAAGAATGTGATTATCACTATGGCAGCATTTTTGTAAATATAAGTCTAACAATACTATGTATACAGCTGATCTAGAGCGACACACCCCAGTCAGAAGTGCAAATAAATTGATTATTACAGGTGCTAAATAACTGTTCACACTGGGGGCATCCATCTTCCATTGTCAACTCGGGGTCGGCGAGATTTCACCGAGTTCCCAGTAGGAAATTTAGACTTCAGGGGACGTTCCAGTTGCAGTTTCCTACTTGGAACCCGGAAATTCCTACTTCTGACTACAACTGGAACACACCAAAAGACGTGACCCAAGCCAAATCATGTGTTTGTTGTGATGCTAATGAATGCATCTCGGATCTTCCACAGAACTCTGCATTGCTTTACAACTTCTTTTTTCAACATCTTACAGGATGCAAAGTGACGAGGTAATGTATCTCTTTCTAGTTACTTTCTAGTAGTGGTAGTTTTTGATGTGTGACAACAAGCAATTTTTGGAAAACTTAGTATTGTAGTTTTGTAGCCGGCTATATATCTCTTCTTACAGCCCAGTGCTCTAAGATGTGTCCGAATAATTTAAATTTGCTCTAGTTTTAATTGTCTTGTTCCCGAAGTTGAGTATCCAGGCCAGTCCAGCCCTGTCCGACCCGACCACAAAGCTGAGGAATAGCATTTATAGATAACCTATTTTGATGCTATAAAACTCATCTTAAAGTGTGTATTTTGATCAGGCATATATCTAAAAGTGAGAATATTTTGAAATTACTTAGAAACTCCTCACAGTCTCTTTAATTTTAGTCTAGTTTCAGTTGATGAAATTACACAACATTTTAGTTGACAAAATCTACATAGTCGACTAAAATATAAAGTGTAAAGGGAAAGGCATTTTTTTATGTGTCCTTGAATTTCTGAAGTCATGTTTAACACTTGGATAAAATGAAACATCTAATAACCCTTTATTGAATGTTAGTAAAGTCTGAATGTCTAAATGAACAGAACATCTCAGTTACAACACCAGAACTGACAACAAACAGGTCTGATTGGATTTAATCTCTGTCAAACATTTTAGTCTTGTTTTTATTTGTTGAGGAAAATGTTTTAGTTTTTGTCCATGTGCTCTTGTTTTTATTTGTTGAGGAAAATGTTTTAGTTTTTGTCCATGTGCTCTTGTTTTTATTTGTTGAGGAAAATGTTTTAGTTTTTGTCCATGTGCTCTTGTTTTTATTAGTTACTGTTTCATTTTCATCAAGTGGAAAAAGGTTGCTGATGAAAACTATGATAAATATAATAAGTCAACAAAATTAACCCTGGTGTCATGCATGCTTTATCGTCACAAACTCCCTCACCTCTCCTTCTGAAGACTGTAGTAGAAGGTCTTTCCTACAGGACACTGTGAAGTCACCCACTCCAGCGTTCACTTCCACTCCTCTGGGGGCCTCCAGGGTCAGGGTCCGAGTTGGCGACTCAAGCCTGAGAAGAAATGACACTACGTTAGTGACACCCACACTGGGTTATATGAGCCAATGCTGGTTTATACACCTGAAGATGACACATTCATGGACTTCATGTTTCTCATAAGAGGAGAAAACATGGCGATCTCCGGAGAACTAAGTACCCACAAAGGCCTCCGGGGCAGAGTGCCTTTATTGGATTTCATGGGAGTTTATGCTCAAAAAAGGACACAAACACAGTCTGGACCTGAAGATTGTTTTAAACATTGTTTTCTCCAAAATAAAGTCATAAAGTTAAAAAAAAAAAAAAAGAAAAACAAAGTTCCTTTAAAAAGAAGTGCCTACCTTCCTGAATGCTTTTTGTCTGAAGCCTTCTATTATGACTCTTTCTTTCCAAACCCTTTGTGTAAAGGCTTCTTATTTGACTCCTTTACACCTAATGGCCCTCTTTAATCAGCTAATGCCCTTTTATTGTGGAACATGTTTCGGTGTGACCACATTACACCAATCCTTGCTTCTTTGCACTGGCTGCCCGTTGATTTTAGAGTTCATTTTAAATTTGTATTGATTGAATGGTCTGGCTCCCCCTTATTTATCTGACCTGTTAAAGCCTCATGTGACTACCAGGGCACTCAGGTCATCGAACCAGTTGCTTCTGGCAGTGCCTCGGACAAGGTAAATGGTAAATGGTAAATGGACTTGAGCTTATATAGCGCTTTTCTAGTCTTGGACTACTCAAAGCTGCTTTACACTGCAGGTCACACCTACCTATTCACACCCATTCGCTCTCACATTCACTCAATCAATCAATCAAACTTTATTTGTATAGCACTTTTCATACAGGACTTTGTAATACAAAGTGCTTTACATGAGAAAAAGATTAAATAAAATAAGTGGAATAAAAAGCAGAAATTGCATAATTGCTTAAAATGAAAACATAGACCCCACAATCCCCCCTCCCCAAACCATAATCAATATACACACTCACTTACTCAATCACACGAAGACATAAAAAGGAAACTCTGACAGAAAACAGAATTAGAGGACTGAGGAAATGCTATCTTGAATTAAAAATGAGGAAACACAGGAGCTAAAACTAAAATAATACTTAAAAATACTTGAAAATACTAGAGGGTAAGATAAATAAATGTGTAAATACATAAATAAATAAAATAATATAACAGTATAGAATAAAAGTTAGATAAATAATATTGTAAAATGAGAAAGTGTAACATCAGGTATATAGTAAAATCAACTAAAGTAGGATAATAAAAGGAAAAGCATTTAACAAAGAATAAAATTAAAAAAAAAATCTGAACTGAAATGTATTATTCAAACAAAATAAAAGGGTTAAAATAAGTTAACATATATCATAAAATAATATTAAATACAATCAGATTAAAGAGTCTTGAGTTTGCCTTTAAAAATATGAACAGTAGGTGCTGCTCTCAGGTCCTCAGGTAGACTGAACCACAGACGGGGGCCGTAATAATAAAAAGAAGCTTCCCCCTGTTTTGACTCACTGATGGTTCAGAGTTTCTATGTTAGTTATCCATCAGTATTTCTAACACATTCATGCCCTTTCATGCCCATTTACACACCACTGATGCAGCAGCGGGAGCAACTTGGGGTTAAGTGTCTTGCCCAAGGACACATCGCAGTGTGTCGCCCGGAGCTGGGCTTGAACCTGCAACCTCCCGATCACTGACAAAGTGCACTATCCAACTGCACCACCAACGCCCCAAGGCTCTCCACTCGTGGGGACCGAGCCTTCGCGGTGGCGGAACCAAAGCTGTGGAACAGCCTACATATCCAGGTTAGAGCTGCACAGTCAACTGAGCACTTTAAACACTACTAAAAACACATCTCTATTCTTTGGTGTTCAATCCCAGCTGAACAAGTAATCTTGGTATTTATCTCTTTTGTATCTTTTATCCCTTATATTTTATTCCCTATCCTCTCTTTTACTCTCCTTTAATTGTTTTTATACTTATTTTATTTTATTTCTGTTTTATGCATGTTTAATGTTTGGCTAATTTTAATTCTTTTTACTTTTTATTATCATGACTGTTTCATTATCATTACTGGGTTTTTAATATAAAGTGTATTTTGTACCCCTGTACAGCACTTTGGTCAACGAGGTTGTTTTTAAATGTGCTCGACAAATAAACTTCGACTTGACTTTTAACTCAATTTTTCATGTTTATCTAAATCCTTTCCAACTCATTTTTCTACCTTTTGTCTGATGCCTTTTTTTCTGACTTCTTTTTATTTGATGCCCCTCCATCCAACTCTTTGTTGTAAGATGTCCGCCTTTCTGACTCCTTTTGGTCGGATGTCTTTCTTTCCTATTTTGTTTTGTTTTGCGTCTGTCTATTGAACTCCCCTGTGTTGTGCAGTAACTCATTTTTTCAGTCTACCATTTGAATGATGTCTTTTTGTCTAACCCTATAAAGCCAATTGTATCATATTTGATACATACTTTCATAATACCTCTATTTACTCAATATGATCAACAAATTACAAAAAAAAATCTGAATATAATCAGATAAATGATAAAAATGTCCTCAAATGGATTATCAGTTGCCAAAAACACCAAATGTATCAAATGAGATATGAAAAATCTATAAGTTGAATTTTATGGACATTTTGATTTTTGTGGGATTTTAGCAGAAAGTGAAATAAAAATTTAATCTCCTAAAAATTAGAATTTTCTGGCTATAATCTACGGTCTTGGCCTTAAAGGGCTAATGTTTTCCCTTCTGTCTTTTTTGTCCAACCCCTTTAAATTAGCCCGTCTGTCCAACTCTTTGTTGTATGATTCCTTTTAGCCCATTGTCCTCTGATCCGACTCTGTTTACTTGATGCCCTTCTATCTTACATTTTTTGCCTAATGGCCTCCTTTCTGACTCAGTATTTCCATCTATTTTTTTTCTGATACCTTTTAACCGACTTCTTTACATCTGGTGCCATCCTCTGACTCTTTTGTCTGACTCTTTTTCATCTAATGCCCTTCTGTCTCACACATTATCTTTTGATTTCTTTCCATCTAATGTTCCTTTCTGAATCCTCTTTTGTCTGATGCCTTCCTTCACTCTAAAAAGAAAAGTTTAGCCTCAACAAACAAAAAAAAATCAACGCAACAGTTTCCATTAGTCTTTTGAAATTGCGTTGAATGTAACAAACAATATTACATTGGACAAATTGGCTTTTCCTCTTCAGTAAAAGCTCATTTTAAGTACTGCTTACTGAACGAGAAAAGCACTCGCCACAGTCCTCACCCATATTGTGATTTTCACCATAAATATTAGTCCTAATGTTATTTCATCGAAATATTTAGATTCCTTGACCATGAAAACATACCATTAGCAACTGGATTCATAATGATATCTATTTTAGTTCAGTAGTTATTCATGAAAATTACATTTTTCATCATGGCGGCCAGATGCTGATCCGGATCAACACCAAAATTGAATCAGTTCTTTCTTTTCCCATGTGAACATTTCCTGAAAATTTCATTAAAATTCATCCATAACTTTTGAGTTATTTTGTTCACAGACAGACAGACGGACAGACAGACGGACAGACAGACAGACAAACAAACTCTTCCGAAAACATAACATCCTCGGCGGAGGTAATAATTGTTATAATAAGGACAAGTTTTTAAGTTGGTAACTCAAAAAAGTATAAGTAAACTGACTTTACCATAGTATTTAAAGTAGTTTTTTTTTTTTTTTTTGTCCAGTTAATTATGCTAACAATGCACCCAACTTTTTAAGTAGCAGTAATTCAAATATATACATATATATACTTTTTCTTCATTTCTCTCTTTAAGTTAAATCATTTGTTCATCTTTTCCTTTACATTGCTATCAACACTTACATAATACTTAAAGGGAAATTAGAGTAATTTGAGCAGTCACACAGTTAAGCAAGCTAAATCTTAACCCTATAAAGCCAATTGTATCATATTTGATGCATACTTTTATAATACCTCTTTCTACTCAATATGATCAACAAATTACAAAAAAAAAAAAAAAACATTTGAATACAATCAGAAAAATGATAAAAATGTCCTCAAATGGATTATCAGTTGCCAAAAACACCTAATGTATCAAATGAGATATGAAAAATCTATATGTAGAATTTTATGGACATTTTGATTTTTATGGATTTTAGCAGCAAGTAAAACAAACATTTCAGCTCCAAAAAATTAGAATTTTCTGGCTATAATCTACGGTCTTGGGCCTTAAAGGGTTAATTATCTCAATGAAAGTCACTTCTAATTAATTTAAGCCCATTATATCAGTAGAGCAATTAGAAATACATTTTACCCACCATGAAATGTCGCTTTAACCTCCTGCATGGTCTGATTCAGTTGTTAGGGTAACAGATGTAACTTAAAATGGAAAAGTAAATGTTGAGAAAAATTAAGTAATCAAGCTAAGTTTGTGAAGTTTTGGCAACTCGAATTTTGTGTTAAGCTTACCAACAACGAAATTTGAGTGTATATGACATGCTAAATTAAGTTTATTTAATTACCAAAATTATTATTTGATCACAACTTAAAAAATAAACTTAGCAACCTAGAAAGTTTATCTAAATCATTTAATTACATTTTTTAAATTGCATTTATGTATTAAATCAAGTGGAGTCTACATATACTCTGAATTACTTTTTAGGGTGTTTCTGACCTCATTTTATCGATCTAACTAAAATCTGTTGTACAAAAGCTTCCTTTCTGATTTGTTTTTTTTTTTAAATCTACCTTTTGATGCTTTGACTCCTTTTTGTCTGACGTCTTCCTTTCTGAGTCCTTTTAGTCATAAACTTTTCTTTTTAATTCCACTTTATCTCATGCCTGTTTAAGTCAATGATGTCGTGCTATGACTTCCATTATGACGTATTATTTTCCGTCTGGTCAGACAAAAACATAACCTGACAAGCCAGATGGACAGCTCCATATATCTGCAACAGAAATATTTCACTAGTCCATCTGGGTAGGAGCCCTTTGAATTTGTTTTCAGGGGCAGAACGTTCAAAAAAAACCACAAGCTTGTGATTGGGCAGATTTTGCCAAGTTTCACTAGGTAGCCATGAGGACAATTGGCTAATCGGCATGTCCGTTCTCAACTTCCGGTTGTCGTCACGTTCCCATTCTGCAGCTCCCGCCTCTCTTCCCTGACTGGGCTGTTAAGAGTTCAGCCGAGTGAATTTGTTGGACAATGGAGGCTGGCAAGACGGACCTGCAGGATTTCAGAATCAGGCAGGTCTGTCTGCTCTGCAAGGCTGACAAAAACAAGCTGGTAACTTCCAACTTGTTTTTGTCTTACTTTTTTTTAATTATTGCCTCTATCAAACGTCGAAATCTAATTCATTTCCGTCTGCACCTTCTTCTCTGTGCACTTTTGTAGTCTGACGCCTTCTTTCTGATTCTTTTTTTTTATCCTTTTTGCCTTCCTCCTTTTTATGCTCATCTTTTTCTACCTGAAGTTTTCCACTTGACTCCTTTTGTCCAAATGTTGATTTTTTACCCCTTTCTGAAATTTGTTTTTCTGAGCTTTTTCCATATAATGCTCCTCCACAAGGTTTGACTCTTCTTAGAGGTTCTTTTCTGAGGCTAAGTGTTTTTTTCCATCTGAGTTGAAGATGTCCTGTTGTGTAATTCCTGTATAAAGAAGAGGGATTAAAGTTTGGGGTGCCTTGGTTCCACTAATAAAAGGTCTGAAATTGCCTGTGATATACTGTGAGACATCAGAATAGTTTCCTTTACCCTCGTTTGTACGGTAAATTGGGACAGCCTCGTCTAATATAACTCTCCATTTTGAAGAAGTTTGCAGCACATTGTAAGTCATTTAGTCTGACATGCTTGGATGCACAGCCATTTTCATTAAACAGGGGGAAAAAACAAGTGGAATAAAATGTCCTCACGCTAATGCAAGGCAGCCTGAGTTAAGCATTTTCTTAAATCAAGTGACATTATCTTGTCACAGGTAATATGCTCTACTTAATGAAAGAACGGTCTAATGAAGACCAAGTCCTCATGAATCTGCATTTAAAATTAATGGAATTAACCCATCAAATGAGTAAAATTTGCTTTTTCTGCAACAAAGACCTTTTTATGCCTCTGCACCGAGCACAGCTGAGAATTGAAGCATTGTGTTTTGGCCTGTCCTTCTGATCTGGTCATGGCTTTGTGATCTCTCAAAAGTCTGTCAGGAGTTTTCTGTTAAAGTTTCACCACATGACTACCCAGTTTCATGGATGCACTGGTGTAAGACCATCGAGTCTTATGTTGATCTTTAGATGAAAAATGCTTCAAGAGATTTATTTTAAACTTTCCAGACGCATTCAGTATAACAAAAGTATAAACCAACTCCCTTTTGCAGATCATTACCAAGGTCACAGACAGTTTTCTGGTCATCATTTGTTTCGGAAAGCCACATCTAAGGTCCCATCCACACAAGACAAACCAAGGTCTAAACGCATACGTTTTCTGCCAAATCTGTGTATCATCCATACGAAGACGGCGTTTTGGGGGTCTGTAAACGATCATTTTTGAAACCAGGTTCCAGAGTGAAAAGACTGTGAAATGCCGTATACGCAGCTCCATTATTACTGGCTCTCCGCAAGTTTTCAGGTACACTTACGTCATAGTTTCATATTTTCATTGACACGCATGTTACACGTGGCAACGACAACAACAATGGCGGCGTACGTGAAGCATATGTGGTGATGAAGCTAGTGACCCTACTCAGTGGTGTAAAAAGTCCTTGAAACCCATACTTGAGTAAAAGTAAAGATATCTTATATAAAATATACTCAACTAAAAGTGAAAGTCACTCATTAAAAAATCACTTAAGTAAAAGTCTTAAAGTAGCTACTATTAAATGTACTTAAGTATTAAAAGTAAAAGTACAAACAAAGAGAACAGGTACAAATACTTGTTGCTCTCCCAAGCTTTATTGTTTAACTCTTCCTCCCTCCCTCAGCTCCCTTCACCTCTTACTCCTTCTCTCCATTCCTCCCTTACGTAAAGTCCACAAACTTGCGGTTCATCTTTAGCAGAAGTTGATTTTCAAAACTGCATGAGTTCAGTCGTGCTCTTCGGGGGCTGAATACAAGTCCTGCAATGCTGAACAGTCGTTCACAGGCTGCAGAGGCAGGCAGAGGTGTGTTCAGCTTCGCTCAAGAGCACAAACAGTCTATACGATCCTCTTCAAAATAAAATGTGAAAATAAGTGTAATTCATATTCACATTTTATTATGTAGCGAGTAACGAAGTTGACAATTTAAATGTAACGAAGTAAAAGTATCATTTTTTAATTTCTAATGTAGTGAAGTAAAAGTAAAAGTTGCAAAAAACATATAAACTCAAGTAAAGTATAGATACTCCCAAGACATACTTAAGTACTGTAACTAAGTACTATTACTTCGTTCCTTTACACCACTGACCCTACTATCACTGTTGCAGCAAAATCTCCCTCTTCTCAATCACCACCGAGTTGAACAAACAATTATCGAGGACACATTACGTTGGTCTCTGTTTACACTCTCTGTTTACATTTTTTCCCGCAAGTGCGCATGCCCACTGTTTTTTTGTCTGTTTCCGCTTTTTTCTGTCATATTGTTACAGCGCCCCTAGAGGTCTGGCAGACTGCGTATCCAGTGCATTAATGTAGACGCACACATTTTCTGAGACGCCTTCATCTTTATGACGATCGTTTTTGAAACTGTTAAGCGTTTTGTCTTTGTGTGGATGGGGCCTAAAGAAAGCTTTAAGAGAATTCATCCCGACTCTGCTCTTTGTCTTCCAGATGATACGGCACTAATCTTTGAATATATCTGAGCCCCTGCACCCTGTCCACCTCACTGCAAGACAGACATTGAACTTTTCCATCAGACAAACAGAAGCAAAAGCACAAAGGAAGCTGTGAAACCCTTTCCTGAAACCACACCAAAGGGCCAAATATCCTGCTAAAAAATACAGTCAAACAAGATTTTAACTCTTAAAGACGTGAAACTGACTTTGATGTCTCCTCCACTGTGAAACTTCTGAGAAACAACCAGGTAAGGTTGAAGATTTGTTGTAGCTGAATAGTAATTCAGCTGCTTTGCACATAACCGGCACAGCTCAGTCTTTGCTTTTAGTTTTAGCATCAACAGTGTTAAACAAAAAATGCTTCCACAAAGCACTCCACAGAGGGTTTTGCTGCTTGTACTCCATTTTCTTTTAATGTACTTCACTCTCACCAGGTTCAAATGGTAAATGGACTTGAGCTTATATAGTGCATTTCGAGTGTTTTGACCACTCAAAGCTGCTTTACACCACAGGTCACACTTACCCATTCACACCCATTCACTCTCACATTCACTCACTGATGGTTCAGAGTCTCTATGTTAGTTATCCATCAGTATCTCTAACACATTCACGCCCTTTCATGCCCATTTACACACCACTGATGCAGCAGTGGGAGCAACTTGGGGTTAAGTGTTGCTCAATGAGATACTGCCATGTGTTGCATGGAGCTGGGCTTGAACCTGCAACATCCCGATCACTGACCAAGCGCACTATCCAACTGTTCGACCGACGCCCCAAATGAATCCTCAAGTATCAAATTAAGGGACAGCTAATGTTCCCTGACTCTCAAGGCTCTACTCTGACAGCATTGTGCACTTGTCGAAGGAGTGTGGTGCAGTTTAGCTTGGGGTGTCTTGATATATAATGCTGCGTTCACACCGCAAGCGACCCAGCGACAAAAGTCGCGTCGCCCACTGACGTAGCGTCGCGCGTCCATAAATACCTCATTTTGGTCGTTGCTGTCGTCCGTCGCTCATTGTTGTCACGTCCGCTCGGGTTTCACCACGATCATATCATATCATATTATATTTACATAATAGGATGTATAAGCAGACATTATTCCAGCTGTATCATTTTCACTCACTTATCAAACAAAAAACACTGCAGCTGATGCTCTGCAGCCGCATCATCTGTGAGTTTACCGCAGTCCGTCTAGGCGGAACTAATGTCCTCACTGAGATTAGTTCCGCCTAGACGGAACTCATCCGCCCTGTAGTCCGGATGAAAAACTGTCTGTCTCGGGTACCGTCAAACATACACACACCGCTGATTGGCTGTTGCCACACAGCCACACACGACATCGTCTGAATAGATTAACTTTTTTTTACTTTGACATCGCGCAACGAGCTATGTGGTAGTGTGACAAGTGGCTGTCGCCTCGTGGGAGGGTTAACCCCGCCCCATCGCGGCTGTACATTGACTTTGCATGGAGAGTGATCGCCGAGGTAGTACAAGTAGCGTGCGAACGCAGCATAAGGGTGATCAGCAGCACCTGGCCTGCCAGTTATGATTTCTAGCTTTCATGGCGGGTCCTTGCAATGGTCTGAAAAATTACTTTTCTATCTGTAGTTACTCATTTATCTTAACAAAGAAAACCATGACAATAAGTAACAGATGAACGTAAATGCCTCGGGTACAGCATCAGCTGAAACCTCCTGCAGCCACTTGGGTCCAAGTCTCCACACCAGAGTGACGTCACTGAGCAAAATACAGACTGCAGATCAAGGGTGATTTTTTTTTTTTAAAGTTACAAGTCCGACCAGCGCTCATCTGAGTCACCAAAGTGCTCCTGTGGTGAAGGAGTTTGAAGGCAGATGTGTCTTCAGGGCAAAAAAACCCAAAAAAACAATATTTTTTATCATCTGTCTTTTGTGTCTGAGTTAATGTGAGAGGGGATCAAACAGGAGCAGACTACACTGACTGATGCTGTCTCATATTAACACACTGTAGTGTGCAGTGAGTGCACTTGAATGTGCTGGACAGCAGTGGATCATTAGCGATCTTTTAATTATGAAAAGCTTAGGAACACATCTGTGAGAACTTTCAATGTGAAAGTGTTTTCTGATTCGGACGAGGTACTGAAAGCATGAGTCTCCCTCAATATTCCAATAAATGATAAAAACATTTGACTTTCCACAGAAGGTTGACATGGTGGAGCAGTAGTTAGTGCACGTGTCTCACAGCAAGATGGTTGCTGGTTCGAACTTCATGTCAATCAGTGCCTTTCTGGCATTCGTATGTTATCCCTGTACATTTGTGGGATCTCTCTAGGCACTCTGGCTTCCTAGCCTTGCAGAGCAGACAGACCTGTCTGATTCTGAAATCCTGAAGGTCCGTCTTGCCAGCCTCCATTGTCCAATGAATTCATTCGGCTGAATTCTTAACGGCCCAATCAGGGAAGAGAGGCGAGAGCTGCAGAATGCAGACGTGACGACAACCGGAAGTTGAAAACGGACATGCCAATTAACCTATTGTCCTCATGGCTACTCAGTGAAACTTGGAAATCTGCCCTCCTCAGAAGTTTACTTGTAGGAATTGTCTTTGACGAGGTTCATGTCATATATAAGCGTTAAATGAATCATCTGTATGGGATAATTTAGTGTACGACGATAGTATAAGGCTGTTAGCTGTTAGCCGCTAAGTAAGCAGCTAACGGTTGACGTCATTACCTGTGGTTAGCTGTTAGCGGCTGTTAGCAGCTAAGTTCGTGGCTAACGGTGAACGGTCATTGACTGTTGTTAGCTGTTAGTGACTAAGTTAGCCGCTATGGCTAATGTCCATGAACTGTTTTTAACAGTTGTTCGCCATTAGCCGCTACATTAGCCGCTATGCATGCTTCATTAGGAGGCAACCCTGCTTGATGTAGATTGGTCTGTGATGAATGTCACGAACCAAACGATTGTACAATCACAAGCTTGTGTTTTTTTTGAACGTTTGAACTGCCCCTGAAAACAAATTTAAAGGGCTGCTACTCAGATGGACTAGTGAAATATTTCTGTGGCAGATATACGGAGCTGTCCATCTGGCTTGTCAGGTTACTGGCTTCCTTCCACAGATCAAAACACGTTCATGAGGTTAACTGGCGACTCTAACTTGCTTTAAGATATGCAGGTGAGCCTCTATGTGGCTCTGTGATTGGCTGGCAGCCAGCCAAGGGTGTGCCCTGCTTCCTGTCCAATGTCAGCTGGGATCCGCACCAGCCTGCTGAGCCCATGAAAGGGACAGTGTAGATTATGGATGGAGGGACGCACATTCTGAGTCCTGGAGGCTGATTTTTCCACCTGAGATATAAAATTAAAGGTGTTGGTGCAAGTTTGTCAGATGATTTGTGTTCTTTTGGTCTGTTTTTCTGTGCGTAATGGAGAAAGGAAGTGCTGATTGCTCCAGTGCTCTCTCACTTTCTCTCCCTTTTATTCATGCCATGCTTCTAAAGGCAAGATCACCTAAAAGCTTTTTTTTTAGGAAAACAAAGGTAGCACATTATTAATAATCATCTCTATATAATAACTGTCTGCAAGTATATATGTGTATAGGTGTATATACATTGCTCTACAGATAATGATGATGGGTTAGTCAGAATTTGTCCTCAGGAATTCTTTTGTATTTGCTTCAGTTCTTTTTTGGATTTTTTTTTTCAGTCCTATTTCTTTTCAGTTCTTTTTTGGATTATTAATTACTCATTGGTTGTTGAGATTGTGTTGTTTGACTTTTTGTTTTGCCCTGGTATAAATGTTGTACAGTAAGAAGGTTAGGCACATATAAGCTAAGTAGCTTCAGCCCAAACCTTTTCGGTCAACCTGGTTTTCAGTGGTGTCGCTTTGGTTGGTATACTTTTAAATATGATAGAAATAAACGAAACGAAACGAAACCTCTGATGACGTTCTCGCCTGCATTCTATGGGACATGGGTCAAAGTTTAGTGGATGTTCTTTGCCTGTTTTTTGGACCCAGTATCTCCTAATACCTTTCCGGGATTGTCTCTACATTTTGCACTCATGTCCACTTTGACTCAAGGATGAAGTAGTATGATTTTAGTATGATAAATTGTAATGTCCTTGGGCGTCATGATCACGGCTTTCTTGTAAACGCTGCATGTATAAAAGCATCAGTAACAGAAGTATCTTCTGAAGTGTGGGTTCATTACACAGACAGCCACAGCCAAGAGAGCTTTTTCTCTTGGCTAATGTCGACTTCTTCAGACTGCGACCCTGAAAAGTGGGATTATTTCTCTCCAAAGGGGCTGGGAGGAGAATATACATTTCCTCTGTCCTGGGGCCTGGAGTGAGAGGCAGGACATTAACAGAGAAGCTTGGTACAATAACTCTCAGCCAAAGTGCCTTTAGCAGAGGCATTAATGCTTGTTTTTATGCCTCTGTGTTGTTTGGCTGCAGACTGGACCCACGTCATGAGCTCAGTTAATCTACCCTTTGGCTCGAATGCTTTATCCCTTTAACCTCTCAGTAGGGATTGGGAAACCAACCATCTGAAGTGCCCTTGAGCAAAGTTAGTCTGGAAAAGTGCCCTTCGAACAAAAACCCTTTTTTGTACCATTTGATCTTTGTTGTGAGTGTGTGGTGAATTTGTTATACTCCCACTTCATAAATTGTAGCTCTGCCTGCTTTGCCGAATTTCATCTCACTTCCCAGCATGCCCTTGAGCGAGGCACTGTGCTTATCTAACCACACCAAGCTGTTTAATCATCTCATTTTTTTCAACTTTGAGTTCTGGACTTTGCAACTGACCCTTCACAGTCCATTGAAATAAAAAAAAAAAAAAAACACTGACCATGATCAGAGCGCAGTTGAACCTCACTTTGTGACTAATCCAAAACCACTTACTAATCCCTCCTGCCAAACCACTGGTTATCAAACTAATGTCACTTCCACACCTGAAGGTCAGGAGACTCCGCTCTGCTTGGGGGTGAACTTGTGATATTGTTTCTTTTTTTTTTTTGTCAGGTGGATCAAAGTCCGCTTAATGCCTGCCACACGTTGGGACCACAGTTGGGCCATGAAACAAAGACATAATCTGGACACAGGCCAAAATTTGGTTGCCAGTGCAGCTACTTGTGAGCCCTGTACTTGAAAGGAGCAGAGATGGAGACTCGAGTTAAAGACTCGTACTCGAGTCGCATTTTTGGAGACTCATGACTTGACTCGGACTTGACCCTGAAAGACTCGAGAATTGACTCGACTTGAGATCAAAGACTTGTGGGCAATCTCTTTTTTCTGGTGGGTTTTCTGAGTGTGCTGGGAACCCTTGTTCCACTTCTCTCCCTTGCCTCACCTCACGTCCCTCTCTCCTTGCGGCCGCTTCCAAACCTTCTAAATTCACTGTTGTTAAGAAAGCACCAGACAGGAAGTCACCGTGTGGAGTATACGGAAGTTTCAAAATAAAATACAATGCACGGACTCTCAAACGTAAATTTCCTCAATTCTTTGTCATTACGTCAAAACCAGAGGCACGAGCATCAGGTCAGCAGTCGGTCAGAGGGTCCAGAGGCAACACGACACCATGGACGAAGAAAAGTGAATCGTAGAGGTACAGAAATATATAACACTGTGTACATGACACCAAACATCTTTTCTACAAGGATATAGACAGATAGAAGTTGAAAACAGCTGTGTGGCTGGGAACAGCAAAGGAACCTTAGAGAAGTGAGGTGAGGTGTTGTTTATTTCTTTTCTCAGTCTATAACATGTTTTATGAGAGTGTGACATCGCTATTCTCATCAGAGCCTGTGGCTCTCCAGGATCAGCCCTACCCCTACATGGCTGCACACCGCGGCGCTGCTCGACGCGGCACCTTCAGTGGGGTTTGTCTATCGGAGCAAGAACACTGCCCTCTGCTGCGCTGCGCAATGTGGCGCCGCACTTTCGTGGAATTTGGGCTTCCGTCCCATCCACATATCAGTCATCAGTCATCATGACAAGCACAAATGAAGCAGCTGTTGCAGAAACTCCACCGCCAGTTTTGCTACCCTTTATATTGACCTACTGCTACACAAACTTCCAACAGCACAGCTAGTACTACTTACTACTTTATACTATTTATTTTATTGTATATTTAAATGCCGTATAGTTCTTTTTGATTGCTCATGGCAAGTTTGTTTTGCACGCGACCACAGCATGCATGTGCACTGTAAAAACTTTTTCAGAAAGAAAAAATAGTCTGAATACAAATTTGGGTACACTGTATTTTTGCCAGAGGCTACATCATATTTATATATATATATGTATGTGTGTGTGTGTGTGTGTGTGTGAGAAGACTCGTGACTCGACTCGGACTCTAGATCAAAGACTCATGACTAGACAAGTCCTGCCCCTCAAAGACTCGAGAATTGACTCAGCTCGAGGTCAAAGACTCGTGACTCGACTCGGACTCTAAATCAGAGACTCGTGGGCATCTCTGGAAAGGAGGCATCTTAGGACACTACCTGATATAGAGCAATACATGGTGCCATGGAAAGACCCTCTTCATGTTTTTTATCATAATTATCAAAATATTAGTTATCATTTGTTTGTTTGTCTTGTAATAAAAGGTAGTTGAAGAACACTTTTGGTCACATTTTTATTAACAGAATCAACCAGATATATAAGTCATCATGCTTTAAATTTGCATGTGCAGTGTGAATAGAGGAACTCAGAGACTGAGGGAGCTCGCTGGTCTGGTAAACAGCAGCGATGTGAGGATGTTCTGCCGGTTTGACAGCTGAGGCAATTACAGTGAGGCTGCTGCAGGCTTAAAGCCGCTCCGACGAGGAATCACAAACACATGCACACACCGACTATCACTGCCCGTCTCTCTCTGCTCTGTCTCCATCCCTGCACAGAAACCTATGTTTGCTTTCACCTCTGCTTTAACTCACCTGTCTGTGTCCTTCAAAACACACTTATTTCTCCTTTAACACACGCTTTGCTCATTTTTAACCGTCAATCAGGAGGATGGACTTGTTTTGAGGAGGAAAACTCTCCTTACTATAAATTTAACCATTTTTATTAATCATTTTATATTCACTTTGTTTTCCATGTGAGCTGAAGGCCAAATAAACCCTGAACGGCTCCTGTATGAGGCATTACGCTGAGTACGATCAGGATGAATGGCTTTCATAATAAATTTGCCATCAGCATCGATTAACAGTTAAAAAATGGGTCTGCGGCTTCATACGAGCTTCGACATGATTAAGTCCTCATAATTTATGTGTTTGAGTACAGTCTGGAGGCTTCTCTTTACGCTGTGTGTTTTATTACTGCTTTACAAATGATGATGCTTTAATTTATGACTGCTCTCTTTCATTATGTACTTAAGTGGTGGTAATCATGCCGAGTTCAAGAACTATTCATGGATTTGTGTTCAAGGCTGTTTAAATAGAAAGAAAATATTTTTTGCACATCAGCGTTATCTCCTGTTTGATTTGATGAGAAACAATTAACGAGAAAGACACTGTGACACAATATAAAATTTGGGTTTAAGAACTTGTTGATAGCAGAGGGGCTAAGTCACAATTCAAAGGGCTTTGTTGGCATGAATGTGTGGTGCTATTACCAAAGCATGTCGTTAATACAAAGGTGCATTTTAAATAAAAGGGAAGATCAAATAATGTAATTCAGTTTTTTGATACACCAGGATGGTGAGGTTCAGACACATCATCAGTGGTCGATCCAGGGTCCTCAGGTGTTTCAGGTCTTGGATCAGCAGTGTTGGTAATAACGGCGGTAGAGTATAAGGGCGTTAGAGTATAAGGGCCTTACTAACGGTGTTTTTTTTTCAGTAACTGGTAATCTAATTAATTACTTTTTCATGCCCTTACAACGCCATTACCATTACTAACAGTGAAATGTGGCGTGTTACTTTGCACCGATGTCAAGCAGCTGTTATCCGACCTGCCTCACCCCCAAATTCCACGACACACGGAACTGCCGTGCCATGGTCTTGCCCTGACAGACAAAACCCACTGAAAGGGCGCACCGAGCAGCACCGGGGCGTGCAGCCACGTAGGGGGAGGGCTGATCCCCGGGGAGCCACAGGCTCTCATGAGACTAGCGATGTCACATGCTTATAAAGCATTTTATGGACTGAGAAAAGGAATAAACAACACCTCACTTCGCTTTTCTATGGTCCCTTTGCTGGTTTCAATCACACAGCTTCGCGATTTATTCAACTTCTATCTACCTATATCCTTCTAGAAAAGATGTTATATATTTCTGTGCCTCTACGATTCACTTTTCTTTGTCCATGGTGTCGTGTTGCCTCTGGACCCTCTGACCGACTGCTGACCTGATGCTCGTGCCTCTGGCTTTTACAAAATGACAAAGAATTGAGGAAATTTATGTTCGAGAGTCCGTGCATTCTGTTTTATTTTGAAACTTCCGGATACTCCACACGGTGACTTCCTGTCTGGTGCTATCTTCACGACAGTGAATTTACGAGGTTTGGAAGCGGCCGCTGCACAAAATAGACCTGAAGCGAATCTCCAGTGCCTTGGCGCATGACAGCGCTTCACCAATGCAGCACTGCGCAGGGCCCTTGAAACATCCAGCAGAGCACTTCGCTCCCATTCTAGTCTATCAGGCAAATTCCACTGCACGTGCTGTTGGAGAAATGATGATGTCAGAGCTACTGCAGCAGGTAACAACAAGGCAGGACACAGAGACAGAGACACACAGTTCAAGTAGAAAAGCTTTTTCAAAAAAAGCTAACGCATCAATTACTTTACCTGGTGACTAATTATATTTATGAAAGTGTAATTCTGTTAGTAATTCAGTTACTTTTTGGGGAAAGTAACTAGTAACTACTAATTACTTTTTTAAAGTAATGTGCCCAACACTGTGGATCAGGCAGTCTCCCTGCACACTCTGATGGTTTTGGTGGCTTTCCTCTTTTGCAGCCCCTCAGAAGCCAGAGTATCCGGTGAAGAGACTGCACAGAAAACCCCTGCAGCCCACCTCTGTTGGCTCAGACCCTCTAGCCACTCTCTCTTCAAGCCTTCACCAGCTCAACGTAATCATTTTTCTCCTCCGTCCGGCCTTCATTTTGAACTATGAGTTCAAGAAGCATTACCTGCTTTGCTGTGTCAGATGTTTGGACCATATCTGGCCTGAGTGACGTCCTTGCTATAGGCTCTGGACACTTCAGTTGCAGATCCTGAGTCGAGGCTAGCAGCCCAGTTGAGCCTTTGCACTCTGAGATTTCTCTCCTGCTGTGACAAAGGCGATGTTGTGCCATGCTGCAGCTGATGTCAGCACTGCTGGATTCCCGTGTAGATGGTGTCAGCAGCCTCCTACTGCCTTCAGCACCTGGTCATGGTGTCAGGTGTACTCCCTCTCTATCAGAGCTTAGAGGCAACAGCTCAGGATGATCTTTAGGGACTCAATGCAGGATGGACAGGCTTAGGGGTACATTGAACACCTACTGGATCAGGAACTTGAGTCTGCCTGGTTCTGACTTCCATAGGTGATCTCTGAGGCAGATGCATGGTCTGTTTTGTCCAGGCACTTTGCTGGGCCATGACCACACTACTGCAGTGTTCCTCTTCAACCTGAGCACCTTCAACCTTGGTAGTTTTAGGATAAAGATGGTTGCAAAACACTTTGATACATTTGGCAGCAGTAATCTCACAGTTCTGCATGTGTCCTAGTAAATATTGGACTTCCTGAGTATCAGTTGTTATTCAAACTCTGTGTTATTTGGAGATTGTATTTCCCTCTCACAGCCTAATATTTATGGCAGGATGTGAGAAGGTGGAGCTCTGTATTGCTGTGGGGCAGAGTCTGTCCTCATCTGGGAGCCAGCTCTTTTGTGACGACCCGTCTCTGGAGCTAACATGTGGTGTCATATCATATTATAAAATCAATCATACTGACGCTAGTGGCATTGACTTTCATTTATCAGCCATGTGTAGGACTGACACGAAGGCAATTAGGACCCAGTTGTGAGACAGACTCTGCAGTTCACAATAACCAGTTTTAGTTAACAGTCACAGGAACAGTTCAGTAGTGAGCGGAGATTGAACCCGCGAACCTTGGAACACAGGGCTGAGATGCAGACCGCTCGTCTACGCAGGAGCCTCACACGCAGATTGCAACTCAGAGTCTTTGAGGAAGAGCAGGATTGGACTCACTCTGTCTTTCCACTCAGGAGACGGTTTAGATTGCCAGGAATCAGGCTGCCACCACTGAATCAGGCACACAGACGGGTACTCGGCGCCACACACAGGCAGGAGGGTCAGATACCGGAAAACAGATGGGCTCCACAGATCAGGATACACGAACAGGTACGGCGTCAGGAACAAAGGGCAAGGTTGGCAACCCGGGATCAGGTAGGCAGGTAGGTGTAGGACAGAAACGGGTCGGTACCTTGTAGTCAAGCCGAGGATCAGACAATACAGGCAGAAACAGGAACAGAACAGGTCGGCAACGGTTGATCAGTCCGGTCAGCAGGTCTGGAGGTCTTGGCATGAGAGCGAAGACAGTCTGACGCAGAGTCAGTCTGGAGCTGGGGTTTAAATAGGTGGCTTGATTGCAGCAGATGAGTTGCAGGTGTGAACAGGAGCGCAGGTGAAAGGAGTTGAGCCGATTAGGCTGAGGCTGGAGTGTGGCAGGCCGAGACTGAGACTGAGACTGTGACAAGGACCATAAAGTGGGCAAACAGTGAACTCTCCTGTGGAAATATCAAAACACCAGTCACCCAGGACGCATAGATTCAAAAGGATGAGAGCTGAACACTGATTGGTTTGTTAGGCCCAAAACATACTTATGTAAAATCAAGGCACATAATTCGTCTTCCTTGAGTTCTGTGCCTGACTTTGTTACCAAGAATTTGCATTGTCAAAATGTCAAAATACTGACTGACATATCAAGAATTGCTGTGCACTTCACACAATTTGCTGTCAAAACATAGCCAATGGGCTCAGTACCACATTTTCTTGAGCAGAATCACACACATAGAGTGTGTCTGCCCAGGCCTCTGTGTGATTGTGATTTTTCACGCTGCTGATAACAGCCGTTATCTTTGCAATTCATTATTGTTACAAAAACTGTCCTCCCTCCCTCTCTGCTTTATATTCCAACAGTATTCCTCCTTCTCTCTGTTTTTCTTTCTCCATCTCTCTCACCAGCAAACCCTCCTCACCGCCCTCCTCTCTTTATTTCCCTCTCATAGATCTATTTTGACCTTCAGATGCGACAAGGCCGTTTTATACAGCGTCCATATTTGTCCAAGCTGACAAGATAAGCAGGACAGAAATACATCAATATGAAGTGGGTTTTATCTTAATTCGTTTCTGGGGAGAATACAGACAAAAGGGGAGGGAGATCTAAGATATACAGAATGAAAGATGGAGAACAAGAGGGTCACTTAGGCCGATTCCAAGAAATACAATATCTAAGAATCCTCTAATGAGTTTGTGTCAGCTGGAAATATGAATAGAGGTCCTCTAAGTATATTACATATTTTGACTGATAATGTTTTTAGCTTTGCCAAACTTTTCTTTCACTTTGGCTGGCTTCATTAAAGTATTCCAGTAAACATGCACAGCTGTAGGAACCCAAAACTGGAGGCTTAAAGGTGCTATGAGCAGAATCTATTTCTCAAGACATCAAGGCTCTGCTACCCATGAGCACGCGCGGTGACAACAAGCAATTTTTGGAAAACTTAGCTAAGTGGTCGGACAGCCGGCTACAAAACTACGATACTAAGGAATAACATTTATAGATAACCTATTTTGATGCTATAAAACTCATCTTAAAGTGTGTATTTCGATCAGATAATATATCTAAAAGTGAGACTTTTTTGTAATTACTTAAAACTCCTCGTAACCTCTTTAAACAACTTAAAAATGAATTGATCTTGGTTGCTGGTGTAAGCAACCGAGCAAACCTGTATATTTATTTCTGCCAGCCCAGGTTCAAACCCAGCCTGTGGTCAGTTTGCAGACTGTCCTCCCCTTCACTGTCTTGGCCCCATTCACAAACCTACCCTGCAAAATGCCCCAAAATAATCTTTAAAAATAAATAAATAAATCATTGATCACATTGGCATCATTTCTGTCTGCAACATCATGGCATTAACCCAAGACTTAATGATGAAGAATATTATTTGTACTTTAAAGCCCATTTGGTCGAGTTTCTTTTCTGTTTGAAAGTGCTGGGACAAAAGATTATGTGTCTGCCTACAGAGCAGTGCTATATAATATTTTCATAAAGGTCATTACTCTTTAAGTCTTGTCTGTCTATCTAAAGGCTCAAACAGCAATATTTTACCAAAAAGAAAAACTCCATTGGATGAATTTTCAAAGCAGAGTGAGGATTTTTGCATTGACTTAAGCCAGGAATCATCAAATTGGAACATTTCTGAATGATTTATTATTTGCTGGAAGACCTGGCTGACATTCATCCTGCCCTTTTCCCTTTCAGAGTCACTGAGAGCCTCACTACCTTATCGCCGCGCTGCCATTTGGGATGAAACCTTTAACCTTTTCACGCTAAACGCTCTGTCATCTGCCTCGATGCCCCCCGCCACCTCCAGCCAATCCCTGCATCAGGAGGCACTTTGAAAACTTTTAAATTTTAACGCCTGGTGCTGACTGATGCATGGAGACAAGATTGAGGAGAGGAAAGGTGGCAGACTTTGACTTTTAGGGAGTCAAATCGAGACAGGACACAGAAATGTGGCATTTCTAAAGCCCACTGACTTTTGCAGTCAGCGCCGGCGAGGAGGGTGACGCAGCGTTTGACTCGGCTCGTGAATCCTTCAGGTGCATAAAAGAGAGTGAAAGGAGAGAGCCTTGGGCTGTTTGAAAAAGTTATAAAAGTCCACGTAGAGTTGCTGAGGCGGGACAGGCACGAGTCAGGGTACATTAGAGGTTTGTCTTTGTGGAGAGAACGTGTGTGTGTGTGTGTGTGTGAGTTTAATGTGTGTATGTTTGTGGAGAAATAACACAAAGGTCTGTGCAAGTGAGCAGGCACTCAGTGTTTAAGTGGAAGTTCAGACCAGTGAAGAGTAAATGTTTCACTTCAGCAGCTCTGATTTTATTTGAATTTTAAGTCAAAGTGTGTCTGCCTCTTTTTATCTCTCTATGCTCCTCAAAAATTTTGGAAATGTTATTTCAGTCGATAATTTCTCCCCCTTCATAGAAAATTAATACTGCATTTCACCTCAAAAAGACTGCCTCCACACCTCTGCTTCACTGAAGAACCTCAGTGAAACTTCATTCCACTTTTGCACAATTTTGACAACTTGTACTCGTTGAAAGGTGACTTATAAGGGTTCCAATGATACACAACAAATTGAAATTAGTTAAAATTCTGGTGTTGTTAAAATTCAGCTTGGGCTGAATAAACCAAACTCTGGATGGAGTCAAATCTCTAAAAATATACTCTCATTTGAAAAAGAGTTTAAGTCAAAACCAAGTGTAAAAAGTGTCACTGCAGGATCTTTAACTCTGAATTTGTCCTCAATCGTCCTGCCCATCCCCCATTTTTGGACAAGTACAGCAGATTAATGTTGCAGTTCAGAGGGTGCATCCAAATATTCATTTTTTTGATAAGGAACCTTCCTTACTGAAGAAATGACCCGGAAGCATTTAAGCATGGACCATGACAAGTGCTGTTCGAATTCTCCAAAAGTTAAGGAAAGAGGGGTCGTTGCTTCCTTTAATATCTGCTTTAGCTTAGGAAACACTGGAACATCCTTTTCAAAAGGAAAGGAGAAGAAAACGTCTCATAATGCTTTGTGGCATGTGACGTGTATAAATTTGGCTCCTGCCAAAGGTTGATGGAAACTCCAGATGGACCAGTGAAATGAAGCCACATTGTTGTGACATGTGCAGAAAACAGACTGTAAAAAAACATGGACGCCATGTCACTGGGCTTTTGTGAAGCCACCGCAAAAACTGCTCCCCCTGGTGACTGGCTGCAGTATAGGTCAACTCTCCGTCTCCCCCATTCATCTGAACGGGCCGTAGCGAAACTTCAAAAAATGTATACACCTCGTAGAAATATTTCTCCCACCCGTATGCTGTGGTGACATGAAAGTATTATTGGGCTGCGTTTTTTCCAAGTCCTCTTTTTTCTGAAAAGTTTCTTTTTCATCAGTTAGAGTTTAAAAAATGACCGCGGTTTACAGCAGTTTCACAATGATTGTGTACGCTGTATGCTGCCGAGTTTTGCGACAGTTTACAACAACTATGTCGAAAAATGGTCCAGATTCTCTACTGGCTGCACAATGGCGGCGCCCTGACGGGGGATATTATGGCTTCAAAACCGTTACACGGTAGAAGGCGGAGCCACGCTATCCAGTTTGTATAATGCATCCATGGCGCAGAATGTGTCTTGCCATTGTCAAATAAGCACAAACATTCATGAAGTTGTTCAAAAGCTCTTTGTACTGTATGTTTCATCATTAATGGAGCCTTCACAGATGTGCAAGTCACCCATGCCATGGGCACTAATACAACCCCATACCATCACAGACCTTTGCTCTGATAACAGTCTGGATGGTCCTTTTTCTATTTCGGAGGACACCATGTCCATGATGTCCAAAAACAGTCTGAAATGTGGACTCAGACCACAGCAGACTTTTCCACTTTGCCTCAGTCCATCTCAGAGGAGCTCGGCTTAGAGAAGCTGACTTTATTTCTAGGTGTTTTTGATGTCTGGCTTTGACTTTGCATAGTATAGTTCTATTTTTTTATGTGTTTGTGACCCATTTTGGGGCCTTAGCTTGGACAAATGGTCTGACAGTGGAAAGGCTACATGATGGAAGTGAGTCAGATGATAAAATAAAAACACATTCTGTTAATCTTTCCTCTTTAAATCATCACATCTGTACTAGTTTTCCTGTTGACAAGACTGCAGCTACATCTCTTACAAACATTATAACAATACTTGCACAGCCTGTCTTAACATCAAACTCAGTCTCCCGTACATCTTTTCACCCTCACGCATAGCGCCTGACAAATCTCTGAGTTATTCAAAACTGACTCTCCGAGGCTCTCGCTGTCCTCCTCGCTGTGAAATGTAGCCAAGGAAACGGCTAATGGCAGAGTGTAAGGAGAAAAAATGTCAACCAATTTCATGCCTTTGTGCCCCCGATGGGGCAGCAGGCTGATAATTTAATCAGCAGTAACAGACTAACTTGACTCCCCTGCAACTTCAGACGTCCCCTCAATTGTTCATTGGCTTGTTTTTGGGGAGGAGGAGGAAGATATGAAAAAGATGGAAAAGGTAGAAAGAAGGGAGTGAAAGGTGATGAAAGTGATGGATGTAGTTACATCTTAACTTTTCAGGACTATGTGTTCAAGGGTGTTACTATAACAGCGTATCAGACTTGGCCACCCAAGAGATCCCAAATGTGACAATGAGCTCATGAAACCAGTTTGAGATGGTTTGAGCTTCATGATGAGGGGCCATCTTACAGGAAGTATCCATCAGAGGATGGGCACACTGTGGTTATAAAGGAAGGGACATGGTCAGTAACAACACTCAGGCAGACTGAGGGACTTAAATCAGTGCCAGCCTTCTGGTTAGTGGGGCCGAGGCTCTAACAGGCTATAAAACATCCCATGGGAATAATAATTAAAACACTTTGAACACTAATCATCGAGGTCACAAACTCATTTAATGTCACAAATAAACCCTTAAAATAATTAAAACCCTGCAGCGTATTTTTTAAAAGCATTGTCACAAAGTCAGAACAAGAAAGAACAAACATACAAACAAAAAAAAAAAGCAAAATCTTGGAGGGAGTATAACTGGAGGCCACAGGGCCACATCAGGCCCCCCACAGCTTACAATCTGGCCCTCAGTGTTGGGAAAATTGCTTTAAAAATAATTAGTTATAGTCACTCTTAACTTTCCAATAGTAAAATGTAATTACTAACCTAAATACTCCTTCAAAAATGTAATTAGTCCCAAAAGGAAAGTGATTGTTGACTTACTTCTTAGAAAAAGCCTTTGAAAACACTGACTATCAAGTAAATCGATTAAAAAAAGTCCATTTTTGTTTCTGGAATCTTATTTACTTAAGTCCCAACAGATATTGAAGCAAACAAAAAACTATATACACAAATGTTATGACAGTTTTCCATACATAAAATTGTAACCCATTATTAGCAGACATTCATCCAAAACTAGGATCATATTATTGTCAAACACAATAATGGAGAACTTGAAATGACGTGCTGGGTTTATCCTTCTCCTCTTGGTTACAATTTCAATAGTTGCTTTTCATTAAGATTGCTTTTGTTTGGATTACTTCCACCACTGAGGTGGTTAGTAACGGTTAGTAAGTTTTCTTGTCTGATAGTTTGTGAACAAGATAACTCAAAAAGGTTTTTAGTGGATTTTGGTGAAATGAAATCATTTTATATTTTAACAAATAACTCAATAAGCTCTCAACTGATATTCATGACATTTTGAACCAATATTGGTAATGGCACAAGGACAAAGTGGCTTGATTTTGGTGGTGATCCAAGTCTGGATGTGGATCCAGGAATTTTTGAAGGGATTCATAAACAATGCGAGATAGAACAGTTTTCCAAATTTTTGACAATATTCAAAATGACTTGGCAGAGGTTCGTCTTCTTTGCTACAGCCTGTGATCTGCATTCATCTCCTGCAGCCCCTTAACCCTTGAAGGCCCAAGACCATAGATTATAGCCAGGAAATTCTAATTTTTTGGAGCTGAAATGTTTGTTTCACTTTCTGCTAAAATCCAAAAAATATCAAAATGTCCATAAAATTCATCATATAGATTTTTTTGTATCCCATTTGATACATTAGGTGTTTTTGGCAACTGATAATCCATTTGAGGACATTTTTTATCATTTATCTGATTGTATTATGATGTTTTTTTGTAATCATATTGAGTAGATAGAGTTATTATAAAAGTATGTATCAAATATGATACAATTGGCTTTATAGGATTAAGATCCAAGGGGGAGGAAAAAGAGCTTCATCTGATACTCTAAAGAGATGGGGTCAAACACATCAGGACTGGAACCTTTAAGATCGGCCCCAAAGCATCCTTTGGATAAAAACTGTCTATTATACAAGTGTAATTGATGATCTTTGGTAAAATCATCTGCTTCACCGTGCACAAACAAAAAAGGCAAACCAAAGCACCGCCCTCAATCTGTGAGTCACAATCCAGCTCTCAACAGAACTTTTCAAAACTAAATCCTAAGCAAACTTTGCTTATGTAACTGCTGTCTTATATCCTCATGGTTTGAAGACCATAAACTAATTTCCTTTTGAGAAAAAGTTATACCACACAACCATTACAACATCAACAAGCTGAGCTGCTTCTGCTTCAGACTGAAGGAAGAATAAGAAAACTGAGTCATAAAAACAGAAAACTTTCCCTTTTTGATTCTTTGGCACATGAACACACAGATGCACAGAGGAGGGTCTACTGTAAATGTGTGTTCACTTTGCTCCCATTTGCAGACACAAGGTCAGAAAGCAGCAGGACAGTCTATGTCTGGATACATTAACATCAAGGTGGTTTTTCATCCATACACCAATTTATAGTACAGAAAAATAAATCTTGCTGTCTCACAATGAAAACTACAGTAACATAGCTTGTGCAATGTTTCATAGTTATGTTATTCCTAAAAGCTCTGGAATAAATATAGCTTTGATTGATGGGTAAAGCAGGAAAGGTAACACTCCTGTTATGAGTGAAAAAAAAGACAATACAATCATTAAACCAGCTAGACACTGGAGAATTTGATGTCTGATTTCTGCCCTGATTTCCCCCTCTCAGTGATCAACAGCATGTGATAAGATTCTGGGCTTCTCGCTGCAAAAATTAATTTAAATATTCCTTGAGAGCGTGCAGTCAAAATGGCCATTCCACTGCTCCCAACCAAGTCAGAGCCTCTCCAATGTTTGATATTTATGATTTATGGTAACCTTATGGAACCATGCTCGCAAAGGCTGTTGAGAGCAAGAGTACCAGGGAATGTCGCCAACCAGATGTTCTACTTATTCTACTTAATAACATTCAAAATAATTAAATGCTTCTGATGTTTCCAACTTTTGTATTTCAGATTATTGTTGTCTTCTTACTAGCATGGTTGCTAACAAAGGCTACAAAAATATCTGTAGACCCTAAAAGACCTTAATAAATAGTACATCATAGCCACAGCCATGTGGGCTGTAACTTTACTCTGAAGAATTCTAAAACATGAGGTCACAAGAAACATCAGGACATCGGAAATATTGTAACTGCTTCTAAGCCAAACTGATATGTTGTAGTTCCATTGTAGCTTGATGAAAGCTATTATTCTTGCTGATTATTGTTAGGAGAATTTCTATTTTTCAGATATCAATGTTTTATTGTCCTAGTATGCTTTATCTTGGGATTCTCCATAAGGGATTCTGTGTGTGGTTGACTAAATTAGTCTACCATGATCTCATTCAATCTTACAAAACACCCATATATACAAAGTTGCATAGTAATCAAGTGACTGCCATGTGAACTCTCAAAAGCCCTGCATATGACCTCTTTATGGGATACACGAGAAGGCCAGATGCGAGGAAGGAGACTGAAGGGCGGAGGCCCCAGCCTTGGAATATACATTTGTCCGTGTCCGTACAGCTACAAAGAGGTCCTTATTCAGCACTTGGGAGCATCAAGTGCTTTAGTGATACCAACATCACTCAAAGCTGTCATGTCAAATGTGTATATATTCTGTGTAAGCCTGAGAGGCTTCAATGGTGAGCAAAGGTAAAACTTTAAAGACGACTCAACACTCCTGTCATCCTTTCATGTTGGCTCCTCCAGTGAGAGGTGAACAATAAGGATTTTTCCTGATATTCTTGGTAAAAGAATACATTTTTCTGACAATTATGTTGGATCAAGAATGAATAAATTTGCTCCAACCACACATTTGATCACATTGAACAACACTTATAAGTTTCATGCATGTCTGCTTATTGTCAGCAATGACCCGAGAACACAACGAAAAATCTCACAGGCCTTTGGTCGAGAGATCCAGCGCAGTGCAAACCTTTGTGCTGGCATTTGAAAACACGTCATCCTTGCACCACTTTCTCAGATTTTTTCTTCTCACAGCTTAGAATTCAAACAAGAAAAACCTGCTGAGGATGTTAATGATCAGGGTGAGTTGGTATAATCAGGCTACTGTTTGACTATCACTGATACAGGAAAACAAAAGGCAGTGATGGTTTAATTGCTTAAAGGAGACATATCATGCTTGTCTCTCCTTTTCACTATGCCAGACTAGGATGCCTGTAAAGCATTTCTGCCCTCAGTACAAGTCATTTAGTTCCTTCATTGCCCCACAATAGCGTTCTCAAAATCCTCATTTTAGGCCATTATTAAGCCCTCGTTGAAACGCTCGGCTTCCAGGCTGACCTAAAGCTACCTCGCAACGTCACAGCCCTTTGTGGTCTGATTGGTCAGTTCTATCGGGGGGTAGAGGCAGCCTGTCCTTCTTCTTCTACTGTATTTTCCGGCAGGCTCAAAGCAGCAACCGCATATTGAGTCCTCCTACAGGCCAGAGCTGGTAATGAGTGAGTGTGAGCTAGGGAGCTATATACTGCTGCTGGGTGGATGTGTTCCTCGGTGACGGTTTTGTGGCTAACGGACATCACAGAGGAGGAAGTGTTTTATCAGATTACTGCAATAAAAATAAATGTACCTTGTGTCGTCACGACGATTTAAATCTCGCGGACATCTCGCAATGACCGATTTTCAGAGGCATCAAATCTCGTTCTAGGATATCAGAAAAAATACAATATCTCATTTTTTGAAAATTACGGGGGTGTAAGGTCTTGTTTTCAAATTTATTATATTACATGTAAGTATCAAATCATGCATCAGCATGATATGTCTCCTTTAAAAATAATACTTTAGTTATAGTTCAAATTTCTTGACCAGGGATGTCCAACCTGTGGTCCTGGGACAACATGCAGCCTCTGCAGCCTCTAAGACTTAACACTTTAGTACTTCACACTTTACTAAAACTATACTCTAAGATAATGCATTTCCAACACTTCACAGAAGTGTTAATCAAAAGTCACACTGCCAAGTGTTACAAAGCTTTAAATTTTGACTAAAAAGAGTTAAGAATGACACTTTAAATTTAAAGTACTGTCTCTCCATAGAGAATCAAAACAACTTTGTGGTGTTGATCCAAATAGACTCTTAAAAGTGTGCCTATCAACTCTGGATGTGCATATTAATTCATGCAGATTTTGCTATTTTTGAAATATCATAAATGTAGCTACGTTCAGAATTTTATCTTGTTCGTATGTTCTGAAAAAGCCAGGCTGTCTCACAGTTATCTGTACTGTCATTAACTTTAAACTGCATTTTTAAACTAACGCACTTATACAAAACCCAAAACCAGTGAAAATCGTAAATAAAAACAGAATACAATGATTTGCAAATCCCTTTCAACCTATATTCAATTGAATACACAGCAAAGACAAGATACTTAACATTCAAACTGATAAACTTTGTTATTTTTTGCAAATATTAGCTCATCTGGAATTTGATGCCTGCAACATGTTTTAAAAAAGCTGGCACAAGTGTCAAAAAAGACTGAGAAAGTTGAGGAATGCTCATCAAACACTTATTTGGAATATCCCACAGGTGAACAGGCTAATTGGGAACAGGTGGGTGCCATGATTGGGTATAAAAGCAGCTTCCCTGAAATGCTCAGTCATTCACAAACAAGGATGGGGCGAGGGTCACCACTTTGTGAACAAATGCATGAGCAAATTGTCCAACAGTTTAAGAACAACATTTCTCAACCAGCTATTGCAAGGAATTTAGGGATTTCATCATCTACGGTCCGTAATATCATCAAAAGGTTCAGAGAATCTGGAGAAATTACTGCACGTAAGCGGCAAGGCCCAAAACCAACACTGGATGCCCGTGACCTTCGATCCCTCAGGTGGTACTGCATCAAAAACCGGCATCACTGTGTAAAGGATATCACCACATGGGCTCAGGAACACTTCAGAAAACCACTGTCAGTAACTACAGTTCGTCTACATCTGTAAGTGCAAGTTAAAACTCTACTATGCAAAGCCAAAGTCATTTATCAACAACACCCAGAAACACCGCCGGCTTCACTGGGCCCGAGCTCATCTAAGATGGACTGATGCAAAGTGGAAAAGTGTTCTGTGGTCTGACCAGTCCACATTTCAAATTGTTTTTGGAAACTGTGGTCGTCGTGTCCTCCGGACCAAAGAGGAAAAGAACCATCCGGACTGTTATAGGCACAAAGTTCAAAAGCCAGCATCTGTGATGGTGTGGGGGTGTATTAGTGCCCAAGGCATGGGTAACTTACACATCTGTGAAGACACCATTAATGCTGAAAGGTACATACAGGTTTTGGAGCAACATATGTTGCCATCCAAGCAACATCTTTTCATGGACGCCCCTGCTTATTTCAGCAAGACAATGCCAAGCCACATTCTGCACGTGTTACAACAGCGTGACTTCATAGTAAAAGAGTGCAGGTACTAGACTGGCCTGCCTGTAGTCCAGACCTGTCCCCATTGAAAATGTGTGGGCATTATGAAGTGTAAAATACAACAACGGAGACCCGGACTGTTGAACAACTTAAGCTGTACATCAAGCAAGAATGGGAAAGAATTCCACCTGAAAAGTTTCAAAAATTGGTCTCCTCAGTTCCCAAACGTTTACTGAGTGTTGTTAAAAGGAAAGGCGATGTAACACAGTGGTAAAAATGACCCTGTGACAACTTTTTTGCAACGTGTTGCTGCCATTAAATTCAAAGTTAATGATTATTTGAAAAAGAAAAAGTTTCTCACTTTGAACATTAAATATCTTGTCTTTGTGTATTCAATTGAATATAAGTTCAGAAGGATTAGCAAATCATTGTATTCTGTTTTTATTTAAAACTTACACAATGTGCCAACTTCACCAATTTTGGGTTTTGTATTTTACAGTGCAGTTGTGCTTCTGTGCAACCCAATTGAGTGAAAAAAGCTCAGAAAAGTTTGTTTTGATCTCGTGGATGTGTCTTAATCTCTTAAATCTAGCCTCAAAGTAACAGAAACACTCTGCCACAGACTTGACACTTTACCCTGGGCAGAAGGAGGTTTAGAGTGCAGTCATTTTCTTCATCCTCATCCTGGGAACATGTTATCTTTTCAGAATGAGGGTCGAGTCAGGTAGAAGTAAGAGAAGACTTCAGCAGTTTATGACCAAAAACCTTTGCACCTCTTGTGTCCGTCCATAAAAAGTCTGTATGTGTGTGGTGTCTTACACTTTTAAACAGGTTGAGGTGTGAATATTCTTGTGTGATCGTTCTTCAGGACGGATAAGTTATGAATATGTCTCCTTCCATCATCACCACAGGCAGCTTCAGGCCTTATCGTATCACTGACGTCTGCAGCTGCTGTATCACAATCCTTGATATTCAAGACGTCACACAAAAGTATGTCATGTATTTCTCTATAGACTGGATACAAATTTTATGATCCCTGAAGGAAGGTTGGATATTTGCAGCACCGGAGAGAGATATAGATAAAAATAGAACTCATACAGTAGATGATTTGATAAGTAATTGCCTCAGCAGAACTCACCGAGGAAGGGAAGTCAGCTCATCACCACAGAGAGAGATCTCAAGATTAGAGACTAGCTGCAACTGAGCAAGTTAGCTGTTCACCTCACTGATTTTACAGATGGTGGACCACATGTTGGGAAAAAATAATAATGCTGACTCCAAGCAGCAATCTTTGGAGTGGAAAAGTAAAGATGATGCAGATGTGCAAAACTGTCTGTCAAAACACCAGTTCACATGCATGCCAAAGCTAAAAGCAATCGGAAATAGTTCAAATCTTAAATGATTTGAAAATGAGGAAGACAACAGAGCCAAAGAGAGTTTCACTGTTTTATTTTTTTAATTCCAAGATAATCTGCCTGATCTTTGACCTAAATCCCCCCTTCCAACCAAATCAGTGAAGGTTTTATTATTTGATGGTACAAGAGATCACCTGTCTTGATTACCCTGTGGTGTGAGTCATGTTGGCAGTAATTTTATACACACCAGCCTCCTCTAACCTTGCAGAGCAGCAGGATCAGTCTGATTCAGTGTCTATAACCAGACAGATTCATCTTACCAAGTTCCAGTCTGTGACTGTGAGCTTCCTGAAGTGGCAGCGTCCTTTACAGCAGGAAGAGGTGGAAGCTACGAGCAAAGTGACTGCCCATACAGAGATTAGCATAGATGCTAACTGCTTTGTTGGCAGTTTTATTAGATCTGAAACATATTCCTTTATTATATGAAAATAAACAACACTGAAAGTGCATCTCAAGATTAGGGATGTATACAGCGGAACTGTACTTTAATGTAATGGTCCCTAATTGGGTCGGCACCTGAATACCATTAAGAATCTGGAAAAACGGTACTGTTATCGGTACTTGAGTGTCTCTTCAACTGTCACGCTCGAAGGTTTGGGCTCAAATTAGCAAAGTTAATGAAAACTTGGCCCGATGCAATCTTTGTCAGAGAGAAGTTGTGTCCAAGGGGGGAAACACTAGCAACATCACCAAACACTTGGAGTGCGCACATAGTATAAAGCTAAAGGAGTGCGGGCTGTTTGATTGCTATTGAAACACCAGTAAAGTTCGCAGCCCGGCTAACACTAAAGACTGCAGCACCATGGTGGCATCACCCAGTTTTGTTTCTGCTATGTCAAGTCAAAGTAAGTTTTTTGTCTAGTTTGTAGTCATCATTACAGCATCGATTTTAGCAGGTGGCAGGCGAAATGCCTCCTCACACTGTTTGCTCTGTTCTGTTTGATATATGGGTCTGTCTGTACACTAGGGATGGGACGATACACTTAAACTCACGATACACTGCACCTCGATATGCCCGGGTCAAGATATGATGCGTCACAATACAATATCAAAAAAGTAAAAAGGAAAAAAATATTACTGTGTAGTTACAACTTATTTGTTTTTGTTTGAGTTGCACACAGGAAAACACAAGGCCTAACAGGCCAAACACAAACAATAACACTCTCTAACCCTAGAGAGGTTACAGAGAGAGAGTTTGCTAACAGGCGGCAGGCTCGTTTTCGCCGAGGTTGTCTTCACATTTTTATGGTGACGCTGAAGGTGGTGGTTCATGTTTGTTGTGTTGGAGGTGGTGTACGCAATGACAGCATAGCAAAGTTTACACACCGTCTTAGTCTTGTCAGTTATTCTATTGTCGTCTCGTCTTTTTTAATGAGAAAGCCAAAATACTGCCAGACAGATGACTTGTATCCAGGCGGAGTGTCCTCAATTTCGGCCTCATCCGACTCCATCGTTCGGCTTTTTGGAGGCAAAGTAATTGGTGCTAATGTTTGTTGTTGTCACTTCTGGTCACATACGCTGTTACCAGCGGTGATGTCTTTATTTTGCAATAGTATCGATAAGTATTGATACCGATAAGGAGTATCGGTATCTGTATTGATATCGATAAAACATAACAATATACATCTGTACTCAAGATACTGCAATCTATTCCCAGTCCAGGTTGGGTGTGGGTTCTTCCCAGCAGAGTCCATGGAAGATTCTCACAGCTCTGGGCATAGTGGGAAGGGAGAGGAAGACTGGGAGAGGCAGCCAAGAGAGCCTATTGTTAGCCCTTGGACAAAAAGGGAGGAGTTATTTAACATTAAAGTAGAACCAATCACAAGAGAATCCCTTAAAGTAGCACTATGTAGTTTTTTCACCTTAGAATATTATTTCTTGAGTCACTGTGATGGCACATCACCTGATAACAGGTTGAATAACACCTCTGTCATGGTCTGAGGGGATCTCTATTGCCCTCACTGGCACTACTTTGAGGTTGACGGTGGGAACACTATGGAGGGCAGCAATATGCCTTAGCTACACCTAGTCTGCTGGACATTAAAAGACAAAGAAAGCTAAACGTAGAGCTCTTATCATGGCAGAAGCAGCAAAAAAGAAAAAAGGAAGAAATGTTTGATTAGTGGAGATGGAAAAATAAAGCTGGAGAGTAACAAGCTAAATGCCCCGACAAGTATAAACATTGCTCCGGCGTTCACTAGCTAGAATGAGCTGGAATACAAGGAGGGATGTCTGACCGAAGCTCATTTAGCCCTGTTATTGTTGGACCTGTAGGTACATTATAAATTATTAAAATAGAAACATGATCAGACTGTACCTTACTTATCAGTCCACATGGTTTATTTGTTTCTCTGGACATCCTGTGGGCTCGCTTTTCCTCCCTATGTATGTCAACAAATGCAGGTTGGTGTGAGGCGCTCTGTTTTATGACAGTGCAGTTACATTAAACGTCCATAGAGGCCCCTAGAGAGCTGAAAGCCAGAATCTTAGCATAGTCGAACTTAAAGTGTTAGAGAGCTGTGTGGCTTGGGTTCGTTTTTAGACCATATTTGGATCTCAGTGGTGCATGCAGATGAATAAATCTGTGATTTTTGAGGGCAAATGAGTACAAGTCAGAGTCTAATTAGTGAGTAAAGAAAGTGTGGTTCAAGAAAGTGAGACTTAACCCTCTACATCTTTAAACATGAACTTCAAACCGAGGAGACTTGCTGTAATTTCTAATTTAGAGTTTTAACTGCAGAGAACACCAGAGAGGCCATGCATCATGCTTTTTGCTTTAATTCAAGTGTTTAAAGAAAGATCACATGTAGTTCATTCAACATGTACTCATAATCAATTCAGGGAAAAGGAAGAAAAGAGAGTGATGTATAAGCTCCTGACTAGATGATATGAAGGAGATGAGTGTTCCCCATGTGAACCCGAAGATGAGGACAAGGAGCATGTGAAGTTACGGAACAACAGACCAGAGAGAGCAGAGCTTGATGAGAGGGGGAACAATACCAGAAAAAAATAACATTGCTACATTATTTTCTTGTGACATTTATTGCAACTTTTTAGCCTAAAAGGAAATTTGATTGATCTCAAGCAGCTGTAATTTAATCAAGGATGATGGAGATCAAATGAGAACATTCTATTTAAAATACAATGTCTATAATAAGGCTTTTTTTAGAGGAAACAAACTGCATCATATTTTTACATCTAAATCACTTCCTCTGTCCAGAAAACGGATAAACAATAAATGTAGTTGCTATTACTGAGAGTGATAGGGAAGCATGTGTGGCACCCCTAAAATAGTGTAACCACAATTAAGATTTATATTATTTCATATTGAGCAATGCAACTTTTTTTTTTCAAATGAGTATCTTGGTACTAAGTCGAAACATTTTGTTAAAAGTAAGGGGAGGGGGAAACATTTTTGCTGTAACTAGTTGCCCTGGGAGAGTTAAAGGGGTGGCGCCTCCCCCCATTTCTTCAGAGACAATCTGGTAACAACAAAGCAGACTGTTCCTTGCTCCTCTGTTTTACCTGCTTTGTACAGGTCAGTAAACGGTCAATGCACCTCAGAATTCAATACTATATAAACAAACAATACTAATGTGAATTTGTATGTAGGGTTTGTGTCAAGTTTTTATTGGTTATCTGTACAAACAGCTGAAGTTAAGTTAAAAGGTTTTACCGCGTGACCGCCATTTTGTGTCAAGAAGGACGGCAGTTACACTAGTTGACATTGGGATAAGTGGAAATAGGGTTCCCATACACATGGTTTTGTTTAGTTGTGGTTTATATTATTACTGTGAACATTGAAATACACGTTTAAAGAAAGACAGTAACACAAGAACTTTGTAATTCAAACATACATAATGTATCTACAAAAAGGGTTTATTGATGTAAATGATGAAGAAATGTGTTGATTAGGAAACAGGAAATAATTGAGAACTGTGTATTGAGATTAATTGAGGTATTAATGTGACTAAAAGAACTTGAACTGGAAACACGGACTGTACGACTTGAAACTGGAGTGGAAAGAGATACACATTGTGCTTATGTGAAAGTTAAAAGAAGTTGTGTAATAAATCATACAGAGACAATCTGGAAAGACAACAAAACAGACTGTTCCTCAGTCCTCTGTTTTACCTGCTTTATACAGGTCTTATATTTGTTCTTTGCATTCTCTAATCCCTGGGAACACATGCAGTAGGACTTGGTTTGGTCTAAAGCTGTGAAAAGTTATTTGCACTTCTTTGTGCGACTAAATTTCACACATGTATTTGCGTGTTCAAAAGGTTTATGCTAAATTAGGTAAATTTCACCCATTAGACGTGAAAGTCTATCTCCTAGTGAAAACAATGTGCATTACAAATCAAATCAAATCAAACTTTCTTTATAAGGCACTTTTCATACTTAAAAGCAACACAAAGTGCCTAACAGAGGCTAAAAATAACATAAAAACAGAAAACCCGGCCATCCCCCTCCCACAAATACATAGATACATCCAGACACACACTCGCAGACATCAACATACGCACACACACACATCCCCAAACACATTCATAGGAGTTGTCATAAAAGAGAAAGACAGAGAGAGACATGGCTGTGCACCGAGGACTGGGGCAAGGAATAAACTACCATTGGGGGCCTTCAACACTGAGGAGGGCTCCTGGTCCACGAGGAGTGCAGCCAGAGGCTTCCCCGCCCTGCACAGACACAAGGCCCCACATCACAGCACAATGGCCTCCGGCCATACAGGCAGAGCCGTCCCCTGGCAGCAGCCCCAGAAGTCAACCAGGAGCAGCTCCAAGTGTGGAGAGCCCCCATGAGGAAGCACTGGAGCTAAAAACCATCATACTAAAACAATAATAAAAATATAAGAAGAGAGATAAAATAACATAAAATGGATGAAATAACGTAAATAATTAAGAATTAAATATGATCAAAAGTTTGACTACAAAAATAAATAAGTTAAAAAGTAATAGAAGAATAAATAATAAAGGAAAATAAGTAGATTAAATCAATTAAAAGCTTGATTAAAAAGGTGGGTTTTAAGCCTCTTTTTAAAAGTATCAACAGACTCTGCGGCCCTGAGGTTCTCCGGATTCTCATTTCTGCTTTCTGGATTGGTGATAAACCATGGTGGATGATTGTTCTACCACTGTCTTCTTGTTCTTGAAAGTGAGAGGCTAAATGCTCCAGAGAGGTGATTGATAAAAGCCTCTGGAGCTGCACCTGGAGAGTTTTACCATGATGGTTCCTATATTCATGGTATGGTGGGTACTTGAAACAGAACAAAACTGGTGAAGAGGTTGCATGCACATCAGTTGATAATTTATCAATCACAGCAGCATTTTCAATCAACTAACCAGCTGCACTTTTAGTAAGAGTTTTAACAACATGGCAGGGAAATCAATGGGTATAAGCAGGAAACACTCAGTCGAGACGTTGTGCCATGGACTCTCATTAGTCATAAGTCAATAAAAATAGCAAACAGGCCCTTTACGCTTCCATTAACCAACTCTCTAGTGGCTGCATGAAGTTTTTAAGGGCACATGTGACTTTTGTGCATGTGCATATTGCAATTACGGTGGAAAAAACAATACAGTGTTCAGCCCCAGAGACAGAAAATACTTTCTAAACAGAGACAAAAACAGTCATAAGATCAACTCTGTGCTCTCTTTCTCTCTCTGCCTCATTGCCTGCCCTCCTGCAGTCATTCTATCAGTGTGTCTCTCTTTCCCTGACTCGTCCTGTGCCTCCTGGATGGGCTCTGTCTGTGCGCACTCTTTGTCTCACAGCAGGACCACACATAATGTATTCAGACAGAAGAGCCTGAGAGGTAAAATGTAACATCTCTCCTCCTTGTCATGTCCTATTTTCAAAGTCTCCTTTAGTCTCTTTTTTTGTTTAGCGCTGCACACTGGTACATCACTTTATTATGTGCTTTCTTTAAACTACTCATTTAAGCAAAAAGGCTGATCAGCCAATGACAGGGCTGCAGCTCTATGTATGTAGATATGTAGACATTGTCAAGACAACCTAATGACTCTGCTAGCAATGCTATGTAAGCTATGTGAAGCCAAATCCAAGCCACAGTTCACTCCCATTTGGCTTGCTTTGTTTGGTCCTTGTTTGGTTTGGATTTCCTCTACACCCACTACAAATCCAACTCTGGCCTGCTTAGAAATGAACCAAGTCTCCTGTTTCAGGCGGACAAGAGTTTGGTTCACCAGAGCTCATGTTTTACGCCTCGACAAATCAACAGAAATTTGAGACAGTTTGATGGGCCTGGACCAAACACCTTATGTGCAATGTTCTCTTTTCGTATTCAGGAGCTTCCACTAAGCTTCTTGGTAACACTTTACTTGAAGATCTAGTTTATAATATAATGTATATGTATATAATGTATTATAATCAAGCCTTTATAATGTTTTATACCTGCATACTCAAGTGACAAGTGTTTAGAATGAAGAATCTGAAGTCCTGGGTCACATTATAACCATCCTTACTCTAGCCAGTAGTAAAGAAAGGCTGTAATGCCTTATGAGGATGATTTTAAGAACTTTTAGTAAAGTGACAACACTGTATAAAGTTGTTAGCATTTGCATGATACAATAACACAATTAGAATCACTTAGGAGCAGTATTTTGCTGGCTGGAAGTAAAATGTTAGTTAAAAATTGAACACCATAATGATCTTTAAAACAACCTTATTCTGCAGAAATAAAATATAAATGATGTTGCAGATTATTCTCTACATATTAATACAATTGAAATCTTAAAAAAAAACTGCATAGCTCACAAATTAAAATTCTAGCACCTGAGAGGACTGAAGAATGCAATTTATAACAACATACCATATTATTGATATTTATAAGGAATAACGCCCTTTCTGTAACCAAGGATTTAGTGTCTATTTTATGTTGAGCAGTTCTATGTGTGTCTTTACTACTGGCTGGACTAAGGATGGTTATAATGTGACCCAGGACTTTAGATTCTTCATTCAAAACACTTGTCACTTGAGTATGCAGGTATAAAACATTATAAAGGCTTGATTATAATACATTATGTACACACTTGTAATACTTTATAAACCTTGGTACAAGTTCTTATACAGGGTTAAACGCCATTATAATGACACTTATGAAGCACTATACACGCATTATAACGTCTTATGCATGTGCTTCTAATGCATCATAAACTAGATCTTCAAGTAAAGTGTTACCAGTTTTTTATACTGCTGACCTGAATTTTGACATCCAGGTTGGATTTTCTCAAGTGTTTAGTTGCTATGTTAGGTATAGGATCAAGTGTGCATACAAACCAAGAGTATTAAAGGAGACATATCATGCTGATGCATGATTTAATACTTACATATAATATAATAAATTTGAAAACAAGACCTTACACCCCCTTAATTTTCAAAAAATGAGATATTGTATTTTTTCTGATATCCTAGAACGAGATTTGATGCCTCTGAAAATAGGTCATTGCGAGATGTCCGCAAGATTTAAATCGTCGTGACGACACGAGGTACCTTTCTTTTTTATTGGAGTAATCTGATAAAACACTTCCTCCTCCGTGATGTCCGTTAGCCACAAAACCGTCACCGAGGAACACATCCCTCAGCAGCAGTATATAGATCCCTAGCTCACACTCACTCATTACCAGCTCTGGCCTGTAGGGGGACTCAATACGTGGTCGCTGCTTTGAGCCTGCCGGAAAATACAGTAGAAGAAGAAGGACAGGCTGGCTCTACCCCCGATAGAACTGACCAATCAGAGCACAAAGGGCTGTGACGTTGCAAGGTAACTTTAGGTCATCCTGGAGACCGAGTGTTTCAATGAGAGCTTGATAATGGCCTAAAATGAGGATTTTGAGAACGCTATTGTGGGGCAATGAAGGAACTAAATGACTTGTACTGAGGGCAGAAATGCTTTACAGGCATCCTAGTCTGGCATAGTGAAAAGGAGAAACAAGCATGATATGTCTCCTTTAATGTCCATGCTGTGTGTTTACTTTTGTGCATTATCTGTATTTTTTTGTCATTTGCATGCTATGATGTCAGTGTCTAGCCAAAACAACCTCTGGCCATTTGTAATTGTCTTCATCCACAGTAGAACATTTGGCTCGGTTGCAGAATCTGATATCAGCAGCCGTCTATCTGTGCAAGCCACACGCAAAAACACACTGAGACGGAGACACAGCGAGATTACACAAGGAACAGATGTGTGGCAATATGGCAAGACTGCTGAATATTTACTGGCCGCTGCTGTTTTCACATAATCCCCCTCAAGATGTGTACAACAGCACCCAACCACAGACTGCAGCCGATAAATAATAATGAACAAATACAAACAACAATCAGCAGAGACAAATCATGGTAGAGCAACAATGCTTAGAGTTTGCTGAGGCAAAGAGTTGTCAAGTGTTTAAAAAATCACCCTAATTGGAGGCAATGAGTTGTGGGAATAGAGTCTGCTTGGGGGAAGAAAGATTGTGTCCAAGTATGAAAACTAGGGCCACACATGCCTTTTGACTGTCTGAGTAGGTTTTCTCACAGCCTGTTGAGGACTTTTCAAACTAATCAACAGCACAAACCAGAACTATCTAATGAGGAAACATTCAACATACCTCCCTTTGCAGTGTAAGGTGAAACAAAACAAAAGAGAACAAAACAAAACAAAATGGAAACCAAACACATCGGCTCTGATTTGTGTTGAAAAAGGGAATCTTATTTTAACCCTCCTGGTGTTAGAGCTGTCAAACTAAACTCAATATGTGAATATCCTGATCTGCATTGTGGCAAAAATGTACATTTGACCCACTTTTCATCCTTGATGAAGACTTCACACAATTTCGACCTTGAAAATTAAATCAGTGTATTCTTCTGACAAGGAGACATGTGCATTAAATCTTTAGAGCATTTCTGATACATTGCATTGACAGTCAAAGAGTTACGAATATTCATCCCAAGGACAAAACATTGGGGTAACTAAACAACTGCTTCACAAGCGTATGGCTCAACACAGGAGAGCCTCCTCCTCAGGTCAGGACTCGGCTGTCCACCTTCACTTAAAGGACATGGGACACTCTTTTGAGGACAGCAATGTGCAGTTTTGGAGAGAGAGGAAAGATGGTTTGAAAGAGGGGTTTAAGAAGCCATCTTCACCAGACTGGAGAAACCTTCTCTGAACAGAAGTGGTGGACTCAGACACAACCTCTTTGCTACTTAAAATGCTGTGCTAACATCTCTACCCAGGAAGTTCTCCAGACATTCACACCTGGGATCATGTGACCACAACACCTCACATGACAGGAAGAGTTAATGACCCATTCAGGGTAACGACTCTCGAGGCTGAATCACCCTGTGAAGAGTTTCTATGAGTCCTTTCTACAACTCCTTCCCTTCTATTGCTGTTGTCTTCTTCTCTATTAAGTATAAGGCTATGTTTACACGGACACTCCTGAAAGATTTTTCCCTTGCGTTTTAAAATTCTTCTGCGTTCAGACGACGCTTGAGACGTAGGAACCCACTGTAGTATGCATGCCGGTTCAGTAGATGGCGGTGTAGGTCTGCAGAGAGGCAGTGCTGCTACAACACATGTATGAAGAAGAAGAAAAACTTTTCACAAACAACAAGGGCAAATAGAAGGCAGGAGTTTCTTTTCTGGACAACAAATCAGTTTGGACAACAAATCTGTCTGGATAGTTTTGTCTGGATAACAAACTGAGCACGGTAAGCAGCTCACATGTTACTTGGCCAACAGCTGAAGCTGTTGTTGTTCCTGGTATGCGTATGCAGCCTTCATGTGAAAGAGTACTGTGCATGCGGTGATGCCAGCATTTCACCCTGAAACACTCTGATGCAGGTTTACATGGAGCGGCATGGAGAACGTTTTGGAAACTCTCCACTCTTGAGCCCGTTTTCAAAACGTACAATTTTCAGACAAAACGCAACACGTTTTAGTGTAAACACAAGGCCAAAAGGCAATGAAAACATCAGATTTGACCATGGAGTGAGCTGCTGGGGCGGAGGTAGCTCACTCCATAAGGATTTGGTCCGGGACCAAACCATGGTTGGAAGTTGGTTTGGTAGCTGGAGAGGTGCCAGCGGACTTCCTGAACCCCAAAACTGCTTGGATGTCAGAGTGACAGAAGCCGTCACTCTGACATCTCTCCATTAGTGCATGACTATAGGACCTGTTTGTGCATGTGCATGTGTATTTTAACCTATGTATGTAAAAGCATGTCTCAACAACAGAGTGTAAAAAACTGAATTTCCTGTGAGGGATTAATAAAGTATGTCTTCTTCTTCTTCTTCTTCATTTTCAGTGCTGTGTAAATGCAGCCTAAGTATCTGTTTCCTTTACCAGTCCTTTGGAACTGAAGAAGCTTCTTGGATTAGAAGTGAAACGTCTTCCCAAAACTGAACTCGGCCCGGTTGCCTCGATGTTGAATCTTCAAGATAACCATGACTTGGATAAATGATAATCTACACAGACGAGTGACAAATAGGCTCATTTTTGACCTTCAATCTTCAAAATCGTGTCCATCCCCTTATCATAGTGGGCAGGAAGAAGACAAGGGAAAGAACACAAGGCCCAGTCGGCTTGACCTTTGACATCCAACCTTGAAATATTATGGAGGTTATCCTTATGTCACTGTAGGACTGAGATACCAAGGTTAAAATACTGTCCTGGATCGACACCTCAAAAGTGTAAACCATCTCCTGCGTGGATCCTCTAAATCAAAGGTGATGTAGGAGTTTAATGTGAGATGTCAGTGCTCTGCAAAAACACTTTCTCCCCTCACCAAAGTGTCTAAAGATAGCTCAGAAGGGTCTTAAGATGCAAATCCCAATCTCCAACATCAAAGTCCTGTGCTTTCAAAGCTCACTATCTACCCAATCCAATTAGGTGGCTTGGAGGACTGTGCTGCTTTAAACACGGGCACACTTTCACTGCTGGTGAAACACAGCACCACTTAAGTTCGTCCAGGCAACAACATGCCTCTCATGAATCACCAAGCAGTGAGGAAATAGATTTTTAGGAAACATGGATGGTATCTCAAAGTTGTGTTTGCTTGTTCAACCTTTTCAAGGCATCCGTTTCCCTTTATCTATAACAATATGTTGCCTCATCGTTGGCTCTACAGGCTTTAAGAGAATGTCAGAAGGGCTTCATTTCTGGGATTCCCTCAGTTTTATATTTTCAAACTTTTAACACAACAGAGAGTTCTTTGGGGTCATGAACGCCAAGAAAAAGATGAGCTGCAGGCTGTAGTGTTGTATCTTCGGCAAACTTTGAAGCAAAAAACAAAACAAAGCCCTGGTTCACAATATGATTTAATGGCTTTATGTCTGTTTAACTTTGTAACAACCAGACACCTCAACATGGCAGTTGGGCTTAATGTCAGCTTGAACCTGTGCTACCGATTAAACACAGCAAAAGCCTGATTTTCTGGTGGTCCTGAAGATGATCTCACCTGATTATCTTGTGGTGTGAGCTGTTTTAAGAGTAATTCATTCTCTTGGAAGAGGATCCTGGATGCCCTGACTTGAAATTGTTTAACCCTGTAAAGCCAATTGTATCATATTTGATACATACTTTTATAATACCTCTATCTAAATGGTAAATGGACTTGAGCTTATATCGCGCTTTTCTAGTCTTGGACTACTCAAAGCTGCTTTACACCGCATGTCACACTTAGCCATTCACACCCATTCACTCTCACATTCACTCACTGTTGGTTCAGAGTTTCTATGTTAGTTATCCATCAGTATCTCTAACACATTCACGCCCTTTCATGCCCATATACACGCCACTGACGCAACAGTGGGAGCAACTTGGGGTTAAGTGTCTTGCCCAAGGACACATCGCCATGTGTCGCCTGGAGCTGGGCCTGAACCTGCAACCTCCCGATCACTGACCAAGTGCAATATGATCAACAAATTACAAAAAAAACATCTGAATACAATCAGATAAATGATAGAAAATGTCCTCAAATGGATTATCAGTTGCCAAAAACACCTAATGTATCAAATGAGATACAAAAATCTTTATCTTTAATTTTATGGACATTTTGATATTTATAGGATTTTAGCAGAAAGTGAAACAAACATTTCAGCTCCAAAAAATTTGAATTTTCTGGCTATAATCTATGGTCTTGGGCCTTAAAGGGTTAATATTTACCACTTTAATGTCCCCTAGGTGCACGTGAGGATTACAATGAGGACAGCCGAGCTGTTCTCTGTGGTTGGTCAGATGGACCAGAGCAATGCCAATCACACAGCAAGCTGGCTAAAGCTGTGAGCAAACAATGGCATCAAGAGTAAAGGCGAAGTTAGATGGGTGTCAAAATGGAGCTCCAACTTGTTGATTTGTTTGAAAAAACACAAGTATCTAAACAGGGTAACCTGATGAAGAGAGAAGCAGGACTAAAAATCACAACCACAAAGCTAACAAAAGCTAACTGCTAGCCACTCATGACATTGTCCACCATGTTTGTTTGTTTGTTTGTTTACAGTGAAGTCTTGAGTGATCAAAAAAGATCTCAAGCTCTGAGCAGAGTTGCTGCCTTCTTGGTAAATGAATCAGTTGGTTTGTGGTGTCTTGTGTCTCTGTCTTTGGGGCTCACCACACACTACAAGAACAAAACTGATGAATCTAAAACATCCTGTCCTCATGTGTGGCTCTCTCACTGTTAAACAGTTGACCACACACACCTTTGAGTTGCAGTGTTGGGCATGTTACTTTGAAAAAGTAATCAGTTATAGTTAATAGTTACTCTCCAAAAAGGATATTGAATTACGAATGAAATTACTCCTTCATAAATGTAATTTTTTACCAGGTAAAGTAATTGGTGTGTTATTTTTTTGAAAAAGCTTTTACTGCTTAACTGTCTGTTTTCATCTCTCTGTCCTTCCTTGTTGTTGCCTGCTGCAGCAGCTCTGACATCATCAGCGGAGTTCTCTGTGTTTTTCCTCACAAGCTTTTAGATTTATCTAAAACACACAAACACTTTGTTTTAGGACATAATGTACACTTCACATGTGCATTCTTGCCTTTTACGTGTTGTATTTCCATCCTGAAAACTCCAGTTTTAACTCCACCAACGGCTGCGGAATCACCGTTGCTGCAGCAAGCTGTGTTGCCAGGTTTTGCGATTGAAATAAGCATTGTTGAAGAGAGGAACCTACATGAGTAGTAACTACGTTAGAAATCAATTTAATTCTGGACATGAGGATTTATAAGCTGGAAGCTGTTAGGGTGGGATAAAATAATTTTAATAACCTCTGAATTTGGTTTATACTGAAGGTAGATCATGAAGAGATTCCTCCTGGGTTTGGGCGCACAACAAGCCCAAATGAGAAACTGCACTACTGGAACAAGCCCAAAAATGTGCAGCCCACAACTCCCAATGTACGTATGAAAGTTAGAAAAAGAAGAAGCCGTAAGTCGCTTATAATAAGCGAACCTGACCAATCTGGCATCGCGTTCTCTCCTGTGTCTGTCAACTGTGCAGCTCCTGCTTGTTGTCTGGCTGAGTGCGGTAGGTAGGTGTTAGTAACGCTGTTATTTCTAACAACCTTTACTCCCAACACTGCTGAGTTGTGCTTCTCTCCCTGCAATCAGGTAAACTTGTCCTGACAATTTCAGTAGTTTTAAGTGTGGATGGGGTTATGGAGTCAGAGAATTAGCCAAAACTGCATCTTGCTGTAAATAATTTTAATACAAGCAAATTATTATGATATAGGCTACTAGATCTGTCCGACCACATATCTCATTCAGAAATATTGATATAACTTAATAACTACTTATATCACCCAGCCCTGCATTTTTGAAGTTTAAGCATTCTTGTAATGCTGTGTTCAGAAATTTGCTGTGAGAGAGACGTGTTAACACTTAACTTTGTTAATTTGACCAGCAAAGTCTATCTGGCTCTTCCTTAATCAAAGTAGACATGCTGTCAAAGTTTAGATGATTCTTTGAAGACTTATTGAGATGTCAGGTTTGTTTGGTTTGACCTAAGTGGACAACCTGAAAACATGATGCTTCAGGCCTTGGCCGTCCCTGACACTGATGCATAAGACTGTTATTAGACAAGAATGTTTGTAAGCTTCAAAGCTTTCCTGTTAGATTGGTTTAAGTTTTATTGCGATTTCCATTTTAAGAGAAGTGAGGAGTATAAATCAGCAGTACCAATTTAGAAAATATGAGAAGAGAACTCTCAGTAGAAACTCCAAACACGACTCTCAGCGGAGCCGCTCCCCGGTTATCCCATCATAAGGCCTTTTCTAAGTTTAATGTATTCAACTCTTAATGTGAACATCTGGGAAAAAGCCATGTTTCAATTTGTAGAACAGAATACTCTTTAACAAAAACAGTGATACACTCAGAAATTCAGACACACTATGGATTGTTCCCATAACTGTGCCCGCTTGTTATTCTTCTAGCTCCCCCTCCCTCTCTTTGTTCTCAATGATTTCCTGGTGTGTCTGATCAATAAGAGACGGACTGCAGCAGGGCAGGGCCGGATCCCCTCAGCAGGACGGAAGCAGGGAAAAGTTTGATGCATCCCAAATCTGGCAGCAGCAATTTAAGCTTGTTTTTGGTGTACCTGAGCCGTGTTTGATAGTACAGTGGCAAATAATGTCAATATACACTCATACAACACTTAACTAGTAAACACTCACTTACATGAATAACTAATCAATCAATCACATGGCAGCAACTTAAGGCATTTAGTCATGTGGACATGGTCAAGAAGACCTGCTGAAGTTCAAACCGAGCATCCGAATGGAGCAGAAAACAGATTTAAGTGACTTTTAATGTGGCATGGTTTACACCATGGATGTATTATAAGAACTGGATAGCGTGGCTCCGCCTTCTACCATTTAACGGTTTTGAAGCCATAATATCCTCCGTCAGGGCGCCGCCATTGTGCAGCCAGCAGAGAATCTGGACCATAATCCGGACGCAGCTGTCTTAAACGGTCGCAAAACTCCCCAGCATACGCCGTACACAATCATTGTGAAGCTGCCGTAAACCGCGATTATTTTTTAAACTCTAATAACTGATGAAAAAGAAACTTTTCAGAAAAAAGAGGACTTGGAAAAAACGCAGCCCAATAATATTTTCATATCTCCACAGCATACGGATGGGAGAAATATTTCTACGAGGTGTATGATAATGAAAGGGGGAGATGGAGAGTTTACCTATACTGAAGCCAGTCACCAGGGGGAGCAGTTTTTGTGGCGACTTCACAAAAGCACAGCGACATGACGTCCATGTTTTTTACAGTCTATGGTTTACACAAAATGATCCCGAAAAAGGGAAAATATCCAGTGAGCAGCAGGTGACAATGCCTTGTTGGTGCAAAAGGTCAGAACAGAATTACTAAATATATTTTTTTTAAATCAAGACTGTGGCTCTAGATAACATTTGTAACGATTTGTGGCTATGCAAATAAAGATTACACAACTGATTGATTGATATAGTACAGATATGTACAGCCATAATTATATATGGCATGGCCAAAAAAACAGTCACCACCAAAAAATTGTCACACACTCTAATATTTTGTTGGACCACCTTTAGCTTTGATTACAGCACAAATATGCTGTGGCATTGTTTCAATAAGCTTCTGCAATGTCACAGATTTGTCCCAGATCACAGCACTGCCCTCACAGGCTTGGACAGTAGGCACTAGGCATGATGGGTGCATCACTTCACCTGCCTCTCTTCTTACCCTGATGCTCCCATCACTCTGGAACAGGGTCAATCTGGACTCATCAGACCACATGACCTTCTTCCAGTCCTCCACAGTCCAATCTTTATGCTCCCTAGCAAACTGAAGCCTTTTTTCTGGTTAGCCTTACTGATTAGTGTTTTCTTAAGGCTACACAGCTGTTCAGTCCCAATCCTGTGAGTTCCCTTCACATTGTGTGTGTGGAAATGCTCTTACTGTCACTATTAAACACACCCCGGAGTTCTACTGTTGGTTTTCTTTGATTTGATTTGGCCAAACGTTAAGTGATCACCAATTGCAATCATTAAAAATTGTTTTCCAACCACATTTCTTTGTCGGTTCCCCACTATCCTTCCAGTTTTTAATAATGTGTTGGACAGTTCTTAACCAAGTTTTAGTAGTTTCTTCAATCTCCTTAGGTGTTTTCTCTGCTTGATGCCAATGATTTGACCCTTCTTAAACAGGCTAACATTTTTCCACGACCATAGGATGTGTCTTTGACATGGTTGTTTAAGAAATGAGAAGCTACTCATTGCATCAGCTGGGGTTAAATAACTTGTTTCCAGCTGAAAGATAATCAACCATGCAGTAATTATCAAATGGGAGACAAATATCTTCCTCAGCTGATATTGGTTTTCCACTTACCCAGAAGGATTACTGATCAGGAACAATGTTAGATATTCAATTTTTTTAACAACAAGGATGGACAGGGAGGAAGAAATCACACTTAACACACCTTATACTGTGGGAAAATCAGGTGAGATAGGCCCCAGGGCAAACAGCCAGGTGCTGACTTTGTTTGGAAGGGGGGATTAGGACCAAGAATTGGGCTGATTATTTTTATTTTGCACTTTGCATTCAGTATTTTGGCTGCTTTGGGTGATCAAAGACAAACAAAAAACCAAGCAGGATGAAAATATGCTACCCAATCCAGAAATCAAACCCAGAAACCAATTGACCCGCAAAATGAACACAAGAAAAGGGGCATTGTTCAAAAGTCATCAAGCATCTTAACTGCTATTCTAATAAATTATAGAAAACTCTTGTGTAAAGTGAAGCTTTTTTTCCTCAAGGGCACAGTTCAAAGGGAATGTGACTCTTTCCAAATTTTAATGATTTCCAATTACTCTGACACAAATCCAGACTTTTAATCAAAAAGCAGCTGAGGGCGGGCTCACTCCGAGTGTTTTTTGGAGCTAATTAGTCAGTGTACTTTCTACTTTTTACATTTGGCTGCTCCAAAAGAAATCTCGACTGTGATATTAGTGTGGGAAGTAGGTCTGATCCAGATAACCTTGTGCTTTCTACCAGGTAAGAGAGCATTGTAACCTCAATTTAAATGGAAATGTGAAGTGTGCTTCTCTAATGAGAGAGTTCAAGAAACTCAGGATTATTTGTTGCACCTCTGACTTGGAACCATTTAAGAATTCAAGATAATGAGCGAGCTGTGTGCTTAGAATCAAATAAATTTACTTAAGTTGTCTGTATCTGCTGTTGCTTCATGTTTTCAAGCAGAAACTGTGCAAACATGTTCGACAGAAACAAGAAACCAAGTTAATCAAGACGGGTTGGAGCTTAGTGCAGAGCTGTTTTCAGGGTAAGGCGTGGACATGTGGATAAAGGAGGGAGAGACAGTTAGACCACGGAGTAGATCATTTCCCCAATCCCCACTTCAAGGACTCATAAACTTTTACAGTCACTAATTGGGTTAAATTGGAAGCACCCCTTAGACTCTAGGCCATTAAGTCACATTAGAAGTCGTGTCACTTGGAAGACTGATATATAAAAAACACACATGAAAAAATGTTTTGCTCAAGCTTTGAATCAGCAGACTGGAGCTGCACACCATTAAGAGAGTGAAGAAGAAAAGACAAAGTGTGGCTTGAATGGACGCAGTAAGAAGGTGAGCATGTCAAAATACATCAACAGAGCAGAATGATGTTGAGTATTTGATAAATCTGTAGGTCTGATTTATGTTCACTCATCGTAAGGTACAGAGCACACACAGGACAGACTATGTGTCTTGATTTAATGTGAGTGAATGAATGAGTGAGTTTGGTGAGTCCTTCATTCCTTTTGAATCAGTGTCCCTGCAAAATGGTGATTCGTTTTTCTGGGGTCTAAGTTTAGTTTTTGCTTTCTTTTCTGGTCAAATCATCCGTTTACTGCGCCAGAACTTTATGACATGTGCTTTCACAACATAAAAAAGCAAAAGAAGACACTCTGGGTTAATTCAAAGACTGTAACTTCATCAACTACAAGTGCCAAGAAAGCACAAAACACTGCAAGAGTATTCTGACAGTTAGCTGAGTAACTATCAAAAATGTGGATATCTATCCCAACATGAAGTGCAAACAAATCCTGATTAAATAAATCCTAGTTTCACATCTTGACTTGGATCACCAACATAATCACTTCTTTCTTGTGCCATGACCAACATCCCTAAAAATTGTATCCAAATTTGTTGCTAACTTTTTGAGTTTGTTGAGTCTCTAGACCAACTTGCAGTCCTTCACCTACCTCATGTCACTTTCACTTACAATAAAAAACTGTAAAGATGGGAAAAAGGTGGATAAATCTGCAATTTACAATGTTTTTTTGGTCTCACAGCTGTAGGTATTACCAACAAACCATTAGAATATAGTAAAGTAAATTATTTTATAATTTCCGGGGAATGATTATCAGTGTTGGGCAAATTACTTAAAAAAGTAACTAGTTGTAGTTACTAGCTTTCCCAAAAAGTAGCTGTGTTATTAACAGAATTGCTCCTTCATAAATGTAATTAGCTACCAGGGAGAGTAACTGAAGTTACTTTTTTGAAAAAGCTTTTGCTGTTTGAACTCTGTGGCTCTGTCTCTTTCTCCTTCCTTGTTGTTATCTACCTGCCACAGCAACACTGACATCATCAGCAGAGTTCTCTGTGTTTTTGGATTTACTTACAACAGACAAACACTTTGTTTTAGAACATAATGTATACTTCATATGAATGTTCTTGCCTTTTATTTCTTCTATTGCTGCATCTAGCCATGTTGCCATTTTTTACAATTGAAATAAGCATTTTTAAAGAGAGAAACCTAGATGAAGCGTGTTTTTATTTTTATCCATGTTAAATTTCAATTTCAAAGTCCTATGTCTTATTTTCTGTCTTTTATTTACTTATTAAACATCGTTTTGTTTGGAGGTGGAACATCCTTTTCTTTATACAGAAGTGCAGGGAGGGGCTACTGTTATTTATAACTCTGTTATTACTAAACAGTCTGTCCAACCTTGATTTTTGTAACCAAAGAGACATGTCAGGTTTTCATTTAAGTTTTACCTTAATCTTCTACAGCTTTATCATGGTGAAAACAATCTTAGCTACATTAGAAATAAATTTAATTCTGGCCATGAGGATTAATTTAAGTGGAAACATCATTTTTACAGTAATGGGAGAAGAAGAAGCTTAAAGTTGCTTATAGTAAGCGGACGTGACAATGATTTTTCGCGTCTGTCTGTTAGCGGTACGGCTCCTGCCCGGTGTCTGGCTGAGCGAGGCAGGTCGGTTAACAGCTGCTTGACATCGGTTCAAAGTAACATGCCACATTTCACTCTCAGTAATGGCATTATAATGTTTGAAAAAGTAAGTAATTACATTAACTGTTCCTGAAAATAAGTAACAGTGTTAGTAATGCCGTATTTGTAACTGATGATTATAACCTTGTCCTTTACGTCTCCAGGATGTTTACAGTGGAGGTGAAATTCCTCTGAGGGGTAAATGTTAAGCCTTGAAACGACAGTATGAATTGGACTTCTGTTGTTGTGGGCCATGTGCTGCATATCACCTTGTGAAGATCCTGTACTCATGTTTGAAAACTTCCTCTACAGCACTATGGTCTTCTAAATCCAATCCTTCCCATGCCCCTGAGTCTGCCAGGGCTCCGACTTCTCCTGCTGTCGTCTGTAACTGTCTAGGATGGGAAGACAGACAGACAGATGCATGGAAAAAGAGCCAGCGATGGGGTTGTAGGGGCGCAGTGCACAAATCCTCCTGTGATGCCCTTGCTTGTGTAAGGCCTCGGTCTCCCCGGGGAGCCTTCTCATGACCCCAGGACTGGGATAGAGGAGAAGGGTTCACTGAGGGAGGGATAAGAGGATGAAAGAGTGGATAAAGGCGGGGAGATATTGACTGTGCAGCAGCCTGTTTCTCTCTGCTGTGGAGCCAAGCTCCAGACGGGTTAGAGACCTAAAGTTACCCCGTCTGCTGGCGTCAGTGCGGTGCTGCTGAGTGATACTCTTCAAACTTTGTGGTCAGTTAATTGATGATTGATTTTTGAGTCTCTCAAAGTGGTTTTCCAACAGTTTTTGTTGCTCTTGCTGTTTTGGTGACGTCCCCAAGGGGGAGGATTAACATACTGTTTGTCCTTCTGATTACTTAAGCATTTACAAGGGTCATGAGGTTGTTTAAAGTTTATACACTCACATATTTAGAGACAGCATGCTTGTTAATACAAGTAAGCCAATCACATGGCAGAAACCAGACACATTTAGGCATGTACACCTGCTCCAAATGACCTGCTGAAGGTCAAACAGAGCATGAGAATAGAGAAGGAAAGTGATTAAAATGACTTTGGTTCTTGGTGCCAGAGGGGCTGATCTGTCAGAAACTGCTGATCTGCTGGATTTATACACAATCATTACAGAGGACAATCCATTAAAGAGAAAATATCCAGTGAACAGCAGTTCTCTGGGTGTAGGTGCCAGAGGTCAGAGGAGAAAGGCCAAAGAGGTTTGAGATGATAAAAGGTAATGGTAGCTGATATAACCATGTCCCAATCTTGCTTTTTTTGGCCAATACCAATCACTACTCACAGCCTGGCAGGTACTTCAAATGCCATGAACCATCCCTTTAAATACATGCATTTCAAGCATAATTTAACATTCAAGGGAATCACAAATTAAAGCTGTATCAGTGAGGCTAGATAAAAGCATTCTTGTGCTTTAAAATGACTGTTGGTGTCCTGTAAAAGTGGCTTTTTCAGCCTAGACTTCACTCATTCTGTGTGTGAGAGCTCTCATGGTGACTTAAATCATAAATCAGGGTCAGTGACATTTGCCTGCCATTAGCTACAAATTTCTCCAAAATGCATCTATAAAGAAATTATTGGTCAAAATGTATCATAGCCTACTGACGACAGTGGAACTTATGATGTCCAGAGGACTGAGGGACGTCATAGCAGCCATGTGTCTGCAAATGTGCAATACTTAAAGTAAGGCAAGGTGACCATTCGTCCTCTTCTGCCCTGACATGTCCTCCTTTTTGGTCACAAAATTATTACCAGTGGGATTTTGCAAAATTCCCTAAAATGTCCAGGTTTTGCTCAGCTTGTTCTACAGGCATGACAGAAAAGGGCATGCATGATTTAAACTTCTGTTACTCCTTGAGTATCCACACAATGCAGCTTTTAAGTGGTATACATTACAATAAAGGCTGGATTGTGCCTAAAGGGGGAGGTATGGTAAGTGAGCTGACTGAGCTAGAGAGCAGAGAGAAGATTCAGCAACAAACATGTGACTCATTTATCAGCAGACAATTGGACTCGAATCAACTTGAGCTGCTAGTGAGATGACTTGCAACTCGACTCGGACTCGGAGGTAAAAACTCGAGACTGGACTAGGACTCGGGAGAAAATGTCTCCAGATTCGACCTGACTTGAGACAACACGATTCAGAAAATTGCACACACTCAGGCTTTATATGAAGAGCCAGACAGGAGATATACACCGCTCTTTCCTTTAAGGTTCACTTTATTGATCCTCCTTGCACAGTACACTTGTCCGTCACCTATTACTGTCCCCCACATGACACAGTACTACACACATACGTTCCTATGACACACCTGCTTCTGCCACAGTGATGATCTGTGCACAGGGTGGGTGGGACATGGGTTTCAAATTGGCAACCACTATGTCTTCTGTGCCCAAAGTTATTTTCTTTGCATACAAAGAATTTAAAACGAAAAGAAAACTAAGACACGCCAAGTGCACGACCTGTAACGCTTTGATAAGAGACAAAGAGGGCACAACATCGGACTTTATCCTCCACCTGAGGACACATGAGGCCAAGTGAGTGAAACCTGCAAACGTTAGCCAATATGAAGCTAGCAACATAACATTAGTAAAGAGGTGGTACGTGTGTTGTTTGTGTGGGAAGATAAGGTTTCCCTCTTCAAGATAAAAATCAGAGTCCTTTTTGGTGGACTGGGGAACAATGGTGAGGGACTCAACCCGTCAAACCTGTGACTCGACTCGACTTGACTTGCCCACAACAGAAAAAACTTGGGACTTGCTTGAGACTCAGATCAAATGACTCGAGACTTGCTTGGGACTTGGATTGGAGGGACTTGGGCAATTGTCTGTTTATCAGTGGTTTATTGTGTTTTATATGTAATTGGTGTGATAGTATTTGTATGATTACACTGCGAGCCTACTGTGTTTTCCTACCATTCTTAATCTCTATTTTGTAGTTTTTATTTTCACCTAGTTCATATTTTTTGTTAGTCTTTTTCATCATAACCAGTGTTTTATGGATTTCATAAACAGCTAAACAGTACAATAATTTAAATATTTTTGAATAGTATAAAATAGGTTGTGTTTTGTTTTTGTCATCTCAAAAGTAATTTACATGCTCATGTTGAATTGTTTTTAAAGAGGAACCTGTTGAAAACTGAAATCTCTGGTTTTTACTTTTCTTGTAATTACACATTATAATTGAGCATTTACAACTTCCCAATGGTAAATACATGTTAGAAAATTTATTTTTTGCCAGAAAAAAGGTGCAAAACACTTTACTCGAAGGGCACATTCTGACACAAAACAGCAAAAAAGACTAGCAGGCTATTTATGTAAATAGTAGTAAAAGGTTTAATATTCATAAGAAATTACTGCGCTGGAACACTGGTATTATTCCAGCATATGTACCTGTCAAGATATTGACATGCCGCATGCATCATGACATCGAAAGAGTATCGAAAGTTGCTTTTAAACTGTTGAATTTTGGGACATTATTGTGTTTCTGTGTTGGTTGCTAATAAACTACAAACATGAACTATAAAGATGTTCAAGGAGCTTAATGCAGTCGTTCCTGATTGATTTAGTGTTGTACATCCTCCATGATGTCATAGATACAGCCATTGACACTGACTTGATCAGGTCGCTGAGGGGCCGTTTACATGGAAACTCCTGACTTGAAGACGCAAAGATTCTTCCTTTCTGTTTTCGAATTCTTCTGCGTTTAGATGACAATGCTCGGAGACGAGTTAATCCCCTGTAAATCCGTTGTAGTGTGCATGCCGGTTCAGTAGATGGCGGTGTAGGTCTGCAGAGATGCAGCGCTGCTACAACACACGAACGAAGAAGAAAACCTTTCACAAACAACAATGGCGAACAGACGCACAGAGAAGCAGGAGTTTCTTTTTTGGACAACGGATCAGTTCGGACAACAAATCTGTCTGGATAGTTTTTTCTGGATAACAAACTGAGCACGGTAAGATGCTCACATGTTACTCGGCGGACCGAGGAAGCTGCTGTTGTTCCTGGTATGCGCGCGCAGCCTCCATGTGAAAGAGTACTGCACATGCGGTGACGTCAGTGTTTCCCCCTGAAACGCTCTGCTCTGTGTTTACACAAGGCCGGATGGAGGAGCGGATTCAAATCTTTCCGCTCTGGAAACGCAGCGTGGTCTCATCTTAACTGAAGACCAAAATGCAAAACGGAATTGACCGTTTTCGGCGTCATGTAAACGGCCCCTAAATCAAGAAGGATTTAAGCTGAAAAACTAAAGGCTGTCAGGGTTGTTCATGATGAGAAAGATGTATCTGACACTTTTTTTCATCCCCTCTAATCGGTTACGCTTTTGAGGTAACATATGGACACCACAGGTCACAGAATGGACACTACCAGAAGCGTTACACATGATGATGAGGCCTCTTTCATAAGTGTCATCATTGCTATAATGTGACTTTCTCAAGTCTCACTTTCTTTGAATGATGATTTGTCTTGTTGCTTGCTAAAAAAAAACAGCTTAACCATCTCCTCTGTTCTTTTGTTTGGTCATCACAGCAGTTTGGGGCCACTAAGCTCAGCCAAGGTTGCCACACAGAAGTGCAGGTTAGACCCTAATTTCAGAATGGGTATAATATGGAAAATGTAAGCACCTGTTTCGTTCATAATTTAATTCCTAATGTGGCGATCTTTAGCCCAAGCATATTTCTCCCATCTTTTTCCTTTTTGAACTTTATTACACAGCTGAGAGGCGTGGTTCATTCGCACTCTATTTAAAGTAATAGTGGAGCCCTTTGGAGCCAGTAAGAATGGCAAAGGGCAGTCCTGATGAATCATCTGATTTCCATTTGACCTTTCTCTGTTTCAGACCAACCCGGGGCCGAAGAACACCATCAAATGAAATGAACTTTAGTGACTCTGTGTGTGAATTGGGAACTTTTGAGGTTTAAAAACACACAAACCACCAAAAAGAGGAGTCTGTGTTTGTCTAAGGGCATGTGCAGGGTAAATGAAAACAAATTAATTTACCAAAAATACGTCTATGCATAGTGAATGTCAGCTCTCCCAGGGCACTACCAGAGAAAAAATTACACTTCACTCAGCCTGTTTCTAACTCGATGCAAGTTGACTGCAACATCATAGCTTTTGTGTGTGCAGCAGGGAAGAACCATGTTAACCCTTTCATGCATGAATTATTAAATAACAAAAGAATACTATTTTAAATGTTTGTTTTTACTTACAAACATGTTAAAATGTTCATTTGTTTTTCAGTTGCATTTTCTGAGTTATGCATCCGTCCACTTCACCACACATTAATGGTATAAATAGTAAGTTATTGGAAACTACATATTGATCCACAAACATCTTTGACAAATTTTTAAGAATAATAAAAGTAAAAGAAAAGTCGAAAGTATGTGTGTTGTGTGTCTGTTTAATCAAACTATTCACTTGTGAATTACACTCTAAAAACAGGTGTCGAGCCAAATTTGCCCTTCGTTGGCTGTTTTGGATTTATGATGCAATATCTGAATATATGGTCAAAAACTTGTGAACTTATGAAACTTGAGACATGTTTTTGGAGTTTCCTACCTGATAGTTGGGCATTGTGCTGCAACCCTGAAGGGTATAAAATGTATTCCAAATATCCACTGTGGCGGACATCATGCATGAAGGGGTTAAATATTCCCAAAATTGACCTCAAAATATAAAGCCTCTGCGGGGCTTTCAGAGCTTGCTGGTGTCCACAGCAGGCAATAGAGGTCAACAGATAGCATGTTTCATTCATATTCTATCATGACTACCCCTTTCAGGAGGAGGCTGGAGTCATTTGTAGGGCAACATAGAGAGACAGACAACTATTCACACTCACACTCATACCTAAGGGCAATGTGGAGTCACCAATAAGCCTAATGAGCATGTTTGGCCCGTGGAAGTTACTGGAAAGAATGTGAAGAACATGCAAACTTCACACAGAAAGGCCCTGCCTGATTTAAGGATCAAACCAGCGGCCTTCTTGCTGTGAGGCAGGAGCACTACCTGCTACGCCACCATGCCACCTCAGATGGCATGGTAACTTATTAAAACTTAAGACCTGAAGAAGTGGCCTTAGGTGGAAGAGCAGAGAGCAGATTTAACCCTTTAAAGCCTTAAAATACAAATTATTGCCTGAAAATTATTTTTTGAGGCTGAAAAGTTGACTTCACTTTCTCCTGAAATACAACAAATCAAAGTTTTCATTAATATTGGACATAAATATGTTTTGCATCTCATTTGGTACATTAGGTGTTTTTGGCAACTGATAATCCACTTGAGGATATTAATATCATTTATCTTATTGTATTCAGATTTTTTTAGTAATCTCACAGTGGCCTCTCTCCCCTCTCCCTCACTTTTCCTTCCTGCCCCTGTCTAGGGGGCGGAGCTTCCCACTCTGCTCCTGGCACACCTGTTCACCTGATTGCCTGGCCTATTTAAGATGGCTCCTGTGGAGGATTCATTGCGGGAGTATTGAGTAACTTACCTTTTTATACTGTTATATATTTATACTGTATATATATATATGTGTATATATATATATATATATATATATATATATATATATATATATATATATATATATATATATATATATATATATATATATATATATATATATATATATATATATATAAATATGTATATATAAATATATATATATATACACACACACACACATATATATATATATATAAATATGTATATATAAATATATATATATATACACACACACACACATATATACATATATATATATATATATATATATATACATATATATACACACACACACATATATATATATATATATATATATATATATATATATATATATATATATATATATATATATATATATATATGTATATATGTATATTGATACTGTTTTTATACTTATAAAACCTGTTAAACCTTCTCTGGATAATTCCTTTCTTGAGCTTTTGGGTCCAACGGACAATTCTGGTGACTACACCTGACACTCTAAGTCATATTGATTAGATGGACGTATCATAAAAGTATATATCAGGTATGATACAACAGGCTTTAAGGGGTTAAAAGGGGAACATTCTTCTGCTTGAACAAGCTGGACTACATTCTGGGAAACTTAAAGCTAGGGTCTACGATCTGAAAACCAGTTTTAGCTGTTGAGACAGATTTGAAAAACGCAGCCTGTCCCCCCTTCACTCACCCCTCCCCTCTGTGTTCCAAGATCCCGCCCCCCCTCGTGTTGCCTCCTAACAACATGCCCCCTTCGATAGAGCAAGAAGCCGGCCGGCAGAAAATATTCATTGGCGTTTCTCGGTGTGTCTTCACCAGCTCTGTTTACAGTGCTAACGATGCATGGCTAACTTATGCTAAATTCTATTGACAGAGCCTACCCGTTCTGACCAACAACGTTCAGTCATTAGCCAGTATAGGCACAGACTAACCAGAGTTATTCAGCAGACATCTCCCACTGTAGTAAACAAAGTTGTTACCTGTTCAACAGAAATTTGGCTGTCTCAGCGTCAGTTTTCTGTCCCAAATCATTCTGCAGCTCCAATGTTGAGTCTCCGTTGGGACCTGTATTGCTCATATTTCTTCCTTACTTCAGCCTTTTCCTCAAAACTTTTACATTTCCTTCCATTCGATGTGGAGGGTAACAGAAGCAGCCTCCCGGTTTCGGTGCTGGTCTTCTCCGGCTCCATGATGCTTCAGTAGCTGTACAGCTTGCTGCTCACCGGTACATGAGAGAGGTAGTGGGAAAGAGGCGGGACAGTGCGGAGCAGGGGAGACATGGGATTGGATGGACTCACGGACCAATCCGTCAACTATTATACCGCTTTGCAGCAGATATACTGAATAGATTTTTTTCATTCTTTTTGGTCTTTATATTGCGTAGATCGGACCATAGGACCATAATGGCTTTATAAACTGTGTTAAGATGTATCAAGCCTCCAAATCATAGACCATAGCTTTAAGTCAATCCCTGTTGTGAAGTGTTGTGAAGACCTGCTGTAGAGACCAGAGTGATGTTAACATGTTGATATTTTCATGTTTGTTCTGCCCGTGCAGAGGGTGTGACTGTGCTTTTCCTATTACTACTGCTGCTCCTTAGACTACAACAGCAATGTGATGACGTAATTTGTTACTCTGTGTTGGTGGATTGTGTCCTCACTTCAAACAGCTGATTGGAAGCAAGCACAGACCACCTCTTCAGGTGAGAATGGTTGTTTGTCTAACAGGGATCACCCACTTATATCGGGACATCTCTCCCAAGCAACCAGGTTGTAACATCGACTTAACAGTCCCAGGTCACCCTCGGTTAGGGGCTTATGCGGTCCCCAGGATTCCAGTTGCCCACCCCTGGTCTAGACTGACAGAAAGTCTCAATGGTCCCTGCAGTCATCCACTACGTTAACACATGATAAGGAGATTTGAGTCATTGATTTTGACATTTTGGCTTTTAATAATCAGAAATTCTACAAACTGCTTCTTTAAGTTGTCAATGTTTTCAGAAAAAGAAACAAACACAACCCAAAAATCCTCATTAAGAGCTCTCAAAGGAAAAATACCAGAGCATTAAGGCTGGTCACGAAGAGAAAAAACATCTGAAACTGCTAAAAACAGCAAAATAAAGTGCCAAAAAACACCAAAGCCAGGCACAGAAAAGACAACCTGGGGGATTAGGGCCTACATAAGACTGATATTGGAACTAATTTAAAAGTATGCAGATGACAGTTTTATTTCTGCTCCTGACCGTCAATCTCAGCTCTCCAAACACTCATCTTCCCGTTCAGCTGTCCTCTGTTTGAAATTCTCCCCTCTTTACCTCTATCTCTTTCCACACACTTGGCAGCCCCCTGTCACCGTTCATTGGCCAATTTTAGGAATCATGTCACTCATATTTCCAAAAACATTATCTTTATTTTCTATAAACACAGACACTCTCCTTTTTAGCCACATTGTGATGCCGTCTCTCTCTGCCTTCTTGTTCTTATCAACGTCTGAGCAAAAAAGTCATCCATGCTCTCCACGATGACAAAAAACAAGGCTTGACATTATCATCTCGGCAAACGGAATACGAAATCCGAGAGAAAAGTGATATAAAACTGTCAAACCAAAGAGAGCGCAGGTACAGAGATGATGACACAGCCAGTAAATATTGATGTGGTTTGTCAGAAGTTCTTCAAGTGCTGTCACTCAGTCTGAAAGGATGGGTTGATGACTGAGATGAGAAGGAACAAAACATTTGATCAGAAAACATGACACGTGAAAGATAAAAGGTTTTTTTTTTTGCTTTTATTAGACTTATTAATTACAAAAGCCTTGATATTAATTTGCAGAAAACCACATTAGACCTCATCATCTACTCAAGCAAGTCATATTGATTATTGAAGTGCAGAACCAGTGTCTTTCCTATTTTCCATCCAACACAGCAGATATTTTTATTCAAACAGAAATTAACGTGTCAACAAAACATGTTAACAGCCAAGAGTCAAGTCTTCCAGGCCAAGTCCATGTCCAAGAAAGGACATGAGACCAAATCAAATTATAAGCCATATAGGGCAAGACAAGTCTCATGTCCCTTTAAGCTGAATCAGTCTCAAGTCTTTGAAGCCATGTTGTTGTATAGTCGTTGAGGCTATATCCAAACCAAGCCCCAAACTTAAGGCTAAAACAAGTCTCAAATCTTTAAGGCCAAGATTAAGTTAAGTCTTGAGTCGTTCAGGCCAAGTCAGAGACCAAGACAAGACTTCTTCAAGCCAAAGCTCAAATCAAGTCTTAAGTTTTAGGCAAGTCTAAGTCAAGTCTCCAGTCTTTGTGACAAAGTCAAGTCTCAAGTCTTCTAGGCTAGGCAATTTTAAGGTCCATGGGGCCAAATCTAAGGGTGTTTTCACACCAACCACATTTAGGCCCAATCCACACGAAGCCAACTCGAGGTCTAAACGCATATATTTTTTGCCGAATCTGCGTATCATCCATACGAAGACGGCGTTTTGGGGGTCTGTAAACGATCATTTTTGAAACCAGGTTCCAGAGTGGAAAGATTTTGAAACGCTGTATACGCAGCTCCGTGATTACTGGCTCTCCGTAACTTTTCAGATACGCTTATGTCATAGTTTCATATCGTCATTGACACGCATGCGCCACACGCGGCAACAACAACAACAACATTGGCAACGTACAGTGTAGCATATGTGCTAATGAAGCTAGCGACCCTACTATCCCTCTTGCAGAAAAAATCTCCTTCTTCTCAATCACCACCGAGTTGAACAAACACTCATCGAGGACACATTACAGCACTTTATGATCACTTTATCACAATCTCTGTTTGCAACTTTTTCCACAAGTGCGCATGCCCACTGTTTTTTCGTCTGTTTCCGCTTGTTTCCGTCATATTGTTACAGTGCCCCTAGAGATCTGGCATGTGTTTTTACGGCATTTTGATGCGTATCGAGTGCATTCATGTGGACGCACACATTTTCTGAAACGCCTTCGTCTTTATGACGATCGTTTTGGAAACTGTTTAGCGTTTTGTCTTCCTGTGGATGGGGCCTTAGTGCGCACCAAAGAAGTTTTGGCCCAGGGTTTGGTACGTTAGTGTCAATGTGAATGCAACCAACGCACTTCGATGCGCACCAAATCAGCCGTGACCTCCATGAAGGGGTGGTCTCAATCCGCTCCATCTCCCTACATTTGGTGCGATTTCACTGGTGTGAAACAAAGTGGTCCAAACCGATCTACTTTTGATGCATTACTTCCTGTTAATCCTGCGGTTGAATCTTTTGCTTACTCAATTTGTCGATTTGTTTATTCTGGTTGAGGATTACGATGATTTACGAGGGTCCAGAAGGTTGCTGATGCTGTCTCAAACACGATAAAAAAACACACTTGAAGGAAAATGTAGAAGAGAGCGAAATGTAAACATTGGTTGTCTGGTGTAGAAAATGGTTACCATGGTAGTCTCTTCTTCGTTCTCCACCGTAGCAGGTTTGGTAACCAATTATGTGCATATCGCCCCCTGCTGTTTCAAACTGAGTAAATACACAAGTGGGTCTGGGCACGGTTCGATATAGCCAGTGTGAATGAAAGCCAGCGAGGAGGGGGGAGGGGGGTGAACCCATGGTGAACCGCGCCGCAGCACGGTTCAAAACAAGTGGACCTAATGTGAAAACGCCCTAAGTCAAGCCCCACGTGTTTGGAGGTCACAGGAAGTCAGTCAAACTTGTCATGGTTATATAAAAATAATTAAAAGAGGCTGAGGTCTTTACTCAGTGCATCTCAAGCCATTGAATCCAAACAAATGGCCCTTTTTGTCTGTTTTCATGGTTTTAAACTCGGACATGTGCTAACCTTCATCTATTAGCATTTTTAGAGAAAATGTAAATTCTTTCATAAAGTGATGAGTCCATTAATGCAGAGGGCTGGTACAGGATTTAATCTCCAACCACAGTATGAACACTTTTATTTAACGCCTCATCTTGTGATAAAACGTCTGGAAATGTAATTACAGATAACTGTTAATTAATGTAAAGATGAAATTAGCGAGGTTCCTAATTTATAGTCCTATCACATTAGCCCAGCTGGGACTTAAAAGTCGAGTGATCTCAGACAATCTGTCTCCTCCTCTGCTTTTAAAAAATCCTGTTAATACCGTCCCAGCATTACGAGCATGTTTGTGTTCCTCATAGATGCATTTACACTTTTGTTGGTTTTGTGGACAAAGTGCTGCCTCAGCCTCATGTTTCCCCCGATAATGAAAAGCGTTTTTGTGATCACACCGGCTCGCTGCTTCTATCAACAAACTCTTTCCTTTACACCCCTTAAAAATCAAGAAACTCACAGCTTGTGTGTTCCCCAAACAAACTTTTCAGCAGCTGCTTTGTTTGTTTGTGGTTGCCAGGTGCAGAAGTTGTCAATCTGTGCTCCTTTCTCATGTTATTTAGTCATGAATGCCTTCCTGTGACGGGGAACTCAGCTGCTTGGCAGTATAAAAAATCTCTCTGCAGTATTTTTACACTTTAAAGCACATGCTTAAAAAGTGTTAAAGCAGTTTGCATAAAAGGCAGAAAAGTGTGAAAACGGCGTACAGTAGCGATCACACCGGGGGCTCTGAAAACACACCACAGCTTCTCTGGAAAGTACATTTCTGAACGTTTCATTCTGCGCCGCTGAAATAAGCCACATTCAATGGTTTGCAGAGTGCATTCATGTCTCTTTAGCTCTTGTCACAGTTCTGGTACACCCAGTCAAACTCTTGAAGCACAAAAGGATTGGATTCCTTGTGAATGTCAGTCTGGTCACTGTGAATGAAATGTCTTTAGCTGCTTTTGCTCTGCAGGGTGAGTGAATGCAGGGAGAACTTACAGATCTGAATTTACTGCACTTTTAGATCTTGTACTTCAGGCTACGGCTGGGCAATATGGAACAGCATCCATATCTCAATATATATTTTTTCTCAGATATTTTATTTTATAGACACAAGTTAAAGAAAGCTAGTTACCAGGGATACAAAGCTTGAGGTTTCAGGCAACAGCTCACCATTTTACAGTCACCATGTTGTAAAGGTTGGAGTATCGATATCAAATACCTTCCTGGAGTACTCTTTTGTCATTTTTACAACCCTGGTTGTATTTTTGCTTTGTTATGTGTCTTTGTATTTGTTTGGTTGTGTTGGGAGGGTTCTCCTGTGCCCTGCATGGGTCTAAGTGCGTATGTATGAGCATTAAGAGTACTCGTTTGATTAAGTGTTGAGGCCCCTGCCTCCTCTTGGACGCTGGCTTGACAGCCTGGAACTGTTAGAGTATTCATGTTGTTATCCTTTGTTACATTGATGGTTAAGTAAAAACATCTCTGTCGTCTTGAGGTAATAATGTCTTTATATTGTTTCATAAATTAATTTGTAAATAAACTGTACTGATACAGTGGTTTAAACAGCAGACTGACTCCAGTGGCTTCAGGTTATTCATGTCATGGTCTTGACAACCCTTGGCAAGAAATCACTTAAAGTATCGCTCAAGCAAAGCATGAATGCTGAATGAGTATACGAACACATAAGTTCTTAAACTTTTTTTCCTTAAGGCACAGGTAATACCCAGCCAAATATGGAGGCACTGCATATTCAAAATGTCTCTTTGACATATACTCCAACATCTTATGGGCCTCAGAAATCTTATTAAACAAAAAGTCCAATCAAATTCATAGAACACGGGTCCTCACTCTGTCGCAGGTCCCTCATGCCATTTGATCTCCATTCCAGCAAGGACCCAAATAATGTTCAATTTAATGCAAAAATGAATGCATCTAAACTGAATAATTGGCACAAACTCATGGTTAGATATCATGTCATGCCATATGAGTGTGGAGACCAATCAGTCTCACTACATATTAAACAGACTACAGTAGAAATGGCAGAAAGAAAGCATAATTCTATTTATTAGTATTCATCCCAAAAAATCTTAGTCACTTTTAAAATAACAAATAACTGATTTTAATTAGCTTGAAAACAGTTAAAAATCAGTTCTAAGAAAAAAAAAAACATGTTTCTTGAGTCTATAATGGTAGAATATCAGTTAAATATATTTTCTTTGGACCATGACTGATCCTATATGTCATGAATTCTGCTGCAACCTTAAGATGGTTAAAAGGAGTCAAAATGTGGCATGAGAGAACCAGAACATGGATCCAGCTTCCCTTGTACTAACGGTTCAGACTGTAATGGTGTGGAGATCAGAGCCTACCTGAGTGCCCATGCAGACCATGTCAACCCTTTATGATCATAGTATATGTTTATATATTTGATGCTTTACATCGTGTTGTGTGTGTCTATTGAACAAGTATTCAGTGTAAGCATAATAGAAAATAAAATATTGAATCACCGTTGAGGATTGGATAAATCTCTACTTTCCTCCCCTTTGGAAACGCTCTGATCAGAGGGGGCAGGTAGGCTGTAGGAGGCTACGATGATGAGCTATGAGCTGATTGGCTATCTAAATAATGCCTGACGGGAGGGGGAGGAGTTAAAGGCTGCAGATGACATGTAGGTGGAAGCTGTACAGCTATGACATCAGAAACACAAGGAGTTAAAAACAGAGGATTTTAAGGACAAATCTGTAGCCACTGTGTGATGTTACCATGGAGATATGGACCAAAATCCATGTCGAAGCACCTCGTTGAATCTTTGCCATGAAGAATTAGCAACTCTGAAGGTTAAAGGGGGTCCAACCCAGCACCAGCAAGGTTTATCTAATGAGACAGCTGGTTAGTAGGCATCTTGACCATGTTTGCATGCCTATATGCACTGATATGCTGCCATGTGATTGGCCTATAAGTCATTTGCTTTAAATTGCCAGTTGAATGGATACCTCTAGTAAACTGGCCAAACAGTGCAACAAAAGTTATTGTATGTACAAGTGTTGCATGAGCTAGCAGGTAATGTTCAAATAACTGACAGATTAATTCAGACCAGATTAAATCCACTCCTTTTTCTGCTGCCCCCGCCCGATGTTAAACTGTAAGATAGATCATTAGCTTTAAATGGGCTTCAATCCGCTCATTACATGTCCCATTTACCTTCACTGCATAACTCTGCTTCTCATATGCAGACAGAAAATTGTGCAGAGAGGAAGGAGAAAGGAGGGATTCACACAGGATCCAAACAGAATAAAATCCAAAAAATGTACAATAAAATGTGAATGTGAATCAGATATTTAGTCAACAAGAGAGTGTCCAGAGGCAGAGAGATGAGGATAAAGATACTATGAGGAAATTGGAGATGGAAAGATAGGATGCTCCAAGCAGAGGATTAAAAAAGTGCCTGTGACTCAGCTTTGACTTTGTCTTCCATTTAGGTCCCTCTCACAGAAGACTCGTTTGGGCTGGAGCAAACAACTCTGGTTAGCCTTTTGGATAGTTTGTCAAAGGTTGGGGTGAAGCAGCCATAAACTCTTGACCAAATAACTTAACTAAGATCAACAGCATTATCTGCAAATTAACACCGTCCATCCATCCATCCATCCATCCATCCATCCATCCATTATCCCAGCTGACACTGGGCAAAAGCTGGTGTACAACCTGAACTATCGCCAGCGCAAAAAACACCAACAGTCAAAACTTAAACTTCTAATCTATCTGTATGGATTCACACTGCCAGAGTTGGAACTTTAACTCTCATCAAGTGTAATTGTTGACTCTTAAGGAGTTCAGTTTCCAAGCCTTATAACTCTGCCCTGTCTGACTTTTGATCAATACGTCAGTGTAGGTTAGGAGTGTACTCTTTCAAAGTGTCTATTTTAACCACTTAAGTGTTAACTCTGTATAAACACTGCAAAGAGTAAACATGGCTTTATTTCTTTGCTTTTCATTGATGAGGAAAATAAGCCAAGATAAATACACAATGTTTGGTTTGAGCATGTTTTTGTGAAACGTAAAAAGTTTTAATGATTTGGGCTTGTTGCATCTGTTGCTACTTGTCCAATAAAGTAGGACCAGCATGATTGATTCCACAAGTGGTACTTACAACTAACTTTTGAAAATGGGCTCTGTGTAAACCCGTATCAGAGTGTTTTAAGGTGAAACCCTGACGTCACCACATGCGCAGTACTCTTTCGCGTGAAGGCTGCGCATGCATACCAGGAACAACAACATTTTCGTCCGTCTGCCGAGTAACGTGTGTGCTGCTTACTGTGCTCGGTTTGTTATCCAGACAAAACTATCCAGACAGATTTGTTGTCTGAACTTATTTGTTGTCCAGAAAAGAAACTCCTGCGTCTCTTTTCGTCTATTCGTCATTGTTGTTTGCCAAAAGTTTTTCTTCTTCGTTCATGTGTTGTAGCAGTGCTACCTCTCTGCAGACCTACACCGCCATCTACTGAACCAGCATGCACACTACAGTGGATTCACTCGTCTC